>CAXKWD010000002.1:208337048-209015923 GCA_964059195.1 Ectobius pallidus
AAATGTCTGCAAACAAAACAAGCTGTAAGAAAACGTATACAGGAACCATACAAATAATATGAAAACTCTATCAACAAACAAACAAACCTTTTGTAAAATAACAGAGATAAGGGAAATACAAACGAAAACAAAGCAGGAGATAAAAAGATTGTCAAGGTTGTATTAAAATTTAAAACAATTACATAATAAATCCATAAATTATGATGAACATATACATAGACAGGGAAATGAAGGTATTTATACATTAAACTTACGAGACGATCATCCCTAACAAACTCAAAATTTATTGGTTTGTTATAGCAAATGTAGGACATGCCACTATATCCAATGTTAAACAGAGCAAAAATAAGCCCCATCCCAACTAAATCTAAACTCTCAAAATAATAAATGTTATACCCTCCATAAAAGGGTGAAGGCTCAACAACACCTAATTTATGACAATGACGTACAGGATGAGAGGAGAGGAGTTCGAGGTTAAACGTAAAAGAAAGACATACCGAATGGTACACCGTTCCTTTTTAAAATAAAGACAAAGAAGAATGTTAGTAAAGATTGTTTATTTCAAGATCATCCTTCACCAATTAACAGATTGTCAAGTTGTGAAACATACAAACATATTTTTTCTATTATGCACATATCTGTAGATCAGCTTGAAGCACAGAACAACGATCAAAGTTTAGATACAAGTGATTTAATTTCATTAATCAATCCCTTTTTAGGTGGACAATCTATTCCAAATAGTTCAAGACTATTCTTAAAGGTATTAACAACGGTGTTGTTAAATTCACTATAATGTATTACTTTATTATCCTGGAAGAAGTATAAAAACCCATCTGTTACCTAAACACGTTATCTATTTTGGGGAATCCCGGGGAAAATATTCTTAACGTAATAATAGTTAGCTGGATTTACAGCACAATTGTCAATCTCTAAACTAAACCATCATCCATGAAACAGATATGTTATTCCTCGATACGTGTTGACACCAGCTGTCAAAGAGTTGTTTCTATATCAAAAGTAGGTACAGGTTTAGGATAGCCGGGTTGAAGCCAAATGTTTGATGTTCAACGAGATACTGTTTAGTACCGACTATCATAACGATGTAGGAATTTGGTTTTGATAAACAGCTGTCACATCAAACTCCTTAGGTAAGTGCTCTACCCAAGTGGGTATGAAAAAGGGAGAGTTTATTTCCCTATCTACTAAATCTATAATTCCATACCCATTCTCTATAAAACACATATAATGCATTATTAACTACCATAAATGTGTTAACGTTTTTCAGTTACAGAGGTCAGGAACAATACTCGGCACAGGTCTACCGGATTCATACTGAGGAGTTGTTGATGGCATAGGTCGAGGTGATGATGGCGTAGGTCGAGGTGATGATGGCGTGGTCGAGGTGATGATGGCGTAGGTCGAGTCGATGATGGTAGGTCTAGGTGTTGAAGGCTTAGGCCGAGGTGTCGAAGAAGGAAGCAGCGGTGGTGACGGCTGAGGTTTTGGTCGTGACGATGGAGGACCATATCGTTTCTTGGCTTCAGCAATATCATTATCGTTCAAACGTGTGGTGGATGATAGGGATTGTAAAGTGCATACATTACAGCGTTTTTATCGTTTATGTGATATATTCCCAACGTGTGTCAATTTCGTGAATGGATACGTAATACAGACTGTTGACCGTTTCATCACCAATGAAATTCCGTTTCGTAGACCATTGTAAGTCGTCGTTACATGTGAATTTCAGGACGAAGATCCTTACTAGGATGGAAGGCATGTGCTAAACACGGTCATTTGTCACGAAATCGTCATTACAATCCATATCGAGAAGTTGAAATTTATGGTATCCTCTCTGATTAGTTATTAAGATATCTGGTTGTTTTATATCTCTTGAGAAAGTGAGGCCAGATATGGATGCCCATTTTTCAAAAGCCCTATATGCAATTTCTCTAGCCTTTAGGTCCATGGTGTTATAATTCCATGTTAACATGTGTTTTGTTCCACTTGTTCAACTCTTCAGAGTACGTTATATCTGCAACTCCGCATCGAGGTGTCCTCATTAAAATCAAAGTGTCATTGTCTAACTTTGAAGATACATTAAGTCCATAATTAGCTTGAACACATGGCAAGAGCTTCTTCGAAACTCGTTTGTCTTGTAGTGTGTGCTCTTACACGATAGATATCCATACTGCTTTAGATAATTAATTGCCATTTCTTGATCGTCTGTCGTCGTTCACCATCATAACCTCTGCCCAGCCACAGAGGGCAATGGTAAATAATTACAAGCCGTAAATGTTGAAGTTTTAACAACATGGTCTTGGCAGTGATGCAGCCGCTTATATACCCGTCGATGACGTAAGCTGTTGCAATCGACACCTCCCTCTCCTCCATTTTCGTCTGATGCGTAGCAATTAACATATTTACAGCTGAAACCAAAGAAGTGTTGAGAGAAAGAAAGGAATTTCTATTTGTTTGGTTATCATACGAAAACTTAAATGTGTTATACCTTTTGTGATGTCTTCTTAAATGTTTCACACAAGCTGTCACATTATGCTGCTTCATATTTCCATCAGAAGATTGGCAAGTATGCCAACGTTCACAAGATTGTAAACGTAAACAAAAACACGAATATGAACGCAAACGTGAATGTGAACGTAAACGTAAACGTGATCGTCAACGTCAACGTAAACGTAAACGTGATCGTAAACGTAGAAGTGATCGTAATCGTAAACGTGAATGTGAACGAAAATGCAAACGTGAACGTGAACGTAAACGTAAACGTGATCGTCAACGTCAACGTAAACGTAAACGTGATCGTAAACGTAGAAGTGATCGTAATCGTAAACGTGAATGTGAACGAAAATGCAAACGTGAACGTGAACGGATACACTTAATTTGTGAAATTGTTACCTATTAATAAACAGTACGACAGAGGCAAATCTAATAGTCTTAACAATTTATACAATGTGGATGTAAATTAACAAAGACACAGGAAAAAATGATATGTAAACAAAAAGAATATATAGAATGTTTAAGTGGAGAGGAAAATAATGTCAGTTGTGCATAAAAAATTTAAATTACGTAAAAAATCCACAAATCATGACGGAACATGACCAATTGACAGACGAAACGAAGTTAATTATACAAAAAGGACACCCATCACTAATCATAATGACAAAAGAAATTAAAAAAAAACCTTGTCAATTCGAACAAACTGATTGTAAAATAGGAGAAAACATCTGTAAACAAAGATTATGTTGGAACGTGAAAGCCTCAGGATAGGTGACGTAAGCAAAAAACTACAATCAACAGTGGAAATCAAGTCATTAAAGCATAAAAATGTACCCCCATATGTAAAGGACACCTTAACAAGAAATACAAACTGTAAAAAATTGGTAAAAAGAAGGCCTAAAAAATTAAAATCATGTAAAAACTACACAAATTATTATTAAAATGTCTAATTGAACACGATAGGTGATAGGTTGCTCCTCGCTCTCCAACATTTGCCAACGTTCCATCGTAGCTGATCGTTGTCCAAAAGCAACAACAAGAATAAAACTACGCCACAAAACCTTTATGTACAGTCATGGCCATCTTCCTCATGACGCATGATCATTATCATACTCGTTCAAGGCTAGTTATACTTTAGTGCATTAAAGCCTTAACTTCACTAACTAGAATCCGAATAAAAAGTCTGTCATTTCACTAAACTGACAGATAACTTTAACATTTCCCTCAGGTTCACCAACAGTATTATAAAATAATATGAGAAAGACTGTAAATTATCAAATTTTGGTATGTATTAATCATATCTTACATGTCATACATGTTGAGTCACGAATATGTGTCATTGGTACCAGATAAAAAGGTGACGACAGCAAGTCATGTTTGAACAGGCCTCACCGAGGAAGAATTGCAACACAAGTTGAAATATTTAGAATACAGTTTTATTTAACTTTTCTTTCAAAAATGTACAAAATTGTGAGAAACGTTCGTGGTCCCTCCGAGGATCATCTCCCTCATTCCACTGTCCAAGTTCGACCTTGCAATAAGCACAACGAACAATATCATCGTATCCCGTGTAATAAAATCCCTCGGAGGCCAAAAGCGTCGGATTCATGAAAGACACAGTCCATCTTCCATATGTTTTCAAACGATCACTTTCCTTTTTCATATTGAGAACACGCCACTTTGTACGAGGACAAGCGTTTGAAGACATGATAACGTTTCTTCTTCTTCACCTTCTGATCTTCAACTGTTCCAAGATGACTACCAATACTATATCCCTCAGGTCTAAACGTTTCAGAATTCAAACAAAAAAGGTTTTAAACTAGCAAAGAAATTATGAAAATAATTATTTGTGCACAAAAATTACGTAACAATATGACAATACTGAGTAGAGAGGCTCAGGATAGGTATCACCCTCAAAACACGATCCATCGTGAACAGTAGACAAGGGATTCGAAACCGTTTATGCGTTTAAAATGTACACCTGTATGATAATGACAGTCTTAATAGTACATACAAAATAAAAAAATGGGCGAAAATAATGTCAGTTATGCATTAAAAATGAAAATTACGTAAACAAAATTCACAAATCATAATTGAACATGTCCAATTGGCAGAGAAAATGATGCCATTTATACATTTAAAATGCGAAATGTTTACGTATTACTAAACAACAGGACAAATACAACTCTAAGAGCCTTAACAATTTTAACAATATGGCTGTAAACTAACAAAGGAATAGGAAAACACAACTCTAAACAAAGGGATTATATAGAACATGTCTAGCAAAAACTACTAAATTAATCCACAAATCATGTCCATCGACACAGGAAATGAAGTCGTCTCTACATTTAAAATTACGAAAGTCTTCTGGTTGGGTGACGGTAGGAATGAAAGAAAGACAAATAAGTGATGAAACAATATTTATTTTGTCACATGATATAGCGAACAAAACTGGAAAAATTAAAATGGGTCTTCATCCAAATTCTTAACACCATCACATTCTGTAGTGCACATGCCATATGTGAAGCAGTATGAAAAAAACATTTGACGTCACATTGTCTTAATTTACTCAGCTTAGGGCAGCTGACATCATCAAGGTTAGTAACACTTCTTTGCAGTAGTTTTTCAAAAAAATTTGCTTTTTCTAGTCCCTTGCAATAAAGTTTGTCTTCACACTGTAAAGCACTCTCTAGTATAGATTTCAATGCCACATATGGTATGTATCCAAGCTGCCAAGGGATTCCGTGAAGATACGATTCTGCATACTCCTGGCACCGACCGTCCGGAAAAACACCAGCTGGCGGTTCAAGCATAAAGTGTCCAATTCTCCCATCGTGTGAGATCAGTGCCACCTCCTTCGCCACGAACTGCTTGGATTCAGACTGAAATCCCTGGACATCTATGATGACAAAATTATCATAAGACATTGGTAAAGATGTTAGTGAGAGTGGTATTATTCAATACTTCTATCGTGGAGAAGTAAACAGTAGGCTTCTGATTTTAACTCCTCGTTCTGCTACGAGTA
The DNA here is from genome assembly GCA_964059195.1 of Ectobius pallidus. Classification (NCBI taxonomy): domain Eukaryota; kingdom Metazoa; phylum Arthropoda; class Insecta; order Blattodea; family Ectobiidae; genus Ectobius; species Ectobius pallidus. The sequence continues at coordinate 208,342,585 of CAXKWD010000002.1, forward strand.
GTCAATGACAAAAGACTGGCGTGTGATTGATAAAGTCACTCCTTTTAAGTAGCGGACAGCTGGCACGCTTTTGATAACAAAGAGCTATGCAATAATTATCATCCTCGTTTTCCAGAGTCCATTGCTAGTTTGCCGCGCCATTAACATTGCCACCGTCTCTCCTAAAACATAGCGCTGCACCCTTAAACTAGCAATGGACTCTGGAAAACGAGGATGATAATTATTGCATAGCTCTTTGTTATCAAAAGCGTGCCAGCTGTCCGCTACTTAAAAGGAGTGACTTTATCAATCACACGCCAGTCTTTTGTCATTGACTACTCGTAGCAGAACGAGGAGTTAAAATCAGAAGCCTACTGTTTACTTCTCCACGATAGAAGTATTGAATAATACCACTCTCACTAACATCTTTACCAATGTCTTATGATAATTTTGTCATCATAGATGTCCAGGGATTTCAGTCTGAATCCAAGCAGTTCGTGGCGAAGGAGGTGGCACTGATCTCACACGATGGGAGAATTGGACACTTTATGCTTGAACCGCCAGCTGGTGTTTTTCCGGACGGTCGGTGCCAGGAGTATGCAGAATCGTATCTTCACGGAATCCCTTGGCAGCTTGGATACATACCATATGTGGCATTGAAATCTATACTAGAGAGTGCTTTACAGTGTGAAGACAAACTTTATTGCAAGGGACTAGAAAAAGCAAATTTTTTTGAAAAACTACTGCAAAGAAGTGTTACTAACCTTGATGATGTCAGCTGCCCTAAGCTGAGTAAATTAAGACAATGTGACGTCAAATGTTTTTTTCATACTGCTTCACATATGGCATGTGCACTACAGAATGTGATGGTGTTAAGAATTTGGATGAAGACCCATTTTAATTTTTCCAGTTTTGTTCGCTATATCATGTGACAAAATAAATATTGTTTCATCACTTATTTGTCTTTCTTTCATTCCTACCGTCACCCAACCAGAAGACTTTCGTAATTTTAAATGTAGAGACGACTTCATTTCCTGTGTCGATGGACATGATTTGTGGATTAATTTAGTAGTTTTTGCTAGACATGTTCTATATAATCCCTTTGTTTAGAGTTGTGTTTTCCTATTCCTTTGTTAGTTTACAGCCATATTGTTAAAATTGTTAAGGCTCTTAGAGTTGTATTTGTCCTGTTGTTTAGTAATACGTAAACATTTCGCATTTTAAATGTATAAATGGCATCATTTTCTCTGCCAATTGGACATGTTCAATTATGATTTGTGAATTTTGTTTACGTAATTTTCATTTTTAATGCATAACTGACATTATTTTCGCCCATTTTTTTATTTTGTATGTACTATTAAGACTGTCATTATCATACAGGTGTACATTTTAAACGCATAAACGGTTTCGAATCCCTTGTCTACTGTTCACGATGGATCGTGTTTTGAGGGTGATACCTATCCTGAGCCTCTCTACTCAGTATTGTCATATTGTTACGTAATTTTTGTGCACAAATAATTATTTTCATAATTTCTTTGCTAGTTTAAAACCTTTTTTGTTTGAATTCTGAAACGTTTAGACCTGAGGGATATAGTATTGGTAGTCATCTTGGAACAGTTGAAGATCAGAAGGTGAAGAAGAAGAAACGTTATCATGTCTTCAAACGCTTGTCCTCGTACAAAGTGGCGTGTTCTCAATATGAAAAAGGAAAGTGATCGTTTGAAAACATATGGAAGATGGACTGTGTCTTTCATGAATCCGACGCTTTTGGCCTCCGAGGGATTTTATTACACGGGATACGATGATATTGTTCGTTGTGCTTATTGCAAGGTCGAACTTGGACAGTGGAATGAGGGAGATGATCCTCGGAGGGACCACGAACGTTTCTCACAATTTTGTACATTTTTGAAAGAAAAGTTAAATAAAACTGTATTCTAAATATTTCAACTTGTGTTGCAATTCTTCCTCGGTGAGGCCTGTTCAAACATGACTTGCTGTCGTCACCTTTTTATCTGGTACCAATGACACATATTCGTGACTCAACATGTATGACATGTAAGATATGATTAATACATACCAAAATTTGATAATTTACAGTCTTTCTCATATTATTTTATAATACTGTTGGTGAACCTGAGGGAAATGTTAAAGTTATCTGTCAGTTTAGTGAAATGACAGACTTTTTATTCGGATTCTAGTTAGTGAAGTTAAGGCTTTAATGCACTAAAGTATAACTAGCCTTGAACGAGTATGATAATGATCATGCGTCATGAGGAAGATGGCCATGACTGTACATAAAGGTTTTGTGGCGTAGTTTTATTCTTGTTGTTGCTTTTGGACAACGATCAGCTACGATGGAACGTTGGCAAATGTTGGAGAGCGAGGAGCAACCTATCACCTATCGTGTTCAATTAGACATTTTAATAATAATTTGTGTAGTTTTTACATGATTTTAATTTTTTAGGCCTTCTTTTTACCAATTTTTTACAGTTTGTATTTCTTGTTAAGGTGTCCTTTACATATGGGGGTACATTTTTATGCTTTAATGACTTGATTTCCACTGTTGATTGTAGTTTTTTGCTTACGTCACCTATCCTGAGGCTTTCACGTTCCAACATAATCTTTGTTTACAGATGTTTTCTCCTATTTTACAATCAGTTTGTTCGAATTGACAAGGTTTTTTTTTAATTTCTTTTGTCATTATGATTAGTGATGGGTGTCCTTTTTGTATAATTAACTTCGTTTCGTCTGTCAATTGGTCATGTTCCGTCATGATTTGTGGATTTTTTACGTAATTTAAATTTTTTATGCACAACTGACATTATTTTCCTCTCCACTTAAACATTCTATATATTCTTTTTGTTTACATATCATTTTTTCCTGTGTCTTTGTTAATTTACATCCACATTGTATAAATTGTTAAGACTATTAGATTTGCCTCTGTCGTACTGTTTATTAATAGGTAACAATTTCACAAATTAAGTGTATCCGTTCACGTTCACGTTTGCATTTTCGTTCACATTCACGTTTACGATTACGATCACTTCTACGTTTACGATCACGTTTACGTTTACGTTGACGTTGACGATCACGTTTACGTTTACGTTCACGTTCACGTTTGCATTTTCGTTCACATTCACGTTTACGATTACGATCACTTCTACGTTTACGATCACGTTTACGTTTACGTTGACGTTGACGATCACGTTTACGTTTACGTTCACATTCACGTTTGCGTTCATATTCGTGTTTTTGTTTACGTTTACAATCTTGTGAACGTTGGCATACTTGCCAATCTTCTGATGGAAATATGAAGCAGCATAATGTGACAGCTTGTGTGAAACATTTAAGAAGACATCACAAAAGGTATAACACATTTAAGTTTTCGTATGATAACCAAATAGAAATTCCTTTCTTTTCTCTCAACACTTCTTTGGTTTCAGGCTGTAAATATGTTAATTGCTACGCATCAGACGAAAATGGAGGAGAGGGGAGGTGTCGATTGCAACAGCTTACGTCATCGACGGGGTATATAAGCGGCTGCATCACTGCCAAGACCATGTTGTTAAAACTTCAACATGTTACGGCTTGTAATTATTTTAACCATTGCCCTCTGTGGCTGGGCAGAGGTTATGATGGTGAACGACGACGACGATCAAGAAATGGCAATTAATTATCTAAAGCAGTATGGATATCTATCGTGTAAGAGCAACACACTACAAGACAAACGAGTTTTCGAAGAAGCTCTTGCCATGTTTCAAGCTAATTATGGACTTAATGTATCTTCAAAGTTAGACAATGACACTTTGATTTTAATGAGGACACCTCGATGCGGAGTTGCAGATATAACGTACTCTGAAGAGTTGAACAAGTGGAACAAAACACATTTAACATGGAATTATAACACCATGGACCTAAAGGCTATAGAAATTGCATATAGGGCTTTTGAAAAATGGGCATCCATATCTGGCCTCACTTTCTCAAGAGATATAAAACAACCAGATATCTTAATAACTAATCAGAGAGGATACCATAAATTTCAACTTCTCGATATGGATTGTAATGACGATTTCGTGACAAATGACCGTGTTTTAGCACATGCCTTCCATCCTAGTAAGGATCTTCGTCCTGAAATTCACATTAACGACGACTTACAATGGTCTACGAAAACGAATTTCATTGGTGATGAAACGGTCAACAGTCTGTATTACGTACTCATTCACGAAATTGGACACACGTTGGGAATATATCACATAAACGATAAAAACGCTGTAATGTATGCACTTTACAATCCCTATCATCCACCACTCGATTTGAACGATAATGATATTGCTGAAGCCAAGAAACGATATGGTCCTCCATCGTCACGACCAAAACCTCAGCCGTCACCACCGCTGCTTCCTTCTTCGACACCTCGGCCTAAGCCTTCAACACCTAGACCTACGCCATCATCGACTCGACCTACGCCATCATCACCTCGACCAACGCCATCATCACCTCGACCTACGCCATCATCACCTCGACCTATGCCATCAACAACTCCTCAGTATGAATCCGGTAGACCTGTGCCGAGTATTGTTCCTGACCTCTGTAAACTGAAAAACGTTAACACATTTATGGTAGTTAATAATGCATTATATGTGTTTTATAGAGAATGGGTATGGATTATAGATTTAGTAGATAGGGAAATAAACTCTCCCTTTTTCATACCCACTTGGGTAGAGCACTTACCTAAGGAGTTTGATGTGACAGCTGTTTATCAAAAACCAAATTCCTACATCGTTATGATAGTCGGTACTAAACAGTATCTCGTTGAACATCAAACATTTAGGCTTCAACCCGGCTATCCTAAACCTGTACCTACTTTTGATAATAGAAACAACTCTTTGACAGCTGGTGTCAACACGTATCGAGGAATAACATATCTGTTTTATGATGATGGTTTAGTTTTAGAGATTGACAATTGTGCTGTAAATCCAGCTAACTATTATTACGTTAAGAATATTTTCCCCGGGATTCCCCCAAAAATAGATAACGTGTTTAGGTATACAGATGGGTTTTTATACTTCTTCCAGGATAATAAAGTAATACAATATAGTGAATTTAACAACACCGTTGTTAATACCTTTAAGAATAGTCTTGAACTATTTGGAATAGATTGTCCACCTAAAAAGGGATTGATTAATGAAATTAAATCACTTGTATCTAAACTTTGATCGTTGTTCTGTGCTTCAAGCTGATCTACAGATATGTGCAAATAGAAAAAATATGTTTGTATGTTTCACAACTTGACAATCTGTTAATTGGTGAAGGATGATCTTGAAATAAACAATCTTTACTAACATTCTTCTTTGTCTTTATTTTAAAAAGGAACGGTGTACCATTCGGTATGTCTTTCCTTTTACGTTTAACCTCGAACTCCTCTCCTCTCATCCTGTACGTCATTGTCATAAATTAGGTGTTGTTGAGCCTTCACCCTTTTATGGAGGGTATAACATTTTATTATTTTGAGAGTTTAGATTTAGTTGGGATGGGGCTTATTTTTGCTCTGTTTAACATTGGATATAGTGGGCATGTCCTACATTTGCTATAACAAACCAATAAATTTTGAGTTTGTTAGGGATGATCGTCTCGTAAGTTTAATGTATAAATACCTTCATTTCCTCTGTCTATGTATATGTTCAATCATAATTTATGGATTTATTATGTAATTGTTTTAAATTTTAATACAACCTTGACAATCTTTTTATCTCCTGCTTTGTTTTCGTTTGTATTTTCCCTTATCTCTGTTATTTTACAAAAGGTTTGTTTGTTTGTTGATAGAGTTTTCATATTATTTTGTAATGGTTCCTGTATACGTTTTCTTACAGCTTGTTTTGTTTGCAGACATTTTGTATGAATTATTAAGTTGTCCTCTCATCCTATCCTATCATGAGGGAACAGATATTCACAAAATTAAATATAACTCTCCAATGATATGGGGTACCAATCAGATCTTTGGAACTGTGACGAATTCTTAGCTGTCATAAATTATTTTATTTTTAGGATTTGCCCAGTTTATCTTTGACTATAGTGTTACTCATGTCAAACATTTAATGTAACATAACAAGCTTGTTAAGAGCGAATACCATTTAAAAAATAGCTTAAATTGTCCATTTTGCTAAAAAAACCTTTTGTGACCTTGGAGTGTAAATTGGTCTAAAACAGTTGTTATAGCATACTACGATTTTTAATGTCGAAAAAATAAATTTTAAATGGGTTAGATTGCACTTGGGGTGAATACTACCCTTTAGACGATTTACTGTGGTTCAAGTTGTCCATATCTGCAAAAAAATGGGTGACCTTGAAAAACCACCTCCATGTAAAATTAAATCTTTGGGGGGTGTAAATCATGTCAGATAGTTACTATTAGTATGTAAGGTGTTTATATGTCTAAAAAGGGATTTTTATTGGCTTAGATTGGAAGAGGGGGTAAAAACTACCCTTTAGACGATTTACTGTGGTTCAAATTGCCCATATCTGCAAAAAAATGGGTGACCTTGAAAAACCACCCCTTCGTAAAATTAAATCCTTTGGGGGTGTAAATCATGTCAGATAGTTACTATTAGTATGTAAGGTGTATTAAAAATCACAGAATCACACTTTTTTCTACGTTACGGTATTGACATACAATTAAGGTATTTTCCTGAAAAATCAGGTATATGTTTCCTACAATCACATAAGGAATATTTTTATGGTTGCCACACTCTTGCAATTAACTCATGACTTTAGGTAATGCCGCTATAGTATAGTTGGTGAAAATTTAATTCCTACTTGCGTTACGATGTTGACTGGTGTAATGCAGAGATACTCAGTTAAGCACTTCAATAAAAATAAATAACATAGTATAAATAAGAATAAAATAATTATCGTAATATCATCATTGAGAGTAAGCACACCTTCTGAAGTTTCTGTATTTACATTTTTTTGGAATTATTGAAAGGAATTTGTTCTTCAGAATTGTTTGATAAAACATTTATTAAGTAATACTTACCTTTATCAACGATGTTGAATAACACACTCGGTTCACAGAAAGACTAAAGAGCTACAAACTATTCTGCTTCGTATTTAAAATCTGCATCCTATTTCGCAAGTCATTACAATTAATTTGTTATTCTATTCCTTACATTTTATGCAATGATAGCAAACAGATTTGACGTCACTTAAACAGGGGTGTCCGAAGCTCTAATGAAGGATATAGTGAGTATGACATTTTATTATTTAAGGTAGTTGGCAGACCCTAAATTTTGGTTAGAGCTTGTGCCAATGGGGCCTAAAAGGTTTTTAGAATTGTTGCTTAACAACAGAAACGTACAAAGCCTAAGATACGGTGAGTATGACATTTTATTATTTCAGAGGGGATTAGCACAGTGCACAGCCATAACTAGGGCTTAAATGTTTTTTTTCAAGATTGTTGCACAATAATTTTCTAGCAAACATCTTCAAACAGGATATGGTGAGTATTATTTAAGGGTGGGATTAGTTCAGTGCAAAGCCAAAAACTGAGGCTTGAAAGATTTTTGAAGATTGGTATTTAGAATTGTTGCAAACAGCTTTGAACAGGATATGGTGAATAAGACATTTTATTATTTAGGGTGGTGCAAAGATGGCCAAAGCCATGACTCTGGTTACGGGGTGTTGACAAAATGTTGCATAATATTACGTAATGTTTTTCTAGCAAACAGCTTTACGTCAGGGACGTACAAATTCATATCACAGCTCTAAGATAACGCTAGTCCAGTGCATAGCCACAACTTTGGTTAGGGGAGGCGCCAACGGGTCTAAATTATTTTTAGAATTGTCGCATAGCAACAGGAACGTACAAAGTTCTAAGATATGACATTTTATTATTTAACGGTGGTGAAAAGATGGCCAAAGCCATAACTTTGGTTAGGGTTGGTGCCAAGGGGTCCTAGGCAGGGAGCAGTCTAGTTTTAGGTATTGCAGGTCTCTGTTTTACCGACCATACTTGTAGCCGACATGTAGGTTATTTGGTTATGTAGGTCTCTTATTTTGTTATCCTAACAATTATTTTAGTCTTAAGGGTGAAATTTACCCTCTCTTTACGATATGATTGATGTGTGGTTATATGGGTTAAAACATATTGGTAACAGGGAATTTTATTTTCATCAAGATTTTGACGGTAGGATGGAGGTTTTCCCTTGTCTTACTGAATGCACATTCCCGCAATGGGAGTGGGTTTATTCCTATTGATTAATAAGGACTTAAATATATATATATATATATATATATATATATATATATATATATATTATCAAGGAATTTAATTCTCGTCAAGTTTCGATGGAAGGATGAAGGTCTTCCCTTGTCTTACTGTATGCACATTCCCGCAATGGGAGTGGGTTTATTCCTAATGATTAATAAGGACTTAAATATATATATATATTATCAAGGAATTTAATTCTCTTCAAGTTTCGATGGAAGGATGAAGGTCTTCCCTTGTCTTACTGAATGCACACCCAAGAAATTAGAATGTGAAACAATAAAATCGTGTAAGGTGTTTTTGTTTGAATCTAGTTTTTAGGATATGTTGGAAGTCTCTCTTAGTAGGTTGTTGATTTCATTTAGTTTTGGGGGGTGTAAGTCAGAGCCTTCCCCGGACTCAATCTACCCCATTACTACTTCTGACTCACATATTTTTTGTTGGAATTGCCATCTAGTTTAAGGTTTCAGTTGTTTGGCTCTTACCAATTACAACATATCCCCGGAAAATCCGGAAAACCACGTATGTACGGAGAAAATGAAAAATGTTTAATTTTTTAATTTTTGTTCTTTGCTTCTAACATTCAAAGGGAATTTCTGACTCATATGCTTTTTTTTATTGGTATTGCCATCCAGATTAAGGTTTAAGTTGTTTTCCCCTTATCAATTACAGCAAATCCCCAGAAAACTCGGAAAATGACGGAAACCAGGAGAAAATGACTTTGATTTAATTTTTTTTTTAATCTTAGTTGTTTGCTCCTAGTATTCAAAGGGAATTGGTAACTCATATGTTTTTGTATTGGTATTGCCAATCTAGATTAAGGTTTCAGTTGTCTGCCCCTTTTCAATTACAGCATATCCCCGGAAAACTCCGAAAACCACAAACTTCCGCAGAAAATGAGTTCGTTTTAATTTTTTTAAATCTTTGTTCTTTGATCCTAATATTCCCAGGGAATTTCTGACTTACATATTTTTTCTTGACATTGTCTTCTAGATTGAAGTTTCAGTTGTTTGCCCGTTATCAATTGCAGCATATCCCCGTAAAATCCGGAAAACCACGGAAATCCACAGAATTTTTATAACTCGGAACTTGTGATCTACCGTCATTGCGAAGTAATTCTTCTGCTTCAGGTGTGTCCATTGCAGGTTGAAAAGGGTGAGTATGTGGACTACGAGATATCAGCCATAATTGTGGTCACATGCAAAGAAAAGGGGAAACATATCTTCTAAACATGCCAAGTGTAAGTCAAAGTTGTTTTCTTTATTTGCTCGCTGAAATCTCAAAACCAATGACGCTTTGTCCATATTACCAATCCAAAATGGTGCTGTTTTACCCAATGTCCCTTCTCTAACTTAAGTCTTTAGTTTGGTAGTGACTGTGGAAGGTTTGGCAAGATAAATTATCATTCACAGATGTCAAATTAGAATATGAAGGGTGTTTTGCCAGGTTTTCAATAGCTTTCATCACTTCAGCGTCAGGATCTTTTCCAGTATTCTTTGTCATGTTGTAATTAGTAAGGGGAAAACAATGTTAACCTTAAGCTATATGGCAATAGCAACAAAAAACATACGAATCAGAAATTCCCTGGGCATATTAGAAGCAAAGAATAAAGATTTAAAAAATAAAACATAGTCATTTTCTCCGTAGGCCTATATACGTGGTTTCCCGGGGATATGCTGTAATTGATAAGGGGCAAACAACTGAAACCTTAATCTAGATGGTAATGCCAACAAAAAGACTTATGAGTCAGAAATTCCCTTTGAATATTAGGAGCAAAGAACAAAGATTTAAAAAATAAAACATAGTCATTTTCTCCGTATAAGCGTGGTTTTCCGGGGATATGTTGTAATTTGTAAGGGGCAAACAACTGAAACCTTAAACTAGATGAAAATATCAACAAAAATGTGTGAGTCAGAAATTCCTTGGGAACAGTAGGAGCAAAGAACAATGAAAAATTAAAACAAATTAATTCTCTCCGGATTTCCGTGGTTATCCGGGTTTTCCGGGTAAATGCTGTAGTTGATAAGAGGAAAACAACTAAAAACTTAAACTAGATGGCAATACCAACAAAAAAAAATGTGTCGGAAATTCCCACGGGGGGGGGGGAGGGTTTCATATTGATGGCCCAAGGTCTATATTGTTTTACTGTGATGTTATAAGGCTTTGGAAATCAAAATACAGTTAGCTATGACAAATAACACTATTGCTTTACATCCGCTTATCCAACTAGACCGTTAAATTGACCCAGGTTGCCGAGATGGTAACGTCTTGGCCTCACACTTTGGAGTTCGATGGTTCAAATCCCGAAACCGGCCAATTTGACTTTTTTTTTTGTATTATGCATATCATAATTGCAATCATAACTGATTAAACAAAAACATACTGGCACTTTGTTACATCAGTTAACCTGATTTTATTTTAAAAAGATATTTGATTAAAATAATATTCAGCGAAAGAATCAAAGGAAATTCACACATTGCCTTTGTCAATTGTGTTCACACTGCCACGTTTTAATCTTATTTGGGAGAATCCCATCACCGAGTTTTTTTATATGATACATTTGCAGATAATTTCTCGTGCTAATTATTGAAAAGTGGTAATATTTCTATAATATAATACAATAATTAAGCCCGAATAATATAAGAAAATATGTTAATATTTTAAAAAATCTCCCTATAACTTCATTATGGCAATAATAAGGTGGTTCTTCGCCGGCATGAAAAGAAATGTATATCAATCACTACTACTCATTTCAAGAAGAAATAAATGTTGCAAAATATGTTGCACAAACTTTCTCACATACACGTGTTAAAAGCTAGCACAGAAAAAAGTAAATTATAGAGACAATTAAATTTTATTTATTACATTTTCATAAAACTAACAAGTATCTAGAACGCAAAGCATCAGGGTCGATCTTACGTTCAATGCATTTAGCGTGAAGTAATAATAATAAATATAATAATCAATGGCAGAGGATGAATATTTTGAGTGGGTGTACACATCAGTCTTAATTTTCATTTTCTAAGTAAATCATGCTTTAACAAAGTTTATTACCTACCCTTAAATTAAGCCAAGTCCTACAAATCCGGCGTTTGCCTTTGCGAAAAAGGAAACCATGAAAAACCCAAGTCAATTTTTGTGGCCACGAGGTTTGATTTGAACCCAGGACCTCTTCCCTATTAGGCTATACCACCTCGTTGTAATTGGTTTTCGTGTGTTAATTACGACTGAGCTAAAATGACTGATTTCACAAGAATAATTAGATTACTATTTTCTTCTTACTATAGGCAACAAAATGTCATTCATATTTTAATTGACAGGTAGGCTATGTTCTGAAATTCGCATATAAGCCGTACTTATTTGTTTTTATCTTAATATCTATTAATTGTATAAAGAAATGTGTTAAACAAAAAAATGTTCATTTTAATCTTCTCTACAACTTTACTGTGATTGGTTTTCATCTATCGTCTACTGTAATGGATATAATCTAGAAAAAATGAAAATGGATACGAGTAAAGTACCCCTAAGTCATTTTTGCAGAAATGCGGATATAGCCAATTTATTAGTTGCCAGTGGGGTTCAGATGGGTTTGGAATTAAATTAAATGGAAGTTTGACAATTACAGTTGGCTTTGTCTATTTTCGTCATACCTTGGAAATAAAACTTTCGCGATCGCTTGAATGTTGTAAGCCCTAATATGGTCAAACATTGTTTTATTTGGACGAAACTCACTATACAGGGGTTTTCTGGACCAAGGAACTCAAATCTGAGGTCGCTTTACCAGGCGATGCTATCTAATCGTGGTATGTAGTCCACCTGATTTAGGTGTTAATAAATATAATGATTTAACTATTGTGCTCTTAATTTTTTAATTTTGAAATAATTATCGCGGGCCCATGCTAGTAATCTATATTCAAGCAGTTTTCCCTTTTTATTAATATAATTACCATCGTAATTATTAAGTTATTACGTAGCTTATTTTGCATGTTTTAACTGCATATTTCATATCACGTGGTTAGGATGTTTAGGTTTTCCAATGGGCTCTTGTAATGATTCATTCGTGTGCATTTGTTTGCTATTTTTCGGTGATACACTTTTGACTGATGTTCATTTTAACGATTCTGATATTGTGTGACAAAGGGGTGATGAGATATGGAAAGTAAACAAATCCTACAAGTCCTGCGTTTGCCTTTCCAATTGAGGAAACCACGAAAACCCAAGTTAAATTGGCTCGGGCATATTTTCAAACAAACATGCAAACAAGATACATGCAATATGCACAATGTTGGCAGATATTTAAATAGTAATTTTTAGTACAGAAATATTAACTCGTTTAATTACGTTTTATTAGTTTAGTCTTTTATCGTATTTTAAATAAAACATAGCCATTTTTAGGTTTCATAAGATTGGACTATGTGACTGCCACGACAACGAAACTGATTATTATGTTAAAATATCACAGTCAGCTATAAAGGAACAAAATAGTTTAAAACCTAAGAATCTGGACCCTAATTATTATTTATTTATGTATATTGTTTCTTTGTTATTGGAATGAGTTATATGAGGTTACACAAATACATTTTTTAATGCTGGCGAAGACCTAAATTCGTATTGCCTTGATGAAGTTATAGAGAGATTCGTTTATATATTAACATGTTTTCTTATGTTATTTGGTCTTAATTATTATATTATATTAGAAAAATTTTACCACTTTTCAAATATTTGCTCGAGAAATTATCTGCAAGTGTATTATATCAGAAACTCTTTGACGGAATTCTCCGAAATAAGATTAAAATGAGGCTGAGCGAACACAATTTAAAAAGGAAATACTATACGTGACTATTCTTTATCATTATTAAATCGTATGGTAAATCACTAAGATACTGCATATTATTTTAATTTAATAACCTTTTAAAATAAACAGTGCAAAATATATTGCACAAACTTTGTTCCTGAGGTTTTTACGTTGATGAAATTAATGTAAAACCTCCAGGTTTAGAACTGAGTAAATAATTGCTCCGATTATTCAATAGAATACCAGGTCAACAAAATAAATCATGAAAGAGAGTGAAAATTGAAGATATTCAATATAATATATGGTGTACTCCCACTTTTATTATTGCTATTTTAAATTGGGAAATTTCATGAACCTATACAGAGTGTTTCAAAAATACTTTTACAAACTTCGGGAATGGGTTCCTTACAGGAAAAGAAGGAAACAAGTTCATATGAACATAGGTCCCATAATCCTTTGTTTTCTCGTTATGAATTGTTCAGCACATTGGTACACTCATAACACGTAAACACACGTAACACATAACAAATGTTCGAAATGCCCTCCTCTTGCTTCTAGACATGCATGCACTCGTCGAATCATGGGCTGTCGCACCCTTTCAAACACTCCGGGATGGTGTCGAATGGTTTCGCAGGCTTCCATGACACGTCGAATAACAAGTAAACAAGGATCATGGGACATATGTTCATATAAACTTTTTTCCTTCTTTTGGCGTAAGGAACCCATGCCCGAAGTTTGAAGAAGTGCTTTTGAAACACTCTGTATAGTACAATACCTGAATAGACTGCTTTTCACTCCTTGAATTCAGAATTGTTCACGAAAATATAATAATCTAAATTCAAGCAATTTTTCTTTATTAATATTATAATTACTACCGTTATTATGAAGGTATTACTTAGCTTATTTTGCATGCTTTAACTTAGCCTATATAAGTCATATAACGTGTTTAAATATTTAGGTTTACCAATGGGCTCTTGTAATGATTCATTCGTGTGCATTTCTTTGCTGTTTTTCGGTGATCCACTTTTGGCTTATGTACATTTTAAACAATTCTGATATTGTGTGACAAAGGGACGATGCGTTATGAAAAGTAAACAAATCCTACAAGTCCTGCGTTTGCCTTTGCGATTGAGGAAACCACGAAAACCCAAGTTAAATTGGCTCGGGCTTCTTTTTCTATTGAAATCAAATTTTGAAACAAACATACAAACAAAATACGAAGTGTCAGATGAGCAAAGCTCGTGTCTGTGGGCTGTAATTAACACATCGTACATATATTAACTAAGATAATAGAGAAATTTACAAATTATATACAATCTTAAAATAGTTAAACAGTTTTTACAAAACTTTTGAAGTAAGAAATTCAAAATTACAAGAACAGAACTCAATTCTACAAATATGTTTACATTCAGAACTAGAAATAATTTGAATTATTAAGATGAAACAAATAAAACACAAAACAACTATAATATTTACAATTATTATTACAATTATTACAATTTATTACTCCAAAGTACACGAAAAATATATACAAAAGTTGATACACCCCCCGAAGAAGCAGAGCTTGTGTTCGGGGGTGGTTCAGTTATATATTAGAAATACTTATACTAAACAATTACTTTAAAAAAATGCATAATTTGGAGAAGTATGACAAAATGTTATGTATGAAAGGTTAGAACATGTTCTATTTACAATACAAAGGTACGAAGCAATACAACAATAATACACAACAATTTATTTGTTCAAATTTTAGTAAAAAATAAAGAAATTAAGTTCTATCCAAATTTTAAAGTTTAATATGAAAAATGTTATAACAGTAATAGTCGATAACAGAAGTAATAATTATATAAATTTTCTAATTTTAGACCTAAATTGTTTGTTGTTTAAGCTATTTAGATCAGGATGGTTGGTAATAAATGAATTGAATAGTCTTGGGCCAAAACTTGAACAGTGCTTAGCTCCAGCAGTTGTAACATTTTTTGGTTCAAGTAATAAATTAAATTGATTCCTTCGCGTGTTATATACGTGAGATTCTGACTTGTAATTGTCACGATGTTTATGAAAATAATCCAGTATGACGTACTTGTATATTTGGTCTATGGTGAAAACGTTAAATTCAGAAAATAATAATTTGGAAGAATAGTCAGGAGGCTTAAATAAACAAATCTTTATGATGCGTTTTTGAAGACAAAGCAAAGGGCTGAGGATCGTTTTTGCAACTCCTCCCCACCCAATTATGCCATATTGAAGAATAGAATGAATTAGGGCCAAATAAATCGTACGTAAAACATGAGCTGGTAAACATGAACGGAGAATAACGAATTTATAAATGACTTTACGTAGCCTATTGCATAAATATTCAATGTACTTGTCCCATCTTAAATGTCGATCAATTATGATGCCTAGATATTTCACTTGATTTGATTCACTTAAGGAGGGACAAGTGCAGCTATTAATACAGCAACCAGAATTGTGTATTTTTAAGCTTAAATTTTTACTTACTTTTAATTGTTGCATACCGGTAGCTGTTAAAGCGAAAGGAACTAGCGTAGTTTTCTTAACATTTAAGGAAAGTAAATTAAAATCCAGCCATGATTTAACAAGATTTATACCTTTGTTGGCATTTTCGTAAGTTTCAATCCATGAAGAACCACTAAATATTACAACGGTGTCATCAGCATATGAGTAAATGGAGCCATTAAATATATTCAAATTAATCTTCAGTAGGTCATTTATGTATATTAAAAACAATATGGGACCCAATACTGTACCCTGCGGTACACCGATATTTATTTTCCGAAAATCACTGAGATCATTATCTATTCTTGTAGCCTGAGTTCTATTACTTAAGTACGACCGAAATAAATTTAGAACATTTCCTCTAATGCCTAGAGCATGTAATTTTGACAGAAGAATATTATGGTCTACAGTGTCAAATGCTTTTTGTAAATCTAAAAATATACCTAAACATTTGTTTCCAGTATCTAATTCATTTATGATTTTCGTTGTGACCGTAAAAATGGCATCATCTGTTGATAGGTTTGGACGAAAACCGAATTGATTGTTAGATAAAAGTTTATTATTATTTAAATAACTCATCAGCCTAATCTTTATACCTTTTTCTAAAATCTTTGAGATGCTTGGTAGAAGGGAAATTGGTCTATAGTTATTTAATTGGTTCTTATCCCCTGTCTTATGAATTGGTACGATTATAGCATTTTTTAAATCTGTTGGAAATATACCTTGCGAAAAACATAAATTAAAAATATGAGTCAGCGGTTTAGCTATGAAGTCAACAATTTTCTGTAGAATTTTATTCGTAATACTATCTATACCAGGAGAAACACTAAGTTTTAATTTGTTAACAATATTGATTATCTCACTTTCGCTTATAGGATATAAAAACATAGATGAGGACACTTTATCTGGTAGAAAATTATTCAAGTTCGATGTCTTTATTTTTTCGGCAATTGCAAGTCCCACCTTTGAAAAATAATTATTAAATTCATTTGCCATTTTTTGCTTACATTTTAATATGACGCCATCATCACTTATAATTTCTTTTATGACTTTATTATTATTTGGTTCCGTGTCAGTAGCTTCATTGATGAGCTGCCAAAATTTTCTGGGATTGTTCATATTTTTATTAAATTGGTCTGCATAGTATCTAGCTTTCGTGTTTTTTATAACCAGAGTTAGCATATTTCTATAAACCTTGTAATTATTCGACAATTCTGTGTTAGATGGGATGCTTTTTATTTTTTTTGCCATTTTATCTCTTGTGCGAATTGATTTAATAATACCTTTTGTAATCCACGGTTTTATTTTTCTGTATTTGGAAGGAGTGTTTCGGAAATTGTTAGAAGTATGTTTACATATATAGTTCTGTAATATGTTATAAAAGTTATGAAAGCTTTCATCCGAATTTTGATTGTTAAGTACATTATTCCAAGTTTCTTTTTTAATATCTAAGATAAAGTCATTATAATTCAAAATACCATTTCTACGAGCTGAAATTTCGTTAGATATATTAGGAGTAGGGAAGCTAGCATTAGATAACACAGCAAAAATCAGATGATGATCAGTGATTGAACTACTATAAACTCCAGAAGAAAAATTCCAATGTTTGTTCAAGCTTTTAAAAAATATATGGTCTAAACAAGAATCAGTACCGTAATTTGTGGATGGCCTTGTAGTAGCATTTAAGTATTTCAGAAACCCGAACTCGTGCAAAATATTCATGTATCTATGACCATTATTGTCCATTTTATTTTCTAGGATTTGAATATTAATGTCACCGACAATGACGTGACATTTTCTCTCTTTCGTAGCGGCAAGGTAACTCTCAAAACTGTCTAGGAAATCGCTTTCACAACAATTAGGAGATCTGTAGATTGCGGATAAAACTATATCAATATTATTGTAAGTAAGATTCAAATGCACAGAATTGCATTGAACAATGTCAACGTCTATCAATTTAACATCTATAGAATTCATAACATATACTACAAGGCCATCGCACTTATTGTATTTGTTAATCTTAATATACTTAGAATAGCCATCTATATCATATCCTGATTCAAAGTCAAGCCAAATTTCAGTTAAGACAATAATTTCAAATTTGGAGGAAAAGCACTGCAACAAAGCACACAATTCGGAAAAGTGTTTGTTTATACTACGTATATTTAAGTGCATTAAACTGAGGCCTGATGAAAGATGAAAAATGTAGTTATTGCATTCTATTAGTAATTAGTAATATTATATACTTATTTAATTTTTATCTTAAATTGGTGGACAATGTACAATGGAATCAGAATGCTCAGCAATAAGAGTATTATAAACTTTCATACCATAATTTAGCTTTTAGACCATGTAATTGGCCTGAAGTAGCCTTGCATTTTATTTCTGCATTACGAAACATGACGTTTCTTGTTTATTTTGATATTATTCTAAAAAAATAAATTTTTACCGGATTTTATGGTAATAAGTCAATAGCTTAATGTTAACTTATAACTGGGGCCCGGATATTTAGGTTTTTATAAAACCTGTTTTTTTTTAATATATTAAAATTGTTCTTAGTTTTTTTACCATTTTCAGACGTTTTTTTAAACATACACTTTAATAATTACTATAAACACATTAAAAAAAAATATATTGGTTAATGTTATTTTCACTTAAATTCCCATAGCTCTGAACCACAAAACTTTAGGAATACTTTATTCTTAGTTTTAGAACTACCCCTTGTCATTTCCAACACCGCCATAAACTCAACAAACTTTTTCAATCAATCAATCAACTTTTAGTATTCATCATTTTCGGCGTCTTGCTGGAGCAAACACTGTGAATAAACTGCAAGTGTAAGCTTCCCAAGAATGCCTTTAATTTGCTTTTAAAGAAACCGGGGATTTCGGTTCACTTAAGTTTTCTTTTATCGGGACAGTAGGGTACAAAATTACAAAACGCAATGCTGTATTTTATCTTACAGAATAATATACTGGCGTAATATACATAGGCCTACTGGCAGATATTGCGAACTGGCAAAATATATAATATGCTGCATAATATATACTTACTTAATCACTCACTTACTCACTTACTTACTTCTTTACTTACTCAATGGCAATAGAGAAAGCTAAAGGAATATTATCTATTTTATGGAACCCGAAGGTTCATTGCCGCGCTTACCTGAGCCCGCCATTCAACCCTATTCTGTGCTAACTCCATCCAGTCATCCCTCGCAAATCCTACTTTCCTTAAATCTATCCTACGATTATCCTCCCACCTACATCTAGGTCTTCCAAGTTATCTTTTCCCTTCGGGTCTCCCATTCAATACTTTTGAGATATGTCTTTTCTCCCGCAAGTTCAGCCCGTTTCATCCTCCAGGATTTAATTGCCCTTACTATATCTGTTGAAAAGTACAGGTTATGTAGCTCGTCGTTATGCAGTTTTCTCCAGTCCCATTTTCATCTCTCTTAGGCCCAAATATTTTCCTAAGCACCCTGTGTTCGAACACTCTCAGACTATGTTGTTTCCCTTGAATCAATATAATAATATATATATATAAGAGGCTTTGTCCTGACTGACTGACTGACTGACTGACTCAGAGAGAATCAACGTAGAGCCTAAACTATAATACGTAGAGACTTGGAATTTTGACAGTACCTTCGTTTCATAATGTAGGTGCTCACTAAAAAAGAATTTTGAATTTTTTATATTTTAAATGCCAAAACTCAAATATTTTTGAGTATACTTAATCCCTTTTTACACAGAATTATCAAATCCAAATCACAGTTGGCATGGCAACAAATTGTTTCCAGTGGTCTCAGATGGGTTTGGACATAATTGAAGTGGGACTTTGACAATTTAGAAAAGCTATCAATATAATTCATGCTATAAATAAATTATGAAATCCACTAAAATAATGCAGTCACGTAACTTTCTCTACACTGGACATAGAGAAAACAATACGAGGTATGGTTGTATGTATATTATTTCATCGCAGGTTTTTGGGGAGGGATGTATGAAAGTAATATTGAATTTCTGTTTAATTTCATCCCCAAAACGGTTTTATGGTAACATTAGAGTGAAAATAAAATATTCCGCAAAAACAATACAATTTTATGTTACCGGAATTTCTGTTTCTTCTTATTTCAACACCTACCAGGCTTGCTGTGTACAAGCGATGGGATACAAAATTCTACATCCTCTATTAGCCGTAAAAAGCTGTATCAAGCGTTTTCTGAGCGAATAGTTTGAGTGTGATAAGTCATTCCTCCTCATTTCAAATTCTAAATACCTACAAAAGGACCTAGAATTTTAAAATCGAAAGTCCTTCATAAGTTAATTACGAATTACAAAATACAAAACCCGGGCGACGCCGGGCCTTTTAAGCTGGTACAGTATATAAGATGCAAAATATAGGCAGACACTTAAAACATATTTTTAATAGCGCAATAATATAATTAATTAATTATAAATATTATTTTATCGTATTTTACTTGAAAATCAGTTTTAGCCATGTTTAGTTTTAAACTAGCCCAGTCAAATGTTACAAAAAAAATGCGTGAACTTACATTAAATGGAGTATTAATGATTTTTGGAGGGGAGTTTAGGACCATCACTGGGATCACAAATCCAGATTTGCAACCCTCAGAAACCTGTGCTCGGTGAATGGCGGTCGAAATAAACCGGTTTTTCCCGACTTTTTTCGGTTTTTCGACAATATCTCCTAAACTATGCTTTTGTTGAAAAGAATCTCCCTTAGCGTTTTAAAAGTAAATTAAATTTCCTAAAATATGAGATCAAAATCGTTTTTGTACGTTATATAGTTACCGAGATAAGGTTTTTCAAAAATTGGCCTTTTTTCCAAAAAAGTTAAAATTTTAAGTTTTCTTCGTGTTTCTAACTGAATACCGGCAAAATGACACGTCCTACAGAAAAGTCAAGAGAACGAAAGTTGTGGGACATTTAATAAGCTTTATTTTGAGCTATAGCTGGTCCTTGTAGCTCAGATAGTCTCGTCATAAATGACAAAAACCGAAAAGATGAGAAAATGCTTTTTTGGGCGAAAGTTGAGTAACATCGTTTCCTCCACCAACACCTTAATTTTTGTTGTAACATGTTGGCAGATAATGTCTTATAACTGTGTATAGAAACTATTTGTGTGTACATGTGTCTATGGGAGATGGATTTTGCCAGAAAAAATATTTAAGCAGAATATTTCATAAAAATGTATTTACTTTTAAACCAATAGGCGTATTTAAACCATGTGTGAGGTTCCTGGTATGGGATGGTATGGGACCAGGGAAGTCGAGGGTGGGGTGATGTCTTCATCCTCACTTGAAGAACTGTCATTCTGGGGTGTGGGCATATTGCATTTCAGCCCAGTTTTGTGGCAGCTGCAGCCCCCAACGCAGCCCATCTTGCACTTGCACGAGATCAGTTGCGGAAGGGATTGAGGGGCTGGTTCAATTTCCATTGCAATTGGAGTAAGCCCAACTCGTCCAACGTCCACCCCAATCCGTGAATTTTTTCCACCCAAACCAATTTTGTACCTGCGAAACGGTAGAATGAAAATTAGTTATTCTATAACATTTCAAAGCATACACATGGTGTACAATGAGAGTGTATAAGTGAACAACGAAATTTAAGAACATAAGGATAGGAAATGTACATAGACATACCTGGTGATACAAACAATAAGCATGATATTTTGCAGCATCTGTGGTTGGTGACAAACGGGCGAGGTTGACTTTAGCTGTCAGGTCGTTGAGGGTGGTGTCAGTCGCTCCTTCATAAACTGTGATGAGGTACTTCTCCCCAGCTGCAGCTATTTCATCGTGACTCACATCTGGGTGGAGGAAGACTTCTGCTTGCTTGAATAGTGCTGGGTTCTTGAGGAAGGTTTGACAAATTTGGTTTTCCCCTGCCTGAAAGGGGCCCGGGAGAATAATCACAGGTTCCGGTGGTGAACGATGTAGATGAGTATTGGACGTCTGGCTCCCCTCTTCTGAAAGTAGGTGTATTTTTTGGAACTCAAACCAACTAATAACACAAGCAGGTCCACATCTTCCACGGTGATTAC
Organism: Ectobius pallidus; assembly: GCA_964059195.1. Taxonomy (NCBI): domain Eukaryota; kingdom Metazoa; phylum Arthropoda; class Insecta; order Blattodea; family Ectobiidae; genus Ectobius; species Ectobius pallidus. The sequence continues at coordinate 208,364,208 of CAXKWD010000002.1, forward strand.
AACTTTCTCAGAAGTCAGCTTTGGTGATGGCATCTCTAGCAATGTCAGCATCAGCGTCCTCTTCTGTCACCTCAACACCGTGCTGCTCAAATCCAGTTTTCAGTAGCTCTATCAGCCTATGCTTATTAGTGTCGTTCGATAAGAACTTCTCTTGCGTGATGTTGGTAGTTGAAGCTGATAGGACAATGTTACTGCAGTTGAGGGCGGAGTATCGTCTGACACGTTCGGCGCTTTTGGTACTTTTTTGAGAGGCGTCCTCCGGGTATCCATCGAAGACAATGGGTTATATCTGTCCCAAAATGGTTTTCCACTAAATGAATGTAGCCGTCAATGATGGTCTTGACTGATGCGTTTTGATGCCACACACATTTGTGGAGCAAATAGTCACCATCGAGCACGATGTGGGTATTGGCGTCTCGGGATATGTTGGTAGTGGGGGATGTGAAACACGAATATAGAGCTGCCTTAGTTCCCTTCCTCACTCCAGCTTCGTGGAAAAGAGACATTGTGTAAGGGGGCAATTCATACTTGAAGTGGGCTTTCAACTCTGTGTGGGATTTTTATGGTGATGATAACTCACTGAAATATTGTGAGAGGGTCAACTTCAATCTTATTATTAGTGACTTGTATGGAATTACTGACGCCTGCCAAGGTAACAACTTGCAACCAAGGTAACAAATTTGTCTTTACGTTTTAATCCAACTTTCCCGAATGTCTGGTTTTCTATGTTAACCACTCCTTCTGTTCCCAGTTCCTTGGCAATATAACAATTGACTTCATAGCCTCCAAAAATCCCACTGCTAATAGAAACTATTTTGTCAGTGACGGGGAACTGATCTCGTGCAAGTGCAAGATGCGCTGCGCTGGGGGCTGCAGCTGTCGCAAAACTGGGCTGAAATGCAATGTGCCCACACCCCAGAATGACAGTTCTTCAAGTGAGGATGAAAACATCACCCCGCCCTCGACTTCCCTGGTCCCATACCATCCCATACGAGGAACCTCACACATGGTTTAAATACGCCTATTGGTTTAAAAGTAAATACATTTTTATGAAATATTCTGCTTAAATATTTTTTTCTGGCAAAATCCATCTCCCATAGACACATATACACACAAATAGTTTCTATACACAGTTATAAGACATTATCCGCCAACATGTTACAACAGAAATTAAGGAGTTGGTGGAGGAAACGATGCTACTCAGCTTTCACCCAAAAAGCATTTTTTCATCTTTTCGGTTTTTGTCATTTATAACGAGATCATCTGAGCTACAAGGACCAGCTATAGCTCAAAATAAAGCTTATTAAATGTCCCACAACTTTCGTTCTCTTGACTTTTCTGTAGGCCTTGTCATTTTGCCGGTATTCAGTTCGAAACACGAAGAAAACTTAAAATTTTAACTTTTTTGGAAAAAAAGGCCAATTTTTTAAAAGCCGTATCTCGGTAACTATATAACTTAAAAAAACGATTTTGACCTCATATTTTAGGAAATTTAATTTACTTTTAAAAAGCTAAGGAAGATTCTTTCCAACAAAAGCATAGTTTAGGAGATATTGTCGAAAAACCGAAAAAAGTCCGAAAAAACCGGTTTATTTCGACCGCCATTCAGCGAGCACAGGTTTCTGAGGGTTGCAAATCTGGATTTGTGATCCCAGTAATGGTCCTAAACTCCCCTCCAAAAATCATTAATACTCCATTTAATGTAAGTTCCGATGTAACATTTGACTGGGCTAAACGTCTTATTTAGCCATTTTTTGTTTTATAAGATCGGACTATGTAACTGCCATGACAACGAAACGGATAATTATCTTAAAATATCACAGTTAGTTAGAAGGAACAAAATAGTTTAAAACCTAAGAATCTGGGCCCTTATGCCACATGGCGACGTATTCTGAATCCAGGTGAAAGCTAATATCAAATAACGTATTCATATCAACTGTAGCAAATAAATATTTGACTGTAATTGGTGTAATGAATCCATGATATAGCTATTGCCATTGTGTAATTTGATAGCAATATGTACACAGAGAGATGTCAAACCATTTGTATTGACAGAGTGCACCAGAATTGCATACAGCATTGAATTAGCCTCGTTATGATTTGGGGTAAATTGTAAATATTATTGTACACCTAATTAAAATATAAATTACACCAGCGCCCGCTAATAACTTTGATATTATTTTGAACTCTCTTTGTCTATGTGAAGTTCCCTTTTATGGGAGAGCTGTAAAAAATTGTTCTAGCCCATTATAGTCAGTTATTGAGGACAAGTTTAAAAGGCCCGGCGTCGCCCGGTCCTTATATTATATTATATTATGTTAAGTTATATTATATTATATTATAGGTCCTTATACAAGGTGTAAAAAAATTCCGTATACAAACTTGGAGGGTTTGTATACAAACTTGGAGGGTTTGTGTAGGAGATGAAATGAAACTCTTTTTTTATGTGACAAATATCTGACAGGTTCTCCGTTGGGAGGGATGGGCCAGTACAGTGGCCACCACGTTCTCCTGATCTCAGTCCCTTGGATTTCTTTTTGTGGGGAGGGAGCTGAAGCGTTTGGTGTACGAAACACCAATAGATTCTCCAGAAGAGCTGGTTGCCCATATGGCTGAAGCTGCAGCAATTATTTGTGAGACACCTGGTTGTTTTGAACGTGTGAGACAACCATTTGCACGCAGATGCCAGCTGTGCATTAATGTAAACGGACGACATTTCCAACAAAATCTGTAAAACATTCATTACGCGGCAGGTTGAATACAGTCACACTATCCACTGTGAAACCCTTTAAGGTCCCCTAGCGGGGAAACGGAGAACCTGTCAGATCTTTGTCACATAAAAAAAAGGGCAAGTTAGTACTTTACGACTCACCCTGCCCCTCTTTCCACTCGTCACTCGCCTGGCAGCTTCCACCCCTCTCGGCTTCCCGCGTGCCGCATGCTCCGCTTTCCCACAACGCATACCTTCATGCCTGTAGCCGTAGCTCAACGCCGGTATTGCATAATTGCAATTGATATGTCACCTAATATTTCACAGTAAAGAAATCCCCTTGCACCTCTACATAATATTCCACAATTATAAAAACGACCCTTCCAACAAAATAGGCTATTTCACAATACAAAAAATACCCTTGTACCATACATAATATTTCATAATTATAAAAAACGCCGTATTATAACATAAAATGTGGCTTAATTGATGCAGGAAAATTCCCTTGTACCAACACTACTTATAAAAACCGATTCTTGCATTAAAACTCATGAAATCCCCCTAACATAACTCTAATATACGAAAGCTTCCTTCAGTGCTCAACATTCACTCGTAGCGTAGTGGTCGAGACTCCTAGCTATAATGCTAGGGGTCCCGGGTTCGAATCCCGGTCGATCCAATATTTACTATTAGGAATAGGTCTCAAATAGGTAGGTAGGGCGAAGAGGAGGTGAGAGGAAGGAGACGGTAAAGGAAGAGAATAAAGAAGAAACAAATTATTTTTTCTGTTTCATCAGTTCATTAAGAGATGGCGTTACCGTCGCTTCTAGTAGTTCAAATGCCACCGCTAGGGGAGGGATTGAGAGTAGGAGTGGGGGACTCCTTGAATAAGGAAGAACGACTTATCACACTCAATCTATTCCCTCAGAAAACGCTTGATAGTCTATAACTTTTTATGGCTCATAGAGGATGTAGCCTGGTAGGGGTTCAAATAAGAAGAAACAGAAATTCCGGTAACATAAAATTGTATTGTCTTTGCGGAATATTTATTTCTCACTCTCATGTTACCATACAACCGTTTCGGGGATGAAATTAAAAAGTAATTCAATATCACTTTCATACTTCCCTCCCAAAAACCTGGGGTATAATAATATATATATTACCATACCTCGTACGGTATTATGTATGTCCAGGGAAGAGAAAGTTATGCGACTGCATCAAACTGTGCATTATTTTCGTGCATTTCATCTTTAATATTTATTTACAGCAAAGAATTATATCGCTAGCTTCTGTAATTTGTATAAGTCCCGTATCATTTATTTCCAAACCTGCTTGAGACCAATGCCAACAATACACTGTTGTCATGTGAACTGTGATTTGGATTTGATGATTCTGTCTAAAAAGGGATTAAGTATTCTCAAAAAAATTTGATTTTTGGCATTTAAAGTAAAAATTTTCCAGAATCCTCTCTTAATGTGCACTTACATTTTGAAACGAAGGTACTGTGAAAATTCCATGTCTCGACCTCTTATAGTTTAGGCCCTACGTTGATACTCAATCGGTCAGTCAGGACAAAAGCCTCTTTTATTATAGAGATTAAGATTATATGGGCAGTGTCTTTAATTTGATCGGTTACATCAGATTCATCTCTTTAAACAATATAGATATATATAAGCATACATGAATCACAGATTATTGTCTCTGTTGGACATTACATGAGAATATTATAGTAGAATTGAACTCCGGCTTAGCTCAGTTGGTAGAGCATTGGCGCGAATAGCCAAAGGTCCTCTGTTCAAGTCCCAGTATCGGAGGAATTTTTCTCTTATAATATTCTCATGTAATGTCCAACAGAGACAATAATCTGTGGTTCATGAACACTTAGTGAGCATTCACACCGAAGTAGCATAGCATGCGAATCGCTCTACCTAAATGTAGGCTGCACATCGAGTTGCATGGTTCGCAGTTTTGCATTCATACCGAAGTAGCGAATGCGATCTGCAGTTTAACGTACATTATATATTTTCACTTGAACAATTGAGAAACCAATTTAAAGTAATGTAATTTACCTAAAGAGGATATAGTTTCAGCAATTTTAATCCCGGCTTTTTTCCTACTAGTTTCGATTGCCATATCGTATAGTCTACGCATGTACAAATTGTATGTTAAATAGCTCTCTTTCTAGAAGCTTTCATGACATCTTTGCCATAATCTACCGTTATACAAGCGAATTTGTGTTGAATTTTCTTAACAATTAGAAAACGCCTGAAAAGGAACTGTACGCATGCGTCATCCCGAGTAGCGTCGCATGAAATAAGTGCAGATCTATCTGAAGAAATGAATGTCGCACTCCGTGAGCTGCACTAATGCCACGCTACTTTGGTGTGAAGACTTGAACTTGTTTATTTGGGATTTAAAATGAGTAACATGCAGCGTGCATCCAGGTAGCACGTCGCAAGTGGCATGCTACTTCGGTGTGAATGCTCCCTTACATATATCCATCTTGAATGTTGTGTGAGTTAAACTAGTGCTTCACTTTTACCACACGAGGGAATGAGACAGCTGAACTGATGAAGAGTGCTTCAAAAGTGAATCTGCTTCCAGTGGAACTGCTCGCTTTATCCACAGAGGTTTTAATTGCTCGACCACTTGTGGAACATAAGTATAATCAGTCAGATGAACTAATGGATAAGGGCTTTACCGTGATTCCGACATTAATGCTCTCCCAGGAACCAATTTCAGTTTCACGCATTGATCCTGAACTCAGACGCTGTTCGCAATTCATTAGCTGGCTTAAATCGTACTTCGCAGTTCAGCTGTAACTGCAGGCCATTAAAGCGATCTGTTCTCTATTATACATCACACAGTAGCTGCTATGAACAATTTACTTTGAGTCTTAGAAATGTACTGATATTTACACTCAAGCTTAGTAACTTAATTTGAGTTTATTATACTGTAGAGTTATGAGTAGAGACCGGATTTTAAAGGGAATTCTTTTTTTTATATTTCATCACAAAACGTGATAAAATTGAACAGGACATTACTGAGTAACTTTCAACTGCAAATGACCTGGTTTTAACGTCCCTTTTTTCCCTTTTTTAGGCCCATTTCCCTTTTTTTAGGAACTTTCCCTTTCCAGTACCTTTTTTGCTAATTTATTTTAAAAATTTCGTAAACTACCCAGTATTTGGTAATATGAAAACATTAAAAATTGTTTTCACTGATTCACCATTGGAAAAATAATTCCTCCCAGCAGAATAGAGCGTTACAGGGAAATCACAGGCTTGCCATTGCCTAAGTTTCCCATTATAACAAGGTGGGGAACATGGATTTCGTGTGCTATTTTCCTCTGTGAGAATTTCAACAAGATCAAAAAATTTCTTCACTCATTAGATGTTACAGAATCAGCAGCTGTAGAGCAAGCAAAGGCTTTACATAAAACAAAGATGTATCTCTCTGTTGAATTTTTACACTCTCTTACTTTTATATCCCTTTTTCCCACCTTTTTTTGGAAATAATTTTCCCTTTTTTCCCCACCTTTTTTTGGCAATAATTTTCCCTTTTTTCGTCCTTTTTTTGGGGAAAATTTTCCCTTTAAAATCCGGTCTCTAGTTATGAGATGGTTACACGTATACATGAAAAACCAAGAAAATTCTTAAACAACCAACGGGATGTATTACTAATATGTATTACATTATATATATATATACTGTATATATATATATCCATTATTTATATGTATAATATCCATTTCTAACAAATACATAAATAAAAGTTACGAGAAAACTGCTTTCAAGTCCTATGTTCCTATTAAAGCAAATTATACACTGTTTGGTGTCATTTTTCTTGTAATTATGTGTAGAATTGATACCGGTATATAACAAACATTTTAAGATAAAATGAATATTTTAAAAAAATCTAAGATTGACTGATTGAAGTTGACTAGGTGACTCATGGGGCGGAAATTACGGTTGGTCCTAATCTCCTGCGCTTGTAAATGTGAGGGTGCTTGCCGGTGAAGGAATCTACCTGCCCTCAACCGCCATCTCTGTTTGCTAAGGGTATAACTTTATTTTACAGGTTGATTATTACTCAGTATTGAGCTGCTGCTCTCAAGATCTCAAGATCGTTCCGTGTTCGATAATAATCGATACCATACCGATGTCATAATGGAGGTCAGTTTCGAAATGAGTGTCATTATGACACCGTTACGTCTAACGTAATATGCGTATTATACAGTGAGTCTCTCTTGGACTGGGGCCGAGCCGGGCCGGGCGAGCGGTGAAACGTGACTGCTGCAATGAGTCAGATATTGCAACATTCCGCTTGGCCAGCAGTTGGAGTGCATGCTTTTGAAGGTGAAGGTCAAACACGGCCTGTGCTCTCGTGTTATAAAGTTATATAATGGTCTTTGTCTTAGTTCACATTTATCATTATGCCTCGATCTGTGTTCACAGTACAACGTAGGGTATTATAGGGTGTTATCTGTATCTGTATCTGTATCTGCTACCCTATGATCCCCAGGTTGGGCGAAGGGGCCTTCAATGGAGGTTTCATTACCTATACTAATTTTGATATGCTTATTTTCCGAGAGAGGGTAGAGGGAAGGTGGTAAGCCCATCGCCTCGCAACCCCCCCTCTGGAAACGAAGTATTTCTTGGACGTGAAAGGGCCGAGAAATTTTGTCCAGAGGCTCTAATTTAGGCTTGGAGTTCTTTTACGTGCCGTAAATCTACGACACGGGACCCCCAGCTTAAAGTCCCTCCCGGAGGACTCCGTGCCCAGGAGTTTTACGTCCTGAAAAATCCATCGACCGCGGCCGGGTTTGATCCCGCGCCCTGCGGATCTAGAGGCGGGCACGCTACCTCTAGACCACCGCGGCCGACATAGAGTGTTATATCCAAACAGAAATAAACTTAATATCAGAACCGCACCTATTGCGTGTGAATAAGAGTTTCCTATCTCGATGCCAAAAATGTGTGGATGAAGGAGGACATTTTCAGCATCTCCTGTAATAAGGTAAGTCCCTATTTTCGCTATTTTCATGGTCATGCACGAACAAAGTGAAAGAAGCGAGAGAAGTGCCGTGCAGTTCCTACACCTCGGGGCGCAGGGTGACGACTCGGCGGCCGCATGCACTTTTGCCGCTAGCCCGGCCTCCAGTCGAGAGAGACTCACTGTAGTATGATCGAACAAAATAGTTACTTTTGGTATAAGGGTTAAATGCGAGATTTCATTATGAGAATAGGAATGGTTTGCAAGACGAGCTATCCTGCGAGCAGAATAAGATTGCTTTAACACGCGTGCCATACACTATTTTTTAGACAGCCGTTAAAATTTGTGAAATGATAATAAACTTTATTGTGATGAATTAGCAGCGTAAAGTCAGCCATCTTGCAGCGCGCAGACAGCTGACAGCTATTATTGATTTTCTCTTACACTGCTGCCAACATAAAAACATCTTTCACCCACAAAATATAACGACTTTTGCATTCACCGTGAGAAATTTCACAATTAAAAAGGAGCGGTGAATTTTAAAACTCTCAATTTTTATAAACTGAATCTATTTAATAATCGTATGCAAATATCTTGAACTAAATGAGGGTTTTCCATGTGACGGATAACATAGTTGGTACCCATGGAGTGGCATAGCAAACAAGATTTCATTTGTTTTCATCAATGCTTTGGCAAATTTGTTGATTCTGAAGAAAAACAAGTGACATGAGTTACTAAAGGCAAGACCTATTTTATACCATAATTATTTAATTCATTGTACTTTTCATTTACATAATATGTGATGAAGTACACCACATACTGTAAATAAAAGTAATAGGCATAGCCTCTAATAATTTGTATCATAGAAGAAAATTTGGGAAAACCGAACTTTGCGCCCCATGCGAGTCCCTCACTACAACTCTCTAACTCCCTCCCCTAGTGGCGGCATTGGAACTACTAGTAGCGACGGTGGCGCCATCTCTTAATGAACTGATGAAACAGAAAAAATAATATATTTCCTCTTTATTCTTTTCTTCTCTTCCTTTCCCGTCTCCTTCCTCTCTTCCTCTCACCTCCTCTTCACCCTACCTACCTATTTGCGACCTATTCCTAATAGTACATTTTGGATCGACTGGGATTCGAACCCGGGACCCCTAGCATTATAGCTATGAGTCTTGACCACTACGCTACGAGTGAATGTTGAGCACAGAACGAAGCTTTCGTATATTAGAGTTATGTTAGGGGGATTTCATGAGTTTTAACGCAAGAATCGGTTTTTATATGTAGTGTTGGTACAAGGGAATTTTCCTGCATCAATTAAGCCACATTTTATGTTATAATACGGCGTTTTTTATAATTATGAAATATTATGTATGGTACAAGGGTATTTTTTGTATTGTGAAATAGCCTATTTTGTTGGAAGGGTCGTTTTTATAATTGTGGAATATTATGTGGAGGTGCAAGGGTTTTTTTTATTGTGAAATATTAGGTGCAATTATTCATTACCGGCGCACAGTGGTCCGAATCGGAAAAAAAGCGGACAAAAATATTTTCCATAACAAATTGAAATAGTTTAGTACAAAATTTTAAACTAAATACTAATATTAGGTCAATTTGTTGTTTTAGTTCATAAAAGTACAGTAGGCCTACATGGGCCTACAGGTAAAAAATATTCATTCATCCTCTGATCCGGATGAGTCGCTGTCGGCTTCTTCTCCTTCCTGCTCCGTTTCATCGTTGGGTATTGCCAATAAATTGCACACTTTCTGAGACAACTGTCTTGAACTTATTTCGGAAACTAACTGAGGATTTTCAAAAAACCTTCGGGCAGTGTTACCATCATTGGTGGTTCCATACCCAGGGTTCGGAATATCAACTAGAAGACATAATCTGGTTCTGAATGAGTCTTGCACTATTTTTTTCTTTCTTTCCAATAGGTCTCGGGTACCGTCTATCAAACTCGCTTTCCACTTTTTAAAATCCAGGCGGTAGGAAATATGGAGGAGACTTTCAAAAAATCGGATGTGGGCATGCAGAATTGGTAATCCAAACTCAAACTGTAAATTGTCAATGGGCTTCTGTGCTATTGTTTGTAAATTGTTCATTTCTGAAATCTTGGCACTACAAATATAGCACTTCATACTTGAAGATTTTGATAAAGCATTGCATACTTTTCCATCTATCATTCATAATATTAAGGAATAACGCACTTCGGTGTTATTTATAACCAAGTTTATTTAAATTTTCAATTTGTTCTGTTACATAATTTTTTTCCGCCCGAGAAATTTCTGATGTTTCATGAACCCACTGCATTCGAATAGGCCTGCAGAAGCGTGTAGATGCAGTTCTTGGATTTTTCCACGCAATAATTCGTGTTTTACTGTCTACAAGGCGACGAGGCACGAAAGACAACATAAATACGCTCTGGTCACTCTTGAAATCACATCTTTTTTCAACCACTCTGAATATTTCTTATAAAAGAAACTTTCCACGAAATTAATATTTTTCCAGCGGTAAAAATAAGGCAGAAAAAACACTTCCTTGTACTATTGTATACTGTTTCTCGACACTCTCGCCAACATTGATTAAATAGGTATATCACAAACTTTTCCTGCCGCGCGCGAGATTGATCTTTATTTTCACGAATCTTATGGTTCACTACGATTAACAATGAAACTCATTTTTCACTATTCACAACACAAAAAAACCACCACTAATCAAATGCTTCTCAGAACTGATGATCATTTCGGTTTTCTAGCTGCAAGACATCCCTCCCTAGCGTAATATAATCTTTCAACAGCCCCTTTATCTCGCGCGACTGTTTATCCTCAGAGCGCACATATTAACATTCTCGCTCTTCTCATTCACGGAGTTGGCGGGATTTGGCGATGAAACCTTTAAGGAAATATTGTCAAGACTTCATTTTAATACTTGCGTAAGTTTCATAGGATACATATGTATACATTTTTTTTAAAGTCAAGCAAAACCTTTTTTTCTTGAAGAAAATTAGGTTTTATTAAAATTAATGTAATAGTTCTTATAAATTACCGAAATTCGACAATCATGCTTTTAATAGATAGAGCACATTATAAAGTATCTACAGGTATAATATTATAGACCTTGAGTTTAATTTTCAAGTGAGAAAGAAATTGCAAAGTTTACTTACAGAAGTGAGGGGGTCAGGAACTAAGAGTTATGCCACTTTTGCACTATTATAACTGAGAAACCAAGAAGCAATTTCGAAACATAAAGTGAAATTAATGTACACTGATAATCATACTATACTTGGACAGTTGTTTGGCGTTTCTAAATTAAAGTTGAAAATCGATTTTTGTCCGCTTTTTTTCCGATCCGGACCACTGTGCGGCGTTGAGGTTGAACAGCGGCTACAGGCATGGTGGCATGCACTGTGGGGAAGCGGGAAGCAGCCAGGCGGGGAAGTGGCCAGGCGAGTGGCGAGTGGAAAGGGGAGCAGCATGGGGCGCAAAGTTCCATTATGCCGAAAATTGCGAGCCAGGGCCTTCAGAACTTACGTCACCATTAAAGTAATATGCTAGGAAAGTAGATACAGATTGCAAATATATACAAAACATTAAAATAGAACACGGGACCCTTGGAGCTTATCTAAAAAAGAAAGTTCAATTGACTTTACTGTATGTAATCGACCAAACAGTCTCAAAAACGAATTCTTGTGAACTGTGCCTTTTACTTTCACATTAGGTTGTTTAATTTTTCTCCGTACACATCTTGGATCAAGTATCTTGTAGCCTACTAGAAGTTCTACTCTCAATTCAAGCTGTCTAAACATGTTACTTCCTGTACAGTCAGTTGTGTAACCGATTTTCTTGCTCTTCTCTAAAAGTTTCTGCTGCCGTTGGGTGTTGAAGGCTGGAATGCGAAAGGAAAGCCTTGCACCGCTGTGAATGCGCGGAATTAAAGAGCTCTGCAACTTCCACAGTTCTATCCCGTAATCCGCGGTTTTCAAATGTTGGTGGTTCTCTCCCATCTGAAATTAACGCAAAGTTAGCACCATGTTAATTAGTTTTATTAGCAAATGAAGCAGTTTCCATACGCACTTCTACTCCAGAGCAGAGCAGTGGGCTGGAATACTACAGAATGGCTTGTACAAATCTCATAACTGAATTAATAATAATAATAATAATACTAATAATAATAATAGTATACTAATAAAATCAGGTAAACTGATATGACAAAGTGCCAGAATGCTTTTATTTAGTTAGTGATAATTCCAATTTTGATGCAGAAAATAAGTTATTGTCCACCGCTGTGGCTCAGGGGATGCGTTCGTTCCTCTCACGCAGCGGGCCCGGGTTCGATTCCTGGTCGGGACAATTTACATAGGTCAGGTTTTTTCTGGGGTTTTCCCTCATCTTTGAGACAAATGTCAGGTAACTTTAGGCCCTTGTGGTCCCCGGATATCATCTGGCCGTCATTATCATCTTCATCCCCATCCTCGCCTTGTTCGGAGTGTGTCTCGTCCTATGTGTTCGTGTTGTCTCGGAGGTGGCTTCGGCATTGGGCTGATCACTCATCCGGGAAGGCCCTCCATGTCCTTGTCTGGTCAAAGAGTATGTATGTGATCTAAAGATAATCCCTCTCCCGACAGGTCGCGGCCTGTAAGGCCCGGGCGGCTTGGGTCGCTTAAATCCTAAAAGGGAGAGGTAAAACTAAGGTGAAGAGAAGGAGAGAGATAATAATAGAGTAATAATATAATAATGATAAAATCAGGTAAACTGATATAACAAATTGCCAGAACGCTTTTGTTTAATCAGTAATAATTGCAATTATGATATGCAGAAAATAAGTTATTTTTGTAATTGATTTCCGAGTTAAGCTCCAGATCGATTCATTAAGCAGGGCTTGCTGAAGAAAAAAGCATATGTGTAGTGTTATTTGTCAAAGCTAACTGTGTCGGCCTGGGTGGCGCAGTTAGTATCATGCTGGCTTTTTCTGCCCAAGGTTGCGGGTTCGATCTCAGGTCGATGGCATTTATGTGTGCATAAATGTGACAGACGCATGCCAGTAGATTTTCTTGCACACCGGCGACGGTCACAGGCCTAAGTGTCAGTACATCCCCGTCGTTAAATAACCATATACCAACCAATCAAAGCTAACTGTATTGCAACTTCCAAAGCCGTATGTGAACACTGTGAAACAAAATATTGTCATGATGATTTGCATTTCGTAAATACTTTCTAATATATTACCATAAAATAGGAAACTAAATTGGGCTTTACTCCGGTACCGGTCAACCGATTTGGTCCAAAATCAATAGGTTTCTTCCCATGGGCGTTATAAATATGTGTACCAAGTGTGAATTAAATCTGATAAAGCGTATTCGAGTTATCGCTCGTACACACACGGACAGACTGGCAGACGGACAGACAGACAAATTTTCCCGTCCACCATACAATCTCATGAAGTACCATTCTGGCACTTCATAAATGAACGAATGCATAGATATTTAGTAGAGTCCATTGAATCCACTAATTACCGGGATAAAATTATCCTCCTGATTAATTAAATATGAAATAAAATAAATTTATCCCTAAAACGAAAGGTTTGTTTGTTTGTCTTACGGTTGTAGGCCTAGCCTACCTGTGTAACTCCAGCTTCGTGAATCTGATCAACACGCACTTTCATGTAATTTATGTTTTTCTGGGTGTTTTAAGAGATCAGCAGTATACATTATATAAATTGAAACTTATCTATTTCTTCTGGGGTCACATGAAGAGCCTACACTAGTGTACGTGACTCCTGTGGAAACTAATATGGACCTGGTTGCTAGGATTGTAACAGCGCCCTCCTGGGATGCTACAATGCAGGGGTGGCCACTAACCTTTATGGGCCATTCAGATAGAAACTTAACCGTAAACGTAAGAACGTAAACTTAAACGCAAACTTTAGCACGGCATTGAGCATTCGCAATGAAACCTTAAACGTAGGTAACGACCAATCACAAACGAGAACGTGAACAGCTGATAAAATGGCTGCAGCAGACGAAAATACTTTCATATCTCTATTAAACATGTGTAGGCCATTAAAAATTTAAATCATACAAGCCTATGCAGACATATAAAAATTAACAGAATATTATATGGGCTGTAGTTCATATCTTGGGGAACTAATGTTCTTATATTTTCCTTCAATGCCGCATCTTTAGATAATGGATGCCATTTATCATAATGACGAGTTTCTCATTCATAGACGCCATCTCTTGGCTACTTCCACTTCCGTCTCCTGTTCTGTTCTCTGATTGGTTGTATCGTTATTTTTCGCACAAACATAACGCAGAAGCTTGGTGTTTGCAAGGTTCTACGTTACGTTTAATTTCACGTTTACGTGATGCATTGTGAATGGTCACATTGAAAAACATGGCCCCAAACTTCTATGTTTACGTTACGTTTACGGTTAATTTTCTATCTGAATGGCCCATTACTTTGGGAGCCGCAAAATTATGAAGCTGTTCGAAGCCAACCATGCTGTTTTTACTATATACATAAACATGATTGTTCAATTTCACAACAAGAAATAACATTTTACTTTTGAGAATTGCTTTTTCGAGTGTTCATTTTTGCTGTTGTTTGAAATCTGGCTGATAATTGGTAATCGCATTTCGAACGAGTTCATTTAAGTGAGCATTCACACCGAAGTAGCATAGCATGCGAATCGCACTACCTGGATGCAGGTTGCACATCGAGTTGCATGGTTCAGTTTTTCATTCGTACCTAAGCAGGCCCGACGAGAGGGAGAGGCAGCCGGGGCTGCAGCCCCGGGGCCCGGGCCCAAAAGGGGGCCCGGCTGACCAGGTTTTATTTTTTACTCTTTAAATTTACTCTAAAATAAAATTGATTATAAGTCAATAAACAGCTTATGTTATGTTCTATGTGTTTATTTTATCTGTATTGTCCTGTCGTATAACGGTGACACGGAATTATCATTTAATCTGAAATGGATTAATCTTGAAGAAAAAATTGCTATTTCTGAAAAGTAGAAGCACAAATCCTTTCGGACTCAACAGTAGGCCTCACTAACGCTCGGTATTTAAAAACCATAATTATCGAAAGATTAAACTGGTACATACAGATAAAATTGTTCCTAATTAGAACATTTAAATGTATTTTTCCGTTTCCTGCATCGGTTAACCGATTTGGTCCAAAATCAATAGGCTTCGTCCCATGGGCGTTATAAATGGTATACCAAGTTTATGAAAATCCTATAAAGCGTATTTGAGTTATCCCGCTTACAGACACACGGACAGACAGACAGTCCTGTCTGGTACCTAATAACCTAATTATGTGATATCAGTACATAATCTTTTTGTTGCATACATTATAAAGGGCGAGTTGGGTAGTGAATTTAATATTTGACGGGGGCCCGGGAAAATTTTTCCCTGGGGCCCTTGCTTTCTTTCCACGGCCCTGTACCGAAGTATCGAATGCGATCTGCAGTTTAACGTAAATTATATATTTTCACTTGAACTATTGAGAAACCCATTTAAAATAATGTAAATTACCTAAATAGGATGTAATAATTTCAGCTATTTTAATCCAGGCTTTTTTCCTACTAGTTTCGATTGCCATGTCGTATAGTCTACGCATGTACAAATTGTAGCTCTCTTTCCAGCAGTTTTCATGGCATCTTTGCCATAATATACCGCTACACAAGCGAATATGTGTTGAATTTTCTTAACAATTAGAAAACAGCTGAAAAGGCAACTGTACGCATGCGTCATCCCGAGTAGCGTCGCATGAAATAAGTCCGCATCTATCTGAAGAAATGAATGTCGCACTTTGCGAGCTGCACTATTGCCACGCTACTTTGGTGTGAAGAGTTGAACTTGTTTATTTGGGATTTAAAATGGGAAGCACAAAACGTGCATCCAGGTAGTGCGGCTCGCATGCTACGCTACTTCGGTGTGAATGCTCACTGAAAGTTCATCGATAATTAGATTTAATGAACTTAAGCGTTCAGTACAGAGATTCACACACACAAGTAGTCCATATTATTGAGGTAAGTCTCTTAGCACACTCTTCTGTTAGTAGGTTTTTTTTTCTTCTTCTTCTGGAATTTTCTTCCAAAATTCTATGGCCGAAACACCACTTCGTTTAAGTCCTTGTAGTCCTTCCTCCTCTTGCAGTTCCAGTAGCTCCAATTCTACTATAACCGTATCTTTGGTAATTGGTGATGAAACAGGACAGCTGTCGCTCACAAAATCAACAGCAAAAGGATTTTCCAGGAATGAAAATGAAGGTGTAAGTGTTCCCAAATCATTAAATTTGCCATTGATTTCTTCAGCAAGACCAGGCATTTTACACAAATAGTTTTCTGTTTTCCATCTGAACGTCAGGAAGGCTTTCAGTAATTTTCTTCAAACATTTGAAATGAGCGAATGTTTTAGACTCAAGGTCTTTCGGAAAGAGTCTCAATTTGCTTTGAAAACTAAATAGCCTACACTCTGCACTAAATCCGTAATAAGTTTTTCACTTCCTCGTAATATGTTTTCATTAAATTATATTACTTATATACTTTTTAAAATCTGTATCATATTTACTCTTAGCTTGGTTTCAAGAGCCGCACGAGATTGGCTCAAGAGCCGCATGCGGTTCGCGAGCCTCGTTGTGGCCACCCCTGCTAAAGTACAGGCATGTCAAACTCAACTTTTACTAAGGGCCAATCGACTTGGTAAATTGAAGTTTAAGGGCCGCATGACGAAATCTAATATATAAAGTCGAAAGTGTGTGTGTATGAATTTAATGTGATGACTGTAGAACAAATTTATAAGCTCACACTTTTAAAATACTTTCAAAAATACCGCAACGTACATGTATCGGATCCTCATAACTACAATATTAGAAGAAATAAAACATTGCCTTTAATAGAACCAAAATACTTCACCTCTTCTGGCTCTAAACATAGCATTTATTATGGTCCAAGACTCTATAACTCTATAATTAGGTCACATCCAGAAATAGTACATATGAACAACAAAAAATTCAATAAGTTTATCAAAAATCTTATTTCATAGTTCAAAAGTTACTTCACTCTGTACTTAGTAGACAATTAAGGAACGATTTTATTTGTAATAACTCAGGGTTTCAATTTTTGTTCTTACTACTTTTCCTTTTTTCTTTTTACTTTTCTGTTCTTTCTTTATTATTATTATTTTTTAGGTTTTGATTTAATTATATTTTCTTTATGTATTTTG
Organism: Ectobius pallidus; assembly: GCA_964059195.1. NCBI lineage: Eukaryota > Metazoa > Arthropoda > Insecta > Blattodea > Ectobiidae > Ectobius > Ectobius pallidus. Next base: position 208,381,142 of record CAXKWD010000002.1, read on the forward strand.
TAATTTGTATTTTGGAATGTAAATGGCTGAACTGTGCCCGAGCACGAACGCTTGCTCATTCGGGTGGTCTTGTTTTGTTTTGTATAAATATAAATAAATAAATAAATAAATAAATAAAATATGTATGTATGTTCCCTATTCAAATCTGACCAATTTGCACGAAATTTTGCACACATACCCAGGAACACATTAAAATTCAAAGAAACCACTCCTTACCTTGAAAATTTATATAATTTCTGAGATTTCTATACTGAATTAATGAAAATGCAATTAGGTTATCATGATAACAGTGTATTCTTGGAGTGTTAGAACCTAACACAAGGCTTTGGAAATTGCAAGTAGCCTAACTGGGCTTTAACAAAAATTAGAGAAGCTATCGATATATAAATATCGATGTAAATAAATAATGAATAATGAAATCCACGAAAATAAAGCACAATGTGATGCAGTCACATAACTTTCTTCACCTTCGACATGGAAAATATTTTCTCACTTCACATTTTGATAACTCGTTTTTCCTCTTTATCAAATTCTACATACATATCATATAAGGACCTAGAGTTTCAAAATCGAAAGTCGTCCATAAGTTAATTTCAAATTACAAAATACAAAATCCGGGTTAGTTAAAATATAAATGTTTTCTTATAAAATATCAGCATGTTTTGTTTTATTTTTTAAAAAAGCAGCCACCAGACTTTTAAATTTTAACACACCATGGAATAAAACATTATAAACTTACATCATTCTTGCCATTTGCTGCTATATGCATTTATTTATAACATTAAAAACGGTACCGTACTTAAGAAATGTGTGGATAATCAAAATAACAGAACTTTAATGCCAAATCACAACTTTTAGGCTTACACTCATTATTCATTAATTAACTATGTTAGGCCTATGTTATCAGAAATCTAAATCCCGGTAGGTAGGAAAATTAATTAAGCTTCCGCTTACTATTTGCCCTTCCCAAGGACTTTATGGCATCATTAAACGAAATTAGAAGCTGATCTTTCCCTTGTAATTTTAAATGATTTAAAACTTGAGTTATGTAACATGAATGTCAAAGCTTCAAGCCAATTATTATCGCCACTTAGCTTATCAGGTTATTTGTCTTTCACTTCCAAGAAAACTCTAACTTCCTCTCAATGGGGCGAAAAGCGTTTTAAACTTAATGATAAGAAAGCCAGCGAACTTCTTAATTGAATGGAATGCCCTCAAATTCACTATCTACGAGGGAGAATCAAATGAAAACAGCAATTAATTTTTTTCCCACTATTTTACTGCAGGAAGAATGTTTGCTTGTACATTACTAGCAGGTACCCGCGGCTTCGCCCGCGATAATTAATTGAAAAATTAAAAATTAAGAGTAGCCTATAATAATTATTAAAGCATTATATTTATTAACACTTGCATGCGAATCGTTCATAAACTAAGTCATTAATAATAATTAATGAAACAGCTAAAATTCCGGCTTTAGAGTACATTCCACGATTAGAAAGCGCCGCCTGGGAAAACTAACTCAGATTCGATTATGCAGTTCCAAAGCTACCTGTGAACACTGATAATACGTATCGTTTCTCAACTGTTTGTTGACAGATGAATATGATGTGAATTTTATATCATAAATTCAGTGTAATTTTCAGAAATTATATAATTTTTCAAGGGAAGGTGTGGTTTGTTTGGATTTTTATTGTCCGCGATACTTCCAGGGTTAAACTATCAATATATTATAGCTGCGGCTTCGCCCGCCATTATGAATTGACTCCAGGATTTTTAAGAAATTTACACTGGCAGTTTATTAAAAAGTTTGTGGTTCAGAGCTATTAAAATTGTAAGTAAAAATGAAATTAGAATACTTGTTCATTGATTTCGTTTCACTTAGGCCTTATATAATAAAGAAACGGTTTTCCTAATTTTGTATTCGTGAAAGTTTAGACTGTAAGAAACGAACATCGCCGAGAATACCCGATGTCTCACGAAGTCAGGGAGGGAGCACGCTATTTAGAGTCGTTGAATTGTATAAGAGTAGATTTTATATGTAGTCCCCTCCCAGTTCAACGCACTTACGCCTTCAAATAGGAAGTGCTTTGATACCGCGTGAGAAAAATTATTTTGGTTGACGCTGTAGCCACTCGTGCACCTCCGATTGGACATCTTAATCAGACTTTAACTTCTGCCCTCCAAGATGATCCTTTAATGGATCAAAGATATGGAAGTCTTATGGTGCCAACGCGAAGGGGAATGAAAACCATTGATGACATTTGCTTCAAGTGCCTCCCACATCCGCCATACTCGCCAGATTTGTCACACAGTGGTTCAAATCCCTGGCGGCGGACTTTTACGACACGGGTATCCAAAAGTTGGTTCCACGGCATGACAAATGTTTCAATTCCGATGGAAAATATGTTGAATAATAGCTGAATACTTGCTGTATATGTTGAAACGAAAATGTGTTTTGTTTCTGTAAACGGCCCCAGGGAAACTTACTTTATGGACGCGCCTCGTAATATAAATAGCTATTTTGGCAATAAAAAATTGGGGCGTAGATACCGTATATTTCTGACCAAGCAGAATCATAAGCCAACACAATATTTAGTTTCGCTCAAAACATTGCTTACGTAAATAATTTCTCCCTATTCATTCAAAGTCTGCAATTCCGTGTTATAGCGAAGGATTTTTCCAGATTAGTTCGTTATTTGCCTATTCTGCAACTACAAGAGAGATATTATTAATCTACTTACTAATATATCAGGATGTAGTCATTTCAGCCAATGTAGAAGCTATGTTCCATTATTTTCGTATGTAATTTGTTTCAAATAAATTGTTGCCAACCGAAAGAGCCTGAATTTCGCACATACGAAATCAAATTGTTTTTCATCAATATTCTAAGCTGTTGTTCTTTATAATACTTTGTCAATAATTTGGGCAAGGCATTTAATGACCATAAAATAATGAAAAAATTCAAAATAAAAAAAATATATATTTGTGACCTAAAAATAGTGAAAAAATGACACAAAATAAAATAAAAATGACCAATAAATTTACGAATATAATTAGTTTTTGAAGTAATGAATTGCTAAAAGCAATTTAAAGAATGACAGTGCGTTATATATGAATTTACAATATAAATCACACTTATTTTGTTACTAAAGAAGTAAGTAAATTTATACTACTTGGATACCCTTAGCGAAAAAAATCCTTTCTGAACTGGCATGCCCATCAAATTGCCCCTAGCTAACAGGAATATGTGTAATTTAAACAGAAACAAAAGATATCTTTATTACTACAAGACAAACAATAAACCTGAATTAAAATGAACTGTGAACACTTGGCGGAGATTCTGGAATAAAAACGATTGTCTGTTGTCTGAAATTAACGATTTATACATGGAAAAAACTCCTCTCTACCTCCAATGAAACATGACCTAGAATGCCGAAAATGACTTTAAAAGGGCCAAAAAATAACCTATCTCTTGAAAATGACGAAAAACGCAAAATAAAGCAAAAAATCCAAAAACAAATTGCCCTTATTTGATCAATTATTTCATGATTCACATTTAGCCTATGTATATTCGAGCTATCTTTTAACTTTCATGTAAAAAGATGCAAAATCATAAAATGCCTTGCCCTATTAATGACTATTAGAATATGTACAGGCAGGGGGGGGGGGAAAGCGGACCGACTCTTGTAGCTGATTTCAGAGCCTTGTGATACGTAAATAAATGTAAGAGATGTAACGGAAACGTTTGTTTTCACAAGCAATGCAAATTACTTGAAATTATTTCTCAATTCAAGCAATTTATCGGCTGTAGAACAAATTTCAATACATTCCCTGCTATCCTGTGAATGCCGCTGGCATGCGCAGTGGCTCATATTGGCAACTTAGATATTTTAGTCGGTCCGCTTTTTTTTCTCTTACCTGTACATCTGAAAGCAATTAAAAATCGCCGCCAGCGGCCGATGATACAATAAATTTGCAGTGATATGAAACTTCAAATCAATAAATCCCGCTGTTTTGACATTTATTTGCGTGTAAAGAGACAGAAATAGATAAAAACTGATCTCTTGGAAAATACTGCATGCACATTGCACCAGTTTCAGCGCGTGGGAAGAGGAAAGTAGTTTATGTAATACTAGCTTAAAAGACCCGGCGTCGCCCGGGTTTTGTATTTTGTAATTGGAAATTAGCTTATGAAGGATTTTCAATTTTAAATTCTATGTCCTTATATAGGCATTTATAATTTGAAATAGGAAGAACGACTTATTACACTCAAACTATTCCCTCAGAAAACGCTTGATATAGTTTTTTATGGCTCATAGAGGATCTAGAATGTTGCATCCCATCGCTTGTACAGTGCACAGCAAGCCTGGTAGAGGTTTAAATAAGAAGAAACAGAAATTCCTGTAACATAAAATTGTAATATCGAGGCGGGAAATTTCCCACTCTTATGTTACCATAAAGCCGTTTTGTGGATGAAATTAAACAGAAAGCATTCAAAAACCTGCGATATAATATAATAATATACACATTACCATACCTCGTTTTGTTTTCTCTATGTCTAGGGTAGAGAAAGTTATGTGATTCCATTATTTTAGTGGATTTCATTCTGTAATATTTATTTATAACATGAATTATTTTGATAACTTCTCTTATTTGTCAAAAGTGCATTTCATTTGTTTTTTCCAAGCCCACCTGATACCATTTGGCAACAATATATTCTGTGATTTGGAATTGATAATTCTATGTAAAAAGGGATTAAGTATTTTCAAAAACATTTAATTTTTGGCATTTAGAATCAGAATTTTTCAAAATCCTTTCTTAGTGAGCACCTACATTATGAAACGAAGGTACTCTCAAAATTCCAAGTCTCTACCTGTTATAGTTTAGGCTGTACGTTGATTCCTGTCATTCAGTCAATCAGTCAGTCAGTCATTCATTCAGTCAGTCAGGACAAAGCCTTTTATATATATAGAGATTTTATTCACAAAGTACACACATTTCATTAACATTTATTTTTTTTAAATAGTAAAAAGACAATACAATTTCACTTAAACACATTATATTATATTCATTAACTACCTTCATACCAAATGTTTCTTCTCAGAATAAAGTCAGTTTAACCTCTTTGCTAACATCAATGATATCGTATAAATTATATACAATAAGTGGTTATTTTGTTATAGGTAATCCCACGAGAGTTGACGAGTTTATCGATAGATTCGCGAATTTATATCTGATGAAACTCGTCGACTCGGGTTGGATTTATTGAGATATCCCATGGAAAAGAATGTAACGGATTATATAAATAATAATTATTTTCGTGCTTTGTTGTATAAAAACAAAACTAACAGCTACTAGATCACGGCCTACTATGAATCAACCATCCATGAATCGAATCGAGTTACCATGCATGTTACGACCAGTGCTACCAATGGTGCATATAAGACATAGTTAACCTAATTCAGGTAAGCTAACAGCAGAACAGAATAAAACCACATGAACTGGCTTGCACCGAATCGAAATTGTCTTTTTAATCAATGTACATTTCTATTATTTCAATTTTCAAACAAATTATGTTGGATAAAATAATCTGTTTTCGTGCTGCTTAATGGCAGCAGGTGACGTATTAATGGCTGCACACTGATGCTTACGTGTCCAGTAAGGAGCAGACGGTTTACCCAATAAAGCGGCATCCTCGCGATTCCTACAAGAATATTGTAAGATAAACGGCCGTGATTGGTCTTTATCCGAGGAATTCCTAAACGTTATTGGTCAGTATCAAACCCGCGGCGTGTGAGTGGAATAGTCGTGATAATATAGCAACATACTAACCAGAAAGCGAAGAAAGTCCCAGGTCGACGTTAGGTTCTTGTCTTGTCGACTCAGGGGCTGAGCCCTGACGGAACGATGTGCATACCCTTTCAACAGCACGTGGATTCGAGCTACTTGCTAGTGTAACTAAAAATATATCACAGGACTCCACCACGAGCCCCCACGGAGCTGCCCTACATCCAACAAGGACCAGGTACCATTCCACGTGCACTGTACCCAGGGTCCCTCGTACAAGAGCCCCAAGGGCGCCACATACTCAGGGTTCCTCTGAGAGCCCCAGACGTAGGTTCAGTTTGTCAGGAGTGTTTGTATGAGCTCTATCGACCTCTTCCTATAGGACCGGCCTGTCGAACAGTACTCCGAAGGTGTGAACTCATTCCCTACTTCCCCTCCCTTTGTGACCTCCAAAGCGTAGGATTGGTTCAGTTGCGCATGTATGAAAATCCGCTAGTTTATAATTGAAGCGTTTAGTTTTATAAGGGTCTAAGTACCAAAATCATGATTTGTGTAGAAAACAAGACATAGACCCACAGAAAGACATGCCGGAGATAGACCCAGCGCTATATCTTGGAATTTATTACTACTAAAGTGGCTTTCCCTGGACCTTGGACCCTTCTGAAATGCATTGCCCTGGGTATAACTCGATCGGTAAGACCTGAGCCAAACACGCGCAGATAGCTTATCGTCCGCCAGTAGCAATGGAGTAATGGTAGAAGAGAATGCATATGCTGTACTATTCATGCCAAACTATGCTGTTCACAATAGCCCGTAACTATTGAAAACAAAAATAAATTGAGTAAAGTATTTGGTTTTTTTTTAGTTATGAAATGTTATTTATGTAATGGTATGTAACTCACAGAATATCGCTGTTGGGTCTTCACTATTGAATACTGTGAGGCTAACTAAGATGTTTTTACTCGGTCTGTACCGCAGGGAACCACGTGAGATGAAGGTCAGGCAGGTCTAGATTACATCATCGTAGACTACTGCGCAGCCGTTTGTTTGGCTCAGGTTTTACCGATCGAGTTATACATAGATCCATTTAAAATCATACGCTGAAAAATCATGATTTTGGCACTTAGACCCTTATAAAACTAAACGCTTCAATTACAGCAGAACTCCAATTATCCGGATGAATTGGGACCGGAAGCGGTCCGGTTAGTAAAAATCCGGATAATCGGATAAATAGTGAAAAATTGTCATTTTTTTTAACTAAATTGTACATTACTGTACTTAAGTGAAGTGTCACATCTTGAACATATCGGTCAGAGTCAATTGTTTTGCTGACTAGCTATAGATTTTGTCGGCTAAAAGTTTTGTTTTTGAAGTGAAACTTCTTTAGCCGCGGTAGGGGTAAATCGGGAGCTTGTGTCATGCTCAAAATAGTCACGAAATTAGTGAGGTGTGAAGGAACGGACTGCACAGAAAACAATCAACTCAATGATTAGGCTTATCCAAAATTTAAAAATAAAAAAATTAAGAATTAAAAAAACCAAAATAAAAAATCCAAAATTCCAAAATTCAAAGACTTCAAATTTAAAAAAATCAAAAATTAAAAAATCCAAATATCTAAAATTTAAAAAATCCAAAAGTCAAAATTAAAAATTTAAAAATAAAAGAATCCAAAATTTAAAAATTCAATAAATAAAAATTTAAAGATCTAAAATTTAAAAAAATCTAAAATTAAAAGACCAAAAATAAAAAATCCAACATCTAAATTTTAAAAAGTCCAAAAATCGTATATTAAAAAGTCCAAAAATCCAAAATTGAAAAAATCCAATAATCCAAAATTAAAAAAAAAAAATTAAAACAAGTTTCACTTCTGTCGCGTGGCGTTCCACGCACACTTTTTTTCGCAAATAATCGGCCCTGAAAGACGGTTTCCCTATGCTCGGTGCTGCAAAAACAACTTCAATATGACCTCAAAACGATCCGGATAATTGGAGTTCCAATATTGCATTTCGTTTCCACTTTCGCCCTGTGTTTGTGTGGGAGGAAATGTGTTGCTCAGCAGCCCATGTGTGCTTTGCGGATTAACACCGTCTCCAGCTCACGACCCGATTCCAATTTCACACCCTCAGCTCCGATATCTGTATTACAGCGAAGTTATTTTCTGCATTTCTTGTAGAAACATCTTACGTGGCTTAGTGCCGGTTGTATAAACGTTCGATCTGTGATTAGCATGCAAAATTAATTGCCAAGTTAGTTTAACTGTCTTTTTTCCTTGTATAAACATTAATCCACGGGTATTTAATCTTAAGGGAATGCACCACTGAGATTTGTTAAAAATTGTGAAAAAAAGTCATTTTTCATTTTTGTACTGATAAAATTCTACAAACATTCTAGTTTCAGATTCTATTTTCGTTTATAACATTCTGTGTGTATAAAGGGCGTCAGGTGACTTTAAATGGCCTTGCGCACGTTCCTGACTGCTACCTGCCTGCCTTAAAGATCGTTTATCTAACTATTTTTTTCAGCATTTTTCATAATTTAAAACACTCCACACGATGAAGTCTTAATGCAATTTCTCTTAAATTTTCAGCACATGTTCTTAAGGTGTAGTTATAAAAATCTGTGATATGAATTTTTGAAATTATGAATATTTTATTAGTTATGAATTTTCAAAATAAATATATTTTTGAAATTTTGAAATATAAATATATATATATATAACTTACACTTTTTTTATATCCTTAGAAAAAATCATACGATAAATTTTTTCTTCATAGTTAGAAAAATAAAGTGCATTTGTAAAAAAATTCATTTTTGAAAATTTTCATCGTGTGGAGTATTTTGAAAATCGCTCTACTTTTATACTATGAAAATTAATAACTCAAAAACTTTTCAAGATATTAGGATAACATTTTAAACCATAAAATAAATGCACGAGGCAAGTGTATGGTAAAATTTTGAGCTATATTGCTTGAAAACTTTCGATTTTAGTAATTTCAGTGGTGCATTCCCTTAAACAGTTAAATATAAATTATGAATTTTTGTAAGTTAAAAATTAATTTCTAATTTGAAGATTTTAAAGACATTTCAAAAACTAAGTAAAAAAATCAGAAATTCCAGTGCGTTTAACGTAAGAGTTGACCAATCGTGCGGGTTTCCGCGTCGCGGCGGGCACAGCTCCAACTCCCGAGCGATCGGGTGAAATATCTACGCAAATGAAGCCGCTAATGGTGTAAAGATTCTGGTTATTACAATTACAGTTAAAATTACAATGAAAATAAAATCAGGTAAACTGATGTAACAAAGTGCCAGTATGTTTTTGTTTAAACAGTTATGACTGCAATTATGATATGCAGAATATGTTTTTTTTTAAATTGATTTCCAAGTTAAGCTCCAGATTTATTCATTATGCAGGGCTTACGGAAGAACAAAGGTCTAGTTTTTTTTTTAATGAGATTAAAATCTTCCAGCATCACCTGAACTGTACAGATATGTGATATCATGACAATCGCACACTCACATAAAAATGTCAAAAAAACATTCAAATTGGCCGGTTTCCGGTTTTGAACCATGGACTCCAGAATGTGAGGCCAAAGCGTTACCATCTCGGCCACCGGGGTCATTTTAACGGTCTAGTTGGATAAGCGCTTGTAAATCGATAGTGTTTTTTGTCATAGCTACCTGTATTTTAATTTCCAAGGCCTTATAAGATAACAGTAAAACAATAGGCAGTGTTGTCAAGATAATTGATTTTCATTTTTTTTATAAATTCTTTGGAATACGTATATTACCATAAAATAGGCACTAAATTGAGCATTACTCCGAAACAGGTCAACCGATTTTATCTATTATAAATAGACGTCTTCCCATGGACATTATAAATGCGTATAGGCCTACGAAGTTTCATAAATATACGATAAAGCGTATTTGAGTTATTGCGCCTTTAAAGTAGACATTAAATTGGGGTTTACTCCGGTACCGGTCAACAGATTAGGTTCAAATTCAATAGGGCACTTCTCATGAACGTCATAAATGAGTATACCAAGTTTCATGGAAATCCGATACAGCGTATTTGAGTTATGGCGCGTTTCTATTAGAAAGGCGCCATAATCTATTAAAATAGGCACTAAATTGGGCATTACACCGGTACCGGTGAACCGATTTGGTTCAATATCAATAGGGTTCTTCCCATGGACATTATAAACGTGTATACCAAGTTTCATTAAAATTCGACAAAGCGTATTTGAGTTATCGCGCGTACAGACACACGGACGGACGGACGGACAGACAGACGGATAGACATTTTTCGTCCCCACACACAATCTCATAAAGTACCATACTGGCACTTAATAACCACATACCTCATTACAAGTGATATTGGAAATGTCCTCTTCTTGCATCCACACAACACTGGCACCTTTTTAGGGAATTTTCTTTTAATCTCATAAGTTCAGCTTCCGAGACAGGGTTAATTTATCTTCTGATATTGTCCATAAGTTCTTCTAACAGTATGTGGCAATTATTTATGGGGAAACGTGAAAAATAAAGTGTATAGGTCAATTTGCCATACATTAGGAGAACCGTAAAAGACCAAGGGCCTTCTTTCTTTGGCACTTTTAAAATCTGAATCTCAACTACACTGACAGTCAAAAAAAAAATCACTGTAAAATTTGTTGTAATTTTAAGATTAAACATAATTTTGATTGGATGTTTATAAATTGCTGTTGGTGAGGATGAATTATTATTTTTATTGGACCATTAGCTATAGACAGCATGTCTGCTTTCTTCATATATTCACTTCATCACCAGACAAACAAACAAATATTTTTGCTGTTATTTTATGAAGCGGAGCTGTTCCTAATAAGGCTTGAAGCTAATATCAAAACAACTGACGATGACATCAAATTGTCTTCTTTGAAATTCTGTTCACTTGATTTTTACGGTCTTTGTTTCTTCTTTTCGAGACGAATGTTTACATGAGATAATAGGTTCTCTGGGAAGGTGGGGAGATGCCGTAACGTTGGCAATGTTGACCCTGACCGAAACGGAGAGAGCATCGAGATTAAATTATTGATTTATTCCGCGCTGCCTTCAGTGAAGCAACATTCAGCAGACACACAATCAGTTGATGGGTCTTTCCGCTTTCATCCGACTCTAATCAAAGCAAGCTAGGTAATACTGATGAATGAATGGCCACATCTGTTACTCCAATTCCAGGAGACTACACCATTTCAACCTCAATTTCGGAAAAAGTCAATTCAATTTCGGAAAAAGTCAATTCAATTTCGGAAAAAGTAATTTCAATTTCGGAAAAAGTAACTTCTATTTCGGAAATACGAGGGCTATTTTTTAAACCTCCGATGGAGCATAAAATGAAAACCACAGTGAAAATCAAAACTGTTTTATTTGGAACATTTAGGTACACCTTCTAGCTACTTCTCTACCTAGTCGCACCCCGATTGAGACATTTGTTGAAGCGTGGTGCAACTTTCAAGTACCCTTTTCATAGAAGCTTGCCGCCAGCCTATTGAAGAGGGTACTTGAAAGTTGCACGACGCTTCAACAAATGTCTCAATCGTAGCGCGACTAGGTAGAGAAGTAGCTAGAAGGTGTACCTAATTGTTCCAAATAAAACAGTTTTGATTTTCACTGTGGTTTTCATTTTATGCCCCATAATGTTTAAAAAATATAGCCCTCGTATTTCCGAAATTGAAGTTACTTTTTCCGAAATTGAAATTACTTTTTCCGAAATTGAATTGACTTTTTCCGAAATTGAAATTAATTTTTCCGAAATTGAAATTACTTTTTCCGAAATTGAGGTTGAAAAGGTGTAGTTGTGCAAAACACCGAAAATAACTGAATGGAATCAATTACAGTGTACGCCGCTTATTGTGATCACTTCGGGACGCAGCTAATCTGATAATATTAACCGATTGATAATAGTAGTCGCAGGAATTAAATGAAGGTTATTTATTCATATTATATAAGATAATACACTACAAAACAGTTGTAAAAATATTTATTCATTAAATAATACGTAACTGCGAATCACTAAACCACAAGTAATAGGCTGCAAGCAACTATTTTTTCAACCAGTAGGAAAGTCTTTAATTGTTTTTACATTCCTTTATGAGCCCATTAATCAATACTCCATACTCAGTTACGAGTGATTTTGGAAGTGAAAACTGATCTATGGTCAACATCGCGTAGCAAAAAATCTAACGCCTGTCTGCTCAAGTCTTTTCATTTTACACTAACCATCACTGTATGTCAACATACAACTATATCTTGATAAATCAAAATCTGCAGCTTAACTTTGGGGTGAAACGTTTTATTGCTTAAAAGAGAAAATTACGTAATGCCACCCCCTTGAACTGGTCATCCTGTGAGCTAAGGAACATCATTGCCAATAGGCTACAATACAATACAGTTGAATCAGAAACGAAACCCTTAAAAACGAAATTTTGAATGACGTACAGAAATAAAGCCACAAAAAGGAAAATGTCATAACATAAACCGAATCTTTGATCACAATAAACAGCATTTTTTCAAGGTATCAGTATTAATCCATACGGGACTTCATAATAGTGACAACATAAACCGACTGATAACATTATCCGCGATCATATTAAGCACCGTTCACTGTATAAGTTATTTTTTTCTTACAACGCTGCAGGCGTTTGATGCAGTACGTCATAAACCGGATTTTTCAATATTGTCCTTACCCTTCTGGTGTTAAAACAGAAATGAGAATAAAGGCTGCCGGTTCATAAGGAAACACCTTCAGGTAACCGAATGTCTATAAATCTGGGAGCCTCATACTTAAGGAACCCGTAGGAGTCTCCATGGCTTAATTACGGAAAACTTCACTTCGGATATAAGGTAGCCTACAGTAAACCCTCATATAATGGCACCATCCGTTCTCTGACATTTAGTTGCACTAAAACGAAATGGCATAATACAGTGCTGTATTAATTTACTGTACTGTACTATGAAAGAAAAATTTAATAAAAGGCAATTAGAGAACTTTAGCACAAAGTAAAATACTGTACAGTAACTCAATTCATTACAGTATATGTCCAGTGATACAGTACACAAATGGTTGAAATCATAATAATAATAATAATAATAGTTTATTTAACCTGGAGAAGTTAAGACCGTAAGGTCTTTTCTTCCACTTCACCAGGGACTAATAGTAACTTACATTAATTATTACAATATAACATAATAAGTAACACAAAATACATTAAAAGAACACAACATAACACATGAAATGATTTAAGATACATTAAAATGACACACTGAATAAGATAAAAGAATTTTAAGAAAATGATAAAAAAGAAATTAATTGTTACAAATACAATTTAGTTATACAAAAAACATTAAGTGATAGAAACTGAAATTAACATAGGACATGAAAAAGATACACTATTAAGTACTACGTATATGTGCTGTTAACTGCGATCTGAAGGTTGACAGTGACCGGCAGTCCTTGATGTGAGATGGTAAAGAATTCCACATTCGGATGACTGAAGTAGTGAACGATGATGAGTAAAGAGATGTATGATATTTAGGTATTGCGAGAATATGATCTTGCCTGGACCGAGTGTTTAGGTTATGATGAGATGAAAGAGTTTGAAAGCGTGATGACAGATAGCGAGGACAGGAAGTGTGAAGAATTCGATATAGGAGGCAGAGAGAGTGCAATTTTCTTCTGTCGTCCAAGTGAAACCATGCCAATGTTTCAAATGCTGGCGTAATATGATCTGATTTACGAATACCACAAATGTAGCGAACGCAAGCATTATGAACAATCATGAGGTCCATGTAAGTGATTAACTGTAACTGAGTAACTGTAGTGCAGTGTTCAACAACTGGATGGACACTGGACTAAAAGAAGTGAAAGTTCAGAAAATCTCATTATATGATGGGCTCTTTCCACCCCCACGCAGGCTGTCTGTCCGACTCCTTAACATAGCTTCCTCATTCCACCGCACTACATTTACATTTAGTAGCAGGGGAACACTCAGTTCTTGGAAATACAGTACAGTATGTTTCTTAAATAATCTTCCTAACATTCACCCCAGATTTAAAAGAATTCTGCAACTGAAAGAAAAATCACTGCAAACTATATTTTGTAAAAATCTTGTCTTATATTCACTGGCACTAAATGAGTTGGCACAGTAACAAGGTTTCTTATGCATTTCATATGGGAGAAGATCCGTTCACTTGCATTTATTGGCACAGTGCGAAAGTGGCACTGTAAAGAGGGGCATTATATCGAGGGTTGACTGTATTTTGCTCTTTAATATATTATAAAATATTATTAGTATTATTGATGTGAAGGGTTTAACACTCTTGCTCAAAACTACACTTTCCTCATTTTAAATGTCCCTCGCGGCTTCCAGTTACTTTGATTCGCTTGAAAATTTGCACAAATACAGATCATACACTAATACACAAGGTAGTGCATGGAATATTGATGGATGCTTTGCCGCGATGACTCAGATTAAAAGCATAAAAGACAATCATCTGCTAGGCACTTCTAGCCTCCATTTCGGTTTACAAATATATTTCATTAATCAATTATCATTATGTAAATTTTATATTGTCATAATTAGTAAATGCATTATTCATCTTTCTTTGTGAAATGTATTTTTGCATTCATCAAACTTAAATGTAAATGTATTTCTCTCAAGTTAATGTATTTTCTGTAATTCTGTTAAGGGAATGTAATGAGCGATGGCCAACCTATCACCTGAAACGTTTAACGGTTCTGTGAAATTACTTGATCAATCAAGACCTGATGAAAGCAAAAATAGGTAGGCCTATTACAAAATTTACTTAATATTCTTTAAGGATTAATCTCTCTATATATAAAAGGCTTTGTCCTGACTGACAACGTAGAGCCTAAACTATATAGGAAGAGACTTGGAATTTTGACAGTACCTTCGTTTCATAATGTAGGTGCTCACTAAGAAAGGATTTTGAAAATTTTTTATTTTTCATGCCAAAAATAAAATGTTTTGAGAATACTTAATCCCTTCTTACACAGAATTATCGAAACCAAATCACATTTGACATTAAAACATATTGTTGCCAGTGGGTTTCAGATGGGTTTGGAATTAAATTAAATGGAAGTTTGACAATTACAGTTGGCCTTGTCTATTTTTGTCATACCTTGAAATAAAACTTATTTTAGTTACCATGGATACTCCCGTTCTGAACTCTCTTATGTAAGCTGCTGAGTTGAATTACGTGACGTGCCCGTTCTTCTCACAAGCGCAAGCAGTGAAAGTCGCACCCTTAGATCTGGGGCTATTTTATTTGAATTATAAATTCCCTTATTTTTACGCAAGGAGTATAATATGCTAGTACACAATTTTTCAAACTCTTAGTACGTTCAAAATATACTAGGCTATATCTCTCTATATATAAGAGACTTTATGCAGACTGACTGACTGACAGAGAATCAACGTAAAGCCTAAACTAAGTTATAATAATAGGTAGAGACTTGGAATTTTGACAGTACCTTCGTTTCATAATGTAAATGCTCACTAAGAAAGGATTTTGAAAATTTTTTATTTTTCATGCCAAAAATAAAATGTTTTTGAGAATACTTAATCCCTTTTTACACAGAATTATCAAACCCAAATCACAGTTCACATGACAACAGCGTATTGTTGGCAGTAGTGTCAGGAAGGTTTGGAAATAAATGATACTGGACTTTGACAAATTAGAGAAGCTATCGATATAATTCATTTAATGCAAAATGTGATGCAGTCACTTAACTTTCTCTACCCTGGACATAGAAAATCCGTACGAGGTATGGTAATATGTATATTAGGCCTATTATATCCCAGGTTTGTAGGAGAGGGAAGTACGAAAGTGATATTGAATATCTTTTTAATTTCATCCCCGAAACGGTTTTATGGTAACATAAGAGTGAGAAATAAAATATTCCGTAAAGACAATACAATTTTATGTTACTGGAATTTTTGTGTCTTCTTATTTGAACCCCTACTAGGCTTGCTGTGTACTGTACAAGCGATGGGATGCAAAATTCTCCATCCTCCATGAGCCATAAAAAGCTGAGGGAATAGTTTGAGTATGATAAGTCGTTCTTCTTCATTTCAAAATTTTAATACCTATATAAAAACCTAGAGTTTGAAAATCGGAAGTCCTTCATAAGTTAATTCCGAATTACAAAAAAAAAAAAAAATATATATATTGTTTGTGGAACGCTACGCGACAGAAGTGAAATGTTTTAATTTTTGTATTTTTTCACTTTTGGATTATTGGATTATTGGATTGTTTGACTTTTAATATTGGTTTTTTGAACTTTTTTAATTTTTGATCTATTAATTTTTTTAATTTTGGAATTTTGGATTTATAATTTGGATTTTTAAATTTTAGATCTTTGATATTTTTATTTTATGGATTTTTTATTTTTCGATTTTTAATTTTGGATTTTTTACTTTTAAATTTTGTATTTTTTAATTTTAGATATTTTATTTTTTAAATTTTAAATGTTAATTTTTTTTTTTTTTTTTTTATTTTTGAAATTTTGGATATTTCGATTTTTTATTTTTAAAATTTTGGATTTTTGGACTTTTTAATTTTGGATTTTTAATTTTGGATCTTTGAACTTTTTAATTTTGGAATTTTGGTTTTTTTTAATTTTGGATTTTCGATTTTTTAATTTTGATTTTTTTAATTTTTTAAATTTTGGGTAAGGCTAATCTTTGAGTTGATTGTTTTCTGTGCAGTCCGTTCCGTCACACCTCACTAATTTCGTGACGATTTTTGAGCGTGACACAAGTTCTCGATTTTCCCTTACCGCGGCTAAAGAAGTTTCACTTAAAAAACCCGAGCGAGCGATGCCGGGCCTTTTAAGCTGGTCAATTAATAATTTGCTTACACATACATGAGTCTAGCATCCTTAGTCTTTTCCATTCAACTGTACAAATATAATTTGTAGTTCGTAATAGCTAAACCCACTAGTGATAAAGTGAACAGAGAAACACTACACTTGAGATAGCAGTAACCGGATCTCTGTTACACTTTCTAATTAAATATTTCCCGTATATGAACGAAAGAGTTGCGTTTGCCTTCATATCTTTTTTATTGTAATTAAATTCCAGCACAAAGGAACAACTCATTATTATAACTCGTTAATCCCTTGGATCTTGCATCAAATTAATGAAGAGCCCATTGAAACTAGGACAGGCATCGTTAAAGGAACGTGAGATATAAAACTGTGAAAGTACCGATCAGGTTTAATCAGGACATAGTACAATTAACTGGAATTGAACTAGTGGGCGTTGTTATTGTTGTTGCAACTGTGGGTGGAAATCTAATTAAATCTGCAGTACATGTTGTTTTCTCTGTAAGCGCAAACCACTGTGATGAAATAGCTTAGTTTTTGAGGGAACAAGGTACTGTGGCCATTTTGTTTCTGGACAGTTGTTACTTTAAGCGGCTATTAGTAAAAAAAACTGAAAATGGTATTGAACTCAAATTTTTGCATGCCTTCAGAATTACATTGCTTATACGTTATCAGTTCAAATTTAAAAATCCCTTTAGGCAAGCCTACAGGCTGAGGTAGATTTCAAAGTGCTTTTGGTGTAATTTACTTTCGCTGCGTAGCACTCTTCTTCTTTAGCCTTGGCTTGACAAACCCGCAATAATAATGGCAAAAAAGAGGAAAGAGCACTTTTTCAAACTTTCAAATCTCGCGTTAAATGAGAGCTATCGAGAAAATAGTTATTGATTTGTAGAGTACTCATCAAGAGCTTTTGAATGATACCCCACAAGACGTGGTTTCAAAAATTTCGAATTTCCATCCCCCCACCCCCACTCGTACCCCCCAAAACCCCGAATCGTTGGTGTCACTGTGACCTTCATAGGGAGTACTCTAATTTATTCAAACAAAGTTTCCCTCTATACTTCATAGGGGCCGAGATAAAAATGTTTTAAAATTTCAACCCCCTCCCCCGACCACCCCCTTGGGCCAATTTTGCCCATTAACGAACTTGTCCGAACTATTGGGCCTAGAAATAACATATTAAAATTTGTTTCAAATATCTTCAAAATTACGGCCGCTAGCGTGTAAAGATATATATATAAATATCGCAATTTTTTTTTTTTTGAACGGGCGGTGGTTTCGTACTCAGGGGAGTATGAAACGTAAAGATATGAAAGAATTTTTCGAAAATCATGACATGGTATCCATTGCAATAGGTAGATTTTTCTTCGAAATCTACCTAAAAAATATATACATAGAAAATCGAAGATAAAGGCATAAAAAAATGGGCAATTTTATGTACTGTGATCTCTGAAATTACTTTAAACAGAGACTTAAAACTTTCTATGTTTATCCTCCATCTTAGGCGCCGACTTAGGGGGGGGCCAAGGTACTTTCTGACCCCCCAAAGACTTAAGATTTTATCATGTAAGGCCTATGTATAGCTACTGAAAATCCAGTTCTTGCCCCCAGAAATATTACCAAGTCAGCGTCTCTGTCCTCCATAGCCTATATTTACCTAACTTCTGTATCAAAATTTGAATAATCGCATTACTGGATTGGTTAGATCTTATATATATATATATATATAAGTACTTTTTCTTTCGGAAGAAGTTTTATAGTAGGCCTACTGTTATTCCACTATTTTTTTTTTTAAACAACATTTATTTATACAAATATTTATACAAATCAAGACCACTCGAATGAGCAAGCGCTCGTGCTCGGGCACAGTTCAGCCATTTACATTACAAAATACAAATTACAAATACATAAAGAAAATATAATTAAATCAATACCTAAAAACGTAATAATAAAAATGAAAGAACAAAGTAAAAAGAAAAAAGGAAAAGTAGTAAGAACAAAAATTGAAACCCTGAGTTATTACAAATAAAATAGTTCCTTAATTGTCTACTAAGTACAGAGTGAAGTAACTTTTGAACTATGAAATAAGATTTTTGATAAACTTATTGAATTTTTTGTTGTTCATATGTACTATTTCTGGATGTGACCGAATTTTAGAGTTATAGAGTCTTGGACCATAGTAAATGCTATGTTTAGAGCCAGAAGAGGTGAAGTATTTTGGTTCTATTAAAGGCAATGTTTTATTTCTTCTAGTATTGTAGTTATGAGGATCCGATACATGTACGTGTCGGTATTTTTGAAAGTATTTTAAAAGTGTGAGCTTATAAATTTGTTCTACAGTCATCACATTAAATTCAGGAAATATCAATTCTGTTGGATATTCTATAGGCTTTTTTAAACAAATTTGTGGACATTTGTTACTTTAAGGGGCTTTTAGTAAAAAAACTGGAAATGGTATTGAATTCAAATTTTTACATGTAAGAAGCCTTCAGAATTATATTACTTATCTATCTCTCTCTATCACTCACATCCTAAGTTTGGGCGAAGGTAGGGTTGCCATATCACAAACACAATAATTCAGGACATCTTCATTTGATAGTAAAATTTAATATATTTTTCCGCCTCTGTACTACGAGGGGTATTCCGAAAGTAAGTTTCGTCAATGTATGGCAGGAGCGGCGTGTTCACCAGGGGAACCAAACAAACGCCAGACGAATCCCCACCCGTGACTTGTTCCACGACGGAAGTGGCGTCAGCGGAGGAGGCATGACGCAGGCGCACTGCGCCGTAGAAGAGCGAGTCGCAGCAGACTGGCGTGCCCGCGGGTATTAGTGTACCGCTCACGATGGCACGAGAGATTTGGCTCCACTGCCATGTACCGCTATCTCCCCTCTTTCAAACGAGCCATTGCTGCAGCCGCTGAACCTTTTATTGTCCGAGATAGAGCTGTTTGAAATTGATCTCCCGATTTCCGTCCCCGCATAGTGCGGCCTCCACGAGCCCATCTCGCACAAACCTTATGGAACATCAATTTGTCACTCAAAATGGTCTGTATGGAACCTTTAGTAATGTCAGGAAGCTGAGGTGGAGCAGGCTGTGCGCCAATTCCTTGCATCGCAGGGCACCGAGTTTTACCACAGTGGGTTCTTCAAACTGATCGCACGCTACGACAAATGTCTCAATGTCGCTGGCGACTATGTCGAAAAATAGTGCACGGTGTATAGGTCATGCTGCCATGCTGTATTGCTTTTGGGTCAATAAAGTGTCCGTGTGACAAACTGACGAAACTTACTTTCGGAATACCCCTCGTAGTATATATTCAAAACCATATACGACGTATTAAGCCCGAATATGAAAGACTTGGAATATTAGTAAATTACTGTACTTAGTATAATTCATAAATAAAAATTGTAATCTGTTTATATTAGTAAATTACTTAAATTAAAAAATTGAATAATATTAATAAATTACTTAGTACAAGTCATAAATAAAAACTGTAATCTGTTTATATTCCAAGTCTTTCATATTCGGGTTTAATACGTCGTATATGGTTTTGAATATATACCTGTACTAGTACAGAGGCGGAGAATTGTATTAAATTTTATTACAACGTTGTAACTTACTAGTGGAAATCTCTTAAGCTTCAGAATGAAGATCATAATGAATCTCGTGATAACTTTTTGGTACCAGTTTGAAAGCCTTTCTTGTGCCATAATAATTATGTAATAACAATGTAAGCCTATTTAAAATTTTTTAAATCTACATTTACTCATATAGTAATTTTTCATTACAAAAACAGGACATCTTTCTTAAAGCTTAAGTTCAGGACAATCCTGCTTTTTCAGGACACATGACAACCCTAGACGAAGGGCCTCCAAGCGGAGGTTTCTGTTTACCGATGCGAATTTTGTTACGCTTATTTTCCTAGAGAGGGCAGAGGGACAGGTGGTAAGCCCACCGCCCCTTAACCCCCTTCCGGAAACTAAGGTAATTACTTGGACGTGAAAGGGCTGAGAAATTTTGTCCAGAGGCTCTAATTTAGGCTTGGAGTTCTTTTACGGGCCATAAATCTACGACATGGACCCTCCAGCTTAAAGTCCCTCTCGGAGGACTCCGTGTCCAGGATTATTACGTCCTGAAAACCCCATCGACTGCGGCCGGGTTTGATCCCGCGACCTTTGGAACTAGAGGCGGGCACGATACTTCTAGACCACCGCAGCCGACATATTACTTATAGGCTTATGATTGATAATGGCTTCATCAGTTAAAATATGATCTTATATATATATATATATATTTTCTTTGGTTTTGGAAGATTTCCTATCTTAATAATGTTAAATTTCATTCACTACAACGGTGAAGCTATTTTGAAAACACCCTTTTATAACAATATTTTGATGTTAAATTCCCATTGCAAACCAGTAGCTTAGCCCTGTAAATGAGAATGTGAAAAACAAAGCCAATGGCCATCATCTTGTAATCCTTTAAATGGAGTAAGAATCACACATTTTATCTCCAATGTAAACTCAAACTTTTGTCATGTTGTAATCAATGTAGTCACAAGAAGTTAGCAGGTCTTGTGAAAGATCTAAAGTGCAACTCAAATCACTGTCAGCCGATCTTACTGTATTTCTTATGCAGTTCTGAGCTCAACTGTTTTCTTCAATATACTAACCAATTTGTATAGCACTGGCTTGTTATTATACTAGCAGGTGCCGCGGCTTCGCCCACGATAATTAATTGAAAAATTAAAAATTAAGAGTATAATAATTACTAAAGCATTACCTATTTATTAACACTTGCACGCGAATCATTCATAAACTAAGCCATTAATAATTAATGAAACAGCTTTAAAAACAAATTCCACGATATGAAAGCGCCGCCTGGGAAAACGATCTCAGATTCGATTATGCAGTTCCAAAGCAACCTGTTAACACTGATAATACGTATTGTTTCTCAACTGTTTGTTGACAGTTGAATATGATGTGAATTTTATTTGATAAATTCAATGTAATTTTCAGAAATTACATAATTTTTCAAGGGAAGGAGTTAGTTTGTTTGGATTTTTATTGTCCGCGATACTGCCCGCGGCTTCGCCCGCCATTATTAATTGACTCCAGGATTTTTAAGAAATTTACACTGGCAATTTATTAAAAATGTTTGTGGTTCAGAGCTATGAAAATTGTAAGTAAAAATAAAATTAGAATATTTGTTCATTGTGTTCATTTCACTTAGAGTTATATAATAAAGAAACGGTTTTCCTAACTTTGTACTCTTCGTGAAAGTTTAGACTGCGAGAGACGAAAAACGCCGAGTATACCCGATGTTTCACGAAGTGGGCGAGCGAGTGAGCACACTATTTAGGGTCGTTGAATTGTATAAAGGTAGATTAAAATGTCCATGTTGTAAATTTTATACACACCTGCTCATATGACAAAATTAGGCACGCCTGCTGGAAGGTTAAAAGTTGTGTGCACAGTAGGAACCTAGGCATAGACTGCACAACTTTTTGGAATTCGATTATAAATAGGTAAGCTATTCATATCATGTGTTTTTGTTTTACAGCAAATACTACGAGAAAGACTCCCTAGTTGCTGATCCAGACTATGGCTCCATTCTTAGTTCTTTACTTGGTAAGTGTAATATTAGTCGATTCCAATATTAACTGGAATATTGGCTGGAAGAAAATAAACTTTGTTTAAACGTAAAAAAGACTAAAGTCATAATATTTGGAAAGAAACCTGAAGATCAAATTGATGATATAAAGATTAATAGTGACAAACTGGATATTGTGAAATCAATTAAATATCTTGGTGTTCAAATTGATGAAAAGTTAAATTTTAAAGAACATTATGAAAATACTATACACAAGTTAAAGCAAAAAGTTTCTATATTACGAAGAATAAGATATATTGTGCCTAGAAGAGTTAAACTTAATATCTTCAATGCTATTGTTAAGCCACATATTCAGTACTGTAATTTTGTTTTTGCAAACGCAAATGTTGAAGTTATATCAAGAATACAAGTAATTATTAATTCAGGCCTAAGATCTATTTTAAATCCAACTTATTCTTGGATTTCGATTAAAGATATGCTTCTGGAGCTTGATATGGTATACTTCAAAGATCAAGTGTATATTGATATGATGACTTTTATCTTCAAAATTGAAAACAATTTATTACCAAACACTTTTAGGGAGTGGTTAAAGAAGAATGAAGAAGTTCATTCATACAGCACACGAACAGGAAAAAACTACTTTTTGGATTATGTGAGAAACAGGAAATCTCAATTCATGGAAAGTGTATCTAAATATAATAAAATTAAGACTCATATCAAATCATCTTCTTCAACATATACATTTAGAAAGAAACTTAAGAGTGCAATCCAACAAGAGTATTAATGTTCATACGAGAAGACTGATTTTTATTGAATAATGATGTTTTTATTATTAGCATTAATTGCTATCTAAAATACAACAACAACAACAACCAGAAACAACCATCCTGAAAATAGATAGTTAATTCAATCAATTCCTTATTTTATGTAAACAAGTTCTTCATTCATATTTGTTTTCACTTTTGTGAATATTTTCAATAAATTTCTTCTGTTGACAATATTTCACACACATGCTATGTACAATAGAAGACTCAATAGAGACAGTTCTTTAGTTTGCACATAAACTAAACTATCAGATACAATTCATGTATTCAGTTTTTACCTTCTCTGTCCATACCATCGGTTTTACAGATAAAAGTATTGTGTTCGACCCCAAAATTCGAAGTTGAATTGTTAACATAAATACATATTTTGTGGTCTCCTGAATCCAAAAATACAATTTTCAAAAACTTATATTTGTGTGTTTCTGTGTTTGAGTGAAAAGCCTAGCTCCAGAATAAAAATCTGATGCATGGAACGCCACGAGACAGAAGTGAAACTGGATTTTTTTAATTTTTCGATTCTTTCAATTTTGGATTATTGGAGTTCTCAATTTTGTATTGTTGGACTTTTTAAATTTTGGGTTTATGGACTTTTTTTGATTGTGGACTTTTTGATTTATTAAATTTTGGATCTTTGAATTTTTTATTTTGGAATTTTGGATTTTTTAATTTTGGATTTGTTAAATTTTGGATCTTTGATTTTTTATTTTTTAAATCTTTAAATTTTAGATTTCAGATTATTTAATTTTGGTTTTGGATTTTTAGATTTTTAAATTTTGGATTTTCGATTTATAATTTTGGTTTTTTAATTTTTGATTTTTTAATTTTTGATTTTTTAATTTTTGATTTTTATTTTTAAATTTTGGATTTTTGGATTTTTTAAATTTTTTTTTTTTTTTTTAATTTTGGATCTATAAATTTTTGTAATTTTTTAATTTTGGATTTTTTAATTTTTTTAAATTTATTGAGTTGATTGTTTTTTGTGCAGTCCGTCACAGACCCGCTATGTTTGTGACGATTTTCTTCGTAACCCAACTTTGGATTAGCTCTCAATTCACTCCTAGCGCACCTAAAGAAGTTTCTCTTCATAAAATCAAATGAATTAAAATGTAAAAATCAGTGTGAAATCTTTTATACAGTAGAGCATGTTCAATTAAAATCAGGAATTAGTCGAACAATAAGTGGAGAAAGAAGTGTTTTTATTGTTCGACTAATTTTTAATTTGAATTAAAATGTGTTTGAGTTAGATACCTTCTGGTTATGTGTTACGAAGAATGGTGACGACATTCTCATACTCTTAATGCCACTTTACATAAAGATTTTTTTTCTAAAAAACTGCTCTAACAATTTTGTTTAAATTTTATACATGAGGTGCTTAAACCAAGAGCTAACACTTGTATTTGAAACTTTTTTTTGCAAGACTTCCTTGAAGGGTAGTTATAAGCCACCCACTGTTTGTCGAAACTCAGTCTTGCCTCGTGATCAGTAGACTTCGGACTTTTAGGTCGCTAAAAATGCTGTTTTAGGTACCTAAAATAGGCTCTAAAAATCGTAAAATAGTCTCTTATAAAATCGTTAAGTTGCCAATTTTCTGAAATTGGCAGAATATTACATTTATTGAAGTCACCATTTATCAATAATCATGATAAAACACAGATATAGGCCTATGATACACAGAATTATATAGACCTATTATTAGAGCCTGTATTAGGCCTACTACCAAAACAGTGAAAAACTAATCCCTGCGACCAGAAGCTACGCACACTTGTATCCCTTAGTGATTCAGAGTACCTTTTTTTTGTTGCTGGATATGTGGGAGTCGGGAGAAAAACACTACATTTTCTTGTGAATTCCATGGAATTTTTCTACTGAAGAAGAAACATTCCTTACTATTTAACCACGTCACAAATGTGTCATGTACTGCACATTCCGAGCTAAAAATTTAGTACGAACTGAAAATAAATGCTAGAATTTATAACAAAAAAATAACTTATTTTGAACTTTAGAGGAAAAATAAGCAAAAAGGCAATATTAGGCTCTAACGTAAAAATAGGCTGTTTTAGGTAATATAAAAGTATCAGTTTTAGGCATAGTCACTTATGAAACATGCATATACAAGTTTTCGTCCATGTATCACTTAAGGATTAAAATAGGTTTTTACCTAAAATCCGAAGTCTAGTGATCAGTAAAGCTTTGCATCAGGTTGAAATAACTGAATACGTGCTCTTTCCAACACTGCCTCTTATTCTATATCAGAATGTGAAGTGAGAAAGATGTATTGGCCATACTTAGGGTACAGAAAATTACATGAGTATGTTAATAAGATCTTATTTATGTATCCTTCAGGAATGGAATGTGATGTGGTAACGACATTCTCTTCATTTTTGCAACCAATTTACATGAAGAGAATTTCATACATATTACATTATACTAAGATGCAAACTTTTATTTGGGCAGAGGAATGTATGTGTTCACATCAAATATTTATTACGATACTTTAAACATACGAAAGTCAAGTTGCCTTCTTGTAACGTAATTTCAAGGCTATTGTATTTTACAATAGTATAAAATAATGATATTAACTGTAGAAGTCATAGGAACTTATAAAATACTAGCTTAAAAGACCCGGCATCGCCCGGGTTTTGTATTTTGTAATTGGAAATTAGCTTATGAAGGATTTTCAATTTTAAATTCTAGGTCCTTATATAGGCATTTATATTTTGAAATAGGAAGAACGACTTATTACACTCAAACTATTCCCTCAGAAAACGCTTGATATAATTTTTTTTATGGCTCATAGAGGATCTAGAATTTTGCATCCCATCGCTTGTACAGTGCACAGCAAGCCTGGTAGAGGTTTAAATAAGAAGAAACAGAAATTCCTGTAACATAAAATTGTAATATCTAGGCGGGAAATTTCCTACTCTTATGTTACCATAAAGCATTATCACTTTCATACTTTTCTCTCCAAAAACCTGCGATATAGTATAATAATATACACATTACCATACCTCGTTTTGTTTTCTCTATGTCCAGGGTAGAGAAAGTTATGTGATTCCATTATTTTAGTGGATTTCATTCTGTAATATTTATTTATAACATGAATTATTTTGATAACTTCTCTTATTTGTCAAAAGTGCATTTCAATTGTTTTTTTCAAGCCCACCTGATACCATTTGGCAACAATATATTCTGTGATTTGGAATTGATAATTCTATGTAAAAAGGGATTAAGTATTTTCAAAAACATTTAATTTTTGGCATTTAGAATCAGAATTTTTCAAAATCCTTTCTTAGTGAGCACCTACATTATGAAACGAAGGTACTGTCAAAATTCCAAGTCTCTACCTGTTATAGTTTAGGCTGTACGTTGATTCCTGTCATTCAGTCAATCAGTCAGTCATTCATTCAGTCAGTCAGGACAAAGCTTTTTATATATATAGAGATTGTAGTGTTGTATTCCTTACAGGTTGATGCAACGTTTTCTATTTTGCTTTTACTTGCGAATAAACTCTCTATTGGTCTTCAAGGAGGACTTTTATATCTTAAATATTTCTGTTTTAGAGCTTTATAGAGGTTGATATGAGGCCCCTATACTTGATCTAAGATGTGTACAGAGCAAAAGTAAACAACAGACTTGCCTTGACTAACTGTGTCCTGTCGTTTCATTGGTTAATTGCACCAGTGCATTCTTCGCGTTAGTGCAACAGGCTCAGTCAGATGTTTACTTCCATTCCGCACACATCGTACAATTATTTATATATTATGTAATTGTGAAAGCATACGTTCTGCTAAGTGAGTTGCTTGCTTTCGTATTTTTATCATAGACTTACATGTTTTACAACATATATCTAGCAAACAAGATTTCATTTGTTTTTATTGTTGCCTTGGCAAATTTGTTGATTCTGAAAAAAGTAGTGACTTATGTTACAACCACTGCCTTCTAAACTGTATTAATCGTGTATACACTGCCTGTCCTATACGGCTAATTTTGCGTACTCGGCGACATTACAGATGGCAGCACCTTTCACACCCACTACGACATTGTTGATTATGTAGTGCTGTCACCGCCGTCTCATAATCACTGCCTTCTAAACTGTATTACTCCTCGAGGCGGCGGTGCTCATAATATAGTCTATCAATGCGTCTAATTAATTTACATTTATTTTAATTATTGCTCCAACATTCCATTTCAAGGTAAGTGCCATATACTGGAATAATATTACGTTCTAAACAAATAACACAAGTATCTGTGTCTGTTTAATGCTTATTTTGATTAGTGATTGCTGCAATCTGGGTGTGAACTGTGTCGCCTCTACTGGATAAATTAGGCAATTTAACAATACTCTGAACTCCATGTTAAAATAAAGCATAGGACAGGCAGTGTAATTCTCGAGACGGCGGTGGTTGCAACATAATAAATTGTTTCGTTGCACTTTTCATTTACATAATGCATGGTGAAGTACACCACATATTGTAAGTAAAAGTAATAGGCATAACCTCTAACAATTTGCATTATAGAAGAAACATTGAGAGCCAGAGCCTTTAGAACTTATGTGACCAAAAGAAACATGCATGGAAAAGGTTTGTCCAGCGGCGAGAAGATACAGTTTGTAAATATATACAAAACCCTGAAGTGGCTTTGCAAGATCTAGGAGTGAAAGTGGCATCATCCGTGGGAGTGGTTTCAAGTAAGGGTTTCAAAGTCCTAGAAGAATACAGGAAGTGTCAAATCACCTGTCAAAATTAAACCAAAATCGGAGACAAAAAGATCACTTGGCAAAATTGGGAATTGGCCCTCAGTGGTTAATATAAAAAAAAGTGTGTGTGTGGAACGCCACGTAACAGAAGTGAAACTTGTTTTAATTTTTGGATTTTTTTTAAATTTTGGATTATTGGATTTTTCAATTTTGGATTGTTAGACTTATTAATATTGGGTTTTTGGACTTTTTTAATTTTGGATTTTTTAAATTTTTGATCTTTTAATTTTTGTAATTTTGGATTTTTAAATTTTAAATCTTTATTTTTTTATTTTTTTTATTTTTTATTTTTAATTTTTTATTTTTAAATTTTGGATTTTGAGTTTTTTAATTTTTTTAATTTTCGGATTTTTTAAATTTTGGATATTTCGTTTTTTTTATTGTTTAAATTTGGGATTTTTGGACTTTTTAATTTTGGATCTTTGAATTTTTTAATTTTTGGATTTTTTAATTTTTGGATTTTTGAATATTTTTATTTTTTGGATTTTTTAATTTTGGATTTTAAAATTTTTTAAATGTTGGATTTTGCCTTTTTTAATTTTTAATTTATGGATATTTTAAATTTTGGATAAGCTTAATAATTAAGTTGATTGTTTTCTGTGCAGTCCGTTCCGTCACACCTCACTAATTTTGTGACGATTAATTTCGTGACGATTTTGAGCATTACAGAAGCTCTCGATTTACCCCTACTGTGGCTAAAGAAGTTTCACTTAAAAAAAAGTTCAATTGACTTCACCATAATTATGTATTCGACTAAACAGTCTCAGGAACGAACTCTTGTGAACTGTGCTTTGTACTTCCACACTCGGTTGTTTACTTTTTCTCCGTACACATCTTGGATCAAGTAGGCTATAGTAAATTAGTGACTTATTTGTTAAGCTATGTATAATGCCAACCTGTTGCTGTTACACATCTGGGTTTCTTACTCCTGTGAATAGATGGCGATAAGTGTCAACCATTTTCACTTTCTGCACCCGTATTGTAGTTACTATAGGTCAGTGATTCTCAACCTTTTTGAACCCGAGGATAACTGGTTTCTCGATAGCTCTCATATAAGGCGAGATTTAGCACTTCGAAATCTACCTCAGCCTGTTGGCCTGCCTAAAGGGAATTTTTTAATACAAGTAAGAATCAGCTTGAAAAATTTTATGTCATAACCGAGATTTGAACACGGATCTTCGGCTTAACGCGCCGATGCTCTACCATTGAGCTACCATGACAACATGCCAGTACAACATCAAATTCCTCAACTGATTCAGAAACCAAGGCAGACCACGGGAGGTTTCTCCGTTGAGAACACACATCCAATGGTGTCCTACATTTGTAGGTACTTTTTAAAGCCAAGTTATTATTTATATACTATTAATTAAGTGGAGGGAAAGGAAATAGACATTAAATCCATGTCTGGGATATTAATACAAGTAAGAATCAGCTTGAAAAATTTTATGTCATAACCGGGATTTGAACACGGATCTTCAGCTTAACGCGCTGATGCTCTACCATTGAGCTACCATGACAACATGCCAGTACGACATCAAATTCCTCAACTGATTCAGAAGACAAAGGCAGACCACGGGAGGTTTCTCCGTTGAGAACACACATCCAATGGCGTCCTACATTTGTAGGTACTTTGAAGCCAAGTTATATTTATATACTATTAATTAAGTGGAGGGAAAGGAAATAGACATTAAATCCATGTCTGGGATATTAATACAAGTAAGAATCAGCTTGAAAAATTTTATGTCTCAAATCCCGGTTATGACATAAAATTTTTCAAGCTGATTCTTACTTGTATTAATATCCCAGACATGGATTTAATGTCTATTTCCTTTCCCTCCACTTAATTAATAGTATATAAATATAACTTGGCTTCAAAGTACCTACAAATGTAGGACGCCATTGGATGTGTGTTCTCAACGGAGAAACCTCCCGTGGTCTGCCTTTGTCTTCTGAATCAGTTGAGGAATTTGATGTCGTACTGGCATGTTGTCATGGTAGCTCAATGGTAGAGCATCGGCGCGTTAAGCCGAAGATCCGTGTTCAAATCCCGGTTATGACATAAGATTTTTCAAGCTGATTCTTACTTGTATTAATATCCCAGACATGGATTTAATGTCTATTTCCTTTCCCTCCACTTAATTAATAGGAATTTTTTAATTATGTCTGCGAACCATCTGCATCATCATCGGACCATAGGTTGAGAAACGCTGCTATAGGTACTAGTCTTTATCTCTAGCTTTCAATACGAATACGCGTTTTGAAGTCCCCTGAATCCAAAACTGCTATTTTCATAAATGTATATGTATGTGTGTGTGTGTGCCTGTATGTGTCTTTGTATTTGTGTGTCTGTGATCACCGTAGCTCGAGAATAGAAAATTGCATTAAAACAAAATTTTATATTCCCATACCACCAACACGAAAATTCAGGTCATTTTCACATGACAACATGTTGGATCCATATTTGTCATCTTATTTGTCTAACAAAAATCTGAATCAACAAACATCAATTCTGAATCTCATATAATGAAATGAACAAGCAAAACAAAGAGATCACAATGAACACAAACATTTAACTCCTCAACAAAGCAAAAAATGGGAAGGCTGGAAGAAGGAATCAAAAGATTAAACAAACTGGGCCCTATTTCATAAAAGTTACGATTTTACAGGTGACAGGTGACATATAATTGTTTTACAAGTTTACATTTTGACGATTGCGTTTTTCATAAAAGCTGACAACTTTACATAAATGTCATGACAATTTTGTAGATTTGTATAACAATTTTACATATTGTTGTTTCTCAAAACTTTTGAGTTTACAGGTAAAAGTCTGACAAATATGTCAAATCTTAGGATACCTACCATTTATTAAACATTAATTTTTGTTGACATGTTTACAAATTTACAAAATATGTAGAATTATCATTACAGAAGTGACAGGCAATCTTTCATATATAGGTATATATACGTTATGTAAATGTGTGGCATAACATGGCAAACTGTTTTCTGTGATTTAAACTTTCTTGTTAATAAACTTGCTAAATTGTTTTGTTAATAATGCACACTAGTAGTAGTGATATTGGTAGAAGTGAAAATGATGAAGAAATAGAGATGAGACCATGCAGGGCTTTTAGGCGACGGATTAATCTAACTTTCAATTTCAGTGACTTTGCATTAAAAGAGAAATATAAATCAATTATTTTAGATAGTAATAATCGATTGCTTAGGTATCACATTCTATGTTGAGATCTATTATCGCACGCGTATATGAGAGCCATCTACAGTGTGCTAAAGTAATTTTTAGGTTTGACATAAAATTGTCGCGTTTATGAAAATGGTTCTTTCAGTCTGACAATTTACTTTAATTTGCCTGTAATGTAAGGAAAATTTTAATATTTATGAAAAATACAATTGTCATAGAATATTGACAAATTTTTCCAGATTTGACATAATTGTCGTATATGTCACACCTGTAGAGTTTTATGAAATAGGGCCCTGGCAGTGTCAGTGTCAATTTGATTCCCTTGCAACTTAGGAAGCTGGTTTACAAACTGTATTCTTAGCCATGGCCTTCCATAAGGGGGGGCAGGAAAATTTGTTTATGCATAAATCTGTAAACTAAATTACTATAAACAACTAATGTGAAGTGAGGCTTAGGTTTCCACATACTATAATATAAGTTGTTTTCACAAAAATTGAGAAAAACGAGTGATAACAGCTGACTATCTTAGATATGAGCATGTAGGAATAATTAATTCAACTGAACATGAAATCATTTTCAGCTAAGCAATTTATTGTAACGAAGGTAAAGCAAATTTAATTTAATTTAATTTTTATTGTGCATCCATAGTTACAGCTCCAACTACAGTAAATCAAGGATGTAGATGATGATGATTATGATAAAGTGGGTTGTAGTAATACTAGCATAATGAAGGTGGTGGTGGCGGTAATTTGTTCATTTCCCCCCCCCCCTTGACAAAATTTCAGCAGACGTTCATGTGCTTAGTATATCAGAGATTCCAATATCTTTCTGTATTGCGAGGAGCACATTATTTTCTATTTTTCATTGATACAAAGAAAATTCAGACATTGTAACCTGTGCTAACAGCTGAGGAAGTAAAAGCAAAATGTATAAGCATGGTTAAAAAGAAAAAAGAAAGAAAGAAAGAAAGAAAAAAAAAGAGTGGGAGGGAAATCCCTAAAAATGTTTCCCACAAAAATGCAAAACAGTTCATCAAAAACACTCATTTATACCTGAGCGTTGCATTGGCTCTGATGAGAAATGTTCTACTTGCAGTTGGACCATGTGCTTTGGATTATTCCAAAACCAAAACACAAGACCACTTCTGGACAGACCCGCCAGCAGATGAGTTGGTTCAAAGGCATCGCATTTCTAGTGGCCATGCGACTCCCCCCACTTGCAGGAGACCACAGCTGGTAAGTGTGTAACCAACAACCTTACTACATACAAATTAAAAGTTCCTGAGAAATATCATGAGCAGGCCTGGAAGTTATGAAAAATCATATTTTTAATAATGCACTTTATTATATGCTAATGATAAAATGTGTGCAAGACACTAAAGAAATTACAGATAATTAGCCTAATGATTGTGCATATTGTTTCGTATTTTGTTAACTTACTTGATATAAAAATATAATTTTAGTACATGCTTCCGCAAAGTGGCTGTTTCTCGCCGGAAAGTAGCACTTTACCATATTAGTACGGTAAAGTAATTTTACCGTACTAGGCTGGTAAAGTTGCCATGGTAACCCCTAATGGACCAGTTCCAACTGTGGCTCCCAGTGTAAGTTCAATTTTATATGTTGAGAGTTTTATTGTTCAATTGTCCATTAACAAGCATAGTAAACTCTGTCATTTAGAAATCTTGAATTTAAGAAATAAATTCGATAATAATAATTTTATAATATTGAGTTGGGTTTATTAAGTGCCAGTATGGTACTTTATGAGATTGTGTGGGGGACGAAAAATGTCTGTCCGTCTGTCTGTCTGTCCGTCCGTCCGTCCGTGTGTCTGTACGCGCTCTAACTCAAATACGCTTTTTCGGATTTTCATGAAACTTGGAAAACACATTTATAATGTCAATGGGAAGAACCCTATTGATATTGAACCAAATCGGTTCACCGGTACCGGAGTAATGCCCAATTTAGTGCCTATTTTAATAGATTATGGCGCCTTTCTAATAGAAAGGCGCCATAATTCAAATACGCTGTATCGGATTTCCATTAAACTTGGTATACGCATTTATGACATCCATGAAAAGTACTCTGTTAAATTTGAACCTAATCTGTTGACCGGTACCGGAGTAAAACCCAATTTAGTGTATATTTTAAAGGCGCAATAGCTCAAATACGCCTTATCGGATATTTATGAAACTTCGTATACGCATTTATACTATCCATGGAAAGACGTCTGTTGATGTTCAACCAAATCGGTTGGCCAGTATCGGAATAATGCCCAATTTATTGCCTTTTATGTTAATATATGAGAAGTCGCGATAACTCAAATATGCTTTATTGGATTTTCCTGAAACTTTGTATACCCATTTATAATGTACATGGGAAGACGTCTACCGATATTGGACCAAATCGGTTGTCCGGTACCGGAGTAAAACCCAATTTAGTGTCTATTTTAAAAACGCGGTAACTCAAATACGCTTTACCGGATTTTTATGGAATTTGGTATACACATTTATAGTGTTCATGGGAAGAGGTCTACTGATACTGGATGAAATCGGTTCACCTGTTTCGGAGTAATGCTCAATTTGGTGCCTATTTTATGATAATATACGTATTCGAAAGAATTTATATTATAAAAGAAAGCAAATCATTTATCATGACAACATAGTCAATTGTTTTACTGTGATATTTTACGGCTTTGGAAATTAAAATAGAGATAGCTATGACCAAAAACACTATTGTTTTACATGCGCTTATAACTTACAACTAGACCGTTAAACTGACCCAGGTGACCGAGATGGTAACGTTTTGGCCTCACGTTATGGAGTTCCATGGTTCAAATCCCGAAACCAGCCAATTTCACTTTCTTTTTCGTATTTTTATGTGAGTGTGCGATTGTCAAGATATCACAAATCTGTACAGTTCAGCTGATGCTGGAAGATTTTAATCTGATTAAAAAGAAAACTAGACCTTTGTTCTTCCGTAAGCCCTGCTTAATGAATAAATCTGGAGCTTAACTTGTAAATCAATTAAAAAAACATATTCTGCATATCATAATTGCAGTCATAACTGATTAAAAAAACATACTGGCACTTTTTTACATCAGTTTACCTGATTTTATTATTATCTAAACGATAAATTTTTTTTAAGGAAAAGAAACAATCCACAGCAAACGAAGTTTATGAACATGCACTACTGATACAATCGCCATTATCTTTGCTGTCTTTATGCAGAATCGTCGAGAACGAGTGAAAAACTTAGCTCATTAGTAGTAAAATTGCACAACTTTTACTAAAAAATATTGTATGCACCATGTACACAAAAACTTAGCATATTTGATACATAAATAGCTATTTTAATATTTTCTTAAAATCACCTTTTTTGATGACATATTTCTGGGATATTTTAAATGTTATGCATATCGGTTCTGAACCTTTTCCAAAGAATATATTTGATTTACCCTGTAGGGATCTCAACATGCTACACTGTATTCCATTATCAGATGCTCTAAACTTGTGTATTATGCTAATTCTTTTGAGATGACATTTCCCCTTTTCAGGATAAACATGACAAATTGAATGCTCTCCAGGCCTTTCCAGTAATTACCTGATGGTCCCATTTTAAGCTGGTACCGGTACATTAGTTTGTACCCAAGTACTTTTAGGAATCTACCAGTGAGATGATTTCTTTGTTTAAACTGTAGCTTAATAACACTTCTGCTCTCGATACACTTCTGGTCTTCAACACTTTCCTTTTTTTTTTTTTTTTTTTTTTACTTTACATTTACATTAAACAACCTAAAAATATTTCAACAGTGCACTCTTTTTGCTATGTCATTAATAATCATTTTTAAGATTTTCTAAATTTTCCTTTTCAGTGGACATTAGAGTAAACTCAGAACAACTCTGAACCTGAGGCGCAGCAGGCAGAATCACATGATGAGTGATAAGCGAATGAGGTTGTTATGGTGTTGTACGGTTAACGGACCGCACTGCCTCTCTAATTACCTCATTAATAATGTAAAAAAAACTAAAATGATAAAATTTGATTTACCACATACCCCTGTAGAAAATATAATGAGATTACGATTAAGTAGTGGATAATTAGGTCCGCCGGCGTGGTCTTGTGGTTAGCATCGCTGACTACAGATCCGTCGGCCCGGGTTCGATTCCCGGTACCTCCTCGGATTTTTCTGAGGTAGGGAGGTCTGGTAGGGGTGCACTCAGCCTCGTGATTCCAAATTGAGGAGCTACTTGATAGAGAAGTAGCGGCTCCGGTCAAGAAAACCACCATTAACGGCCGTGGGTGTCGGCATGCTGACCACATGCCCCCCAATCCTGCCATCTGCCTACGGGAGATGACGCAGCGGTCGGGTGGTAGGCCAAGTCCCTCCAGGGATGTAGCGCCACGGAGTTTAGTTTAGTGGATAATTAGAAGAAAGTAATAGTCACCTATTTTTGGGGATATATATATAGATAAACATCTATCGTGGAAAAATCATGTCGAATATGTTTGCAAGAGAGTTAGTAAGGGTATATACCAGATCACCATTACTGGAAAAAAACATACTATAAATGGCCTATTTTGGAATAATCTATCCACATTTAGTATATGGGATCGAACTATGGGGTGCATGCAGCTATACCTACATGAAAAGGATATTGATACTACAGAAAAAATGTCTACGATTAATCTACAGACTAAATGTAAGGACATCATGTAGAGAAGTGTTTATTAGAGAAAATATTTTGACTGTTTTCGCACTGTATATATACAAACTAATACTATTAGTTAGAAGTAAACCAGAACTCTCCGTCACCAATAATCAATTGCATTCCTATGAAACAAGGACAAATCGAAACTTATATAGAATAAACTTTAATACTAGTGCCGCTGAAAAAGATCCATATTCAAAGGGTGCAATATTTTACAATAAACTGCCAAACCACATAAAAGAATTAACAGGAATGAGATTCAAAAAGCAACTGCAGATACACCTTTGTAATTTAGCACTGTACAGAATAGAAGAATTTTATATTTTAACCTTATAATAGGTAGATAATCCTACATTGCCATAAGCCTTAGAATTACATTGTTTTTTGTATTAATTTATTAATGATAAAATGCAAATTTTGGTATATATATCCAATAGTTTGTATGTATGTATCTTTGTATATGTGTAGGCCTATACGACATTATCTGATAGTCTAGAAAATTAATTATATCTTAGCCTATAGTTTGTGTAGGGCCTCAGTTTCTGAAATGTATCTCTTAACATTAGAGGATATAATGTAGATATTTAAATGTGTATAACTGTATTTCTGTGTATCTTCGACAATGTCCGATAGACCTAATGAGTCTCTATGGATGGCAAATAAATATTATTATTATTATTATTATTATTATTAAAGATATGTACTTCATTTATTCCTTTGCGTGCTCAAAATCTATTACATATAGGTCTTTTCTGAAATCACCATTGGAAAGTTGTATTTATTTGGAAGCCGACTGTCCAAATCCCATATCTGTAAGACGCTCCGTTGAGGAGAAAACGGCTTATTTAAAAATAATGAAATACCTTAAAACAGTGCTTGCTTGTTCCTCTTAGTGAGCAGGCATGCATCTCCCTTCTCTGTCTGTTAGACAGAGACAGCTGCATTTACTGAGTTGTCAACGCTGCACATTGCATAACATTCTATTGGCTTATCATGTGTTCAGAGTTGATTTGGGTTTAGTACAGCATAAAAGATTCCATTTTCTGTTGACCCATATAGCATCTCAATCTTTACGCACAGCTTTTTGACCCCGTTCTTCTTCTAAAAAAAATAGCCAAAAACATTGTAGTTTCAAGTCTAAACACTTTACCAAAATTTATTTCCATTTCATTTCATACAAATCTCTTGCCAGGGAACTCCAAGTTTTTGCACTCTCACTTTTTCTGAAAGTGTAGAACACTTCTCATAGTCAGTGAATGGTAAAAACTGAACCCACAATTCTAATCAGTAAATGTCTGTTTGTTGCAGTTCCGACGCAGTTTAAATGCTGTCAGCTCAGAAGAAGGTCATCGCCAAATCCCCCTTTCTGCCAAGGACTACGTGGAGTCCCTCCATCAGAACAGTCGTGCAACCCTACTCTACGGAAAGAATAATGTTCTTGTACTGCCAGTAAGTAGCCTATAACCTGTCGTGCAGATCCTCATAGATAGATAGATATATATTTTAATGTCATTGAGCACAAATACAGGCATCGACAGCGTCATTAAGATATAGGATACATAGCTGTAGGGGTTTTGTTGGTTGGGGGCCACATTATAGGGGTTTTGTGGTGTTAATCACGTTGGAGTATGTTGCTTGACCACGGCTGAGCTTCCCTATTTATAAATCTTACCATTAGGCTAATGACTGCAGGCTGCCGGCATGCGGCGATGTTGCCATGTCTCCCTCCTTTCTGTGGTGAACTAGAGACTGAAATATTCACTTATAGGCCTAGTTGGGATTAGGTATATCTGGTAGAGCTTATTAGAGAAACTTGTATTCAAGGGAATTTCAGATTAACTTTTAGGTGTTTTATTCAGCTTCACACAAATATTAATAACAGTGCACTTAGCATTGGTGCTACAGAAATCTTTATATATGTATTTTACTATTATGTGTGGATGGAGAGAAGCGGTTCAATATATATAAGACTGAATTTAATAGGGGCCATAATTACCCTATGTCTACCGGGATCGATGTTACCTATGCAGTTCACTTTAATATCTTTAGGGAGAAAACCAACCTTAGTAAATTATGGTTATTGCTGCCTTCGTCGTTCCATGGTGCACGGCTTCTGCGTCGCCTTCCTTGATGATCCAGCTCCTGGCCCGAGGTATTTCACCACCCTCGTACGTTGAATAACTGCTTAATACTGGAGATCGACCCTGTTTTCGCTTGAGTTTCGTCTTATATAACCTTCGCCGCTTCCCTCTCTCCTATCCTTACTGTCTTACTGTACATAAGTATCGCAACACCCCTCTCCAAAACATGCCGTTCTTTCTTACTTCTCATTGGCTACTCCTGACTGACTAGTGACATCACGTGGCTTAGTACAGTGTGTCACATCGCCTCTGCATCGGCGTGAGCTGGGTTTTTCCCTGTTGAGAGCCACGCGCTGCTTGGGAATTCCCATGTCAACTTCTTGACTAACATATCCTGGCCATCTTGGCGCTCAAATGGCTCGAACAAAGGAATTATGGAATTAAATTGATATTATTTAACTTCTTAACTGGATTGAAATTTAATTATTATATTCTTGTTAATTGGACTTTTCTGCAAATTTTGATATGTTGTTTCATATCTGAACTCTTATATTTAATCTTATCATCCTTTTTATTTATGTTAATTCATTACTTTATTATATTGTATTCTAGTGAATATAATATTCTGAGGATGTAATCTTCTGCTACATAGCGTACTTTGTACAGTAAACCGAAATTATTGTAAAATTACATCATTTAACATAAGAAATTCGTCCAATGAATAAAATGGGTTTAAGACAAACCGTTTATGTACCTTGCTTTTAAAACCTTGTAGATTGAGGCACTTAAAACTATCTGGTAACTTGTTATACAACTTTGGTCCAATATATAAGTGACTAGCTTGTGTTTTAGACAATCTACAGAGTGGCAGGTTGATCATATTTCTGGACCTTGTCTGGTAATTATGTACGTCACTTCTTCATCCATGTGAGCTTACTTTTTTGTGTACAAGGCCTAAATTATCATAAATATACAAATTAAAAAACAGTTAACATTCCTAAGTCAATGAAAATAGGCCTGCATGACATTCTACTATCACATTTTCTTAATATGTAATATTTCTCTTGTCAACGTCTTTTTTCTCAACTAGTAGGCTACAAAGTCTACAGCAAGGAATAAGGTATCAGGGGATGAGGTATCGGGGAGTAAGGTATCAGGGGATAGGATGCTTTACTGATTTCAGTTGTATCATACTGAATGTATGTTGAAACACGTAATTTGTTTTAAATTTCCATAAATATGATTATACGAGGATCATTTCAAAAGTTCTGCACCCTGTAAGATAGAATTGAAGAAAATAATTTATTTTGCAAAATACCTTTACAGGTTGAATAAAAACACTTTCTTTAACGCACTTTATTTACCATGGTAAACTTCTGTATTAGGGTGTGGTTTCTTAGGGTTATATTTGATCTGATGACATTGTCCATGTGTTTTGCTAATTTATGTGCAGGTGCATTCATGTAGTTGATTACTGGTCAAATTGGGGTGTTTTCTTTGTGTATTTTGGGTAGTGCATTTAGTTTTGGGGCTTGTGGGTTGATTTGTTTTAGGAATTGTTTTTTTTGCACTCCTTAGCTAGTAAGTGTTTCTTACGACAGTTGTTTACATGGCTCGTAACTTGACATTACCACACGCAATCTTGTTGCTAGGGGCGACAGGCGGAAAGTGAATTGTTGCTAGGGGCGACGGGCGGAAAGTTACTTTACCGCCCGCAAATGCTTATTTGCGAGCAGAAATGACCAAGGCCTCCCCGCTTTATAAATATTCGGTTGCCATAAACAATAACAAATGCGAATCCCTTTCTGAAATAAGCACCATTCTTCAAGTCTGTATTTACATAATATTTTCAGGTAATATCACAATTAATATAATTAAATTGATATAAGTAACCGTCGTGCAAAAAATAGCATGCAACACA
Organism: Ectobius pallidus; assembly: GCA_964059195.1. Lineage (NCBI taxonomy): Eukaryota > Metazoa > Arthropoda > Insecta > Blattodea > Ectobiidae > Ectobius > Ectobius pallidus. The sequence goes on from CAXKWD010000002.1 coordinate 208,420,922, forward strand.
CGGACCGTAAAGGCATTTACGGGTCTCGAAAACTTAAAAACCCTCGGCTGCGCCTCGGGTTTTCAATCTGTTTCCTCGACCCGTAAACGTGCCTTTCCGCCCTTGTGTCGCAATATACTATTGTTGTTTGGTATTATGTGGGTGCTCTGGTTTATTGCCTTTTTTATGTTATTCTGGTACTGTGTTGTGGGGTCTTTTGTTAGTTCTTTGATGTTATTTTCATTTATGAATGTAGTGATCTTGTCATCTAGGTCTCGTGTTTTGATTATTACTGTGACCTTTACAGGCCTTCAATATAATCTTCATTCTTGCTTATGACAGCTTCCCTACGTTTTGGAAATTTTTTTATTCTGGCTAGGGCACCTTCATTGTTGAGCTATCTGATTACTCAGTTCACCTCACTGGAAGCTTCATCAAAACATTTTCCATGGAGTGGTTCCATCAATTTGGGAAACATATCAATGTCTGGTGGGCTCAAATCAGGACTGTATGATGGGTGGAGAAGTCTTTCCCATCCATATTTGTTGAGCATTTCTCTCAGAAGCCAGAACTGAAGTCTCAATCGTCACAATGGAAAAGTTCCGACTCTCCATGCCCGAAAAATTTCGCCACCAACAATCAAAGGTGAAACTGATGATGATCTTTGCGTATGAAATGAATGGAGTCATAGCTACAAAAAGAGTGCCCAGGGAACCACCTGTTTAACAGGCTATTTTGATAAGCGTATGTGAAGAAATATGTGGGTAGTGTTATTTGCCATAGCTAACTGTATTACAATTCCAAAGCCGTATATGAACACTGTAACACAGTATGTTATCATGATAACTGATTTCCGTTTGATAAATTCTTTCTATATATTGCCATAAAATACTTGTTATATGAAGCCAAAGTTATGTTGTTATGTTACATTCTGTACTAGCTTAAAAGGCGTTGCCCAGGTTTTTAATTTTGTAATTGGAAATTAACTTATGAAGGACTTTCGATTTTTAAATTCTAGATCCTTATATAGGTATTTAGAATTTGAAATAGGAAGAATGACTTATCACACTCAAACTATTCCCTCAGAAAACACTTGATATAGCTTTTTATGGCTCATAGACGATGTAGAATTTTGCATCCCATCGCTTATAGTAGTAGTAGGTCTGTAGATCGCGAACAATCTCTGGAGATCCCCTAGGATATGCACAGCAGTTTAGGGTGCCAGCCTAACATTGTCTCTTGTTATGCATTTTGTATCCTGTTGAACAGCATCTCTCCATTCAGATCTGGATTCTGCAAGCCTAATGATCTGTGCCCATTCCATTGATAAAGCTCTACGCTATACATAAATCATTAAGATTATCGCTACAGAATGGACAAAACTCAAGAATAAAAATTACTTTTTAAATCTTCCTATAGTTTGCATCATGCCCATTTTTACCAGTACATTTGCAAGAGAAAATAATATAGCATTGCATTTTGTAACCCTATTGTCCAGATAAAGGAAATCGTTTTGGATCAAAATCCCTGGTTTTTTTACAAGCAATTGTAAGACATTCATAAGAAGCTTACACTTGCAGTTTTTTCACAGTGTTTGCTCAAGTAAGATGCCAAAAGTAAAGTATTCTAAAAGTTGGTTGATTAATTGAAAAACGTTCTTGCTCAGTTTATGTGGTGGAATTGGAAATGACGGGGTAATTTTAAAATTAATTGTTTTCTATATATGGTGGAAAATAAAGCAAAGAATGTTCGTATAGTTTTGTGGTTCAGACCCATGGAAATTATAAGTAAGAATAAAATTAATTAACACATTTGTTTTCATATGTTTATTGTACATATAAAAGTGAAACTTTAAAAAATTGTGTGAAAACGGCAAAAAACTAAAATAAAGCTATTTTAATACATTTGAAAACTAATTCAGGGTTTACAAAAGCCTAAAAATACAGGCCCTACTTATAACTAGCTCAAAGAGAATTTTTGCGAAAAAAATTCAAATAAAAGTTTTGGCTCTTGGTATAAGTAACTCATGTACAAAATATAAACAAAATCGTTAGAGCCGTTTTCGAGTCAAGTGTCATTATTTGAAGAGAGCGCCATTCAGAAGGAAGTCACACTATCTGCTGAGCTCTAGAAGCCGGACAACAAAATAAGATGGCCATCCAAAACTCAAGTAGTTTCCCGCTAGATGGCAGGGTGCGCAGTTTTGAGATTTAACTTAATTTTACCGTTTTTCATTAATATATCGCACCCCTGGTGGAAGACTGCCACAAGTCAAAAATAACATTTGTTCAGGAGGAGCATTTAAAGATTTTGATGCAATATGAAAAACAGTAAATATTACTTTAACACAAAATTGCTGCCACTTCCGGACAAGAACACTGCATAATCTCGGGTTTACGGGCTTGCGTATGATAAAAAAACTGAGATATGGCAGTTTTCTGCTATTTGAAACATCAGATGCTAGTGAGAAGAAAAATCAATTATATGCTGTAGAATCCTTATCGTTACGATTTGGGTTGTGCCACTTTTCCAGGACATGGATATGATGACAAGCACTTATAAGTACTAGTTATCTCAAAATTCAATTTTTTTGACTTATGGCAGTCTTCCACCAGGGGTGCGATATGTCCAAGGATTGTCAGTAAAAGACCAAATAATAGTTTTAAAAATTCTTATATACTAGCAAGTCAGCAGATGTGGAATATTTTTCACTGAAAAATGTTTTACACTTTTAAAGGAGTTGCTTCCAATAAACGTGTTTGAATGCTGTTATGATGTACCATGTTGGCATACATCGTATCTTTGCACGATAACTAATTAGTGGTACTTACACCACAAATTTTTGCAGTTGATCTACCGGATCAACGCAACATATTTCATGTATTAATGAGTCCGAGTCTGAGTCATGGGGGCGAATGAACACCATGTTTTTGCGAGATAATACACAATACACATTACACATTTACCTCATCGGTAACGATTTATTATAACGTATGCTACACATTTTTCAAAGTAGGAAAGTATATGTTTTTCAATTTTTTATATGTTTCTTCAGATTCTGACAACATACAAAAGTTTGGGGGTGACAGTGTGGTCCTTGAAAAACTTAATAGACATAGTCAATACAATTTTATTCATTTTAGAGCTTGACTTTACGAATTACAGTCAAGTTTTATACTTGTGAATTAGATCAGGAAGCGCCTGTTTTTATGAAGTTCAGAAACACATCATCCTTGGGCCACTCAAAAATTTCAAAATATCTATCTATATATATAAAAGGCTTTGTCCTGACTGACAGAGAATCAACATAGATCCTAAACTACAATAAGTAGAGACTTGGAATTTTGACAGTACCTTCGTTTCATACTGTAAGTGCTCAATAAGAAAGGATTTTGAAAAAAATTCATTTTAAATGCCAAAACTCAAATGTTTTTGAGTATACTAAATCCCTTTTTACACAGAATTATCAAATCCAAATCACAGTTCACATGACAATATACCGTATATTGTTGTCAGTGGTCTCAGATGGGTTTGGAAATAAATGAAATGGGAATTTGACAAATAAGAGAAGATATCAATATAATCATGTTATAAATAAAAATTAAAGAATGAAATCCACGAAAATAATGCAGTCACATAACTTTCTCTAGCCTCGACATAGAGAAAACAATACGAGGTATGGTAATATGTTTTGGGGAGAGAAATTTTAAAGTGATATTGCATTTCTGTTTAATTTCATCCCCAAAACGGTTTTATGGTAACATGAGAGTGTGAAATAAATATTCGGCAAAGACAATACAATTTTATGTTACCGGTTCTTATTTGAACCCCTACCAGGCTTTTTGTGTACTGTATACTGCTCAGAAGAAATGATTCGTTGGAAAAAGACCTAATGTTAGGCATCACACAAGGCAGCAGGAAACAAGGCAGACGCAGAATGGCTACAACCACACAGTCATTGACAACCTACTACACAAAATCAGAACGAAGAAAAATGACCAAAACACAGAAAAGAAAAAAGACAAATACATCACACTCACATACTTCAACACACATACACAGAAAATCGCCCACCAATTCAGAAAACAAGGATACAAAATAGCATTCAGAACAAAGAACAAAACAATCAACAAAATACAACCCACACACAACAAACAACACACAAACAAATACAATAACCCAGGAGTCTACAAACTAAAATGCAACGACTGCCCAAAATTCTACATAGGACAAACAGGCCGAAGTTTCAAAACACGATACACAGAACACATACGAGCTCTCAAACAAAACAGAGACTCTGCCTATGCAAACCATATAATAACCACAGGACACGAATACGCAGACATCAATACAGACATGGAAATCCTACACATTAACCACAAAGGTCACACACTCAACACACTCGAACAATATGAAATATACAGACACACCACACAAGACAACACCAACATCCTAAACGAACAGTTACAATTCAAATCGCACGCGCTGTACGATACAGTTATCCAGAAATGTCTTCCCAACAACAACAACAACACCACGGAAGTCAGTTGCTGAAGATGGCCGCTCCATGCGGTTGAAAGCGCTCCAACAGGTAACAAAATACCGCAATTTAGTAGTGAGTACCAGTGATAAAGCTCTACGCTATACATAAATCAGTAATTTTTAGTTTAAGTATTTTATCTTATTTTAATTAAACACAGTTTTAGCCATTTTTAGTTTTTAGCATCTTTTTTAGCCATTTTTAGGTTTTATAAAATTGGTCTATGCGACTGCCATGACAATGAAATGGATTAAGTGGAGGGAAAGGAAATAGACATTAAATCCATGTCTGGGATATTAATACAAGTAAGAATCAGCTTGAAAAATTTTTTTTATGTCATAACCGGGATTTGAACACGGATCTCCAGCTTAACGCGCTGATGCTCTACCATTGAGCTACCATGACAACATGCCAGTACAACATCAAATTCCTCAACTGATTCAGAAACCAAGGCAGACCACGGGAGGTTTCTCCGTTGAGAACACACATCCAATGGTGTCCTACATTTGTAGGTACTTTTTAAAGCCAAGTTATTATTTATATACTATTAATTAAGTGGAGGGAAAGGAAATAGACATTAAATCCATGTCTGGGATATTAATACAAGTAAGAATCAGCTTGAAAAATTTTATGTCATAACCGGGATTTGAACACGGATCTCCAGCTTAACGCGCTGATGCTCTACCATTGAGCTACCATGACAACATGCCAGTACAACATCAAATTCCTCAACTGATTCAGAAACCAAGGCAGACCACGGGAGGTTTCTCCGTTGAGAACACACATCCAATGGTGTCCTACATTTGTAGGTACTTTTTAAAGCCAAGTTATTATTTATATACTATTAATTAAGTGGAGGGAAAGGAAATAGACATTAAATCCATGTCTGGGATATTAATACAAGTAAGAATCAGCTTGAAAAATTTTATGTCATAACCGGGATTTGAACACGGATCTCCAGCTTAACGCGCTGATGCTCTACCATTGAGCTACCATGACAACATGCCAGTACAACATCAAATTCCTCAACTGATTCAGAAACCAAGGCAGACCACGGGAGGTTTCTCCGTTGAGAACACACATCCAATGGTGTCCTACATTTGTAGGTACTTTTTAAAGCCAAGTTATTATTTATATACTATTAATTAAGTGGAGGGAAAGGAAATAGACATTAAATCCATGTCTGGGATATTAATACAAGTAAGAATCAGCTTGAAAAATTTTATGTCATAACCGGGATTTGAACACGGATCTCCAGCTTAACGCGCTGATGCTCTACCATTGAGCTACCATGACAACATGCCAGTACAACATCAAATTCCTCAACTGATTCCGAAACCAAGGCAGACCACGGGAGGTTTCTCCGTTGAGAACACACATCCAATGGTGTCCTACATTTGTAGGTACTTTTTAAAGCCAAGTTATTATTTATATACTATTAATTAAGTGGAGGGAAAGGAAATAGACATTAAATCCATGTCTGGGATATTAATACAAGTAAGAATCAGCTTGAAAAATTTTATGTCATAACCGGGATTTGAACACGGATCTCCAGCTTAACGCGCTGATGCTCTACCATTGAGCTACCATGACAACATGCCAGTACAACATCAAATTCCTCAACTGATTCAGAAACCAAGGCAGACCACGGGAGGTTTCTCCGTTGAGAACACACATCCAATGGTGTCCTACATTTGTAGGTACTTTTTAAAGCCAAGTTATTATTTATATACTATTAATTAAGTGGAGGGAAGGGAAATAGACATTAAATCCATGTCTGGGATATTAATACAAGTAAGAATCAGCTTGAAAAATTTTATGTCATAACCGGGATTTGAACACGGATCTCCAGCTTAACGCGCTGATGCTCTACCATTGAGCTACCATGACAACATGCCAGTACAACATCAAATTCCTCAACTGATTCAGAAACCAAGGCAGACCACGGGAGGTTTCTCCGTTGAGAACACACATCCAATGGTGTCCTACATTTGTAGGTACTTTTTAAAGCCAAGTTATTATTTATATACTATTAATTAAGTGGAGGGAAAGGAAATAGACATTAAATCCATGTCTGGGATATTAATACAAGTAAGAATCAGCTTGAAAAATTTTATGTCATAACCGGGATTTGAACACGGATCTCCAGCTTAACGCGCTGATGCTCTACCATTGAGCTACCATGACAACATGCCAGTACAACATCAAATTCCTCAACTGATTCAGAAACCAAGGCAGACCACGGGAGGTTTCTCCGTTGAGAACACACATCCAATGGTGTCCTACATTTGTAGGTACTTTTTAAAGCCAAGTTATTATTTATATACTATTAATTAAGTGGAGGGAAAGGAAATAGACATTAAATCCATGTCTGGGATATTAATACAAGTAAGAATCAGCTTGAAAAATTTTATGTCATAACCGGGATTTGAACACGGATCTCCAGCTTAACGCGCTGATGCTCTACCATTGAGCTACCATGACAACATGCCAGTACAACATCAAATTCCTCAACTGATTCAGAAACCAAGGCAGACCACGGGAGGTTTCTCCGTTGAGAACACACATCCAATGGTGTCCTACATTTGTAGGTACTTTTTAAAGCCAAGTTATTATTTATATACTATTAATTAAGTGGAGGGAAAGGAAATAGACATTAAATCCATGTCTGGGATATTAATACAAGTAAGAATCATCTTGAAAAATTTTATGTCATAACCGGGATTTGAACACGGATCTCCAGCTTAACGCGCTGATGCTCTACCATTGAGCTACCATGACAACATGCCAGTACAACATCAAATTCCTCAACTGATTCAGAAACCAAGGCAGACCACGGGAGGTTTCTCCGTTGAGAACACACATCCAATGGTGTCCTACATTTGTAGGTACTTTTTAAAGCCAAGTTATTATTTATATACTATTAATTAAGTGGAGGGAAAGGAAATAGACATTAAATCCATGTCTGGGATATTAATACAAGTAAGAATCAGCTTGAAAAATTTTGGTTTCTGAATCAGTTGAGGAATTTGATGTTGTACTGGCATGTTGTCATGGTAGCTCAATGGTAGAGCATCAGCGCGTTAAGCTGGAGATCCGTGTTCAAATCCCGGTTATGACATAAAATTTTTCAAGCTGATTCTTACTTGTAATGAAATGGATGATTATGTTAAAATATCACAGTAAGCTAGCAAGGAACAAAATAGTTTAAAACCTAAGAATCCGGGCTGTAGGTATAACCATTGAGTTTTATATAATTATCTGTATGTGTCTCTTTTCTGCTTATAACAAATTCTAAGTTATGTCCTTTTTTCATAATTTTGAGATCTAGAAAGTATAGTGTGTTGCTGATTTCTGTTTCCACTGTAAAATGTATGGTCTGTTTCTGTGTGCTCTATAATTTCAGAGTTGTGTTGTTATTTACAAAGCCTATTTTAAAATTCTACAGCTGTCAATTTAATTCATTATTGACTTATGAGCACCAAATTACAATGACTTGAATGCTCTGTAGTATATACAGTTTATGTCATAGACCATAAGTCTCTTATAGAAGTTGCTTGTCTATGTCTCCTCTATATGCATAGAAAATATTGTGGTGTTGTTCATTAACACCCTGTATGTTTGTTTTACAGAAAGATTTGACTGAACCTATGCCTGGGTATTTATCCCTCCATCAGACAGCCAATACACTGACCATCAAATGGACTCCAAATCAACTGATGAATGGCTATTCAGAGGCAGAAATACAAGATAAAAGGTGGGATATTATAACTAACAGTGTATTTAAATTAGATTAGGCCCTACCAGTATGTAAATATTTGCTGGGAAATAAGTCCAGAGCTTTCCGGCCATGCGGAGCTGCCAAAAAGCATGGCATGTGACATTATCACACTATGAAAAGATTAAAATTTAAAAAAAAAAACTTTTCCCTCTTAGACCCATAATATTGCACCCATTCAGAATTGGTAAACTTGATCATTTCTTTGATCATTACTCCTTGTATATATTTTCCTGCTCTAAACACATATCCCTACACTGAACACTGTACACTCATGATGATCTGACTCCCATATATTTAACCCGCTATAGGTCGCACTTTGAGTATTTTACTAACAGTGTATTTGAAATAGCGACAATAATTATTTTCTTAAGGGCGTTATGAGCACGGCCTTCTCTCCAGCTGACTTTTTAAGTATTGGTTCCTACCTGTTAAAAGGATGGTATCAAACATTGTACCAACATTGTACACACAGATGTTAGTATATTACCAATCATTTGGCCATTTGTGGAATTTCAATGAAGGGGTTGTGAAAATCGAATATTTCAATTTTTTAGATGTACCGAACGAGAATAATTTTAAAATTAACTTTGTTGGAGCAAAGTTCTAATAAGAATTTATTTATATATTATTTATTTATATTTTTCATTTATACAGTATATTTATTTGAAGTGTTGTACAGTTTATACATTTTCTGTATTCTGTTAAGTAGGCCTACTATCCAATATAGACCTAGTATATATATATACAGTGAGTCCCATGCAAGAGTTGGCCAATCATGTGGGTTTCTGCGTCACGATGGACACAGCGCTCCAACTCCCGAGTGATCGGGTGAAATATCTACGCAAATAAAGCCGCGATCGGTGTAATGATTCAGGTTTTCACATTTACAGTTAAAATTACAATGGAAATAAAATCAGGTAAACTGATGTAACAAAGTGCCAGTATGTTTTTGTTTAATCAGTTATGACTGCAATTATGATATGCAGAATATGTTTTTTTTTAATTGATTTCCAAGTTAAGCACCAGATTTATTCATTAAGCAGGGCTTACGGAAGAAGAAAGGTCTACCATCTCGGCCACCGGGGTCATTTTAACGGTCTAGTTGGATAAGCGCATGTAAATCAATATGTTTTTTGTCATAGCTACCTGTATTTTAATTTCCAAGGCCTTATAAGATCACAGTAAAACAATAGGCTATGTTATCAAAATAACTGATTTTCATTTTTTTTATAAATTCTTTCGAATACGTATATTACCATAAAATAGGCACTAAATTGAGCATTACTCCGAAACAGGTCAACCGATTTTATCCATTATGAATAGACGTCTTCCCATGGACATTATAAATGTGTATACCAAGTTTCATAAAAATCCGGTAAAGCGTATTTGAGTTACCGCGTCTTTAAAATATACACTAAATTGGGTTTTACTCCTGTACCGGTCTACCGATTTGGTCCAATATCAGTAGACGTCTTTCCACGTACATTATAAATGGGTATACAAAATTTCAGGAAAATCCAATAAAGCATATTTGAGTTATCGCGACTTCTAATATATATTAACATAAAAACACTAAATTGGGAATTATTCCGGTACTGGCCAACCGATTTGGTCCAATATCAATAAACGTCTTCCCATGGACATTATAAATAAGTATACGAAGTTTCATAAATATCCGATAAAGCGTATTTGAGTTATTGCGCCTTTAAAGTAGACACTAAATTGGGTTTTACTCCGGTACCGGTCAACAGATTAGGTTCAAATTCAATAGGGCACTTCTCATGGACGTCATAAATGGGTATACCAAGTTTCATGGACATCCGATACAGCGTATTTGAGTGATGGCGCCTTTCTATTAGAAAGGCGCCATAATCTATTAAAATAGGCACTAAATTGGGCATTACTCCGGTATCGGTGAACCGATTTGATTCAATATCAATAGGGTTCTTCCCATGGACATTATAAATGTGTTTTCCAAGTTTCATGAAAATCCGAAAAAGCGTATTTGAGTTATGGTGCGTACAGACACACGGACAGACGGACAGACAGACAGACGGACAGACATTTTTTCGTCCACCACACAATCTCATAAAGTACCATACTGGCACTTAATAACCACGTACCACATCACAAGAGATGTTGGAAATGTCCTCCTTTTGCATTCACACAACACTGGCACCTTTTTAGGAAATTTTCTTTCACACGCATAAGTTCAGCTTCTGAGATAGAGTTAATTTCTCTTGTGATATTGTCTTTCAGTTCTACTAATGTATGGGAAATTGACCTATACACTTTATTTTTCAAGTTTCCCCATAAATAATAGTCACATACTGTTAGAAGAATTTAAAGACAATATCACAAGAGAAATTAACTCTGTCTTGGAAGCTGAAATTACGCACTTGAAAGAAACCCGCGTCATTGGCCAACTCTTGTGTGGGACTCACTGTATAAATGTACTAGGCCTATATTGGATAGTAGGTCTACTTAACAGAATACATAGAATGTATAAACTATGGACTTTACTCCTATACAACACTTCAAATAAATATACTGTATATATGAAAAATATAAATAAATAATACATAAAGAAATTCTTATTTGAACTTTGCTCCAGCAAAGTTAATTTTAAAATTATTCTCGTTCGGTACATCCAAAAGTTGATATATATGATTTCCACAACCACCTTCTTTGAAGTTGCAGCACAGAATGAAAAATTCCAGATATGCTAATTATTTTACTATTTATTTACTTATTTCAAATGTTGTAAAGGTTTATATTAGTTTCTGTTGTATAGCTTTCTACAGATCTAAAGTTCACATTCTTTCTTTCTTTATATTTCTTTATATACCGGTATGTATTTTTTTTTTTTTTTTTTTGGAAGTATTAATTTAGATGTTATGACTGTCTACGTGGTCTCATGGTTAGCATCGCTGTCTATGGATCTGTAAACCCGGTTTTGATCCCCGGTACCACCTCGGATTTTTTTGAGGTAGAGAGGTCTGGTATTGGATGCACTCAGCCTCCGGTCACAGAAACCACTATTAATAGCCATGGGTGCCGGCAGGCTGACCACATGCCCCCCAATCCTGCTATCTGCCTACGGTAGAAGATGCAGCAGTTGGATAGTAGGCCTATTCCCTTCAGGGATGTAGCACCACAGAGTTTAGTTTGGGTGTTTTACCCATAATTAATCATTTTACAAAGATTCATAATTTTTATTTTAAGCCTTATGTAGAAGATTAACATACTTTACTTAACATTTCCATAACTGAAATGTACTTTGAATTTTTCCTGGTGCTGGTAATATATGATATTTTCCCGGGCTACTAACCAGGTGGTGAATTGGTTCCATGCTATTGAGTCGCTCAGGTCCATACGAGCCAACCGCACACCTTCCAATGAACCACCAGAGTAATTAAAAACATTGGCCCTCATTTGGACCGTGTTTCCCTTTTTTCCAACTTTTTTCCAATTTTTTCTCGTTTCCACCACCACCTATATAATAATAATTTATTTTCACTACCTATCGACCGTTGGCCCTTATTTGGACCGATTCTACTTCTCTAATTTTTCCCTCCTGTTCTTACAGCACCCATCTGTTTCCTGATTGGTTGGTCTTCAACAAATCCTTTCTCCAATCCGGATGTCCCCATTCACAGCAGTCCTATAAATACACGCCATCTAATCCCGGCATTTCATTCTCCTTGACAATGAAGCCTCAGTTTGGTTTCAAAACGTCGGAATTAAACCAATTCACCACCTGGTTAGTAGCCCGGGAAAATATCATATATTTCCATAACTGTTAGAACACAAATACCTCTGTGAAAATACAATTCCCTTTCATCAGTAGAAGGGCATTTTTACCATCATCTGCCAATAATAATTATGAATGTCATGAGTAAGGTAACAAACTGTATGGCTATTTCAATAGATGTAAAGAGACTAATCAAAAGAAAGCCCCTATCAGTCATTCTCTCTATCCAATATGCAGTTTTCAAGATACACACTGAAGTCTACTTCAATAAGGAGATTATCCTGTAGTGGATGAGTGGAAAGTCCCAGTTTTTTCAAACCAATGTGATTGATTTTCTTTAGCCAATAAAGTGTTTTTAATGAAAATAGCAAAGGTTATTCGGAGAAATGTCCCTGTTAGTAAATTACTCCCAGTGCGACCGGCCGTGTACCAATTCAGGTAGCGACCACTCCCAGGTAAAAACAGTAGTATTCCTATAGCCTAAGTATGGTTCCATTCCCATGGATTCATAGCTTGTATTTCTATATTCCCACTTGAATACTTCTATGACTTTTCCAGACCTGTCAACTACCGAGGTACAAATGTGGAATATTGTGAAATACCTCATAATGTACTACAATTGTTAGGAGACAGAATGTGAAAATTCTAAACTATCATATCAATATAGCAACGTTGTTATTAGTAAACTTTTAATATATCGAGAGCTCCTTGCAATGAACTTACAACAATTTTAAAAGTTTAATATGATTCTGTTGTAAAAGATATTATAATAAAATAATGGATTCTAAATCCAAAGCACAATGATATACTATACTATTACTATATAGTTATTAAGGCTGACGCCATAAGAGATTTGAAGCTTTCCAGCTTAGTTATTTATGATCGCTTCTTGTAATTCCAGGCGGACAAGAAGGTTAAAGGTGTCCAAGCTTTCAGCTATTGCTTGTTCTGAAGCTATCTTCTGGGAAGAAGTGAAATACAGACCAGACCAAATAAGCTAACTGAGGTCAGAGCATTGCAGGCAAAGCCTGCGATGCGATGACCTCGACTCCAATTCCAGACCTGCATAAGAAATGCATTGCTGGAAATGAAAACGGGTTCCTATCATTTAACTTAAATTTGCGTACGCTAACGGTGTTTCACATAGGACTTGAACCTATGCAGGGCAAGTGCAATGCATTGCTGGAAATGAAAACGGGTTCCTATCATTTAACTTAAATTTGCGTACGCTAACGGTGTTTCACATAGGACTTGAACCTATGCAGGGCAAGTGCAATGAGTGTTGGGGTTTGGGCTGTGTCCCTTTTTTAATATAGTTCCAGTATTCACCTTACAACCAAGCACTTTCCAAGTTGCTGTACTAAAGAATTCTCAGTATTGTGAAGCTTGGAACTGAAACTCTGTGCAAAGGTTTCTGAAGTGGGTAAGTGAAATACATTTTAAAATGGAGATTTCTGTACTGTGACAAAGTTGATGGGTGCACTGCTGAAACACTGATGTCCTACTGGTTGGAATTCATTGGACCAAATTGGACCAAATCAGAGTAAACGAATTCTAATTCTTCCTTCAATTCCAACCAATAGGACATCTGTATTTTACCACGAGGTTTTTTCACTCCTGAATGGATGCACTCCATCAACTCAGTAACGGTATAAAGGACCTCCATTTTCAAACCTAGCTTGCTAGAAAGTGCTTGTACTTCCCGGGGACGAATAAAATTGTCAAAACTTTTGAGGCCTTCAGCCTGAACTAGCGTTGCCACCTGTCCCGAATTTGTTGGGACATCCCGCATTTTAAGAATATTTTCACCGTCCCAAATTATGCCTAAGAGGGACGCATTATATATTTTTTTATTATTTGATTATTTCTAATGTTAGTGTTACTGTTACATAGCCTATTCAGTTTTGGCTTTGTAACGAATATATACCATCTTTCTCTTATTAATAAATTGTTTCATATACAAATTTAGGTATGAAGATCGGCGATATGCATATATTTGATAAGTGTCCCTCCTTAGCCTTACCGAAAGGTGGCAACCCTAGCCTGAACATACCCCATCTCACTATGTATAAGCCTTCAGCTGACACGTATCCCAACTGGTCGGTTCAACTCCAACCAGGCATTACAGAATGGGGGACCATGATCAAATCCCCTTTGCAAGTTCCGATCAGGGTTTTCCAAGGTTTTCCCTGGTTGTAAGTTGTATATCGGAACTGTATATAAAAAGGGGACTCGGTCCAAACCCCAACTCTTGTACTTGCGCTGCATAGGTTGAAGTCCTATGCAAAACACAGTTAGCGTAAGCAAATTTAAGTTATAGGATAGGAACCCGTTTTCATTTTCAGCAATGCATTTTGTATGCAGGTATGAAATTGGAGTTGAGGTCATCGCATCGCGGATACATAGCTTGCTTCTTCCTGGAAGATACCTGCAGAGCAAGCAATAGCTCAAAGCTTGGGCACTTCAACTTTCTCACCTTGCTTAATCCCAAGAAGCTATCATAAACCTAAAATTGTTAATGACAAGAGGTTCATCAACTTTCCCAACAACCTCTGCTTTTTATTCAAATCTGTAAACATACAGATGTATAGATAATTATAAATTTTGTTATATAAAGAACAGAAGATAACATAACATGAAATTCCAAGAGTGAAATATAAGCATTCTGCTGTTGTGCTAAGCCGTAAATTGAGATACGAGGATTGCCCAGAAAGTAATGTACCACATTTTTTTCTTCAACAATTATTTATTGAACTCAATGAAACTTATACACAAGAAAGAATAATGTTTCTTCTATGTTCCCTATTTTTCCACGTAATCTATGGCCTTCCTCCAGCAAGACACAAGAGCATGTATGCTCTGTTGGTACCACTCCTTGTTCTGATCGTTAAATCTGAAGCTTATGTGAAGACATTAACCAAACTCAAGAAGCGCTTCCAGCAACTTCGGCACCATAACAACCCAGGTGTATGTTTCATTCAACATGATAATGCTCGGCCTCACACAAGTTTGAGACTTCGGAACACATCATTAAACAGGGTTGGACAGTGTTGCCCCATCCACCCTACAGCCCTGACCTAGCTCCCTCAGACTTCCACTTCTTTGGGCCATTAAAGGATGCCATTTGCAGAAGACATTTTTAGGATGACGAAAAGGTGATTCGCACTGTGCAGAAATGGCTTCATGACCAGAACAAGGAGTGATACCGACAGAGCATACATGCCTTTGTGTCTCACTGGAGGAAGGCCATAGAACGGGACGTAGATTATGTTGAAAAATATTGAGTGTAAAAGAAACATCATTCTTTTTTGTGTGTAAGTTTCATTGTGTGCAATAAATAACTGTTGGAAAAAATGTGGTGCATTACTTTTTGGGTGACCCTCGTATGTATATTAATTAATATGTGAACATTTGTTTTACCTCTCACATCTAAATTGCGGGAAATTTTGGTTTGAAGGCAGACAGCTAGAGGAGAGAGTAAACTGCGTGAGTCTCCAGCAAAAAGCAGGAGAGTTGGCAGGTCTGCTATACAACAACAACACGTTTCAACTTGTATGTTACGCCATGTTCCTCTAGCATATTCCACCCATTTGTGTTAGGATAATGTTGTACTTTGTATGCATGCTTGTATTTGTGTAACCTCCTACATGGACATGTCAAAACACTGCTTCACAATTTGTACACTAGGACCATTTACAGAAACAAAACACAATTTCATGGAAATATTTATTTCAACAGATACAAGCAAGTGATAAAATAAATGTGATACCAGTTGCTCTACTAGGCCTTTCGGCACCTTTACACTAGGGTGACCAGATTTTTGAACTTAAAAAACAGGACCTTTGACAAAATTTGCCTTAAAAAAACAGGACACTTGGATAACAAAGAGTGCAAGCGTTCCTTCTAAGTCTTGCAGTTACAATTTGCTATAAATGAGGCTTCGTTTTCATCAAATATCGTCATTCTGAATTAAAAGCAGTCTTATAAATTCAAGCTTTGTCAGTCTTTTTATGACTGAAATTACATTTACAACTGCCAACAATTAGGGTCTGTACGACAACCTGCTGATATCATATTTATCTGCCTGATAGAGAACCTAATATCTCAATTAATATAAATAAATTGATATAAATAATCATCGTGCAAAAAATAGCACGCAATACTCGTGCTGTAAGTGCATAACAGATCTCAGAAATTGAAAAAATTCTGCGCAAGCGCCTCCTCTCGATCCGTATGCACCGCTTACGGCACTTGTATCACAATATAGTATTATCTTATTTCATAAATTTGACGAAATGCAGTTTTTATTTTAATTATTGGAACTCCAAGCCAGCAAAAGATGCCCTGAAGATGGTGTGAAGGCACCAAAAGGGCTAGTTGAGCAACTGGTATCATGTTTATTCTGTTTCTGGTACTACTGATGTAATGGTGTGGATTTCGAAAGCTCTTTCTTGTAGCTTGCAGTTTGTTTTGGCAGCTGATATTGTGCATATAATTTTTATTTCCCTGTACTTAAACTATGTACAAATTTTCAGGTGATGTTTTGACATCGGGTTTTGGAAGGTTCCCTTGTAAGCATGATATGCATGATGTCACTACAATACAATTATACGAGTAACAGAAGTGAACCTCAAACTCAATAAATTAAAAAATAATAATAACAGGAATCACCACAATTTTTGGCACACTTTATATTTTATGTATACAGAACTGACAATAGTATTTTTTTCTATAAGGGAACAGAATTTTCATAGCTGTATGAAGGTTACACAATTTGTAGTTCTGTAATGTTTGTATTTGTTGTAGGTAAACTTTATGTAGATTCGTTATTATAATGAAGTGTTGTATGAGATGCAGTCAGAACATTTTCCTTCATAGTTATGCAAATGTCGGCTAGGCTCAGCACTCTGAAGGAAGGAGTGTTAAAAATCATTGATTTACTAAGTGCCAGTTTGGTACTTCATGAGATTGTGTATGGGGACGGGAAAAAGTCCGTCTGTCCGTCCGTGCGTCTGTATGCACAATAACTCAAATGCACTTTTTTTGATTTTCATGAAACTAGGTATACACATTTATAATGTCTATGGGAAGAAGCCTATTAATATTGAACCAAATCGGTTGACCGGTACCAGAGTAATGCCCAATTTAGTGCCTATTTTATGGTAATATATTAGAAAGAATTTATCAAATGCAAATCAGTTCTCAGGACATATTGTTTTACAGTGTTCATATACTGCTTTGGAAGTAGCAATACAGATAGCTTTGACAAATAACACTACCCACTTATTCCTGCACAAATGCTTATCAAACTAGACTTTTGCTCTTCCGTAAGCCCTGTTTAATGAATCGATCTGGAGCTTAACTCTGAAACCGATTACAAAAGTAACTTATTTTCTGCATATCATAATTACAATTATCAGTGATTACACAAAAGCATTCTGGGATTTCGTTACATCAGCTTACCTGATTTTATTGCGTTTAATTAAAATAAGAGAGTTGGACTTATTTCTGTCCAAACTCAAAGTTCAAAAAAATTCATCAATAGACACAAAGTATCGTGCCGCTGAACCACATCTTCAGGACTTTTTAATCAATTCTGTCTCTGTGTATTGATGAAACCACAGAATATATTTTTTTGTTGAACTTACATGAGAATGTTTAGGAAAATTTTTTTCTGACAACAGGACTCAAACCCATGAACTTATCAATACTCTACCGAGCTAGCCAAAGTTCAGTTCACAGCACTAGATAGGATCTCTCTCTTACGATTATCCTTAATTGTCCACCTCACTGAGTGATATTTATTTCATATACAGTAGTACTTTGAGGCACATCAATTGAGTGATTTTGTGGCCAGATTTCCACTGTTATTGTACGGTACCTTAATATAGTGATCATATCATGTAATGGTAAGAAAGATGACATTATAACACTGTAGGTTTTCATGGCCGACGTCAATATTAAAAACATTATCCGGGCTTGTAGGCCATGGTCCAGTAGTTGACATTTGTGTGCCAAACGTTTCGTCCACAACTGCGGCGAACATCCTCATTGGGGGTGGAGTCTCGAGCAAAGCGTTCTGGTCGGCGGCTGGCTGTCAACTGACTTGGTGCTCTACTCTGCGGCAGTATTTATAGTCTGTGGGGTGGGGCTGGGATTCTGTGTGCTAAGTTCTGATTGGTCGGTGATGTTCAAGTTGGTGCATGAGCTGGTTGAAACGGGACAGGCATCTCTGTTACCATGTGGTTTTTTCTTGGTATTAGCTAATATGGGATACCAAACTGAATGAAGTTTTACCCCTTCCTCTTTTCTGTTAAAATGTTGTTAGGATGTTTATGGATCTCTATTGCTTCTCATTTTAACCTGGTATGATAAGGCTTTTGATGGTTTTTCATCTTTTTTATTTGAAGGTTAAAAGATAGCTCGAATATATATAAATGTGTATCATGAAATAATTTATCAAATAAGAGCAATTTGTTCTTGCATTATTTTGTTTTATTTTGCATTTTTCATCATTTTCAAGAGATAGATCACTTTTTAGCAATGTTTAGGTGTTTTCGGCATTTTTAGTCATTTTCAGCATTCTAGATCATGTTTCAGTGGAGGTGGAAAGGAGCTTTTCCATGTACGAATCGTTACTTTCAGACAACAGACAATCTTTTTTATTTGAGAATCTCCGCCAAGTGTTCATAGTTCATTTTAATTCAGGTTTATTGTAAACACCATAGTAGTTTGTCTTGTAGTAATAAATATTATTATTATTATTATTATTTTTTAATGGGACATATTTGCTAGGGACAATTTGATGGGAATGTCAGTTCAGATAGAATTTATTTTTTGCTATGGGTGTCAAAGTAGTATAACAAGTAGTTCTTTAGTAACAAAATAAGTGTGTTTTATAATGTAAATTCATATATAATGCACTGTCATAAATTGTTTTTTAGCAATTCATTGATTAAAAAAACTAATTATAAGTAATAATGGTAAATTTATGGGTCTTTTTTCACTATTTTTAGGTCATAAATTCATTTTTTATTTTGCATTTTTTCACTATTTTATGGCCATTAAATGCCTTGCCCTAATAATGATTAATGGTGGACAGTACTTCAGTTTCTTCAAACAAGATATTGTGTTCTCCCCCGGCAAGAGCGCTTCGCTCGAGAATTCACCGCCACTGAGGATGTCTGCCACAGCGGACGAAACATTTGGCACACAAATGTCAACGGGACCACAGCCTACAACCCCGGATAATGGTTTTAATAAAGATGACATTGCTGAAAACTGCATACAAATGCTGCAGAATTCCCTTTTGGTGTGTTATGCCTAGTGACTGGCCTTATGACTATGAACAATGAACATATGGAAATGAATTCTTGCATCTCATCTGCACATAGGCTCACAGACAAATCAAAATTTCTTTCAATTTCTGTTACATTTTAAATTGAACTCATGAGTACATAATAAATTAACATAGGCATCCCAGTTTTTTTAAAAATTCATTTCTTGTTTCTGGTATACAGATTTATCTTTGGAGTGCTTTCAATTACATTTAGTAGGCTTCATCAGCAACTAACTTCCTTATTGCGAACTTTGCAATTAGAGTTTTTGAATGATTTGGCCTTACAATGTGTGTGACTTCTATTATGTTTGTTTGTTTAGGATGTTATACAGCTCATGCTATACGAAGGAAAATTGGGTGGAGCTTTAATGGGACCCGCCTGTGTGAGTAGTGAATGATAGGGAAGCGACATTGTCCTGTTCAGATAACTCCACACCTAACAGAAGTGTTACATTGTGCAATTACAATTGCTTGGCAAAAAGCTATACACACACCAAAATTTTCAAGTGTACCTAGAAAAAAGAAATGTTTCTGAAGCCAGCTGTACAACAACCATGTTTCTACGACAAGTGGTTGTCGAGTTATGAGGTTTTGATTGATAAGTAACATTGGTGATCAATCACGCACCTCCCGGGAGGAGCTGCAGGAAATTGACGCTCTCTTTCTTCCTTCTGGGGAGTGTAGCAACAGTTCACAAAGAATGAGCAGGGATTGGCGCAAACCATTTTCCTTCATATAGCATGAGCCGTATTGTGTATGACATTCCTGGTGTACCATATTCTCGGGTTTCCAGCCAGTGAAAAGTTTGTAATTTTCCAACATTTCATAGACCAATGCTGCCTGCAGAAATCCTGAAGTATCAAGTGTCACATTAAGGGATATATACAGAGTATCACAAAAAGGAATTCCAAAACTTGGGGGAAACATTCCTTGCAAGTAGAGGGTGAAATTTTTTGTATGAACTTGGGTCCAAAAGCGTTTATTTCCTTGTTAGAGCCCTTTCTCATTCTGCACTACTTAGTAGAATACTCGAAAACAGAACTGTAAAAAACATAAAATCAAGAAAATATACTCAAAAATAAAACTATGGGTAACAGAACATCAAATGAAATTTCAAAACAGAATGTAATAATGGAACTTTTATACAGTGAAATAATATACTATGTTAATTAAGTGATATGGTACTTCGTAATCATTGATGGGAAAAGTACAAAAAGAAAGTAATTGGGCTGAATTAAAATTACCTGAGAGATATTTTACTTAATTACAATTACTTTAGAAAATGGCAGTACCTAAAAATTCCTTGTTTTGGTTTGTTTTGGACACAAGCCCAAATTATTAATGAACAAACAAAAATAACATACCATTGAGAATATTTTCGGAAACATTGAGTAACTTTTTCTTAATATTACCTCTAATTTGGATATTAGTTGCAAAAACAGTAGTGATGATGATATAGCAAGCGAGAATTGTACTAATACTAACGACTACTAAATTGTAACAATTACAATTTTATTTCCAGAAGTAAATTACAAGTAGAAATTACATTTTTTGTTAAAGTATTGATTACAAGTAAATGGGACCAAAAAAGGAATTGTTACTGTAATCCGATTACTTTTACTCAATTACTTCCCATCCCTGTGCGTAATATGCCAGCCAAAGAGACAGGCATCCACACAATGGACAGAAGGGCCACCCCAAATGAAGGGGGGGGGGGAAGTGATATGGTTGACATTTAAACACTTTAGACTTCACTTTTGTAGAACGTACATTTCATGGGCTTATCCTAGCTTTGATAGCAGTTGAAAATGCAGGCAATGTCCATGAAACATACGTTCTGTAAATGAAGTCTAAGGTGTTTAAATGTCAACTATCTCATTTAATTGACATATCAAATGAAATGTTCAAAATGTCCTCTGTTAGCATGGATACCCACCATTGCATGGACTCCCTGATGCGCTGATGTATCTCTGGAGTATCTCGTATTATCTGGCAGCCTTGCAGAATACGAGCACGGAGACTCTTTACATCTTGCACAGATGTTGCATACACAAGAGTTTTTAAATGACCTCACAAATAAAAATCTAGTGGATTCAGGTCGGGCGAGAATAAAGGTCAAGTACTCGTAATTGGTCCACCTCTTCCTATTCATTTATCATGGAACTGTTTATTCAGAAATTGATGGAACAGAGAGGCTGAAATGAGCAGGATCTCCATTGTGCATGAAGTAGGCCTACGTGTCTTGTCGTATTCATAATGGCACATGTTCCAATGAGACAGATAATTGGTTTTTAAGAATGCTCTGCACCTTCTTCCATTGAGGCGATGTGACAGTGCATATGGACCCATCAAACAGTCACCAGCAATGCCAGCCCAAAGTTGTAGAGAAAGGGCTCTAACCAGGAAATAAAGCATTTTTGGACCAATGTTCATTATAACATAACCACTGTCTATATGCAAGGAATGTTTTTCTAAAGTTTTGGCCGACGTTTTGTTACATTCTGTATATATAACAATCCTTGTCGAGCATAGTCAAACCTTTAGTAAATAACTGTTATATGCCCGGTCCTTTTTAAGGGCCATTTTGTGACAATTCAGGATCCCTGAAGATGGAGGAAGCATTGACCTTTCAAATCTGAAAAAATGCAAAACTTCTCACCTGGCTGCAAACCAGAGAAATATATTTCCAATAGGTTTGTAGTGTTTTCCTAATTGCAAAATTGGCAACATGTAAGTCAGTTCCTGATGATGGCTGCTATATGACACTCCAGAGGTAATCTATGCATACCAGAAAGAAATACCAGTAGGAGTGCCTACTAGAGTGCATTTCACATAAGAGTTGGCCAATCGTGTGGGATTCTGCGTCACAGCGGCCACAGCTCTAACTCCTGAGCAATCAGGTGGAATATCTACGCAAATGAAGCCGCTAACGGTGTAGTGATTCAGGTTCTCACATTTACAATGAAAATAACCTCATCACAAGATATGTTGGAAATGTCCTCCTCTTGCATCCGAACACCAGCACCTTTTCAGGAAATTTTCTTTCACACAACTAAGTTCAGCTTCCGAGATAGAATTAATTTCTCTTGTGATATTGTCTTTAAGTTCTTCTAACGGTACATGACTTATTTATGGGAGAAATTGAAAAACAAAGTCAAGTTCAAACTCCCATACATTAAAAGAACTTAAAGACAATATCACAAGAAAAATTAACTCTATCTCCGAAGCTGAACTTATGCGCGTGAAACAAAATTTCGTTAAAAGGTGCCAGTGTTGTGTGGATGCAAGAGGACATTTCCAACATCTCTTGTGATGAGGTGCATGATTATTTTCATTGTAATGTTGACTGTAAATGTGAGAACCTGAATCATTACACCGTAAGTGGCTTTATTTGCATAGATATTTCACCAGATCGCTCGGGAATTAGAGCTGTGGCCGCCACAATGCAGAAACCCTTATGATTGGCCAACTCTTAAGTGAAATGCACAGTAAACAATAAACAGCTTTATAAATAAATAAATAAAGTCTTTGTGGAACTTTACACAGTGAAGCAACTATAATAAATTTAATTTACTATATGAGTTGACATAAACACACTTCAATGCTTTACTTATCATATTTTTATTTATTTATTTATTGAATATACAATTACTTAAACCCTATTCCACCCGGAGGTATATTAGGATTATAGTTACAAGACAATATATTTGCAATATTACTACTTCTTATCCATAGGCTGGATGCAGGCCTTACTACTCTAAGAAAACAAGATAACTAATATATTATATTATAAAAGAAAACTATAACATCTTAAAAATAGAACACAAAAACTTTTGGAATTCTCTATAACAGCATTTTTTCCTAAAAATATCAAAGAGTGGTTTATCTAATTTCTTTTTACAATAATCTAAGTGTGTGTCCAATATTCTTCTTTTATGCTCTAGGACTGGGCAATGAAAAATTAAATGTTCAACAGTTTGTTGTTCAGTACATATACATTGATAACCGTTCTGTCTTTGGATCATGAATTGTTGAAAGTAAAAACCAAATTTGCCATGCCCAGACAGAAACTGAGTGAATATGAAGTCCGGTTTTACACTCGTACAGCGTAGGCGACACTCAACTGTTGGAAAGAAGATTTCTCTCGTAGTGGTCCCTTTGGAGCTGGACACCAAATGCTCATTCCAAGCAGTCCTAATATAATCTCTAAGTTTATCTCTAAGTTTATCATATTTTAGTATGATACGTTTCAAGAAGCCTCCTCCTCATTTTCAAACACTCTGTTAATTGCCAAATCCTTCTCAGGAAGATTCTTTTGTGCACCTGGTGGACTTTTTATGAACTTTCTGATTAAACTGTCTTCCTCTGGTATTTCGAAGTTCATTAGGTTGTTCTTGAATTTTGCAATGTAAATTTTCTCCCAAATATCCAGATCCTTGTGTTTACTGACTGAATTTAATAATTTTGGATCTTTCGAAATTTCATGGTCATATTCCCAATTATTAAAGTCAGTCAATAAACACAAGGATCTGGAAATTTGGGAGAAAATTTACATTGCAAAATTCAAGAACAACCTAATGAATTTTGAAATACCAGAGGAAGACAGTTTAATCAGAAAGTTCATAAAAAGTCCACCAGGTGCGCAAAAGAATCATCCTGAGAAGGATTTGGCAGTTAACAGAGTGTTTGAAAATGGGGAGGAGGCTCCTTGAAACACGTCATACTAAAATATGGTAAGTAAAGCATTAAAGTGTGTTTATGTCAACTCATATAGTAAATTAACTTTATACTGTTTAATTGAACAGTTATTAACATCTATTGCATCACACTTTAAACATACTGAGAAATTATAACGTTAAGGCCCCTAGGAATATAGTGTAGGAATGGTAGCAAAATTCATTGAAATGTATGAGTATAAAAGCAATATTGATCGTGAGCAAGCAGATGGTTCGTATGATGTAGAGCTTTACCAAACAGATATCAGCAACTCTGGGTGGAATATTCTAACGTATGTCTGTCAGTTATATTTTGTTGTTCTGTGTTAATTGTTATTTTCTCCTTTTATTTTATTTTTTTGAACGCATTTCTGTTGGCATGTTTTTCATTTTAATTTTAGTTTTGTTTAATTTATTTTATGAAGATTCTCTTTTATTAATGAATGGAAGAATAGACGTGGCAGTCTGCCAGGACTTCAAACTGCAAGAAAGCGTCCGTTATACAGACGATCATCTACTCAGACACAGTTGGTGTAAGTGGATATTTTCAACAATTTAAGTTGGTGGTGGTACTTGGAACAACTGTGCTCTATCAATTGTTTATTTTAAGTAACAAACTAATGTAGGCTACATTTGTTTTACCAGTATCCAAAACAGGCAAAGAAACATACTCTAATGTATGTGGTACTGTAATATATGAAAATCTTCATTGTGAATACAATGGCTGGTCAAACTGATCTTGAATGTGATATTTTGATTTAAAAATTATTTTCATACAACATATTAGGCCTATCCATAATTGGCAGCAGTACATTTGTTCTCATTTGGTAGAATTCCTCCTTTATTTAATTCCTATTTTTGTACATTACACTTAACAATGTAGCAATAACATTCTTTTTCTTTTTTGTTTATTTTATCTCCTGAC
This sequence comes from Ectobius pallidus, assembly GCA_964059195.1. Taxonomy (NCBI): domain Eukaryota; kingdom Metazoa; phylum Arthropoda; class Insecta; order Blattodea; family Ectobiidae; genus Ectobius; species Ectobius pallidus. Next base: position 208,445,955 of record CAXKWD010000002.1, read on the forward strand.
AGACTAGTATGTTACCAGTACCTGTATTTTAATACGAGGAATATCTTCCTTGTTTTTTTATTTCAGTGACAGTTTAAAGTTCTTACTTCAAAAACATTTATTTTTAATTTGATTTCATTATTAAAATTCTGAAAAATGTTAAACTGCTATAAGTGTAATTTCATTTCACCAATCCACAATTAAATTGATGATGAACTGAGTTTCCTTTCATGTTTCATCAGTTGATTCATATTAATTATCTGATACAAGAGTCTTAAGTTAGGATATTGACACCAAAACTACGGTATGTAACTTACAAGATATGTGTCCTCTACAACGTTCGTAACATTACTGGTAGCACTAATGTATAATAAATACAGTCAACTCCCGATTATCCGGGTCCGGATTAACCGTTGAGCTAACCGTTGATAAGTTGATGTTACGCAGTCTCCGTTCCGATATTCGCAAGAAGGAAAATGCTGTCAAAAAACAAAAAGTGTTAACAGATTATTTCAGCAAGTTGTAAAAATTCCTTCAATGTGCCAAAACCAAACTGTTAATACAGTAGACTTGGTGTTTTATTGTTGTGCTGAAACAGTTTGTGACCTCTGATGGTGAATGATTCTAGCACTGCAAGACGTTTCCACATGTCTATGTAAGACATCTATGTAAGTTTTAAATAATTTTTCAATTACAGTATGTTTAGGTATAATTTTGTTTTAACCGTGTTTTCGTTTATCCGTGAGGTGGCTACCACCCATCATCCCGGATAATCGAGAGTTGACTGTAGTAGATTAGAATATCTATCATTATTAAACCACACTAAATTATTATGCACCGTATTCCATATCCAATAAAGATATTCGTGCAGATTAGTACAATAGGAACCAAAGATAAAGTCACCGAATTTCTACCTCACATAGTGTGCAGCCATCGATGAGCACATGGCGACCAGTGCCCATGACCATTGCTGTATCCATCTCTTGCCAAAGATTCAAATATTCAAGAGAATGTCCAATTGAAAAAAAGTGAGCATGGAACGCCATGCAACAGATGTGAAACTTGTTTTTATTTGGATTTTTCAATGTTGGATTATTGCATTTTTTTCAATTTTGGATTGTTGGAATTTTTTAATATTGGGTTTTGGTTTTTTTAAATTTTAAATTTTGGATCTTTGAATTTTTTAATTTAGGAATTTTGGATTTTTGAATTTTGAATTTTTTAAATTTTGGAACTTTGAATTTTTTTATTTTTTATTTTTGGATTTTTTATTTTTTATTTCGGATTTTTAAATTTTGGATTTTCGATTTTTTAATTTTTTATTTTGAATTGTTGGATTTTTTATTTTTTAAATTTTGGATTTTTTTAATTTTTTAATTTTGGATCTTTGATTTTTTAATTTTGGGATTTTGGATTTTTAAATTTTGGATTTTTTTAAATTTTGGATAAGCCTATGAGTTGACTGTTTTCTGTGCAGTCCATTCCATCACAGCCCCACTAATTTTGTGACGATTTTGTTCGTAACGCAAGTTTGGGTTAGCTCTCAATTTACTCCTAGCACAGCTAAAGAAGTTTCACTTCAAAAAGAATTTAAATATTTCACATACCTTCAAAAATTTTATATGACATAACTTCAAGTCCTCTTAAAACTGATGTATGTGAAATCCCAACTTCCTGAGCTAAACAACTAGACGTTTTATTACTGACTTAAATTCTTGCACAAATAAAATTATGATGTTGAGTCAGAACTTTCTAAGGACACAATTTCTTCATATGTAAAACTGTTCCATGTTTTTAAAGATCACAGCTCTTATGAGTGTAATGCTGACATTTTCCATTGCTCGGTGCTTTTTCATTGCTGAAATTTATCTTTGGAAATTTCACAAATTTTGAAGATGTTATTTTGACAGTAACGTGCCTTCAGAATCTCATACTTCAAGACTGCTTAGAAAGAGCAATATTTTCAGCATGTACTTTAATCCCTCATGCCAGACATTTAATTGTTGTAGAGCCGCCGACTACAGGATTACCCTCTACCGGTATGTAAATGCCATGCACAGCTATTACACAAAGTTTTCCTTGTAACTTGTATAACATAACATATAGGTTTTCAATTGTGTGGACTGTCTTGGAAGCAGGCATCAATACAAAATCCCACATGGCAGTCAAGACATAATATGCATCTAGTCTCCTTTCGCTCTTTTCTGTGTTTGGTTTCTCTTCATTTTCTCCCCCATGGGTGTATTTTTTCTATGAAATATCTCCCTGTGACCTGTTTGGGGTAGGATTTGTTGAAGGATGACTTTCTTTGCATGTGTTTACGGTTCTCCCATCTATAGAGAAGGGAAGCTATTAGTTTGAACAAGTGAACAAGTGGTTTGCAGACCAAGAATTTTTTAAGTATTGCCAGCTGTTTACCCCTCCATATTTAAAGTTAGCAGAACAAAAAATATGAGGGTGTATTGAAAAGTAACACACAATAATGATTTTTTATACAAAAAGTTTAATAGGTACAATTACAAATAAATGCTCACATGAAGGGACATCTTTTGTCTATTTTTCTGTATAGTCGCCAAGTTTCTCAACACATTTCTCCCAGTTATGATACCAGTTTCAAAATCCCTGTTCATAGAAGTTCGTTTGGTTGGAGTATAGCCATCTGTGGGCTGCTGTTTTCAATTCTGCATCTGACGCAGAGCGTTTACCAGGGATTTCAGGAATTTCTTCATGGGACCAAACAAATGATAAGTTATCACGGCCATCTTCGAAGAATGCACACCACCTGAAGACATGGCTACGGTCCATACAGTCGTCCCCATACACGCCATGCATGTCCGTGTGAATTTCACTTGAGTTATGCCCTTTAGCCCATAAAAATCGCATTTCATCTCACACTTCTGCTCGTGGACTGAGGATCTGGGTTTATCCATGTGCAAACAGTTTCAAACTTAGTCAATACATGACTGAGATATATGTGTTAACGTATTCATGCTCAATCCTTTCCTACAACGTCAAACCACTGCAGAGAAAGAACTCAAGGGCTGCGTTCTTAGCACATCAAACCATCTGGTGAAGTATTGAAATTATTTTTAATTTGGATAATCTCTTATTTGAATGTTTGGTGAGAGATGGAAGTAGATGTGAGAGTGATCTTTAGCTTATGCAAGGGAGAGGTCCAGTGGCTTTGGCTTGCACTGTACAAAAGATTCTGTTTAAGGTACACTGAACTAGAGTGAGTTTAAGAGCAAAAGAAGGCTTACAGCAAGGCAGATTGTGTGGCACTGCACCGTGCATAATTTTAAGATGTAGATATTTTTACAGTTTAGCATTCTGCTAAAATTTTACTGCGAAGTGGTGTTATTGAGTTCCCAACTCGAGTGGGAAGCAAACAATACAGGGTTTGTCCGAAAAGTAAAGTCAGTGAGTCAATTAGAAAATAATTATTGATCTGATCGGTACAATAAATTACCGTAAAAGATTTCAAAATATCCTCCTCCTGTGTCAATACATCGCTTCCAGCAAGATTTCCAGGCATCAAAGGCATCACGATAGGCCTTTTCCAAAATGTCCTTTAGAGCTTTGGTGCAAGCCTCTTTGACTTCGTCAATTGTCCCGAAATGATGTCCTCTCATGGGAGTTTTCAAGCGTGGGAACAAGAAGAATTCGGGAGAGCTATGTTGGGACTTTAGGGTGGCTGGGGAACCGTTGGCGTCTTTGAATCGTCCTGGAAGCAGATCATGAAGAAGGTGGTGTGGGCCAGTGCATTGTCATGGTGAAGTTTCCAATTGTCCACAATGTCAGTCCGGATGCATTCGTTTGAGTCTCTTGAGCACTTCCACGTAGAATTTGACATTGATGAAAGGACATCATTTCGGGACAGTTGACAAAGTCAAAGAGGCTTGCACCAAGGCTCTAAAGGATAATCCTGAAATGGCCTAGCATGACGCCTTTGATGCCTGGAAATATAACTTGAAGTAATGTATCGACACAAGAGGAACCTATTTTGAAATCTTTTAACTTATTGTACTGACCGGATCAATAAATATCTTCTAATTGACTCACTGACATTACTTTTCGGACAAACCCTGTATGTACACTTTTTGTTTATCTTTATTTTTCATACTGTTAATTTTATGAAAAGCCACTTGCTAGACCAATGTTACTTTATCTTTCAGTTGATACAGAGAGGACTAAATTATAATGTAGGCTATATTCAGTAAATTATACCAATTTATTAATTTTTTAATACAAGTTAATAACCTAGAAATTAAGTATATTTGTGTAACTAAAATTTATTTTTTTCAATTCATGTACTTGACAAAGCCTTGTAAACATTTTACATTTGGCTAATAATAATAAATCTAAACTATGAAAATTGATTGACTGTCAACATGGAATGGTACATTGAGAAAAACCTGAAATTTATCACAGACTAAACTTTTGAATTTGAAAAATCTTGACATACAAATTTCATGAAAAGAGATATCCTAGCACACATGATCGTACCCTAGTAGAACTGAAAACTAGAATAAAAATTTGAATGAGTTCATTTCATTGTGATCATAAGATTTTATATTTTTAACTTGATGGTTTGGACTGTATAATACATAGATGTGGGTTTTTTAAATGGAATGGAATTGAGTTAATTGGAAAACCTATTTAAAAATCGTGTTTTTCTGCAAAAGTTCTCTTTAGCTCGTAGTTTTTCAGCAAAAGTTCTTCCTAGCTCTTTTAGGCCCTTCAGTCCAATTTAGCCCTTTTTAGGTTCTATAAGATTCATATATTTAGAAGCAAGGGGCATGAAACGGAAAAGTACATTAACATTTTCTAATTAGTAAGCTGGGGAAAAAATAGATTGAAACCTTCAAATCTGGGCCCTAATAATGACATACATTAAAATTAAAATAATGGGATAGTTTATTCTTTGTTATTATTGATTTGATTAATATATTTTAAAAATAAATATTTTTTAAAAAGTTGGCCTTAAAAGAAATCACTACTGCTTATATAAACAGACAACCTGATTGTTGCGTCTTGTTGCCTTGATGAAATCCCATCTTTCCAGTGTTTAACATTGTTCTTCTGTTTTTCAGCTTGTATTGGGATTATGCCATGAATGTTCAAGTGGATGAGATTGTGTATGTTCACTGCCATCAACAAGGTATTTATTATACTATACGGTACTATAGCTTCTATCTTAGGCTACACATATTTCCAAAATTGAAGAATTCCATTCTTGTGTTTAACTTTAGCATTGTATAGTAAAGTTGCTGAATTTAAAAAAAAGTGTGCATGGAACGCCACGCGACAGAAGTGAAACTTGTTTTAATTTTTTAATTTTTAAAATTTTGGATTTTTTCAATTTTGGATTGTTAGACTTTTTATTATTGGGTTTTTGGATTTTTTAAATTTTTTATATCTTTTAATTTTTTCTAATTTTGATATTTTGGATGTTTTAATTTTCGATTTTATTTTTATTTTAGATCTTTGAATTCTTTATTTTTGGATTTTAAATTTTTAAATTTTGGATTTTTAAATTTTGAATTTTGGATGTTTTAATTTTTAATTTTTATTTTTTAAATTTTGGATTTTTAAATTTTTTGAATTATGAATTTTTTAATTCTTTTAATTTTGAATATTTTGATTTTTAATTATGGATTATTTTATTTTTTTAATTTTGAATTTTTGGACTTCTTAATTTTGAATTTTTGGACTTTTTAATTTTGAATCATGTAATTTTTTAATTTTTAATTTTGGTTTTTAAAATTTTTTTATCTTTGAATTTTTTTATGTTTTGGATTTTTTAATATTGAATTTTCGATTGTTTAAATTTTGGATTTTTTAATTTTTGGGTTTTTTAAATTTTGGATAAGCTTAATCATTGAGTTGATTGTTTTCTGTGCAGTCTGTTCTGTCACACCTCACTAATTTCGTGACGATTTTGAGCGTTACACAAACTCTCGATTCACCCCTACCACGGCTAAAGAATTTTCACTTCAAAATATTCCCCTTACCCCCACCTCCACAACACCCCCACCATAACACACCTCTTCCAGAAGTTTACCGAGGTACTTGGGTAAAATAAACTTATCATTGGAGCTATAATAAGATTTCTTTCTTTCATTTTCTAGCTGACAGTGGTGGAACCATAGTTTTAGTAGGACAAGATGGAGTTCAAAGGCCGCCGATACATTTCCCGAAAGGAGGACATCTACTGGCATTTTTATCATGTCTAGAAAATGGTCTACTACCTCATGGTCAACTCGACCCTCCTCTTTGGTCTCAAAGGGGTAAAGGCAAGTAGATAATATAATTTATATTTACTTTCTTGGAACTCAGGCTTATGCTAGGTCTGTTATAGAAATAACGTGGCAATGAAGCATCCTATCAATGTGCCATTAACAGCACTGCATCCATCACAACCTCTGAAGTAATCTCACTGATTCAGAAATTGATATCTCGCTTAATTTTTAGCTATTTTTATTAGAATGCAAGGTGAAGCAGTGTTCACACCAATTTTTCAATGTATGGGTGCAACAATGCAACATGAAATTTTGCATGAAAAATGTATGGAAATATTTCAACTTTTGAAGCAAGCTTATGGAGATTGTGCTGTAGTCGATTCTGTAAAGAAATGTTAGATATTATTCCCTCTCAACTCAAACATGATTTTAGATACTGATACTGGGAAGAACACAGTGAAGCCATAACATATACTGTATATTATGGTTTGTACTCGTAACACACTTAAACTTCACTTTTTTTGTTTTTACCTTAGAACTACGTAGTTTCAATCACCATTGTGACTGTCAGCTACCTCTGCAGGGCTGCTCCCCTCGATGATCAATCTCGGTGCCTGGATGCCATCTAGTGGTGGGTGAATGTATTATCTCAAGAATTAACAGTCTGGGAAAAAATTATTTTAAAAAAACCACACATATTACTGAATTTTGAAATACCAGCAGAAGACAGTCTAATCAGAAGATACATTCACGCACCACTAGATGGCATCCAAGAGCTGAGATTGGTCGTCGAGGGGAGCAGCCCTGCCAAACCAAATTTTAGAGGTAGCTGACAATCAAAATGGTGACTGAAACTATGTAGTTCTAAGGTAAAAACTAAAAAAGATGAAGTTTAAGTGTGTTACAAACCATATTATATATCAAATATGATTGTCAATCAGTTGAAGATGACCCTTGACCAAAAGATGAGCATTTAGAAAAAAAAGTGGGAAAACTGGACATACAGATGTTTATGAAAAACATGGTATGATAAAGGTGACAGCTAAACAATATTTCTGTAGCAGCATTTAGTACTGAACACAAAACTATATCCATTGTGAATTTAAACATTGTTTTGTGTTGCAGTATTATTATAGCATTCAGTACTAATTAATGTTTGTGTTGTAGTCATAGTTCCTAGAGATAGCAGAAAAGTACCATATTTTACGGTCTATAAGATGCTCCGGACCATAAGACGCACCTTGATTTTAGGATGGAAATTTAAAGGAAAAAATTTAATGTGATTCTAAGCAAAAAAATTAAAGGGAATAATATATTATATCAAATTATAACCACGTACAGTCGGTCAAATAAAAAACGTCGGGCGGTATTTGATTAAGTATCACGAACGAGCATATGCGCATGTACAGGAAGACTTAAGGTTAGGTTCACACACGCCTCTTGTCTATCCATGTATTTTCTTGATTATTTAGTCAGTTTTGTTCCAAAACGAACATGTATAGAAGGCTGTGGCTATATGCCTCACGTCCGCCATATTATTGTATGGAAGTTCTTATAATTTTATTATAATGAATAAATTCGCGAGGAATATGTTTATTCAAGGAGCATTTTTAAAAGATTTTATTTTATAATAGCGGTACTTGTAGTGCAAAATCAATAACTTACGTTCAACTTCTGCAAGCAATCTACCATCGAAATACGCGGCCGGCCAGTCCTATGAAAACTTCCGGTCAGCTGCTCTTTAAGAAATATGGAACCTTCTCGCTGCTTCAGAGGCCGAAAAATGCAGGTCAATTACAATATGATTGTAAAACTACCACCAGACTACGGCCTAACTGTAGTAAAAATAAACATTCATACATTACAGCCCTAACTACACTTTCTCTGAAGTGACGTGGTGACACAAAGCAAAATGAATTATGACAATACATTAAGTTGAATATCGTGTGTTGCGCTTTTCTCGTAGTTAATTTTTTCCCTCGTTGTTCATTTTTTTCCCTCCTGTTGCATGGTCTCATATGTTCCGAGAATGACCTGTATTTTATGTTTTTTATAGGAAACTTGTGAACTAATGCGCTAAACCTTTAATTTTAACTGCATACGAGTCCCGACGTTTTTTATTTGACCGACTGTACAATCAGTATAAATCACTTCTAACTTAAAACCTACATGGTACGAAATCTCTTCTGTACAGGCGGCATCGAGTAAATTTTAACAACTGAACTGGAAAGAAAGACTGAAAATTTTCATGAAAGACTGAAAATACTTTTATACCCTCTGACCTTCAATTCAGCATACGGTAAATGTAACGGGAAAAGGCTGTTCATAGGTCATTGCCTTCATTTAAACCACCCGTCAGAGATAACTCCTTTCATATAAAGGAACTCAGCATTCCTTTCTTTTCGCATTCTATACCTGGCTTCCAGCTACCCTCATTTTATGATTGTGACAAGTGTTTAAATGTACAGTCTGTACCAATATTTGTAACTATCTTATCGTTTACAACACCCTGTTTATAATTTCGGTATTCCGGCAATATTTACCATAATTTTAATATTTTTAGTATACTTCGGACCATTAGACGCACCCAACTTTCAAGACTCCGTTTTCAAGGTAAAAAAGTGCGTCTCATGGTCCGTAAAATACGGTACTCTTTAAACCATTTTGAGTTCATAAACATACAAAGGTACTGGTGAGTAACTCATTTGCAGGCTTTAAAACTTAGTGCCCGATCGAATATGTTAACAGCAACCGTACTGTACAGACTTTGCTCGGCGTATGCGCTAGCTACCATATGCTAGTTCACGTGATAGTAAACAAACCGAAATACAGATATAGGAAGACCACAAAATAACTTCTCATTATCTAAACTCACATTACAAGATACAATATACATTGCAAAACGATACTTTCTCCTGTTTGTGTATAATAGTCCCTCCCAAATGTTTCAATATATGTTTGCGTTTTAGAACACTTTACTTTCGGCATGCCGAACACGTATTATAAATTTAAACACTCACAATGACAAGGTACACTGTTGACCAATTTGAGAGGCACTGTACCACAAGCGCATTCACTTCTCAGTACTACTATCAATGACTGTCTTATCAGCCTACGCAATCAACCCCCACCCCCTATACTCAGGTTGTTGGTAACCGGAATCAACTCCCTCTGTGGGTTCGGGCACTAAGTTTTAAAGCCTGCTCATTTGTTTACATGAGTAGATATTACCTGTATGTAGAAAACAGGTGATAACAGTAATCCATAGCAGGAGTCCATGCAGTGGCAGAAGTATATATCACAGTAGAATGACTGGCATGGATGAAATCCAACCAGGTGATGTGGTCTCAGGATAGTGTCAAGTGTCAGCAGTGTAGTTCAGCATAATTGTGCACCCTGGAGGGGACCAAGTACAGCATAAGGGACAATACACACAGAAAATTAAAAATACAAAATACAGCTGCAGAAAATTGGTATTGCAGAAACAACTAAACCCCCCTTTTTTTAATACAAAACTATCCCCAAACCAAGAAATTATTTGTGAATAATAATGTTAAGCCAATATATATACATATTAGAAAATTTAAGTTGTATTACTTGAAATTTAGAGCTCGTTCATGCCCAGAAGTGGTGACAATAATTCCAACAGAGTGAAAATTATTAATTAGATTACGAACAAAGTGTGATATTATGTTCACATTTAGTTTTAAAAAATTACAATAATATGAAAATCTTAGCACGGTTATAGTGCCTTTGTATTAATTTAAATTTGTTTAAAAAATTACAAAAGAGATGTGCTTTGCTGAAACAACAGATTAATAAATTAACAAAAAATGACATGAAGTACTAGCTACTACAAGACATGAAATACAGTACAGGCCTATATTAAGTAGTGAGATAATATAATTTTGAAATTTTAAAAGACCATAGTATTGTTTTAATAATTTGCAATGACTACAACATGCTTCGCACCACAAAATTATGCAAAGCAAAATTATATTAAGCTAAGAGTAAACCAGATTTCTAGGTCTTGAAACCCACGAATTAGATATAATATTTTCTTACATTTCAAAATTTACACTATGAGTGAGAAAACTTCAATATAGATGCCTCAATATGCAGCTAGGGCATAAATAAACATCTCATAATGTTTATTCTAACAACTTTAAGTGAAAACATTACTTAAGCTGACCAATAAAATCTGATTTAATGAAAATTTCCGTTATACATATAAGGTAAGACTCTATCACCTGAGGAAGGCCTGGAGGTTCAGATCAAAACGTCGTGAAGGTAATTTAATTTTGATTTGACTACATATATGCTGCATGGTGGAAATCAGGACCAAACTTGACAAGTTTATTAAGTGCCAGAATGGTACTTTATGAGATTGTGTGTAGGGGACGGAAAAAGTCCATCCGTCTGTCTGTCTGTCTGTCCGTGTGTCTGTATGCCCCATAACTCAAATATGCTTCATCGGATTTTCATGAAACTTGGTATAAGCATTTATAACGTCCATGGCAAGAAGGCTATTAATTTTGGATCTAATTGGTTGACCGGTACCAGAGTAACAACTAATTAAAGGTCACATATTTTTTAATTTTTGTCTACCGGTAAATGTGAAGGAATAGTGTACTTACACTATTCCTTCACATATGCTTATCAAACAACACCGTCAAACTGACTGAGTTGGCCAAATGGTAACTTCTTGGACTCGTATTCTGGAGGTCCCCGGATCAAATCCCGGAGCATAGTCCTCTTGGAAGGTTGTGAGGTTTCAATAGTCACCTGAGGAAAGCCCGGAGGATCGGGTCGAAGTCTAATGAAACTTAGGGAAAAAAAAAAAAAACATATGATCCAAAGAAGGCAGTTTTATTTTAATTTGACTACATATCCGTTGTATGGTGGAAATCAGGACCAAATATGACAAGTTTATTAAGTGCCAGAATGGTACTTTATGAGATTGTGTGGGGGACGGAAAATGTCTGTCAGTCTGTCTGTCTGTCCGTGTGTCTGTACGCGCCATAACTCAAATAAGCTTTATCGGATTTTTATGAAACTTATATACGCAATTATAACATCCATAGGAAGAACCCTATTGATATTGGACCTAATCAGTTGATCGGTATCGGAGTAATGCCCAATTTAATGCCTAATTTAATGGAAATATATAAAAAAAGGTGTGATAACTCAAATACGCTTTATTGGAGTTAAATGAAACTTGGTATATGCATTTATGACGTACATGGAAAGAAGCCCACCGAATTTGGACCAAATCATTTGACCGGTACCGAAATAACGAGTAATTAACAGTCACATCTATTATAATGTAATCTTCGTTCTCCGACAATTCGAAGCATTTTGATTGGCTTGAGGCCAACCTATCAGCGAAACTTTCATGAATAGTACAAAATTAGGAAAACAGTTTCTTTACTACATAAGGCCTAAGTGAAATGAACACAATGAAAAAATATTCTAATTTTATTTTTACTTAAAATTTTCATACCTCTGAACCACAAACATTTTTAATAAACTGCCAATGTAAATTTCTTAAAAATCCTGGAGTCAATTAATAATGGCGGGCGTACCCACGGGCACCTGCTGTAAAATATTGATAGTTTAACTCTTGAAATATAGTGGACAATAAAAGTCCAAACAAACCGTTCCTTCCCTGAAAAATTATATAATTTCTGAAAATCACTTGAATTTATCAAATCAAATTCATATCGTATTTGTCTATCAACAAACAGTTGAGATACAATGCCGCATTTTTAATAATTGAGGGCTTTGTATGCAATGCAGTCAGATGTTTGTTTTCTTCGTTGATCTAGTTGAAATTGAGTACTACATGAATACTGTTATATACAGAAGGTACAATACTGTGAAATAATTAGCAGAGTTATTTGCCACTTAATTTTGTGAAATGTTGACATACTCGTATTTTAAGAATTTCAAGGTGCAATACATTTAGATTTGACAAATGACAATATTTCTTCACATATGCTTATCAAACTAGGACTTGTATTGTGGAGGTCACTGCGTCAAATCGCAGATTATTTTTATGAGAGTGCCCGATTATTAAGACACCACAAATCTGTAGTTCTGCTGACGCTGGTCAATTTTAATCTGATTAAAAAATTTATTTTCTGCATATCATAATTGCATTTATAATTGATTCAACAAAAGCATTCTGGCACTTTGTTATATCAGTTTACCTGATTTTATTAAATTTATTTTCTGGAATAGGCCTGTTATAATTGCAATTACCACTGTTTAAACAAAAGAATTCTCGCACTTTGTTATATCAGATGACTTGATTTTACTGTCATAGAGAAAGTTGAGAGCTTCTTATAAACCTGCTGGGTTTTCTAAATTATACACTTTCTTCTGAGCAATTATATGAAGTGAAACAAAACTGGAAAATAGCTATTTTGGTTAGCAGATAAAAAAAATATGCGCAGCAGGAGCAAATTTATCTGATGAAACTCATGGAGTTATTAAGACTATTCCATGAATAAAACGTATTATATATAATAGATTATATAAATCTATTATAAATAATAGATTTAACAGATTATAATAGGTAACAGATTATATAAATAATAATATTATATTCTAATATAAATAGTTAGTTTCGGTTTGTTTAAAATAGAATTGTTAATAGTGTCAGCTGTCAAATCACAGCATACTAAATTAATGAACAGTCTGTATTGTGGAATACTAAGCAATGCTACCAACGAATTAGTGACAAAAGAGTTAACCTCAAAATTAAGAGAAGCTAAAATCGGAACAAAATAAAAACACTTTTTTTTTTTTTTTTAAAAAGAACGTAATTGATTTGTAAATTGTCATACTGCTTGAATGTGCATTGGTTAGAAACGCAATTTTCTTCTCCATGGGATTTTCTCATATTGAAGCCCGATCTGCTGCGTTTGAAATTCTCTAGACAATTGAAGAGAATTGTACTTATGATCTTCACTAAACTTTTGTAACTGAATTCATATGTATGTTATACTTCTGTCAGTATTATGTGGTTCAGCTTCCTTTATGATAATATCAATTTCATCAACAGACGCATTTCCAAACCTTGAACTTGGCATTTTTGTTTTCAGTTTATTGCTGACAATGGATGACGTAATCTAGTAATCACTGCATAGCGATAGGCCTACTGTTACGGTTCAGTAATGAGCTGACATTTTATTCAGTAAAATAGCTTCCTCGCAATTCCTAGAAGAATATTGTAAGATAAACGGCTGTGATTGGTCTATAGCCAAGGAATTGCTAAACATTCTATTACTAAATGACATTCTTCATATGGTGAGGAATACGATATAATGTAAATAGATTATTGGGCAGCACTCACCAGAAAGACTTCGCGACCTAACATCTCATCGCTAATAAGATCCACTTGAAAACGCGAGATGTTCATGGTGTCTCATGAAACGTTGTGATGTGATTTCTGTTGTGAAGTTGACATTTTTAGTGTTTATGTTTTATTTTATGTGTGTGTTTTATTATTTTATTATGTTATGAAGAAGACGAAGGCTCCACGCAAGATTAAGTAACCATTGACAACGGCTTCACAAAAGGATCAATAAACAGTGGTGAGTGCTGCCCAATAATCGATTTACATTGCTAAACATTGTTGGTCAATATCAAACACACAGCATATGAGTGGAATAGTCAAAGTTATACATAACCATATGATGAAACTACTCAAGCAATCCTGATGAGTAGTAAAGGAGGCAGGAGGAAGATGTTATAAAGGAACAGGCTTGCTTATATCAATGAGAAGTTTGCTTATGATGCTCATGTTAATGTTACTGCTTGTTTTTATAGGAAAAGTGTTTCCAAAACTTCGAAGGAAAGGTCGTCCTCTTCCATCAATAAGCAAAGAGGAGGAAACTGAAGATGAGTCTACTGACTATGTGTTTCGAATTGTCAGCAAAGCACGCCATGAAGACTTCTGTAAGTTTACAATATATTTATTCACTTGTTATATTATTATGAAGAGAGTTTATTGAGAAAAGCTGAAAATAAACCCCAGAAAACCTCACTCGGATCGGCCGCTGTGGGATGTTCTTCAGGCAATTGCAATTGCCTAGAATGTAGTGCTTGGTTTTCCCTGGGAACCTGAGCAATCTCCCACAGTACATCTCATTTTCAGTAGGTCTCAAGATAAAGGGTGTCTCAAAAAGAACGCCGGATTTGAAAAGCCCACTATTTTTATTTGTTGTTGCTGGCGACATTGTTTTTGCATGTTTTGGTATCAGTGATCATTGAGGTTGAGGTTCTTATACTGTGGTTTTATTTTTCACACGTCAGTTTGTGGAGTATCGTCATGGAAAGATACAGTACAGAACAGCGAGTGTTGATTGTGAAAATGCACTACAAGAATGGTGAAAGTTTCACGGAAACAGTTCAGAAACTTTGTACGATTCTTGGACACAACAATGCACCAAATGAATCTACTGTTCGTAGGTTGATCAAGAAATTTGAAAACACCAGTTCAACAATAGACATCAAAAGCCCTGGACGCCCTCGAAGTGGCCGGAGTGAGGCAAATGTTGTTGCGATCGCATGCAGGGCTAGTAGGGGGGGGGGGGGTCACATACCCGATATTGTGTTTCACGATTAAACCTCACGATCTCCTGAAGAGAATATTGTGTTTTGTTTGCTTCTTTCAGATAAATAAATAAAATTAATAGTAGCTTAAAATCCAGCGTTCTTTTCGAGACACCCTTTAGGTGTGTCTAGACTTAGTAATAATAGTTGCATCAGTAGAACTTTGATTAGTCGGCTAACTGCAGCAATGATGACAGTAAAAAGAGCAGTAATCAAATATAATAATTACTTTACTCTAACCTAATTCTGCCTACAATTTCTAGGAAATTCTAAGTTTTTTCTATTTATTTATTTTATTTGTGCCTGCTTTTATCCAGTTCAGAAACTCTTATCTTCTCGTCTTTTGTCCAGAAATCTAAAAATAAAAATATATAAGACAATTATCCTGCCAGTTGTACTATATGGATGTGAGACATGGTCACTTACTCTTCAGGAAGAACATAATCTGAGAGTGTTCGAAAACTGAGGGCTTAGAAAAATATTTGGGCCTAAGAGAGATGAAAATGGGGACTGGAGAAAACTACATAATGACGAGCTTCATGACCTGTACTCGTCAACAGGTATAGTAAGGGCAATTAAATCACATAGGATGAAATGGGCTGGACATGTCACACGCATGGGGGAGGAAAGACACATCTCAAAAATATTTTCTAGGAGACCCAAAGGGAAAAGACACTTGGAAGACCTAGACATAGGTAAAAGGGCAATATTAGGATAGATTTAAGAGAAGTAAGATTTGCGAGGGATGATTGGATGGAGTTAGCACAGAATAGGGTTAAATGGCAGGCTCAGGTAAGCGCGGCAATGAACCTCCAGGTTCCATAAAATAGATAATATTCCTTTACCTTGCTTAGGAATTTTCTATTGCCATTGAGTAAGTAAGTAAGTAAGTATTTATTTTATTTGACCCTTCAGTGCATTTTTATTTCTCTGTTCTACAGTAACTGGGCAAGACCAGCTGATGGACCTCAGCACATGGACGAGTGGTGTTCAGCAGTTACAGTCGCGGGTTCGTAAACAGTTAATTTCCTCATCGACAGCCAGTTCAACATCTTCTTCCAAATCTCTGAGCTTGGATCCTGGTAGTGGTACTGAACAACCAGACAGCCCGAGACAGCTTATGCCAACATCAGGGCAAACTCCAAAATTAACAACAGGGTAACTTAGAATTCTTAATTATCTAACTGAAACTATACAGAGTGTAACAAAATGGCAGGAAACTTTGGGGAAACATTCCTCCCTTATAGAGAGTGAAATTATGTTATATGGACATGGGTCCAAAAATGCTTTATTTACTTATCAGAGCCCTTTCTCCACACCATCACCACTTAGCAGAATATTCTAAACCAGATTTGTGAAAACAGAAAATTATACGAGGTTGAGTCCGAAAATAAGTTTCCCCTGGTGACCGTGTACAGAGGTGTGGATGAAAGACAAAAAATATGAGATATTAAAAATAAGACGTACCTTTATTTTTCCACATAATTACCACGTACATTGAGACATTTGTCATACCGCTTTAGAAGCTTCAAAAAGCCCTCCAGGAGAAAATCAGGGCTCTGCATACGAAAGAAGCGTCGAACGGCTTGTGTTACGTCAGCAATGCTCCCAAAGCGCCTTCCACCGAGAGTCTTCTTCAAAGCTGGAAACAGATGGAAGTCACTGGGTGCGAGATCAGGACTGTATGGCGGATGGGCTAGGCGCTCCCAACCAAGAGTTGCAATATGGTTTTGAGTTGCTGTTGCCGAGTGTGGTCTTGCATTGCCATAGAATGCCAGATTGGAGAAGGCCAGCCGCTTTTCCCGAATCGGCTTCTTCGATTTCAACGCTTCTTCCATATGTAGAGCCCTGATTTTTTCCCAGAGGGTTTTTTTGAAGTTTATAAAGCGGTATGAAAAATGTCTCATTGTATGTGGTAATTATGTGGAAAAATAAAGGTACGTCTTATCTTTATTTTCTCATTATATTGTTTGCCTTTCATCCATACCTCTGTACACAGTCACTAGGGGAAACTTATTTTTGAACTCCCACCCATATGAAATGGTACTCAAAATCAGAACTGTGGGTAACAGAACATCAAATGGTTTAAAAAGTAAATGTGATTTATACTGGGGAAAGTTTGTTAATTTTAAGAATATTATAGGAGAAAAATTCCTCCAGCACTGGGACTTGAACCCAGGACCTTTGGCTATTCGCGCCAATGCTCTACCAACTGAGCTAAGCAGGAGCTCAATTCACAGCGCCAGATGGAACTTCTCTCCTATGACTGATTGCCCTAATGGTCTACCTCACAGACAGACAAGTTATGTCATATGCAGTACTGTGAGGCACACAGTCTGTCTGTGAGGTAGACCATTAGGGCAATCAGTCATAGGAGAGAAGTTCCATCTGGCGCTGTGAATTGAGCTCTGGCTTAGCTCAGTTGGTAGAGCATTGGCGCGAATAGCCAAAGGTCCTGGGTTCAAGTCCCAGTGCCGGAGGAATTTTTCTCCTATAATATTCTCCAACAGAGACAATAATCTGTGGCTCATGAATGCTTATATATCTGTTGTTAATTTTAAATTTAACTTTCCTTGAAATTTGAATTATCTGAGGCTCTATTATTGTCAAGCTACTGAGGCTTCACTGTATTCCAGTGGCGGACGCAGAAATTTTTTTCGGGGGGGATTTGACTTTCAACTTACATATAAAATTAGTTTACAAAACTGGCCACTTAGAGTACACATATAGCCTTTTTTTCAAATTTCGGGGGGGGGGGGGGATGTAAACCCCCTATCCCCCCCCCTGCTTCCGCCACTGCTGTATTCATGTTATGTAATGCAAGTCTGTTTGAAACTTATCTTTTCCAGGGACTCAATTCAGCTTGTTTGTGATACCATGAAACGCCAGATCATCTCCCGTGCTTTTTATGGTTGGTTAGCATATTGTCGCCACTTGTCCACCGTGCGCACACATTTATCGGGTTTGGTCAATCAGAACATCGTGACTCGAGATGTTCCTTGCGATGCATCTGAAGGACTCACTCTGGAAAGATGGGAGAGCATGAATTCTAATGGTGTTATCACTGACAAGGAAGAAGTGTTCCGTCTAACTTATTATGGAGGTGTTTGCCATGAAATTAGAAAACAAGTAAGTCCTCACACATAAGAACATTATAGCATACTGAAACCATACGTCACAACCCTACAACCCTATAAAATATAATGTCTAACATACTGATCTTGTGATTTTTAAGGAATCTATTTCATTCTCCTCTTTTTATTCAAATTCAGTGGCATACCAACAGTGATGGGGGGCCTACCCAGTATCCACAATTTATACTATTCACACAGTCCACACAAATATACGATAGTATGCTGCCTAATTCATTATATTTCTGTGGACCCTGAATAAACTGTTTCATAATGGACTAGTTTTTTTCATGATTTATGTATAGCGTAGAGCTTTATTACTGGTACTCACTACTAAATTGCGGTATTTTTACCTGTTGGAGCGCTTTAAACCGCATGGAGCGGCCATCTTCAGCAACTGACTTCCGTGGTGTTGTTGTTGTTGTTGGGAAGACATTTCTGGATAACTGTATCGTACAGCGCGTGCGATTTGAATTGTAACTGTTCGTTTAGGATGTTGGTGTTGTCTTGTGTGGTGTGTCTGTATATTTCATATTGTTCAAGTGTGTTGAGTGTGTGACCTTTGTGGTTAATGTGTAGGATTTCCATGTCTGTATTGATGTCTGCGTATTCGTGTCCAATACAGACATGGAAATCCTACACATTAACCACAAAGGTCACACACTCAACACACTTGAACAATATGAAATATACAGACACACCACACAAGACAACACCAACATCCTAAACGAACAGTTACAATTCAAATCGCACGCGCTGTACGATACAGTTATCCAGAAATGTCTTCCCAACAACAACAACAACACCACGGAAGTCAGTTGCTGAAGATGGCCGCTCCATGCGGTTGAAAGCGCTCCAACAGGTAAAAATACCGCAATTTAGTAGTGAGTACCAGTAATAAAGCTCTACGCTATACATAAATCATTAAGATTATCGCTACAGAATGGACAAAATTCAAGAGTTTTTTTCATTTGGCATTCACTTGTTTATTATGCATCTTAGTTTTTACCTTAAGTTTGCTTCGAGTACCGGTGCCAGTACCGACTTATTTACCTGTAATTTCAACTTAATTTTTTTAAAATATAGTAAACAAAGGGAGTCGACCCCAGTGGTCTAGAGCAGGGGTTCTCAAAGTGTGGTCTGCAAACCCCCGGGGGTTCGCAGGCATAGTTTGAGAGGTCCGGGGGAGATTTTTGAATATCGAATATTGAAGTAGATTTAAGGCTGAAACTTTCAAAAATAAAACCCAATATTTCAGAGATTGTCAGAAGCAAAAAACAACACCCTTCTTCTCACTGAAATTAATGGTATTTTACTATATAACTGTTCCATTGGTAATTTTTTATAATTAATACTAAGAGTCCTGTCTTTTTTCAATTGAATTCAATGTTAGAAATAAGAAAAAAATGTATCAAAACAAACAGACTGCTTTCTTTTTCTATCCCATAGCTTTTCGTTTTGATTTAAATATATTTCAAATGGTTATTACTATAAAATTAGTAAAAATAGTAAAGGGTCATTTTTTAGGGGTCCGCAATGACAACATTAATAATTAAAGGGGTCCTCGAATAAAGGAAGTTTGAGAACCCCTGGTCTAGAGGTAGCGTACCTGCCTCTAGATCTGAAGGTCGCAGGATCAAACCCAGCCACGGTCGATGGGTTTTTCAGGACGTAAAAATCCTGGGCACTGAGTCCTACGGGAGGGACTTTAAGCTGGGGGCACATGTCCTAGATTTACTGCACGTAAAAGAACTGCAAACCTAAATTAGAGCCTCTGGACAAAATTTCTCGGCCCTTTCACATCCAAGTATTACCTTAGTTTCCTGAAGGGCGTTGACAAGCGATGGGCTTACCACCTGTCCCTCTGCCCTCTCTCAGAAAATAAGCGTAACAAAACATATAGGTAACAGAAACCTCCACTTGGAGGCCCCTTCACCCCAACATAGGGGCTATAGGGTTACAGACAGACAGACAGACAGACAAACAAATGAAGGGAGCTGACCTCATTTTGGATAGGCTGAAAGTACAGTAATTCCTACGTTTAAATATGCTGCTACCAGAAGTCATAACATTTGTCACTTCTATTTCAGATGTGGCCATATCTCTTAGGGCATTATAGCTTTGGTAGTACTCCAGAGGAAAGACAAGAACTGGACTTATCAACGAGACAGAGCTATGAAACAACTATGTCGGAGTGGTTGGCTGTGGAAGCTATAGTAAGACAGAGAGATAAAGAGACAATGGCAGCGAATCTTGCTAAGTTATCATCTGAGAGTACGAGTGGAGACGTGCCACCTCCCACTCCAGCATTAGCTCAGGACCTCAGCAATGATGTGAGTACTTGTATTATAAAATACACAGCTTTTTATTAAAAAAAAAAAATTGTGTGGAACGCCACGCAATAGAAGTGAAACTTGTTTTAATCTTTGGAATTATTCAATTTTGGATTATTGGATTTTTTCAATTTTGGATTGTTGGACTTTTTAATATTGGGTTTTTGGACTTTTTAAATTTTGGATTTTTAAAATTGTTTATTTTAATATATAGTTTTTGGACTTTTTAAATTTTGGATTTTTTAAATTTTTGATCTTTTAATTTTTTATTTTTTATTTGATTTTTGTAAATTTTGGATCTTTAATATTTATTTTTTGAACTTTTTATTTTTTAATTTTTAATTTTTAGATTTTTAAATTTTGGATTTTAGATTTGTTCTTTTTTAAATTTTGGATTTTTGGATTTTTTAATTTTGGATTTTTATTTTTTAAATTTTAGATTTTTTTAAATTTTGGATCTTTGAATTTTTCATTTTTAAAATTTTGGATCATTGAATTTTTTTATTGTCTGGATTTTTTTAATTTTGGATTTTTCAATTTTTAAATTTTGGATTTTTTAGTTTTATTTTTAGATTTTTAGATTTTTTAATTTTGGATTTTTGGATTTTTTAAATTTTGGATAAGCCTAATCATTGAGTTGATTGTTTTTTGTGCAGTCCGTTCCCTTCACAGCCCCACTAATTTCGTGATGATTTTGTTCGTAACTCAAGTTTGAGTTAGCTCTCGATTTACTCCTAGCGTGCCTAAAGAAGTTTCACTTAAAATGAACAGAATCTTGAAGCATGAATTTGTTTGGCTGAGCACATGCTATACAAGACTAAAATCAGCACAGTTATTGTAAATGCGATTATTAATTTTATCAGAATTGAAATACACTTGTTGCACAGTAAAGTTTAAAATTCTGAATTCCAGACCATAATGCTACTTCCCACGCTATGTAAGAGAAATAATGATTTCCCTTCTTAAGAATTACTTAATGTAGCTATCATACAGCATAGCAGAGGAGCTTCGGAGCTTTCGAAACATCACGACAGAACAGATTCGTCTGCATGTGTATCCTGCTTCTATGAATGCACCCAAAGTCTTCTGGTTCGAATTTTAGAATCTGGAGAGACTGATCATTTTTTTTTTGTATAAATGTGTACATAAATTTATATATGTTTATATATTTTCCTCGTTATTGCAATTGCTTCGTCCCTTATTATTTTTAGTGAATGGGATTCTTAAAGAAAGTAAAAATATTGTGAAAATTCATTATACACATGTAAGCTTATTTCAGCAACTGATGAGAACTGTGATGAAGGAAATTATATTCTTAAATGTTCTCTATTTAGTTCTATAACTTAATGTGAATTCATATTAACAGTAATAATTGCGCACAATGTGCATTGTTCAGTTAGATTTAAGCAACTCGCTGATTGCAATCTTTCTTGCCTCACATTCCACTATATGGTATCTACCGCACTCCTTCCCACACATAGCACACACGCACGATTCTCCTGGATCGTGAAACAGCTTCGTGGTACACATTTTAAAGTGGAACCCGTGTACAGCCAGGCCAGTCACTATATATCTTTTCTCGTAGTTGGTACGGGTCCAATCTTGGGTCATCATGGCGTCCGTCGTATAGAACTCTTGCCATATGTCTTTCCTCTTATCCTCCCTTTCCCTGATGACTTCATACCAGCTGTCCGTAGATGGTAGCTGCAGCTTGATTCTTAAGTCATCCACAAAATATGTCTCTCTATTCATATTACCAAACATGTAGTTGGTGTACTGAGTAACTGTTAAAAAAATTAAAAATTTATAACTTTTTTTTTCCTTCTTTCTTTATTTGCCCAAAGTATTATGCAATACAGGTGGCATCGTCATAGAATATATTAATACACAGTGCCTTATTTTTGACTTGTGGCCGGTGCACAGTGTTTCTCACCGTTCCTGGCTCCCGACTTTCTCCGCATCAGTGCATGTGCAGTCGTTGCTAGCGCGAGTTCTTGTTTTGTTCTTTGTGGTTAAATTGTGATAGTTCTGTTATAATGCCAAGAAGTGCGTATACTTTAGCACACCACATATTCATGTATGATTCCTACGTGCGAACAGAGTCTTGTAGAGAAGTGACATGGCTATTTGTAGACAGATTCCCTGGTATCCCTGCACCTCACAGAGAGACAGTTCGTAAACTTTTAAACAGATTCAGAGAAACAGGTTCTGTTCTTGATAAGAAACCCAAAAGAACTCGCCATGTACAGTCGGTCAAATAAAAAAAGTCGGGACTCATATGCAGTTAAAATTAAAGTTTTAACGCATTAGTTCACAAGTTTCCTATAAAAGACATAAAATATAGGTCGTTCTCGGACCATGCAACAGGAGGGAGAAAATGAATAACGATGGAAAAAATGAACAACGCAGAAAGCGCAACACACGCTATTCAACTTAATATATTGTCATAATTCATTTTGCTTTGTGTCATGGCCCATATACAAATGCTAGTTTGAGAGAAAGTGTAGTTAGGGCTATAACTGACCTACATTTTTCGGCCTCTGAAGCAGCAAGAAGGTTCCATATTTCTGAAAGAGCAGCTCAGTGGTGGGTACATTACTATAATGTGACCAGAAGTTTTCATAGGAAACGTGGTTCCGGCCGACCGCGTATTTCGATGCTGGAGCAAGAAGATAGATTGGTCGCAGAAGTTTGTTATTATGTTTCATTATGTTATCTTCTATTTTCAGTACGTTTCTTATTATTTTATGCCACAGATATCCATTTGTTGTAAAATCATACTTTCTTTCTTGCTTTCTTTTGTGTGAGTCCAAAATTCGACACCAACAATGATCATTCATTGGAAGTAATTATTATGTTATTCCAGTCATTGCCGCGTTTGAAATGATTTTCCACTACAAGTACCGCTATTATAAAATAAAAACTTGGGTGCTCCTTGAATAAACATATTCCTCGCGAATTTATTAATTATTAATATTATAAGAATTTGCAACCAAGAATATGGCAGATGTAAGGCATATAGCCACAGCCTTCTATATAATATGTTCGTTTTGGAACAAAACTGACTAAATAATCAAGAAAATACATGGATAGACAAGAGGCAGGTGTGAACCTAACCTTAAGTCTTCCTGTGCATGCGCATATGGTCGTTCGCGTATCTTTATCAAATAACGCCCGACATTTTTAATTGACCGACTGTACTTACAGGGGAGACACTCAATAAGATAGGACAGAAGTTAGAACGTAGCCCAAGAAAATCTCTGAGTAGGTCATCACAGGAAACAGGTGTTTCACAATTCTCGGTTTGGAATGTCACTAAACTTCCGAAATTAAAACCGTATAAGATAACTGTAGTTCAGGAACCGGGGGAACTTAAAAAATAAAGTGTATCGGAACAACCCGCATACGTTGGAAGAACTGAAAGACAGTATCAGAAGAGAAATTACTGCAATTTCAGAAGAAGAATTAATGCATGTTAATGGAAATTTTCTTCAAAGGTGTGAGAGATGTGTGGCAGCACAAGGACATAATTTCCTACACCTTCTGTGACAAAGGTATGTGATTATTGTAATTATAATTTGCATGATAAACCTAAGCACTAGAATTTAAATATTCAACGCAGCAGCAGCGGCCACCAGTAAAAAATAAGGCACTGTAGAACATGAATATATGTTGCTAAAGAAGAAATTACTGCAATATTTGTGTATTTAAATAAATATATTCTTCTGGTACCCTATGATCCCCAAGTGGGGCGAAGGGGCCTCCAAGCGGAGGTTTCATTACCTATACTAATTTTATATATAATGGTCTCTCGGGCTTCCAACCGGGTTAAAGTAAGGTTTATTTCCGAGCTTTCGGCTGCTGTCAGCTCTGCAGCCATCTTCTGGGAGAGAAGTGCGCTAGTTCTGTGTCTGGCTCCTTTTTATAGCTGGTGGAGTTTGCAGAGAAATAAACCTTACTTTAACCCGGTTGGAAGCCCGAGAGACCATTATATATAACCAACGCCGGGAAAGTCTCAAGTCTTTTATTATACTAATTTTGTTTTGATATGCTTATTTTCCGAGAGAGGGTAAAGGGACAGGTGGTAAGCCCATCGCTTCGCAACCCCCCTCTGGAAATTAAGTATTTCTTGGACGTGAAAGGGCCGAGAAATTTTGTCCAGAGGCTCTAATTTAGGCTTGGAGTTCTTTTACATGCCGTAAATCTACGACACGGGACCCCCAGCTTAAAGTCCCTCCCGGAGGACTCCGTGCCCAGGATTTTTACGTCCTGAAAAATCCATCGACCGCGGCCGGGTTTGATCCCGCGCCCTGCGGATCTAGAGGCGGGCACGCTACCTCTAGACCACCGCAGCCGACATTTAAATAAATATATACAATAAACAATATAAATTAAATATAACACAATTTTAATAAAACAAAAAAAAAATAATACTAATAAGTAGGGGGTGGATTTCTATGACATGTCATATTTTTCCCCTTTCCATTATTTCAGGTTTCCGACTAATTTAAACCCGATTCCAAGCATCCTGGTGAAAATGGAATGGCTTTTATTGTGCATATAACTGCATATTTAGGAATTTTTCAACTATTATAGCATATTTAGTATGAATATGCATATTTGTGTGTATATTAAAGAAATTTTGAAGTTTCATACCATATTTTGTAAATTTTGCATTATAATGATACTTTTTGAGAATTTACAGATATTTTAAATAATTAACATTATATTTTAATAAAATTAGTTTTAATGAAACTTTAAAGAAATATATACACAATGTGTAAGTGGTAAAGTCATATTTTAAATTTTATTGGTCATATTTTATTGTTTCTTAGGTCATAAATGCATGCATATATCTTATTTTTTAGGTCATAGAAATCCGCCTCCTACCAATAAGAATTACTATCCTTTCTCAGAGCAATTGATTTTGTATTCTTCAATTGAGTAGCAGCCCTGGCTGATTAGATATTTTTTTATTATTTTAAAACCATTTTTTCCTTTCTTTTATTTGTTTTATATGCCCTGGCAGTAAGTTACGGGATATTGCACCATCGTTATTTACAGCCCTTCTGTTTAATGATCCTCTTAGTACCGGTAATATGTGTATGTATGTCTGAATTTATTTGCATATCTTTCATTTCCAGAAGGTATTTAATGCATTCATAAATATACATTGAAGGGAAGTTTAAGATTTTTAGTTCTTTAAAACTGTTTTTACACGAATTTGGTTTGTTTATTTTTCAGTTAAGAAAATGAACTTGGGATTGTAGCCAGGTTGGAAGTTTTGGAGCTAACACATGACTACATATTCAAGAAGTGTAGTATTGAGATTGATAGCAAATTTACATACGTACATAGGAAAACTGGAGAGGATCTCAGAAATGGTCTCCTCCAAAACATCAGAAAGAAATAATCTTCCAACCTGGCTAGAATATCTTTATGAACAACGCCATTCAAATCTCTTGACCAACTTGAAAGTGAAGTATTTGAATTGTTATTTTTGCAGAGGCCAAATAGAATGCTGACATTTTCAACATCTTCATTACCTCTCTTCCTATTCAAAAGTGACTCTAGCGTAAGAAGTTATTATTTTATTTTATTGACTCAGGCTTATGGGAGAGGAAATTTCCTGCACTCTGTCTTACTAACAAACCTTAACAATATGATTTGTGATGGTTTCCTTTGGTTCACTGTAGCTTTTCAGACATTTTAGTGTTTGGTTGTTAGCAGGAATGTGGGTAGTGTGTGTGTGTGTGTGTGTGTGTATTTTTTAAATTTGGTGGTTATGTTATATTACCTGATAACTAACATCTGTTGTCCCTTCAAATGAATGAGGCAGTTTTCTATCTTTCAGTTCTAATTCACTCCTGCCTTCTATTCAAAACAAACTCTTCCCATGCCTTAGTGTGAACTTCCAGAATGGAGTTTGTGTTCCTAACCTACTGTACTAAAAAATGTACTCTGCCGTTATCGTAAAGTATGATGGTGGATTGAAAAGTAACTCAGAATAATTTTTTTACAAAAAGGTTAATAGAGGTACAACTACAATCAAATGACCCCATGAAGGGACATCTTTTGTCTATTTTTCTATATAGTCACCAAGTTTCTCAACACATTTCTCCCAGTTTTGATACCAGTTTCAAAATACCCTGTTCATAGAAGTCTGTTCGGTTGGAGTATAGCCATCTGCGGACTGCTGTTTTCACTTCTGCATCTGATGCAAAGCGTTTATTGGTCAGGAATTTCTTCATGGGACCAAACAAATGGAAGTTCAATAGTGCCAGGTCTGGACTATATGGAGGATGTTGGAGCACCTCCCAACCAAATTTGTTGATTTTCTCACGAATATGGGGGCAAGCATTGTCATGAAGAAGTTTGACACTATCAGCATGAATGTCACAGCTTTTGTCACGAAAGGTACGATGCAACTTTACCAGCAGTATCACTGGTATCACGATGGGAGAAATGTGTTGTGAAACTTGGCGACTATATAGAAAAATAGACAAAAGATGTCCCTTCGTGTGTGCATTTGCTTGTAATTGTACCTATTAAACGTTTTGTAAAAAAATTATTGTGCAGATCCACCGTCGTATATTGCAACATTGTATGAGCTTGGGTTATGTAATCCTCCACAAGTATGAGTAGCGATGAACTGAAGCAGGAAGTAGAACATCTACAAGGGCAGTAAACATAAGCACTGTAAATTATTTCAGTCTCAAAAGAAGTCGTACAAAAAGAAATTCAGTGTTATGAATTTGAATGGATCGAGAGAACTTAAAGTGTTTAAAAGCATCCAATATTGTGCCTTATTGTAGAATGTCAGAACTTAAAAACTGAACAACACAAGCTTAATTTGAAAAGTTTAAAATCAACAGCCGTTTCAAAATGTTTTTTATGAAAATTCAAGAAACAAGAAGCAAACAATGAGCACTTAGGACAATGCACCAAATGCATTTCAGCGTTTGCTTTTTTTGGGTGGGGTAACTTGACTTTTAGGTTGTAGACCATTTAGTGCCCATGTTGTCAAATTTAAAAAATACTTGATGATGTGAATTTAAGACGTTTTAATTTTGCAATATTCTTAAGGAATATTTGGCTATTTTGATACTAGATACATTTCTTTTGTTTTGTGTTGAACATCAATTATTAAAAAAATGGTGGGAGGAGAAAAGTCCAAACTACAAGTTGAGTTTTGCATTTTGAAACTGAAAATTCGTGTATTGAGTAACATTAAATATATGTGCGTAAAAAAGTAGGATATGCTAATTTTATTGCTTTGGAAATTGTAAGTAATTTTAAATTCTTCACAAGAAAATGCAGAGCCATATTAAACAAAATGGGATGATAAAGTATATTATAAAATTAAATTAAAGGACCCGGCAACTTATGAGGCAAAAATATTTTGTTACCTCATTTTATTGGAAATTATGTGAAAATACGAGGACCATCCACAAAGTAAGTTTCCCTGGGGCTGTTTACAGAAACAAAACACAATTTCATGGATGTATATATTCCAACAGATACAGCAAGTGTTCAGCTATTTTTCAACATATCACCGCTGGAACTGAAGCATTTGTCGTACCATGGCACCAACTTTTGAACACCTTGTACCATTATTTTGTCTGGTGTTTATTTTTTCCCACATAATGGTATATGTTTTTAAGTTTGGTCGCTGGATGGCGTGACCTGCTCAGTCGAAAGTGCCTTGACTAGCATAGATTTGCTCGCCCCCCCTTTTCATGCATCAGGCTTACCGCGAGTATCAGTCCTTTGTGGCATTAGAACGCTGTATGGCGGCTCCTTGAGCAGACCTGTTTTCGTAGCTCAGTTTAGTTTGTTATTAACTCTGCCACCAGGGATTTGAACCACTGTATGAGAAACATCTCCCCCTCTCTGCCATTCTCTGTCATTCCCTGTCATTTCTTTAGGTGTAGGAAAAGATGGAAATCACAGGGAGTGAAGTCCGGGCTGTAGGATGGATGTTTAAACACCTCCTAGCAAGTCTCCTGCAGAATTTCGGCTGGGAGGTGTTTAAACTTTCACCCTACTGCCCGGACCTCGATCCCAGTGATTTCCACCTTCCATTACACCTCACGAAATGACAAAAAATGGCAGAGAATACCAGAGAGGCAAAGGTGGTTGTCACATGGTGGTTCAAATCCCAAGCTTCACACTTCTACGACGTTAGGTATTCAAAAGTTGGTGCCATGGTAAGTCAAATGTTTCAATTCCGGTGGCGAATATTTTGAAAAATAGCTGGTGGGTGGCCCTGGTAGCGTTGGTGAAAACAGCATAGCTCTGTCTTACTTTGTTCTAGAGTTGCAGCTGTGACATCACTGTGTGGATACAGTATTTCCCTCCTACAGGCGCTGCGTGTAGTGTAATGGTACGATGCCAATACCAAGCTCTTCATGTTACCCCATCTTCTCCATGCACCTGCCAATGATGTGTATCTAGAACATTAATATGCAGTCAGTTTTAAATTTGAAAATGACTTTGTGTAACGGGGCGGGGGTATATAAAATATGTAATGCACTCTATACAGCGGGTGCCTCTCGGACTTATCAAAAATCCCTATGCAACCCCTCGCTTCTGCATACCCCCGTACACAACCCCGTCACATCATCAGGATTTGGGCCTACCTTCTACGTTGTTCCATCTCTGGTTGTCGGCTTCTTCGTTCTTGTGCTGTAGAGAATTATGCAGTTGACTCTAGATACCCCCGGATCACAACCCTGAACATCCCCTCGCTCCCTCGCTCCACTCGGGGATGTTCAGGGTTGTACACCATTATAATGATAAACACATATGAATACTTCTAATTACCCATTTATTCCCACATAAAATATATACACTTTTATACACAGTTCCTACCCCTTCTGCTTTCCATACCTGGCCTATTTAATATCTGCCGCCATCCTTACGGTCCTTACGACTTTCACAGATATATCCCCAGCTACATGGCGACTTACACTCTACCTGCACACCGCCACTACTCTCTGTACGATGCCAGGCCGCTTGCTCGTGTCTTGCATCCGGGGAAAAACGTCGAACTTGCACTTCTCACGCTAGCTGAAATGCTAGGGAAATGCTGAATCTACATTATACTAAGGGTTGTACAAATGTGTACCCTTACATTTGGTATTGGCTTTTATACTCTAGCATTGCTTTCAGGTATTTGAGGACAACTTGAGCCTCCTTTCAGACGAGAATGACAGCGCAGAGGATCCAGAGGCTGTCCATGAGAACGGAGAAGTTCCAGCAGGTGATGAAGAGGAAGAACACTTTGTACGGTGCCCTCCCAATTCCCTGGAAAACAATCAGTCAGACGCGGAAGAACAGCCAACCCCACAGCATGGGAACATTGACAAGAATGGTAAGAACAACAGAAATAGTCACCACTCAAGACTTTTAACCCTTTGCTGCTTATGATTTAAATTCCCCTGCATGCCCATGATAACCACATTTTTAAAAATTGGTATTTAAATTTCAAAGACAGAACTGCCAAAATGCACATCTTCAAGAAAGATAAGATATTAATAAAAGAATGCTCAATATTCTCCAGAGAACATCCAGCAGTCCTGACTTCGCTACCCTTTCCACAGGTTATGAAGACACACTTAAACTCCGTGAGTGTAATGGACTTCCTCAAAATAGTTCACAATAAACGTCAGTCGCAATAAAACACATTGTAAATAAAATTTGTTAAACTCATCCAATACTGTAAGTACCTCGTGACATACATGCAGGTGAAACACGAGTTGCAACTGAAAATAACAAATAAATAAATAAAATAAATTTTAAAAAAACAAAACAAAGAAAGCCAAATATGAGGGCTGTCGACAAATTAAGTTTCCCCGGGGGCTGTTTACAGAAACAAAACACAATTTCGTGGAAATATTCATTGCAAGAGATATTCACCACCGGAATTCAGACATTTGTCATACCATGGAACTCACTTTTGAACAACTTCTGTAGAAGTCTGCCGCATGGGATTTGAATGATTGTATGACAACTATCTCTGCTTCTGGAAATTGTAAGTAATTTTAAATTCTTCACAAGAAAATGCAGAGCCATATTAAACAAAATGGGATGATAAAGTATATTATAAAATTAAATTAAAGGACCCGGCAACTTATGAGGCAAAAATATTTTGTTACCTCATTTTATTGGAAATTATGTGAAAATACGAGGACCATCCACAAAGTAAGTTTCCCTGGGGCTGTTTACAGAAACAAAACACAATTTCATGGATGTATATATTCCAACAGATACAGCAAGTGTTCAGCTATTTTTCAACATATCACCGCTGGAACTGAAGCATTTGTCGTACCATGGCACCAACTTTTGAACACCTTGTACCATTATTTTGTCTGGTGTTTATTTTTTCCCACATAATGGTATATGTTTTTAAGTTTGGTCGCTGGATGGCGTGACCTGCTCAGTCGAAAGTGCCTTGACTAGCATAGATTTGCTCGCCCCCCCTTTTCATGCATCAGGCTTACCGCGAGTATCAGTCCTTTGTGGCATTAGAACGCTGTATGGCGGCTCCTTGAGCAGACCTGTTTTCGTAGCTCAGTTTAGTTTGTTATTAACTCTGCCACCAGGGATTTGAACCACTGTATGAGAAACATCTCCCCCTCTCTGCCATTCTCTGTCATTCCCTGTCATTTCTTTAGGTGTAGGAAAAGATGGAAATCACAGGGAGTGAAGTCCGGGCTGTAGGATGGATGTTTAAACACCTCCTAGCAAGTCTCCTGCAGAATTTCGGCTGGGAGGTGTTTAAACTTTCACCCTACTGCCCGGACCTCGATCCCAGTGATTTCCACCTTCCATTACACCTCACGAAATGACAAAAAATGGCAGAGAATACCAGAGAGGCAAAGGTGGTTGTCACATGGTGGTTCAAATCCCAAGCTTCACACTTCTACGACGTTAGGTATTCAAAAGTTGGTGCCATGGTAAGTCAAATGTTTCAATTCCGGTGGCGAATATTTTGAAAAATAGCTGGTGGGTGGCCCTGGTAGCGTTGGTGAAAACAGCATAGCTCTGTCTTACTTTGTTCTAGAGTTGCAGCTGTGACATCACTGTGTGGATACAGTATTTCCCTCCTACAGGCGCTGCGTGTAGTGTAATGGTACGATGCCAATACCAAGCTCTTCATGTTACCCCATCTTCTCCATGCACCTGCCAATGATGTGTATCTAGAACATTAATATGCAGTCAGTTTTAAATTTGAAAATGACTTTGTGTAACGGGGCGGGGGTATATAAAATATGTAATGCACTCTATACAGCGGGTGCCTCTCGGACTTATCAAAAATCCCTATGCAACCCCTCGCTTCTGCATACCCCCGTACACAACCCCGTCACATCATCAGGATTTGGGCCTACCTTCTACGTTGTTCCATCTCTGGTTGTCGGCTTCTTCGTTCTTGTGCTGTAGAGAATTATGCAGTTGACTCTAGACACCCCCGGATCACAACCCTGAACATCCCCGAGTGGAGCGAGGAAAGGAGAACAGATTCTGTCATTCTCTGACATTTCTTGAGGTGTATGAAAAGATGGATATCACTGGGAGGGAGGTCTGGGTTAGGCTATAGGGTGGATGTTGAAACACCTCCTAGCCGAACTTTTGCAGGAGACTTACAGGGGCATGTTTAAGCCTCCACGCTACAGCTCAGACCTTGCTCCCAGTATTTGCATCTTTTGCTACCCCTCAAGAAATGGCAGAGAATGAAAGAGATTGACAGAGAAACGGAGAAGGTTGTGACACATGCAGCAGACTTCTACAACACATGTATTCAAAAGTTGGTCCCATGTTATGACAAATATCTCAATTCCAGTGGGGAATTTGTTAAAAAATATCGGAACACTTGCTGTATCTGTTGCAATAAATATTTCAATGAAATTATGTTTTGTTGTGTAAACAGCCTCAGGGAAACTTACTTTGTGGATAGCCCTCGTATATAATTTCTTTTGCACTTTCATTCTGGGATATCCGGAAATTTGTATTTGTACTCATCTTAATTTTGTATTTACACATTTCTGTGGCTTGGTTCTAAATCACCCGAGTACGAGCAGTCTTGCTCATTCGGGTGTATTACTAAATGTTAGTACTTCTTGAGAAGATATAGCCTATATTTCTTTTCCTCTTTTTAAATAGTAGTTGTAGTCACTTTTGAAATTTAAAAATTGTCTTATTTTACTTGTATAAATATGTATTTGTATTTGTATTTGTATAAATAAATAGTTGCAAAATTTAAAAAACAAAAAAGAGGGCCAATGTCATAGAACTTGCTTTAGAGATAACTGACTTTGAAGCCTTTATAGAAGTAACATTTTTTGCTGAGAACTTCCGACATTGGCCTCTAAGGTTTCTGTATTGTGTCTATTAATAGCAACATACATTGGCACTTTTAGTATATGAAAGATAAAGACTAGCCGAGCTCAATAATGCATGGATCTCATTTTTGCAAGAAATTGACATTGGCCCTTTTAGAACCAAGCCACAGATTTAGCTTCTGATGGCATTCCAAAAAGCAGCCCGTCCTACAGAGTGGTAGATAACATTGCTTACATTTGTAAGTAGTTTGTTTTCCCCTGCCACAAGCAGCTTTCACTTTAATTTGCATAAATAAAAAATCGGGTGCGTGGAACGACACGCAACAGAAGTGAAACTTCTTTCGCAACATTGAGAGTGAAATAGAGGAATACATATAATTATGTTGAATGGAAGAAGGAAATCATCTGAATAAAATAAGAAATTCACTTTTTCAGCATTTTAAATCAAATACGTATAAAACAATAACACAGTTGTGATGAAGTAATGTCCGAACTGTCACTGCTCGTAGCCACTGTGTTTGTTTACTTGAACGGGACGCTTTGGTTAAGTTTCCGAGAACGTTAATGACGAGTAAACGATGCTCACGCAACGAGTAGAGCCATCTATAATGATGAAGGGCTCACCACACCACTAGCTCGAAGCAGTAATACCCCCAACTCAATGCCTGATACCTTCCCCCACACATGCTCCCGTGGCCCCACTCTTTCGATAACAACTCTATGCTTGCTACTTATCCCCACTACTTTCGTGACGATTTTGTTTGTAACGCTAGAGCATAATGCAACTTTGGGTTAGCTTTGAATTTACTCCTAGCACGCAAGAAGAACTTTCACTTCGAAAACATATCAGCACAAACTGGTATTTTCACAAGCCCGAAAAGTTTAGGGGACACAGTAACTTCTTTTCCTGAGTGTGTGTTTCAAGTTGTAAAAACTACCTATCAGTCATACTAAGTTGAGTGTGAAGGTCAACTTTTGGTTTACTTGTGCTGTAAGGGCTGGCTGCTTATTTAGAACATAGAAAATCAAACTGTTTACAATATGTTCTTTGTGCTACCAATACATCTGTGAAGTCAGATTTCACATAATCTGATATTTCACGTTCCTACAGAAGAGGGAAACACGAGCAGTTTGTCGAAACTTGATAAAGTATATACTCATCCCAGACAACTTAGTTTGCATTTAACATTAATAGTCTCTTTTTTTTTTTTTAAATATATATATTTTAATGAAAAAGAAAATTTTAAGAATTTATTTTCTAAAAATATTTATACTGTAGATATTCCAAAGATTGCACATGACATTGTACATAATGCTTGCAAATAGATAGAAAAAAGAATCACTCAAAAATATTTCCATTTGTGGAAATTATCAGGGAAACGGCATTACAATGCACAAAACGTGGCTGCCATTTTGAAACGATAATTACCGATAACAGTAAGTTAACAGTTTGATTAATTTTGAAAATAGTATGCAATTGTAGAAGTAGTCAGTAAAGAGTATGTCATATTGCAAGATTGTAGAGTCATCCATTACTGAGGGAAAAAATGATGAAATTTACCTATTTCTCATCTATGATTTCACCAAAAGCTGTTATGTCCCCCTTAATTATAACAAGTAAAGGAGTTGTTATAATATGATTATTTTTATTACAGGTGTTCTATTGGAGACAAAGGAAACTGAAAATGAGAAGACTGAAAAGCAAACTGTGAAAATGAATGGCATTTGTGAGGAAAAGTTGAGGAAAGGAGAACAGATTCTGAATGGCATTGTTGAAGAAGACGAGACAACTGCGCTTACCAACTCTGTACATTCAAGTGAAAACCATGTTGATAAAAATTTCACCAATTCACTTGCTGAAAGTGTAGGAAAATTAGTGAATGGCTTCAATGGTGAACCAGAGCAAGAAAGTGTGCAAGTGAGTTTATATTCTCAATTTCGCAGAGGAAATTAATGCATGCAATTAATTTTATTTTCAGATTCATCTTTTACCATCGCCCATAATCACCAAAAATGCACTTTTGATTCATGAAATAATGCAAATTCATGTAATAACGCAAAAAATAAACAGAATCCCATTTTTTTAAACAAATTCCATCAAAAATTGTTTTATTTTGACGAAATCATAACATTAATTCATTTTTAAGGAATATTTTCACAATTATTAATAAATTTTACTCCAGTGAGGGGTCAATTAATAGTGATGAAGTTGTTTTTCTTTTTCTTTTTGCCATCTTGTACCTTCAATAAGATGCATAGGAGAGTATTTTAATCACATGACACCAGCAGGCCTATATTATTGCACGAGGGCGAATCAGAAAGTCTTTACCCCTATTTTTTATTAGCCAAAATAATGTACATACAGGTAATTACATTCACCTTATTTTTTGATCAGTATACAGTAGAGCCTCGGTAATTCGAGCCCCGGTATTTCGAGGTTCCGTGTAATTCGAGCTGGTCTTAAGAAAATTAAAATTTTCCATAAAAGTAGAGTAAAATCCCATTTTTATACAGTGTCCGCATGTAAGTTTTACGCACTTTCCAATGTGTTACATTTTGAGCTTTCTTTCAATTTTTCCATGTACAAAAAATGCAGCAAAACTGCCCCACTTAGGGTTTTCGTTCATAATACACAGAAATAACCTGGCTTCAGACTGCTAATGCATTTCTATTACAGACTGACAGAAACCGATAGTTCGATCTTTCTTTGTCGGGACCTCGTGTGAATCAATCGTACAGTGCAAACCATCCTTTCAGAAAAGAATACTGTATTTTTACAGTAATCCCTACTCAGCGACAATGGTAATTGAAAGTATTTACCCGTTCCACTCCATTAAGGGTCAGACAATGACTTAATCCTTAAAGGATGCCAATGTAGCAAATTGGAAATGTGTGCCAATGTACATACAGTAGTAACACAGGTATGTAGGCCTACTATATTGTTTATTTATTTATTTCTTAAACCATTATTGTGCTCATTAAACATTTATTTATTATTTACCCTTTGATTTAGTGATATTTCCGTACAATCCGAGTTTTTTGTAATTCGAGGTAGCCTCAGCCCTAATTAGCTCGAATTATCGGGATTCTACTGTATGTATATTTAGAAGAATATTAGAGGGAAGCACATCTTCCAGAGCTCCCATTTACATGATGCCACTATTTGTAGGCCTAGGTAACACAACAGATAATAACATCAATATGAAAATGTTCGTTATTTCAAAATACCACAGACATATGAGATTTGAGTGTAACCTAATTTTTATTCTTTTAATATAAATAAATATTTACTTTAGGAGAAAAAAATCTCATCGCCTGATGAAGGAGTGGTGGATGATGAAGATGTAGAGACTGAACTGAAAAATGGTCATGTAGAAGTCAACGAATCAACAAACAAGAAAACCAAATCTAGTAAGTTTCTAGACCTTAACTCCTCATTTCTATCATAGGCGTAACCAGGCCGACCATATGGGGGGGGTTATAACATCCGCGGGGTCTGGCGAGTATGGATGGAGAGGGGGGTCCGGGGGCCCTCCCCCGGAAAATTTTAAAAATTAAGATGCAAAATAACGAGTTTTAAGCTTCCGGGGGTTCTCCCACGGAAAATGTTAAAAATTAAGATGCAAAATAACAAGTTTTAAGCTTCCGGGGGTCCTTCCCCGGAAAATTTTAAAAATTAAGACGCAAAATAACGAGTTTTAAGCTTCCCACGCTTTATACTTGTATTAAGCAATTTATGGGCAGACTTTAAAAAATTATACAATTTTCCTTTTTTTAATCAATGGGGGGGGGTTCAAACCCCCAAAACACCCCCCTCGCTACGCCTATGATTTCTATTATTATGTTTTTAGTGCTTAATATCTTGACACTGGGTACTAAATACACAGATTTCACTAATGATCATACAGTACAAAAACTTACCACATAATGTAAAGGAACGCTGTATGAACATTATATTATTTATATAAGGGTACAGTTTAATCTCGATATAATGGACTTCAGTATTAATACATATGAAGGGTACAGGGGAAGAAGGAGGAATGTCAAGAAATGAAAGTTTTGCAGGAAACGATCATTGAAGTTTGAGTACTCAAAACTAAGATGTATGAAATCAATAATAAATACATTTTCATTCTATAGCAATGATAATGTGTTTTATATGATGTGAATATCAAGTTCTGACATTCTCTCAAATTTATGAAAAAATCATCAAATGCAATAAAATGCACAAATATATTGA
Source organism: Ectobius pallidus (assembly GCA_964059195.1). Taxonomy (NCBI): domain Eukaryota; kingdom Metazoa; phylum Arthropoda; class Insecta; order Blattodea; family Ectobiidae; genus Ectobius; species Ectobius pallidus. Next base: position 208,482,846 of record CAXKWD010000002.1, read on the forward strand.
GGTAGTAGGTGAAAAGGATAGTTATTCTCTAATTTTACAGAACTTAAATTATTAAAACTTTTATTGAAATATTAATTACACTATGAAACAATACTCTTACATACTCAATGGCAATAGACAATTCCTCAGCAAGCTAAAGGAATATTATCTATTTTATGGAACCCAAAGGTTCATTGCCACACTTACCTGAGCCCACCATTTAACCCTATTTATCATTAATTACATTAAGTATTATTCCTGACTGAAAGTAGGCCTACATCTCAGCTTTTCTGAAACAAAATTTCTTCAAATGGTTTACATCTGGGTACTTATCTTTTGAAAGTTGGATAAAATCTAAAACAAAATTATCATAATGTAGGTAAACATTATATTCTTAAAATTTCCATTTTTCTTGATTTTTTGTGCAGTAAAATACATCCAATATTTATTAATAATGGAATCTGGATAAACATTACAATGTATATCACTCCAACTAAGAAATTAATGCGCCAAGCAGTCACGTGTACAGTGCATTTGTCCATGCGTTTAGTTCTGATGGTTTTTTGACGTGTTTATGTAGCTTTATATCTTTATTAACATGGTGGTTTTCTGTCCAGCAACGATGTGCTACCGCTGATTTTTCTGTTTGTAGTTTTTATTTATTTTTGTTTTTGGGTTAGACCATGCTGTGTTATTAAAGTCTAACATTTTGGTCATCATGTCATGTCATTCTTCGGAGAATAATTGAAACACAGTAAAACTAAGGAGTGCTGGAGCGTCAACTGTCCTTGTCACTTATTGTGAGTTACTGTCGCCTCTGTTTAAATTATTCATATTTTTTAATTTTTTTTTTTTTTTACTGTGAATTTTTTCATGGGGTTGATTTATTTTTGTACATTTTGGGGGTAAAGCATTTGAAAAGCGCTGCTCTGTACATTACTTACTAATGATTGGTATAATTTCAGAATGCCCACATTCCTGTCCTCCAGCAGCCACCACCACAATAGTCACCACCAACCCGTCTGTGGACAGTGGGAACCAGTCTGACCCATACGTAGAGGAGACAGGTACTATCACTTTAATAATAATCTATTAATAAGCAAACTCCCAATTATTTCAGTTAATTGAAACTGTGATATGCACGAATAATAAAAAAAAATATGGATAATAATAATAATTAGGGACCGGATTTTTAGGTTTTTAAAAACACTGTTTTAGGTTTTCCATTATAGTCCAGTCATTTGGTAGTTTTACCTGGAAAGTTTTCCGGGAGTTTTGAAAATTTGTGATTTTATAGATTTCGACGTGCTCTTTTCGAATTTTTACTTTGCTACCTCGTATCTTTGCCGCTCGCGCCGCCATATTGGAAAAATGGCGCGCAAAAACAGTTTTTTCACAATATCTCCTTTCCGTCTCATTTTACGATGAAAATAGTTATGTAATAAATTAAACTAGAGAAAATTTCCTATAATTTATGTAGTTACGATTTTTTTGTAAAATGAATAGTTTCAGCGTACGAGCGCCGCGAAGTCTACTCCGACACGCGTTTTGGCCAAAGCCACGGAAGATGCGGATACGCCACTACCTGTAGCCTATCATTTTCCGGTAAAGCATTTAATGATCGATTTTAACTAAATAAGGTCTCCTGATTTAAAAAATGTCATTATTTTTGTAGTTTCACATCTAGTTTTCGTGTTTGCTGTTATGGCGGACGCAATTTTAAGGTCTGTGTAGACTTTTTGGGGGGCTTATAGTAGCTAAACGGTAAGTCGTATAAAAAAAAAATCCTGTTTCAGAAGCAGTAACGGATTTTTAGAAATCTGCAAGTTTGGTCTTATGACTTTTTGACGTATCTTCATCGGTTATCCCTTACATTGAGTTAGATTTTTTTATTTTAAATAAATTCTGTATATTTTTCTCACATTATGTAATATTGGCACTCATGGTATGAAAGATAGAATCATACAATTTGGTAGGAATTTGGGCACATAAGCGTGCTAAATTTGGTGTTTCTAGCTGCCCCATAAGTATAGAAAAACTTGCTGGATAGCCGTGACATCATTCACATCTACGACAGTCTAATCTTCCACTTATTAACATTGATGTTTATTCACTTCCAGATGAGCTAGAAACTTGAAATTTGGCTAACTTATAGATTTTAGGTTTATTAAAATACATGTTCAAAACCGTTCAGCTCGATCAATGTAATAAGATAAATAAGATACCATTTGCTCAACTAAAATATATTTTATAGATTTTGGCTTATAACCAATGTAAATATTCCCAAAAGTTCAAATCCTTAATATTTCCCCCTCCAAACAAACTTCGATTTTTTTGTCACTGAGCATTTGTACGGCATCAGATGATTTGGCAAAAATAAATTTATTTGGCCTGCACTCACAAAAAGTACTGGAATACATACGTCTTGGACTGTTTGAAAATATTATTTGATTTTTCCCCGAAAACTATTATCAAAATTATCCAAATTTTTAAGTATTTTTAATCCTGTAAGTTAGTCTTAGCAATAACTTATATCTCTCGTTGTAAAGTACCTATTGCAAGAAAACATGACATGTTACGTAGAAACGGTCAACGGATTCATGTTCAGTGACCCAAAATTGGTTAAGATCACCTATCACACCACTTACCGCAAAGGAAAAAGTTTCAAAATCCAGCATCAAAGCTGCATACAGTTATTTTACTATACAAAATGTCAAAATAATATTTTTCACAAATGTCAATTAACCAGATGTGATAGAGAAAAAAGAAATGCATTTTCGAATTTAGCACAGCGAATTTAATCAAACACACCTATTTTTGTTTTTACCGCAGAAATTTTCGTTTTTTTTTCTAGGCTGATATAATCAATACGGCAATCAGCATTTCATCTACATTTGATTCCGTAATAGTTGTCGGCGAAGATGTAGATCTTCTTATTCTTTTGACGGCTCTATCTACGCGTTCAAACATAGCCTATATAATCTCAAACCAGGAATAGGAAAAATTTCGCAACGAATATATTCAACTCCATACCACTGCTGAACCTGGTGATAGGTTTGGAACGAATGTTGTCGTGCTACTGCTTCCGTCGGTGGCAGCGATGCAATATTAAATTTATTTTCATATGCTGATTTTGAGAAGCATGTATATCTATAGTTGTTTAACGACACACTTTTCACGGCACTGTAACCTACAATGCAAGGAGGAAGCTTCAGCATTGATTTTTGGTTTTTGAATACCTGGACAAGCTCGTTTAATTCTGTTTTTTAAAATACATTAGCACATTTTATTTTTCTTTGTTTAAAGAGTGCTGATGTTGTATCACAGCCACTGAAGGCGTGCAGAAATAATATTATGTTATCTGCGGCTGTTTTATCTACGATACTTTTTGTTGAATATATTTGTTGCGAAATTTTCCCTTTTCCTGGTTTGAGAGTATATGTGTGTGTGTGTGTGTGTGTGTCTGAACGCGTAGATAGAGCCGTGGCCTCCCTCTGATGAGGGGGTAGCTCGGTTAGAATCTCATATGGTGAGCTGGTCCATATGAGCTTGGTAAACACTTCACTTTCACTAAACTTCTTCCAGCAACTCGGTGTGTAGGCTTCTCCAGACATCTCTATTCTTTGCTACGCTGGACCAGTGTACCCCGGCACGCCTTCTGAAGAAATCTACCCACCTCGTTCTTGGTCTTCCTCTCTCCCTTTTGCCGATCCTAGGGTCCCATACAGTAGAGATGTTTCCCCATCTGGTACCTGGAAGTCTCGCTACATGACCACCCCACTTCCACTTCAGGCTGCATGCGCGCTGGGCCACGTCGGTTAGTCCTGACATCTTTCTCAGTCTTTCTGTTGAAATTCTGTCTCTGAGGGATATCCCCATTATCCTCCGTTCCATCTTCCGTTGGCAAGTTTTTATGCTATTCTTCTGAGCTGATGTCAAACTCCATGTCTGGCATCCATACAGAAGTGAAGGGAAGATGCAGGATTCTAGTGCCGCTAATTTTAGTCTTTTGTTTAATGATCTGTCCATCAGGATGAATTTCAGTCCCCAGAAAGCTCTCCATGCTGAACGAAGAATAAAACCCTTAAACATGTAAAATTGAACTTACACTGGAAGACACTGTAGAGACATTAGAAGCCACGGTTTGAACTACGTCCACTAGGGGTTACCATGGCAACTTTATCGGCCTAGTATGGTATGGTAAAGTGCTTCTTTCCGGCATTTTAGCAGTCCGAGAAACAGCCACTTTGTGGAGCATGTACTAAAAAATGTTTTACCTATGTATAGATGGGACTTAGACAAGCAATTTTTATTGAGAGATTTTTGCTCTATGACGTAAAATATGTAGGCCTATGCTTACAGGGCATTGAAGTCATTACAATTTGGTGCTCATAAGTCAATAATGAAGCAAAATAGGGTTAAAATTTTCATTAAATTGACTTCAAGCCTTCTGAGTGATCGATAAAAACCAGATTCTTAATCGTACATCAATACATCATAATTTAGTGTTTCCATAATCTGCAAAATTTACAGACTTATGACATGACTGGCCACTAGTGCATTAGTTTTTCATTCATAACTCCAGTGTTAACAATGGAGTTCCTTTGTTTTGTATCTTATCAAATGTTAGACGTCAGTGGGGGCCATGCCTAGGGAGAATTTTTGCTGTAACAGGTAAAATTGAATCCATAGAGCAAAAATCTCCTGATAAAAGTTGCTTATCTACGTTCCCTCTATGCACAGGTAAAATATTTCGGTATTTGTGTTTATTTAAATCTGTATGTCACACAGGTGAACATAATCTCACTCCACATGATGAAGAAAATGAAGGAATGGACAATCTTGTAGTAACAGAGGAAAATATTGAGGGAATCAGTCAGGGGTCTCGTTCAACGTGTGTGTCGCCAGCCAGCTCTCAGGGAGGAGTGTATTCAGTAAGTAGAACTCACTTATATCTTATTCACATTTATACCAGGAATGTACAGTCAGTCAAATAAAGAACGTTGGGCGTTATTTGATAAAGTATCACGAACGAGCATATGCGCATGTACAGGAAGACTTAAGGTTAGGTTCAAACATGCCTCAGAATTATAACAGGATCTCCATATCTTGCCCATTGCAAACCGCTCTTTGTAAATACAGGTATTCTTACAGTGGTTAATCTCTATGTGTTGGATGTGCTAGTTAATGTTAAGAAAAACTTGAGTTCTTTTGTTCACAGAGAAAATGTACACACTTATCACACTCTAAATAAGAGCAAAATTGATGCACCTTTCTGTAGATTAGCAAAAAGCCAGTCAAACCACGTTAACATGGGCATCAGGTTGTTTAACAAACTCCCAACCAAATCACAAGATGTATCAGACAGTACCTACAAACGTAAAATTCATGAGTACCTTGTAAATAACCCTTTTTATACCATGGATGAGTGTATGAATTCTGATTTTAGAATAAGCTTCTAGCATTTTAAGTCTCTATGTCTCTAACATTTAGTTTTAAGGTCTCTAGCTTTTAAGTCTATATATGTAACCCTGACGAAATCCATTGCATCTCTATGCCTAAGGATGAATAAAGAATCTAATCTAATCTAATCTAATCTAATCTAATCTTGTCTATCCATGTATTTTCTTGATTATTTAGTCAGTTTTGTTCACAAACGAACATATATAGAAGGCTGTGGCTATATGCCTCACATCCGCCATATTCTTGGTTGCAAATTCTTATAACATTAATAATGAAAAAAATCGTGAGGAATAGCCTATGTTTATTCAAGGAGCATTTTTTTAAAGATTTTATTTATAATACCGGTAATTGTAATGCAAAAACAATAACTTCGGCTTAATCATATTTTCAAACTTGGATATTACAACCTCATCAGAATTATGTAGGCTATTCTCGTCTGTTTGCAATAGCGTAGTGGTCAAGGCATCAGAATTGAATGTGTGGGCTAATGGTTCGATCCTTAGTGGGTTCTTGTATATTTTTTATTTTTATTTATGTTTATTTTTTCAAATGCGGCAATGACTGGAATAAGATAATAATTACTTCTAATGAATTATCATTGTTCGTGTCGAATTTTGGACACACACAAAAGAAAGCAAGAAAGAAAGTATGATTTTACAACAAATGCCTATCTGAGGCATAAAATAATAAAAAACGTACTGAAAATAGAAGATAACATAATGAAACATAATAATGAACTTAAATAAGAATGCAGGTCAATTACAGCCCAAACTACACTTTCTCTCAAGCTAGCATTTGTATGTGGTGCCATAACACAAAGCAAAATGAATTAGGACAATATCACCACCGTCTTAAGTTGAATATCGTGTGTTGCATTTTCCGCATTGTTAATTTTTTCCCCTCCTATCACATGGCCTCATATGTTCCGAGAATGACCTGTATTTTATGTCTTTTATAGGAAACTTGTGAACTAATGCATTAAAACTTGAATTTTAACTGCATACAAGTCCCGACGTTTTTTATTTGACGACTGTACACAGCCAAGGATAAAAGTTTCACTAATAATCCCTGTGTCAATGACAGACTGCATGGACTCAACATTATCAAGTTGTGAACACTACATGGCCCCACATCCTTTTTTAAAATTCACATAAATAATAAAGATGCCAGTCGCTTGGCAGTTGATTGTAATTGAACTTCAATTTCAATGCAATTTGGTCAAAAATATTGTTAACGGGATTTATGGTACTGTTAAAAACATTGTTCCTTGTTTGCGGGCCTTCTTTTCTTCATTTTACCCATGACTACAGCTTTCTGAAGACAATTTAATAAAATTTAAAACTAGATTTATATGTAGGCCTATAATTAATGTGGAAGTTTACACAGTGAAGTATTAATTATAATGGATGAAAACATTCTCATTCTCAACCAATTTTATAATTTTACTAATGTTCTGTGAATAAAGTCTCCACTCACTTATGTTTCATAATAAAACTAGATTTTTTGAAGACACTGCTAATTGAGTTGTCTGTTCATAGATGGCATTGCAAAGTACCATCACAATATCTTCCTTCCATGTCTCGGATAAGAAATTAATGATGTGTTTCAATGAAGTAGTATATGCAAAGCTGGAGTAACTTCTACCAGCTACACAGGGATAGTTAGAGAGCTTATGTGTAGAGTTTGCATGGTGATCAATGAAACAACCATTCAGCACTTGTATAATTAACTTTTATTAGGCACCAACATCTCTCTCCATAAGATGCTTGACTTCATAGTAACACTTCCGGATTTTAAACATTTTGGTCGTCGCATGAGCTTTGCAGTGACAAGGCATGATTCTTGTCAGCACCTTGAAGCATGTTGGCTCTTCTAAGCCACACAGTGTGAAATTTGAGCCGTCTAAATTTGTTGCGGGATATTACGAATGCTGAGGTTGTGCTTTCCCGGTTTTATAAATAACAAACATAATGGAGAACACAAAGTTTTCTCTACTTTGTACAAAAATTATAAATATAATGTTTGTAAATGCACTGTAAATTCACATTGCAAAGAATAGAAAACTAAAATATTTATTCCATCTGAACATGTAAGGCATTGGGATGCATTTGATGTTTCAGACGGAGCTTCTAGAAACCTTCGGCTTGAATCTTCATAGGATAGACAAGGATGTGCAACGATGTGATCGCAATTATTGGTACTTCACCAATGAAAATTTAGATAAACTACGTAATGTAATGTGCACGTAAGTAATCTACATCATTGCATTAGATTTAAGTGTTAGGACTTCACTGGTCCACTGAGAACTAACAAGTCTAGCTCTCAAGCAAGTAGAAAGTCCCTCATGAGTCACAATTATTTTGCAACCCATTACTTCTACACATCACACCTGGTAGAGGTTGAAAGAAGCAGAAACATAAATTCTAGGAACTTAAAATTTTACCGTCATTATGGGATATTTTATTTCCCACTCTCATGTTCCCATACAACCTTTTCTGGGCTGATGTCAAAAGAAAATCAATATCACTTTCAAACTTTCCTCCCCAAAAACCCGAGAGATAATAATTTACTACACTCATAAGACAAAAAAATGTTCCATCCTATTTTTGAAGTGAAACTTCTTTAGGCACTAGGAGTAAATCGAGAGCTAACCCAAATTTGTGTTATGAATAAAATCATCACGAAAGTAGCAGGGCTGTGACAGACTGCACAGAAAGCAATTGACTCTATGAAATAAAAAAAATAAAAAATCCAAAATGAAAAAGTCTAAAATTCCAAAATTAAAAACCAAAATCCAAAATTTAAAAAATCTAAAAATCCAAAATTTAAAAAAAAAACCCAAAATTAAAGAATCCAAAAAATAAAAAGATTCAAAGATCCGAAATTTTAAAAATCCAAAATTCTAGAATTAAAAAATTCAAAGCTCTAAAATTAAAAAATCAAAGATCCAAAAATTGAAAAACTTCAATAATCCAAAATTGAATTAATCAAAAAATTAAAATATCCAAGATTCACTTCTGTCGCGTGATGTTCCATGCTCCCGATTTTTGTTTTAATATGCTTAAGCCTTATATCAAACTTTGATCTCGATTTTTAATGTTGCGTATGTTTTTTCCAGGTTGAAAAGGGTACTTGTGCAAAATGATTTAGTATTTTCTTGTGTTTTGTAAACTCAGCGAAATGTATAACAAATTATCAAAAGCGACTCTTGAAAAGGCAACATAGAATTTTCAATGAGTAAATACAGCATTTGGTCAACATCCCTATTTCTCAACTAATACAAATAGAGGAGCAAAGAAGTCTATGGATGACACTCATTAGAAGAAGGGCCAGACTAGTGGGGCACATTATGAGGCATCCAGGCTTGGTCAACACTATATTAGAAGGAACAATAGAGGGGAAAAATTGTAAGGGAAGACCGCGATTAGAATATGCAAAACAGATTATTGGCGATTTTGGATGTAAAAAATATGTAGACATGAAGAGACTGGCTCAAGATAGGAAGAACTGGAGAATTGCATCAAACCAGTTGTGAAACTGATGACTACAGAGAGACTACAGAGAGAGACAAAGCTTACAGTGATGAATAACACGTCAGTGGACAGTAGTGGTGGCTCGTAGCTAAAATCAGTGAGGGTGATGCTCCTGAAAATTTTTAGCCTTTGTTTTAAAATTGTGTAAAAGGTAACATACGTACCGGTGTATAAAAAGAAAATTTATTTAGAAACTTGATGAAACCCTATAAGAACAAAATCAAACATTTTTACTTAGTTTCATCTGCATTGTTACAGTTCAAGCTTGGTCTATTCGTTTAAAAATGAAATTCATTCTTCTTGTTTTAATTTCCACAAAAAGGTCAATAATTTTCTCCTTGATCTGCCATGGTTGAATTTTTCTGTTGAAATAATATAACCGAAAAAATTAATCAAATAGAATAGCTGAGAACAAGATAATCTAATTCTACACTTTATCACAGTATGTGAATATTATTTATGGGGAAACTTGAAAAATAAAGTGTACAGGTCATTTTCCCATACATTAGAAGAACTTAAAGACAATATCACAAGAGAAATTAACTTTATCTCGGAAGCTAAACTTATGCACGTGAAAGAAAATTTCCTAAAAAGGTGCCAGTATTGTGTGGATGTAAGAGAACATTTCCAACATCTCTTGTGATGAGGTACGTGTTTATTTTCATTGTAATTTTAACTGTAAATGTGAGAACCTGAATCATTACACCGATCGCGGCTTTATTAGCGTAGATATTTCACCCAATCGCTCGGGAGTTGGAACAATACCCAATGGTGTATGGGTGTCTTTTGCGTTCAACAGATGTCTTGTTGTTGCTGTTCGATATCCTGGGGAAAATAGAGGGGAAACTTATTTTTGGGCTCCCCCTCGTATAATTTTCAAAGGTAATACTGTTATTTCTCAAGATTGGACAACCCTTCCTTCCTACTACCAACTTACTACATGGGTGCTGATTTACCCAGTGCTTGGGCATTGATGAAAGGCTTCTTGGGATGAGTGAATAATATGTGAATGTATGTATCTCCACAGCTACGTATGGGAGCACCTGGACGTGGGTTACATGCAAGGAATGTGTGATTTGGTAGCACCACTGCTTGTCATCTTCGACGATGAAGGAACAACTTATTCATGTTTCTGCCACCTCATGGAGAGAATGGGTTCAAATTTTCCAAATGGAGGTGCTATGGACACTCACTTTGCCAATATGAGGTATGTATTCTGTATTCACTCTCATGGTTGTCCATGTTAATTGGGACCACAACATGCACGAATAGTAGATAAACATGAATAAAATCAGGTAAACTGATGTAACAAAGTGCCAGTATGTTTTTGTTTAATCAGTTATGATTGCAATTATGATATGCAGAATACCAAAAAAAAAGTCAAATTGGCCGGTTTCAGGATTTGAACCATGGAACTCCAGAATGAGAGGCCAAGACGTTACAATCTCAGCCACCTGGGTCAGTTTAACGGTCTAGTTGGATAAGCGCATGTAAAGCAATAGTGTTATTTGTCATAGCTAACTGTAGTTTAACTGCCAAAGCCTTATAAGATCACAGTAAAATAATTGACTATGTTGTCATGATAAATGATTTGCATTTCATAAATTCTTTCGAATACGTATATTACCATAAAATAGACACTAAATTGAGCATTACTCCGAAACAGGTCAACCGATTTTATCCAATATCAATAGACGTCTTCCCATGGACATTATAAATGTGTATACCAAGTTTCATAATAATCCGGTAAAGCGTCTTTAAAATAGACTCCAAATTGGGTTTTACTCCAGTACCGGTCTACCGATTTGGTCCAATATCAGTAGACGTTTTCCCATGTACATTATAAATGGGTATACAAAGTTTCAGGAAAATCCATAAATATTTGAGTTATCGCGACTTCTTATATATTAACACATTCACTACTGACTACCTGCCAGCTCTTTAAATGCCCCAGCCCAGGGATTTTTAAATGGCCATTTAAACATACACATGAATTTACAGTACCTCACTCTTTTCAGTTTTTCTTGAAAACTATATGAAATTATTGCATAAAAATTTTACATACTTTCAGGAAGACTTCTGTGTTTGTTGAGTGGCCGCGGAGCTGCAGCAGACGGGATTAATTCAACACCACAATCATTGATAAATAATAACTCGTGTATCTCTTCACCTGATAATGGCCTACGCCTATAATCACATTTATCTCTTTTGTCACTGCACAAGGAATTACCTCTGAGCCTAATGCTAACCATTCTTCACGCTACTGACCGGCGTTGCGAAACTGGTCTTCAAAAGCACATGGAATTCTTTTGTTGTCAGGAGGTTAACGACATAATTTTAGGGTTTCTGTAAATCCAGTAAGTGTATTCACCCCCCATCTATTGCCTTAAATGGAAACTAGCAAGTGTATTCACCCCCTATCTTTGCCGTAAATGGAAACTATGACCTTCACCATTTCCTTGAAGAAATATACAAAAAATTGGCGCGGGCGGTTAAACGCCAGCTGGCGTGGACGGGAGGGAAGTGCTGGCTTTTCTTCCACGCCAAATGGCGTGCACGGTAGCGAATGTGTTAACATAAAAGGCACTAAATTGGGCATTATTCCAGTACTGGCCAACCGATTTAATCGAATATCAATAGACGTCTTCCCATGGACATTATAAATGCGTATACGAAGTTTCATAAAAATCCGATAAAGCGTATTTGAGTTATTGCGCCTTTAAAATAGACACTAAATTGGGTTTTACTCCAGTACCGGTTAACCGATTTGGTTCAATATCAATAGGGTTCTTCCCATGGACATTATAAATGTGTTTTCCTAGTTTCATGAAAATCCGAAAAAGCGTATTTGAGTTATGGCGCGTACAGGCACACTGACGGACGGACGGACAGATGGACAGACATTTTTCGTCCCCACACACAATCTCATAAAGTACCATACTGGCACTTAATAATTCGAATCTTATATAATTATTACTAGACTTTGGATTTTAGGTCTTCTTCTGCCTTTCACAGAATAGGCCTATCGACTTGTACTGGCCTCAGTTCCTTGTCTTAACTGGAGTCCTATGTCCTTCTTTCCTTTAGGTTTGTATTGTACGGCCATCTTTTGAATCCTTATTAATGAATTTCATTTTTTTAAAAAGTATAATATAATTTTTCCACCTGATACCCTCATTTAAAAATAATAATTCTTCGATGGTTTCCCTAACTCCTCAAGTTTTATTCTTTTAGTATAAAATTCCTTATCTATATATATAAAAATGAATATATGTGTGTGTGTGTGTCTGTCCTTTATGAATTACTACACCATTTATCCGATCGCCATGAAACTTTGGGAAGTTGTTGGGTACATTCCCGGGAAGGTTTCTGTCTCACTACATTTTTAATTTTAGCCTTTGTTCGCGAGTTATGAGTGAAAAACTGAAAGAAAACGTGCATTTTTTACGCTTTCGAAGCATCAGTTTTCAGTTATTCATTTCAGTTGTCAAATCAATTGCAGAAGGCTTTGTCTATTTTTGTCATACTTTGGAAACAATAGCATCGCGATCGCTTTGGAAGGCAATGGATATCTCATGTTACTATAAACGCCAGAGAAGTTAATGATAAGGTGATGAGGTAATGTTAAATATTTATTTAACGTGGAATATGCTTCTTATGAAAGATGGTTCACAGAAAATTCCGGGGAAGTTGCTTAGTTCGGGGTCCAGGCTACAACATTTCTATATGTAATCATAATTAAAATCTCTTATGTAGAGTCGTTAAATCTGCCTGAAATGTAACGGAATTATAAGTCTGGACAAATGAATATAGAAACTATGGCCTCAGTAGGCTTATTCCATTCTTCATCTATATAAATAAAAACGAATATATGTCTGTCTGTCAAACACATTTACACACATTTTTTTCATCGTGAGTTTAATCGATTTCAATTCTCATAATCTTCTGAGATTGTAGTAACGCTCGACGGGTAATCTATATAGATCTTCTATATAGCCTACATAAAAATGAATGTATGTGTGTCTGTCCTTTATGCATTACTATGCCATTCATCCGATCACCATGAAACTTTGGGAAGTTGTTGAATACATTCCCGCAAAGGCATGCTACATTTTTTATTTTAGCTTTCGTTCGCGAGTTATGAGTGAAAACGGGATTGAGGCGTACATTTCTTGTGCTTTCGAAACATCAGTTTTCAGTTGTCAAATCAATTGCAGATGACTGCCTACTTTCGTCATACCTTGGAAATAAAAGCATCGCGATCGTTCAAATTTTGTAAGCCCACCATGGCCGAATCATTTGTTTATAATGTCAAGGCACGCAGACAGATGAAATTTTCACCCTAGACGGAAGAAGAATGGTGAATATAGCCCTAATTGGACAAACATTATGCAGGGTCTTTTTAGGCCAGGGAACTCGAATCTAGGGTTATTTTTCCCATGCTGCGCTTTCTAATCGTGGAATTCACTTCAAAGCCGGATTTACAGTTGTTTCATTAATTAGGCCTATCAATCGTTTAGTTTAGACCTATGAATGTTTCGTGTGCAAAGTGTTAGCAAATATAATAGTTTAATTATTTTGCTCTTAATTTATAATCTTCCTATTGATTATTGTGGGTGAAGCCACGGAGATCTGCTATAAGCTATAATAAGCTGTAGCCTATCTAGCGTTTTCTGAGGAAATAGTTTGAGTGTGATAAGTCGTTCTTCCCCATTTCAAATTCTAAATACCTATATAAAGACCTTAAAGACCTCGAGTTTGAAAATAGAAAGTCCTTCATAAGTTATTTTCGCATTTACAAAATACAAAACCCGAGTGACGCCGGGCCTTTTAAGCTAGTCTATATATATAAAATACCCTGGATTAAAATTATCAAGGTAACTCAGGCCTACTTCTCTTTTTCTTTGCGTCATTGATTAAAGTTCCAATAAAATGTTCCTGTTAAAATGTTATTTAGGCTATATTTTATAGTAAAAGAATAAAACTTTAGGAGTTAAAGGCAAACCATCGAAGAATTATTATTTTTAAATGAGGGTATAAGGTGGAAAAATTATATTATACTTTTGGAATCCCTGTTTCTTCCATTCGCTCTAGATGTCCCTTCCATTTTTGTTTATGTTCTTCTATTTTCCCATTTACTGCAAAAAATATTCAGTTCTTGTCTAATGTTTTCATTAAAAACATGTCCACCTTAGTGCAAGTTTTGACTGCTTGTAAGAATTTCATTCCACCCACCTGAACATGGCTCGAATCTTGTCTCTTCATAACCCACGTTTCACTACCATATAGTAGAATAGGTACAATCATCACCTTTCAGAATTTAATATTTGTATCTCTTCATGTATTTTTTAACAATTTACTTACAGTTCCACATATACTGTGATGTCTGTGTAATTTAATATCTACATATTTTTCTTCATTGAAAGTCATATAGTTCCCTAGATAGTTGAAGTGCTCAACTTGTTCTAGAATCTTATCTTCAATTACAATTTTGTTTCGTACTGGGTAGGCTATTTCCCATGGAATGCCGTTGACTTAGTTTTATTTATTGCTATCTTCAAATTATAATCCTTTCCAATTAAATGTAAAAGATAGATTAATTTTTGTAGTTCACTTTCAGAACTTGTCAATAATTAATATATTGTAATATAAGGTAAAAACCTATTTTAATCCTTAAAGGATATGTGTACAAAAATAATGCTTGTATATTTGCATCTCATACAAGCCTGAAGCCTGAAACTGATGCTTTTATAGGACCTAAAACTGCCTATTTTGATGTTAGAATAAAGTTGCCAGATCTTTTTCAGTGAATCTGGGAACACTTTGCAAATCTGATATATGTAATACTTATAGAGAAATGGACAGCTTTCTGTGCTCCACCTCTAATCCTGATACCCTTTTGTTGCTACTTTCCCGAATCACGGAGCCTTTATGTCTTTTAGTTGCAACATGTTCATGACTGAAGTTTGCCTGCCATTTCCAACAGAAAAGTTACTTCACAATGAACAAAATGCAAAGTTTTCCTTTACTCCTCTTCTCATAAATGTAAAATCCTTTAGTATATTATAACCAGGGTCCAGATTTTATTGACGCTGCATTTACATTGCCAACTTGTAGATAAGTCCTAATCATGGCCTCTTGATTGTAGAAATTTATTTTTATTAGGTCATTTTTTGTCATTTTATGAAATTTTATATTTTTAGGGCATTTATTTCAATTTTACGTCATTATTTGGTCATTTTCGAGTCATTTACTTCCTTATATAGTCATCTTCTTGTATTTACATTGAGTATATTAACTTTTATACCTTCGATAATCTCAGTATGCTGACAGTAATTTACTGCAATACTGAATAAGGTAGGATTTACAAGCTTTCTTTCATACGGGTAATATTTAAATAAATTACTAGGTTACTATAATGCAACATTTTTGTAGGATCTACTTAAAAACATTTTCCTTACTTTTCTTCTCAAATGCTCGAATCAAGAAGAAAGAATAGAGTTTTTAGACCTACAACATCGTTTCTGCATTTACAGTTTTTTCCTATTATGTACAAATTAGGCTATAACTTTTTAGGTACAGTAATTTTTTTTATAAATAAATTATCAGTTTTAAGGTCATTCTTTATAACTATTAAGTCATTTTTTTAAAATTTAAGGTCATTTTATAGGTCATTTTTCAAACAATTTTAGATCATCAGAATCCGGGCCCTGATTATCACTAACTACATATTTTTGTTTATTTGACATCACTAAATATAAACTAGTAGGGGTGCACTCAGGCTAGTGATTTAAATTGAGGAGCTACTTGATAGAGAAGTAGCGGCTCCGGTCATGGAAACCACCATTAACGGCTGTGGATGTCGGCATGCTGACCATATGCCCCCAATCCTGCCATCTCTTCTGCTTGTGGTAGATGATGCAGCGGTTGGGTGGTAGACCTTGTCCCTTCCGGGATGTAAGTGCCATGGAGTTAGTTAGAAATATCAACTACAGTTTAAATCACAAACCGCACACATGGCTGTGTTAAATACAAGCAGTCAACATTGAAAACAGCTAGACCAGAGACGAGGTAAGAGTGCGATGTGACTACCTCAACTCCGTTCCATACCTGAATAAGAAATGCACAGTGGCGGCTATTCAGGGGAAGTAGGTGAAGTAGCACTTCACCAGTATTTTCCCTTTACAATACGTATTTTTAAAGTTTATTTTCCATATCACGAATTGGTTTTTACTATAAATGTATCTGTATTTTTTAATTTCCTGCCACGCCACCACCTGGTGGCAAAGCTAGGAGACACTGAGATCCTGAGAGGGCAGCATGCTTCAAGTCGGCCGTGTGAAGGTGAACTGGAAACCACGCCCTCCTTTGCATGGGTAGTCTGTTCAAATAAAAAATGAGAATGGCAAGCAGCAGTTTTCTCGCTTATCCCACGTCTGCTAGGTGACGAGAACAGACTACCCATGAAGGAGTCCCCCTTGTTCAGGCATTTTCTTCGCCGCGCCAGCACCTCACACTGTCAGCTCGGAGAAAGAGGTGGGCACGTTAGATCTTCCACCGTCTGACGGTCTAACGCCGCCAAATTCGAATGTGTTAAATTCAGAAAAACCCGGATTCCACAACCCCGATTAAGTATTCTGTCGCACTGGGAACACTAAGCGACTTCCTCTACTTTGATCATTAAAAATACTAATTTCTCGTCTCTTATTCCATTTCCGGGGAACTCTCATGCGATTTGCCCTGCCCTAATTATTGTTATTATTATTGTTGTTATTATTACTATTATTATTATCATCATTATTACTATCATTATTATTATTATTATTGTTATTAATAATATTTTTGTGCTATTTTCTCTCGTCACACAACGTTTGACGAGACGAGAGAAATTAGCAAAAAAAAATCGCGTGAGAGTTCCCAGAGATGGATTAAGAGACGAGCAGTTTAGATAGGCCTACTAATAACCCAATTTCACAGCTCCGTTTCTAGTGGTTTATTTCTTAATGCTGATTTGTTTTTACACCAAAACATATGACAGTTTTGTCCTACAATTTATGACCAATAACTGAAATTACCCGAAAACTGGAGCTACCTGGTTCTTACTTGGAACCCACATGCACACATATTAAAGGTTGTATTAATTGTTATTTTCAGATCTCTAATTCAGATACTGGACTCAGAAATGTTTGAGTTGATGCATCAGAATGGCGACTACACGCATTTCTACTTCTGTTATCGATGGTTCTTGCTTGACTTTAAACGTGGTAAGTATAAAATTTGAATCTTCACCTGTTACTCCTGGTAAATAATGGTCATCTGTTAAGGATTATTCAAGCTATGACCCGTAAGATAAGATAAGATAAGATTAATTTATTTAGTCCATCTGATCATGTACATTTATGGGATGTATTAAATAATTACAATTGCTAGTATATAATATACATTTACAGTTTAAATTCAATAAAAAATGAAAATACATTATCAACATGATGTGGTAAGTGTGTTGAGTGATTTTGATGTTTAATAAAATCAGGTAAACTGATATAACAGAGTGCCAGTATGTTTTGTTTAATCAGATATGATTGCAGTTATGATATGCAGAATACAAAAAAGAAAAAAAGTCAAATTGGCCGGTTTCGGGATTTCAGCCATGGAACTCCAGAATGTGACGCCAAGACGTTACCATCTCAGCCACCTGGGTCAGTTATGGGATAAGAGCATTTAAAGCAATAGTGTTGTCATAGCTAACTGTATTTTAATTGCCAAAGCCTTAGAAATCACAGTAAAACAAAAGGTTATGTTGTCAAGATAACTGATTTTCATTTTTTTCATAAATTCTTTCGAATATGTATATTACCATAAAATAGGCACTAAATTGAGCATTACTCCGAAACAGGTCAACCGATTTTATCCATTATGAATAGACGTCTTCCCACGGACATTATAAATGTGTATATCAAGTTTCATAAAAATCCGGTAAAGCTTATTTGAGTTACCGCGTCTTTAAAATATACACTAAATTGGGTTTTACTCCGGTACCGGTCAACAGATTAGGTTCAAATTCAATAAGGCACTTCTTATGGACGTCATAAATGGGTATACCAAGTTTCATGGAAATCCGATACAGCGTATTTGAGTGATTTCTATTAGAAGGCGCCATAATCTATTAAAATAGGCACTAAATTGGGCATTACTCCGGTACCGGTGAACCGATTTGGTTCAATATCAATAGGGTTCTTCCCATGGACATTATAAATGTGTTTTCCAAGTTTCATGAAAATCCGAAAAAGCGTATTTGAGTTATGGTGCGTACAGACACACGGACAGACGGACAGACAGACGGACAGACATTTTTTCGTCCACCACACTATCTCATAAAGTACCATACTGGCACTTAATAATGAGAAATTAGTAATATCTTAAGCCAAGAAATAGCCAAATTTTGGTTAACCCTTTGAGTGCTAAACTGTTTTCCGGAGTATACTTCTGAAATGCCACCACTGATTCACTTACTGATTTCTGCTTCTCACGGTCTTGAATGCCAGTGGGTTCATTAAGGAATAATCAATGGTGTCTTATAGAGTTTTTATTCTAATGTCATTGAAAATACACAAATATTTCTAGTGACTGCAGTGTTTGTTATTTTCAGAATTATTATACGAAGATGTGTTCAGCGTATGGGAGACAATCTGGGCAGCCAAATACGTGGCCTCAAGCCAGTTTGTTTTGTTCATTGCTCTTGCCCTGGTCGAGTCCTACAGGGACATCATCCTCAGCAACAGTATGGATTTCACAGACATAATCAAGTTTTTTAACGGTTAGTACCTAGCCGTGGATTGTAAACTTGGCTTATAATTTTAAAGCATTCATTACAGTAAAATCACAATTATCTGTGTCAATTCTGACTGTGACATGCACATATAATTGAAGGGCCTAGTTCCATAAAAGTGTAAGGCACAAGGACATAGTTTCGAGAAATCTTGATGTTTTTAAACAGTGTTACCACTCACAAGTAGGTGGTTTAAAGTTTAATTTTATAACATATATTTTTGAAGGATGGGCTAAATTAGTGTTCTGCAAATTTACAAGGTAGAATGTATCGGAATTTTTTACAACTAGAGATACCTAAACATGTTAAACAAAAACTGAAGTACTTTTGCAGTAGCAAAATCTTTTTACTTTGTATCATATTATTTGTTTTTAATTTATTTGAGTAAAAACCTATATTATACAGTGACAATTGCATGTTTGCCAATGAATACCAGTATAGTTATTAATACAATAGATGATAAGCAAATCAATCTATTTTGAATGAAGTTACGCTTCAGAAATGCAAGTTAACTTTTATTCAGTTTTTAAAATACAGTTTTATGTTTAACATCAAAAATAAAATATTTCTTCTAATGAAGACGAAGGGGGAAACGTCCCCATAACACTAGCAGCATTTCCCCTTTGGATGGCTATGCCTATGCGCTGCCTCAGGTATTCAGTGGCGCGATGATCGTTAGTAATGGACTGCAGATGTTTGCCCAATTCACTAACGAAGGCTTTGGCTTCAGAGCACCAGGGACCAAAGGTTTCTACTCCGAAGACGACAAAGATGTAATTATCGATTATAGCATGATATTTCGACCTCTTTAGCTGGACATTTGCTTGGATGGTAGCACTGCGGAAAATAAAAAGTTGATAAATATACCTCAATAACAGATAGGAAGTGTGCCTTACGCCTTTATGAAACTGTTATGAAGTAGAATGAATGTGCAGTCTCACAGGTCTTTTCTTATAACTGAGCAGAGGTATAAGGCACAAGTACAAATAGTTCACTGAGTACTGACGAGATATGAGGAGAAGGCGTAAAATGTTAAAAACTCAAAATTAAAGTAAAACAGTGCCATTCAACCATCAGCTGAGGATGAGGGAGCTGCTTCCCTGGAAACCAGTTCTGCATAAATAATGTAAGTGGAGCAATCAGTGTTTTTGTTGTTTGACTAATTCTTAATTTTAATCAAAATTAAAGATTTGTGCCTTATGCCCTTATGGAACTAGGCCCTTCAATTAAAATGTGAATGTTAGAATTATCGTCCATTGTTTCAAAACTAAAATTCTCACTGTAGTCGATCAATATATCTTCAACTGTTTGATAAACAATAAGTCTAATCTCCATGAACAAAATTTTCAATATAATTTACACCAACATAACACTAGGAATAATTACCTCATAGTGACACAAAGTACAAGATTAACTAAAACAAAGAAGTGGTGCAATAATTTGGGTATTAAGTTGTTCAATAGTTTACCCAAAACTGCACATTGAGTTAAATTAAACAGGTTTAGGACTGTTCTGAGAGACTGGCTTGCGAATAATCCATTTTATTCATTCTTGTGTCCGACTTTAGCGTTGTGTACAAATATTTGAATAAAAACACTTTCTTAACGCACTTTATTTTACCTTAGTAAACTTCTGGACAGCCGTTTCACAGGTGGTGTTCCTGCATCATCAGCAGAGCGCCAGAGTTGGCGCTCTGCTGATGATGCAGGAACACCACCTGCGAAACGGCTGTCCAGAAGTTTACTAAGGTAAAATAAAGTGCGTTAAGAAAGTGTTTTTATTCAAAAATCCATTTTATTCTGTTAGTGAGTTTTTTGAAGTTAATATTGATGTTGTTTTCTAAATTTATACACTATACTGCTATTCGACATAATTCTGTTGTCCATTTTCATTCTCTCTCTTAATTTATGTATGTTGATTAGCCGCATTTTGGTGTGGTTCAAAAACAAATCAAAATCAAAATCAAATCAAATCAAAATCAAATAAATAAAATGGAATCCTTTGAGTATACATTCCGAATAAAATATTTATTTCATGCTACGATGTGTATAACATGCAACAATGATATCCTATGGCCCACAGTACCTGAACATAACATATTTTAATGAATTATATCGATACCTGTGATCACAACAAAATTTTCTCAAGCATGGAAATTATCCTATACCGAATTTTTTATCCTATCGCTTGTACTATTCTAGCTTCAGGTAATGTTGTTATGGGTTACGCACAGCGAGGGAAGTAATTGTCTCTGTAGAAGGAAACAAATCTTGATGAAAATTGACAATGCTGCAATAATATTTTGTGGTTCATTTCAGAAATGGCTGAAAGACACGATGCGAAAGCCATCCTGTCTCTTGCCCGAGAACTGGTGCTACAGCTCCAAACACTTATCGAAAACAAGTAAGCTAGAGCGGTCATGTGATGGTATTTGTGTGTGAGAGAAATCCCTTCTATTTTTGTGAAGAAAGATAGCATCATTAAAATATATTGAAAGTATAATATTATTATATTGTATTGTTATAAATACCTCTATTTATTGGTACAAAATTAAATACCTTACCAATCACAGTATTGGCTCTTGTTGTAGAGGTGGTCTGCTTTGTCTGAGACGAAGCAGCTGAATCATCACATAGGCAGACTTTACTCATGTGTGAAGTCCTGCTTATGCTGTAAAAACCACCATTTCAGTAGATTTGTCAATGTGCCAAAACAAAAATATGTATATCGTTCACATAATGATGGAACAAGCTTTTAAAATAACAGGTAATAGAAATTTAAATGTAACAAATTAAGTAAGGATTTGATTTGTTTCGAAAAACATTAATACTGTGGGGATGTACTTAACTCTTCAGCCCAGTTCATAAAAGTTAATTAACGGAACGTTGGATAGATTCATTAGGATCAATGTGTAAGTGCATGACTGAATAGTACCAACCACCATTATCTGTATCTGTATCTGATTTCCCATGTCCCCTATGTTGGGGTGAAGGGCCTTTGAGTGGAGGTTTCTGTTACCTATGTGAATTTTGTTATACTTATTTTCCAAGAGAGAGTAGAGGGACAGGTAACCTCCATTATACTATCTACGAGGGTCATTTCAGAAATCATGGCAACTATTTTATATATTCCGAATAACTGCATATGCGGTTATTGCACTATATACATTTGAAAACATGGTGTACACAGTACAGGATGCGACCACCAGATGACGTCTGAGTGCATTGGTGTCCAGTAGACAACACATGCAAACGTTAGTATCCTAGAGACTGTGTTCCGAAATGGATGTCACTAAAGTTGAACAGCGAGCATATGTAAAAATTGCATTTCTGCATGGCAGAAATGCTCATGAGTGTCATGCCAAGCTATGTGGGAAGTGGTTTGCAAACAGGAAGGACATCCTAACAGTGCATCGATGAAAGGTGGCTTGCATAGATACAGTAGTATTAATCAGACGTGGCAGTCCAAGCATGGATGCTCAGTAGATGCAGACGAGTCCAATACACATTCGTACTGCATGGAGGGGTGTATGGGTTAGTTATGTCGTTGCTTTCAGAGCGGTAAGATCGTACCTAGTATAATGCAGTGAAGAAACAAGAGACCTCGTTACAATCGCTTCTCCTCTCCCGCTAGATTTTTACCCCTCCCCATGATTCCTCCTACATGCATCACCTCTCTCACGCGCATCTGACTGCCACCTCTCATTAATACCACTGTACATCACACACAGCTGATGGTATTCAGCGCCTTCCTCATCGTTGGCAAAGATGTGTGGGGATTATTTTGAAGGTTCTTAGCTCATAAGAGTACGAGTATTGCATGTACTGTTTCGTGCATATGTAATACAAGTAAAACAATGATCTCTATTTACCCAAGGCGCCTTGTATCCGGATCCCAATTTAGAACAGCATTGCGAAGAACATTCCAACGACTTTCAATCGTATATTCTGATTTATGTTTCCTGCAGCTTTATTGACTGATAAATAAAAGTTGCCATGACTTCTGAAATGACCCGCATATTTATTGTTACCAAACAATTGCTTTGACAAGTTTATGTAATTTTTGGTTTTGGGAAACATACCAGATATACCCGAATACTACACGCATTTCTTTTTTCAAAAATCATGAACAAAAAACTGGGATGCAAGTATTATTTGAATATTGGACACCTCTCATCTGAATTTCGAAAATAATACCACAAAAGCCATAACTCATGAAATTAAACCTATTTTTGGTATTTTTCTTCATATTTCCCTATATACCGGTACGTGTATCATATGACTCATGCACAATGCATGTATCTTTCTGTCCATTGTAGTGTGACTGTGCTCATTGATGCCATTTTGAAAAAAAAAATATTGTGGAAGCTTTGTTCCACTAAGGGTAGCCAACAGTTTTAAGTAACTGTAGTTATTTCAACATTTTGTACAATATCGGCTCAATGTAGCACAATGCTTTGTAGTAGCATCACAGTATAGTATAACAGTAGCAAAGCTGTAATGAAAGAAAACATGCATCCTTTTGACAGATGGGTTGCGATACTAGCAATCCAGTGGCCAGCAAGAGGCAACTAGCAAACAACCATTTTCAGACCGGAAAAGAAAGGAATATATGATCATATTTCTCGTTTATGATGGTTTCTCGGGATTCCAACCTTTTGAAAATATTTGTGATGTCCAAGCTTTCGGCTGCTACTAGCTCTGCAGCCATCTTCTGGGAGAGAAGTGAGCTAGAGAAGGTTGATGGAGCTCTTATATCTTGTAATTGAGTTGGTGGATGGTAGGCAATCATATGACAGGAAAACTAGTGGTGAAGCACCGGCGTCCTATTGGTTGGAGCAATTCATTGGTCCTCATTTGGCCTGATCTTGTAGCTGGCTTAGGGGTGGGTTCTAGGCCTGACTAAAATCCAGTCCATTGTCTCTGTTGAAGTTGTTTTCATTGAGTTTAATTTCCAAAGCTTCAGCCATATCACGGCCCCAGTAGGTAGATAGTTTACCCGGGGTCCTCACCCCTTGGAACTTGATATGGTGGTCGTTTTCATACATATGTTGGGCCACTGCAGACTTATTTGGGTAACCCAGTCGGATGCAGCGCTTGTGTTCACTGCATCTGGCCTCAATGGTATGGCCTGTTTGCCCAATGTACACAGCTCCACATTGGCATGGAATTTCGTAGATCCCTGGGGTCCGCAGTCCAAGAAGGTCTTTTACGGGGCACACCAGCTGTCTTAATTTCGATGGTGGCATATGTAGCCTACATTATGTCATATTTGCACAATCAAAATGAGTCGATTAAAACAAACCACAGATTCATGCAAAATAAACAATTAACACAATTGATAACTAAAAAACTAAAAATAAGCTTTGAGGTGCACTTCACGATTAAAGTACGCCGCCTGTGAAAAAGACCTAAGATTCTAGCCCAAATAACTCCCGTATAGTAAGTTTCCTCTAAATTGTTCAATGTTTTCCCATTTAGGCCTGCATTCATGATCCCCTTCTGTCCAACTTTGTAAAAAATATTGAATCTCTGCATGTTGTAATGTTATAAACAAACAAATCAAGCAGAGCATTCTAACAAAATCAAAGCTATTGACAAGTTAATGTGTTATATAGTAAACATTTATTTCAGTTATACTCTTTCTTTCCTGGTTGCTAAGACAGTCCATCTGCAGTTAATTTTACAGTTCAAATGTTTTGATGAAAACTGTACATCGATAGCGTAAATAAATCACGGTTTCTGCTGCCAGTTTTTCACTCATAACTGTCAAACGAGACAGTTAGTTATAAAAATCCGGCTTTGAGACGCCCTTCAGTCTATCTATGTTAAAAATTTCAGATCTCTGCGTGGCATAATTTTGACTGGGCATCGAAGACACAGACAGACAGACAGACATTATTCTATTAAACACTTTCTGTTATTATATAGAAGATAAATTCACTGTCAACAAGTTCCCTTTTCTTTTTTTTTTTTTTTCTTTTTTTACAAAAAGTTTAAAAAGGTACAATTACAAACAAATGCACACGCGAAGGGACATCTTTTGTCTATTTTTATATACAGTCGCCAAGTTTCTCAACACATTTCTCCCATCGTGATACCAGTTTCAAAATACCCTGTTCATAGAACTCCATTTGGTTGGAGTATAGCCATCTGCAGACTGCTGTTTTCACTACTGCATCTGATGAACCTTATCTCAGCAGTTCAACATTTCATATGGTGCGGTGTACTATATTGTGCATGACACATTGAAGTTTCGTAAAGTTAGTGCTTGCTGGGTGCCTAAGAAACTGACAGACGACCACAAGGGCCAGTGAATGATGACAAGCTTGGATCACCTATCACATTACAATTTCATTTGTTTGGTCCCATGAATAAATTCCTGGCCGGTAAACGCTTTGTGTCAGATGCAGAAGTGAAAACAGCAATCCGCAGATGGCTATACTCCAACCGAACGGACTTCTATGAACAGGGTATTTTGAAGCTGGTATCATATTGACAAACTTGGTGACTATATAGAAAAATAGACAAAAGATGTCCCTTCATGTGAGCATTTGTTTGTAATTGTACCTATTAAACTTTTTGTGTAAAAAAAATATTGTGCATTACTTTTCGATCCACCGATCGATTAATACATCCTCTGTATTAATCAGTTATGCCATGCTAGATTTTCTCTCATTGTGTGAACAATATAACAACTGTGAACGTATTAGGCATATCAGTATGTGAATGTAAATACATTCCTCTTGTTTTGGATTGATATAAGTGTGAATGGTATAGTTGTTCATAATGTTTCTGTGCCTTAAATAATCTCTTCTGGTTATATAAATGCCGAGCTGGAGTATTGTGGGAAGGATGGAATGGGTTAGGGGTTCTTTCTCTAGGTGTCTTTTATTCTTAATGGAAGGACATAGGGAAGAATGCACCGTAGTCTTCCTGTGTTGTGTATTTAAAGCTCATATTTACAATATTACTAATTCTATTTAAATTCTCATTCTATTTAAAATGCTTTGTAAATAGTGTATAAATGTGAAGTAATAGGTGTGCACTGTGTGCCTGGAAGCTGATGTGCATATCATGTTACCGTATCTTAATTTAATGTGTGATTAACTGAGAAATCTATAAACAACTACCAGGTACACCAAGCTGGCAAATGCTACTGTAACGATATGGCGAATGCATAGATACATGACTATACGGCTTACGCTCTATGAAGGAAAATCGGGTGGGGCTTTAGTGGGACCTGCTTGTGTGAGTAGTGAATGATAGTGAGTCTACTCTGCCTCGTTTCAGATTACTCCGTGCCTAACAGAAGCAGTACATTGTCCAATTTCAATTGCACGGCAAGAAGCTATACATAAACCAAAAATGTAAAGTATACCATGAAAAAGAAGGAATGTTTCTGAAGCCAGCTGTATAAAACTCATATTTTTACGACACTTGACTGTTGAGCTATGAGGTTTTGAACGAAAAGTAATATTGTTGATCAATCGCGCACCTCCCGGTAGTTGTTGCAGGAAATCTCTGTTCTCTTTCTTTCTTCTGGCAAGTGCGCATAAAGAGTTGGCAGGAATTGGCATTCGCCGTTTACCTTCATATAGCGTGAGCCATATAGCTACATCATACTATTGATATCATACGGGAAAAGGCAATATAAATTGACAGTAGTTGTACTGTTTTTGAACAGTTATGAAGAACAGTATGGGATTTTGAATGACTTGAGGTTTCCCTGGTGTTTGGTCTGAGTTTAATGTTCTCACCAGGCTTGCAACCCAAGAGCGCTATGCTCGGTACAGGATTATGTTAAGAAAATGTTCAGTGTTATAGTGCATTCTAAAGCCACGTTAACCATTGGCATCCTTTAAGGGTATTTTCACATTGGGTCACTTGTGACGGTCATTGCTTTTTGCAGTGAACACATCTGAGTCACTTGTGACGGTCACCGCTAGTATTGCCAATAGTAGCTACATGATAAAACAATTTGTAATTGCTTTCAACATCCCAAATGGCAGGTCAACATTCCACTTTCACCTATAAAATCTTCAGTATTAATCAAATTTAAACTCATGGCTGAATAACTAGTTTTGCTGAGCTCGATTATACAACTGAATTATGTATATACAACTTGCAGTGTTGGCAATCATAAAATGCAGTGACTGTCACTTGTGACCCATTGTGAATGCTCCCATTTAAACTAATGCTTCTTCGCCGGTGGACTGTCTCATACTCCACATGGAGTCAGAGCTTAGGTGTCAAAAATTAAGGAATGCATCCTCATTGGCTGTGAATAAAATTCTGTTAACTCTAAGGCAACTCAATGGCTAAAATACAAGTTGAAGACCCAAAACTAGGGATGGGTCGATACCAGATTTTCTCATTACTCTATACCGATACATGATTTTTTCCTCGATACTCGATATGTCAACAATTCCAGTTTCATTAAATAGGTACATTAGAAATTAAAAGTTGAGAGAACTGTGTAATACCATCTAAATTAATTAAATGTGCATATTTAATGAGACAAAATTTAATATCATCAGTAGCCTATAATTATTTTTAAACTCTACATTAAAAGTAAAATTAGTTTTTGAAACAGTCCACTTACAAGTTTTTGTTCAAAAATTACATTGGGGTTTGGACAGTCAGCTTGCTTCTTGGTTGTTATTGAAACGTTTGACAGAAAACGAAACAATTAAGAATATCTTCTGTTTGGATTTTAAAAGTTGGAAAGTCTTTATTTATGACTAGACAAAAGTCACAGAGTGGTTTTCTCCATTTCAAGGAGAAATAGAAGTATTTACTATATTTAGTGGACTACTAAAAGCAGAAAGAGATACCGCATTTCCTTAAACTGCAGAATTACCAAAGTATCAAAAAAGTACCGAGCTAGTTTTCTGAAGTATTGCTCGATTCCGATACCATCCAAGTATCGAGAGTATCAAGGTATCGAAAGTATCGAGGACCCATCCCTACCCAAAAAATACAATTTTATTGTCCTAGGCACCCTCCAGATAGAGATAATTATGGTGGTTTGCTGGCCTTTGATGTTAGTAGTTAATATGACTTTATAATGCACTATGTCATTACAAGGGACTCTCTTTATAGTCAAAAGTGTAAGAACATTGTGTTATTGTGAGTGCAAGTTGGCAATAGTAATGTGTTCATGTGGCCAGCTGTCACTGCTTCAAGTGACCATAGTAGATGAGACTTGGGGGCATGTAAACATTACAACTGTTTATAGAGCTGGTAGAA
This sequence comes from Ectobius pallidus, assembly GCA_964059195.1. Taxonomy (NCBI): domain Eukaryota; kingdom Metazoa; phylum Arthropoda; class Insecta; order Blattodea; family Ectobiidae; genus Ectobius; species Ectobius pallidus. The sequence continues at coordinate 208,510,901 of CAXKWD010000002.1, forward strand.
TATGCTTACCTGGCAGTCGTTCATAGATTTCATCTTAAGTATCTAGTCAAGACAATCAATGTATTTTCCGTGTATATAAGGAAGCAGGCTATGGTACCTCTGCGAGATAATTCATATTATTAGTAGACTATAATTAATAATTATTAATCATACTTTTATCCACTTTATGTTACAGCTAATCTTACGCATAACTTATACACTTGACTGTCATATTCACAACTATAATACAATATGCATTAAAACAGTGTTTGTCAGTATTTAAAAGAGCATTTGATTAAAAGTGGTGTGAATTCAGTTTATCTCTAAAGCGGAGTCCAGATGTGCCGAATATTCAGATGCATTTCGCCATTTTCAGCTCTTTTTCAGAGGAGTTAAAAGAACCTTGCCATAATATGTTTAATTTTTTTTTTCCTGGTACAGTTTCGTTTTTTGACAAAATGTCTTGTTGTCCCAAAAGTTTTATTGGGGACATTCAAATGTCCTGCCTTTTTGTGATTGTGATTGGCCAGTGTGTTTCACGTTACATTAATAAAAGTTACAACACCGAAGGTCTTGCTCATTGTCAAAACATACTTTAGTGGAATAATATGTGCTGACTTTTATGATAAATTGTAAGAAAAAGCACACTTCTTGATAGAATACATAAAAGTGAAATGTACAGTGGCATTGAGGCATCTATTTCTGTGGGATGAATTATCTACAGCAGTCTGCAGAAGAAATTTAATAAGCAATTTGGGATAATTTGTGTGCATGAGACAAAGATAAATTATAAATATTACAAAAAACTACTCAGTGAACTTTATCTGAGGATGCAAGCTAGATGGTTGGGAAACAAATTATGTGTAAGTACACTTAAAATAGTGAAGTTCAGTGCATCAGTTTAGTTTTTTGTATTATTTGATCACTTCACTGTGATTCCCGCTTATAATAGTGTTGATTATAAATATTCCTTAAAAATTTTGTCCCCTTTTTTCCTTAATTGTCCCAGGTTTTTTACAAAAATAATTAAAATATCCTGTTTTATATAAACATTATATGGACACCCTAGATTACGAATATATTCATGAGCTATATCTGATTATTTTGGATTTCTACTTACCCGCGAGTAGTCCAGATAATTGGACTGTGGTTTCCAAGGCTCTTTCTGCTTAACTTACACTTTTTTAAAATTGATTCAATGGGACATGTTACTTATAAGTTGCATAGAAAACTTTGAAGCGAGTGACTTAACCAATAGCCCCCTCACCCTTCTCCCCACACAGACAGCCTATCACTCCACAGAGGCAACAGTAATACACTGCTCAGAAGACGCTCATTCACTCAAAGACATGTTTCGAACAAATTATGAACATTGCCAATAATTTCCAGAGTCTGACTATGTAATGTCCTGCCACTAAGTTCAGAAATAACAGGAGGCATATTTAATTAGTTCTTACTCAACGAACGACGCAAAACACACAGAGAATGTGGATTGAAATGACAACTAATAACACTACGCATGTCTTGCTGTGTTATGATTCCAGAATAACTGTACTTGGCAATTCAATGCAGTGTGTCATATATTTTGTTTACGATACTTCCTAGTCGGATGACCAGTTAATAGCTCGCACGCTGGGTGTGCTGATCAAGGACATACCTCAAGAATGCCTTCATAATAGCTTACTGTATATTTTTCCAGAATTTTGAGGGTGGAGCTGAGATGTGTGGGTTAAATGCAAAAGTACCTCAAGTACCAACATGAATTAAAGTGACAAGAAATTAATGACAAAGTTGCTTCAGGTATGGATTCACATTGAGAAAAGGCATTTTTGGTAAAAAAATATGTTTATTTTATTGCATAAAAGCACCACATTTGTCTGCTTCAAAATAACACTTAGTTTATGTGAAAATTCCAACAGGAAGTAATTAAAAAATAAGTTTATATGAGGGTGAGTCCAAAAATAATTTCCCCTGGTGACTGTGTATAGAGCTGTGGATGAAAGACAAAAAATATGAGACGTTAAAGATAAGACGTACCTTTATTTTCCCACATAATTACCACGTACATTGAGACATTTGTCATACCGCTTTATAAGCTTCAAAAAGCCATCCATGAAAAAATCAGTGCTTTGAGCTCCCAACCAAGAGATGCAAAATGGTTTTGCATTGCCATCGCCGAGTGTGGTCTTGCATTGTCATCCAACAACAGAACGCCAGATTGGAGAAGTCCAGGACACTTTTTCTGAATCACCTCCTTTATTTTCGACAGAGTGTGACAGTAGCACATAGCAGTGATTGTTCCATCCTCCAAAAAGTCTAGCAACAAAACCCCTTGGATGTCCCACAACACTCTGAGGAACACTTTACCTGCAGAGGGTGTTTTGAACTTCTTTCGGACAGATGATAATGGATGTTTCCACTTCATAATGCAGCCTTCGATTTGGGCGTGAAATTGTGGACCCATGTTTCATTCCCTGTCACAATCCAAAACCGAAAGTCGTTGCCATCACGATGGTGTATGGCTGTTTTTCGCGTTCAACCGATGTCTTGTTTCCCCCATTGCTGTTCAATTTATTTCTGGACTCCCCCTCATATATCACAGTGTGCACACATTTTATCCTAGGTAATCCCACGAAAGTTGGATTTATTAAGACTGTTCCATGAATAAAAGTGTAACAGATTATAAAATAATAATTAGTTTCATGCTTTGTTGTATAAAAACAAAACTAAGAGCTATGAGATCACAGCATACTGTGAATCAACCATCCATGAATCGATTAAAGTTACAGTTGACAGTGCTATCAATGGTGCTTATAAGCAGTGATGGGAAAATTACAAAAAAATAGTAATTGGGCTGAATTACAATTACTTGAGAAAATTTTTACTTAATTACAATTACAAATTACTTTTTGAAAAAGTAATCAGTAAAATTACAATTACAATTACAATTACTTTACAAAATGGCAGTACCTAAAAATTCCTGCTTTTTTGGGGGGCACAAAAAAGTAATCAGTAAAATTACAATTACAATTACTTTACAAATTGGCAGTACCGGTACCTAATTTTTTTTTTTGGGGGGGGGGGGCAAAAGGACAGAAACTATTGGGCCATTCAGCTAATAAAGTTGCTTGGGACGTTACAAAGTCTAAAATTATTAATGACCAAACAAACAAAACAGATCAATACCAATATTTCCATAGGCTACACATGAGTAAGTTTTGTTAATATTACCTCCAACCTGGATATTAGTTGTGACGACGTTAGCCTATAGCAATTGAAAATGAGAAGCAAATTTCAAAATATACTTAAATAAGAAATGTTCTTACTGAAAACATTTTAAGTGAAAAATTTTTTAGAAAAAAAATATATAGGGTGCATTTTTCGATCTTTTTTAAACCGAATCTGTAAATCGCTTCAGCTTCACTGGGGTTAAAAAGAAGGCCATGACAGTTCATGTAGCAAAACCCATAAAGTGACATTTACAATATATTGTGAAACCCCGCAACACGCGGCGTAATATTGCAGTATCACAATAGATTAGATTTGATCAAATTAGAAAAAGACAAATACCGGGATCAAGAATCCTACTATCAGAATTATATGTGAATGTCACCTTGTTGTAAATCACTGGTCCTCATACAGCATAAATGAATTTTCAATGCCAGAAGCATTATTTTCAACAGAACCTCTAATGCTCGGTAATTAACTTTGAAGTTGAGGTTAGTTTGAGCTTAGTTTTATAATGTGGAACACATGACCTTCTTTTCAAAGAAAGGGATATAAATAAATTTTATAGGCTGAGAAAATTAATTTTAATTTCTTGAACCCGTCTTGAAATGATTAGAAACCATACAGAAATCTAATTAAATGTAGTATCGCTCCCCGTAAATTGCTCTGACTGTGGTCGCCATAAAAATAATAATAATAATAATAATAAAAAAACACGAAATACTTTCGACTTCCGCTCATCTCAGCTGATGTCGCGTTGCCACGTTTTTCCGCAGAAATGCTGACTTGCCATGTCGAATGTCGCGTCACTGCTTTAAAGCTATGGTTTGTCTACAGCGTTCATCGCCGGGGTCAGCGATCATCGTTGTAGGGGTGGTTTCTTTACGGGAGATCATCGTCCATGATACTGTTGCTATCCACAGTTATAGTTGGCCTTGTCAAACAGCTCGGTGTGGTGGGGGGACATGGAATTTGGAAATTTGTTAGCTTTCATAACCTCAGCATAGCCTATAAACGCTCACTCAAGATAAAACGCTGACAGGAACAAAGGAAATTCACTTTTGGTGAACTAAATGTTAAATGGTTCAGTGAATAATAAAATAATAAAACCGGTAATAATATATCGGAAATATTTTTACTAATAAATGAACTGGTAATTTTACGGTTTGTTACATAAATTGTAATTACAGATAACAGCGTTTTCTAACAATTTATCTACCATTTGCCACACATTTTCGTTTGTGTAGCTATCTTTATGGTCCTTTATGCTCATGTCATACAGGGCAATGTGTTTAGACATGAAATCTATAACATTTCATCTGCAACTTGGGAAAAATGACAGTACTTTGTGCAAAATGGCTGTCTTCTGCTTTTCTTGACCTACTATATGCATGATAATCTGCGGCGTTCATCGCCCTGAATTTGCCTCAGAAGCAACTGCCGGCGATCACCGCCGACCCCGGCGGTCATCGCCGGCGTTCATCATCGTAGACAAACCGGGTGCATTGATTTACATGGAGAGCAACAGGCAGCGATGACCGCCGGCGGTGATCGCTGGCGATGAACGCCGTAGACAAACCATAGCTTTAAGCGCTTTACGTTCGCTTTAAAAAGAACGCAAAGTTCACCACCACTGCAGCGACTGCCAGCAGGTAGAAAAAAGCAACATTGCCAAATTCTCAATTCGATACTTTTCGATTACTAAAATGTAACGATTACTCAAAAGTAACGATTACAATTTTATTTCCAGAAGTAAATTACCAGTAAAAATTACATTTTTTAAAAAGTAACGATTACAAGTAAATGGGACCAAAAAAGGAATCGTTACTGTAATCCGCTTACTTTTACTCAATTACTTCCCATCACTGCTTATAAGACATAGTTAACTTCATTAAGGTAAGCTAACAGCAGAACAGAATAAAAGCCCATGAACTGGCTTGCACCAAATCGAAGTTGTGTTTTAATCACTGTACATTTCTGTTATTTCTATTTCCAAAGAAGTTATGTTGTATAAAATAATCTGTTTTCGTGATGCTTAAATGGCAGCATGTGACTTATTAATCATCACACATTGATGCTGTATGTGTTCAGTAATGAGCTGGCATTTTATCAGATAAAATTGCATTCTTGCAATCTGAGGAAGGATATTATAAGATAAATGATCTTGATTGGCCTATATTTGAGGAATTGCTAAACGTTAATGGTCAATATCAAACATGAAATGAGTGGAATAATCTAGCCTACTTTTTTAAAGTGAAAACTAAATTTCAAGTATGTCATTATGTTAGTTGTATACCTTAGGTTGTCTGATAAAAATAAAAAATTAATTGGTAGTAAATTGTAGATTTTGGCCTCCAACGTGAATCCATACCTAAAACATGTCTACCATACTAGCCTCAAAGCCTTGGTCAGTAGTGCATTGAGCAATGAGACTTTAAGGGCATTTATTTAGATACAGTATGTTTATGAAACTAACAACTGAGTATCTTAATTACCATCATAGGGAAGTTGCGTATGACTGTGTTCATTCATCCATAATTAATTCAGTAGATTCCCACTATTCCGAACTAATTGGGACCAAACACTGTTCGGTTTAGCGGGAATTTGGAATAGGCAGATATTTTGACTCTGAGGAAAGCGAGGAGGTGAACGCTCGAACTGAACTCATATCACACACAGACTTGTCAAATGCTCTTGACCTCACCTGACGCTATGTCAAACAACACGCTTCATCAGCACCAAATGATGTTATGTTCATGTGGCGATGGCGGAAGATTGCATCCTCAAGTCGATTCATTGCTCTTTGTCAGACAAAATCACTGACTTTACTTCTTAAGTGTGTGTAAATTAGTTTTCTTTTGTTTTTAGCAGTGATTAAAAATGATTCAGAATAGGCAGATTTTCGGAATAGCGGGATTCAGAATAGCTGGACTCTACTGTAATTAAGTTTTGAGATTTTAGATTCATTAAAAAAAGGCTGACCATAACAATCGCCTGTCAGCAAGTTTTCGTAGTTCTTGTCTTGTGTGATAGATAGGGTGACCATTTCTAAAATGTCAGAAAGGAGGACACACTTCTTCGGTAATCCAGCATAGTATAAAACTTCGGGCATGGGCGGCTGGAGAGCAGATATTACATGGAATAATCATGACGAATTTTACTTAATAACTGCATTTACCTAAAATAAAATAAATGAAAGTACTCTATCATCGTATGGACAAGCGTGCCATCCTTAGGAATAGATTCAGATTTTTCCGCGGCACCAACTAAACAATAATGATAGTATCGACAAGCATGCCAACCTTAGGATTGGCAGGAACATACGGGAAATAACCAATTTTATTAATATGCTTTACAGATCCATCAGAGTCTCGAAAAGGGGGACAAATCAACGTCCGGCACAAAGCCGCGCCGGATGGAGGACTGCTTAGCAAAAAGTCTTACAGTCCGGCCAAAAGCCGGACGTCTGGCCACCCTAGTGATAGATGGCGTATGGTCAAGTCGAAGCTTGTTCATGAGCGTTTTGTTGAAACAATCAGATTTTTACTAGATGAAAAGAACTCAGTTTAGTGTAACACTAAAATTAGCATGAACAGAATTGAATTTACTTTAAATACAGGTTATTTATTACACAGTTTCATTTCCTGCTCTCAAGGTTTCAAGATAGTTCCATGTTTGTTAATAATCGATACCACACCTGTGTTAAAATGAAAATCTGTGTCGAAATGGATATCGTTAGATCACATGTTATAAACAATATTATACAGTGCGTTTCATGTACGAGTTGGCCAATCATGCGGGATTCTGCATCATAGCGGCCACAGCTCTAACTCCCAGACGATCAGGTGAAATATCAACACAAATCAAGCCATTAACGGTGTAATGATTCAGGTTCTCACAATTACAATGAAAATAACCACGTACCTCACCTCAAGAGATGGAAATGTCCACCTCTTGCATTCACACAACACTGGCACCATTTAGAAAATTTTCTTTCATGCGCATGAGTTCAACTTTCGAGATAGAGTTAATTTATCTTGTGATATTGTCTTTGAATTCTTCTAACAGTATGCGACTTATATTTATGGGGAATTTGAAAAATAAATTGTATATGTCAATTTCCCATATACGGTATTGGTATTGCTTTCATTTCCCAGACAAGTAAGTTGCTTTTTGGTATTATGCCTAGACTTTGAAAACGAGTCTTCAAATTTCATTGAAAGGAAATGAAATGAAAATTAAGTGGTAGAGTTTTTATGTAATTGTAGGCTTCCGCAGCCCGAGTTGTCAATAAAATCTTCTTGGGTATCTGCTGCGTTATGTGTAAGCTCTCTGCCGATGCTTTGACCATCTTGCCTTGATAAAGACCGTGAAGAGATGGTCGAAATGTCAGCAGAGAGCTTATGCATGACACAGCAGGTACCCAGAAACCAAGAAGATTTTATAGTCGAGTTTTAATTTTTAATTTTTAATTTGGATATGCACAGCAGTGTTGGATAACTTTTCTCGTAGAATATGTTATAATGAATGTGTAATGTACCTAACCCTCCATAGTTACTGTGTGTTGTACTATTCTTGCTATTGGAGTGCTATCAAATGATTGCCTAAGCTGTTACAGACATATTTTTAATGTTCATATCATCACAGAGAGCAAAACACGTATTTTTGGTCGAGATGTTGGTGTTGATATAATTTGCTTCTCTGTCACTTAGTATGTTAATGAATGTGTTACGAGCTACTAAATATAAATTGCTTTATAACTTTGAGTGATAAATGTTGTTTCCAAAACTTGCTGGTACAAGTATGGACTGTTTGTTGTATACAATGATTTCAGTTTGCCGATTCCATTGTAATAGCTTCATATTAGTACGGTAGAGAAAAGTGAGATTAGACATTTTTCAGAAGTGAAGTTGAATTATAGAATGAAATAAAAATATCAGTATACTGGTATTTTATAAGAACTTGTGATATAAATTGTTTGTACTCGTACAAAATATTTGTGTTTTTTTTAAATTCTAATTAGACTTCTCATTAACTTGTGATTCACTCTTGTGTCAGAAATGACAGCACAAACAGTGTAAAGTGACCAATAGCGAAACAAAGATATCTGATTAAACATGGGTCAGCAGATAAACCATTTGCATGAAACAATAAAACCTGACTGGTTTTCCAATCTTTTGAGGGTCGTCCAGAAAGTAAGTTCCAATCGCCGATAAAGGACACAAACACGTCAATAACCAAAAAATATTTATTGCAATATTTACAGAGATTGACTGACTACTTCTCTACATAATCGGCACCGTTCTTGAGGCATTTATCGTACTGCTGCACCAGCATTTGTGTGCCCATGTCATAGGACTCTGCCGCCAATGTCTGGAGCCATGAAATCACTGCATTCAGCATTCCACATCTCTTGTTCTGGATTGCCCTCTTCAGATTTTTCAGTGTTTGACAATACTAATCAGCATTTACAGTCTCCCCTTGCAGTTTTTTTTTTTAATTACTTATTACTGGCATGCTCCATTCCATAGAATACTACATGCCTTTAACTTCAATACACACAATTTGCAAATATATAACTTACATTATAGTATCGAGGGCTTAGAGTCAGACAACGTTAACTCCCATAACACAACATGGGAGTTAACGTTGTCTGACTCTAAGCCCTCGGTATGTTCAGTGAGAATGTTCTAACATCTGCAATACTTAAATCTAATACAACATGTAAGGTTATTTGGTAAGATAATTTGAAATTTTATGCTTTAGTTACTCTATATCTGTGAAGTTTATGGATTTCACGAAATTAACAAAGTTTCTTAAATGAGTTTTCATAAGTTCCTCTTTGGTTACGGGCCACGCGCATCCTCTACTTTGTATTTTCCTGATCATGTCATTTCTTTGTTGGTTTACAATTTTACATCGGAATATTATGTGATCTACCGTTTGATCCTCTTCTTGGCACTTGCATAATGGGCTATCCAGTAAAGCAAATCTGTGGCGATATGATCTAAGGTTGCCATGTCCTGTGATCATTGTAGTGAATTCTTGGCAAATAGGCAGTTTCTGTCTTAATCTACTTCTCACGGATGGGAAGAATTCTTTAGTTATTGCTCCTTTCCTTGATGCTGTCCATTGCTGTTGCCATGCATCGAGTCCAGCTTCTTTCTCTCTAGTTATTAGAACTTCTTTTGGTGTTTTATCATATCTTATTTCATTATCTTCCGCAGCAGCCTCCTTTGCTAGTCTGTCCACTATTTCATTTCCATATATCCCTGAGTGTCCTTTCACCCAGCCGAAATTCAGTAAAAACTCACACAGGACACCACATTGATCCCAAATTTTCTGACAGGGATTGTCTGCTTGAATTTGATCTTCACACGTAGCCACTATGCCGCCAATGCATGGATTGTTGTTTTGTTTCTGGTGTGGCATGCAACACTCATGTTTCATCCCCAGTGACAACATTGTTGAGAATCTCATCTCCTTTCTCTGCATTCTGCTGGCAGCAGAGTCCTATGACACGGGCATACAATTGTTGGTGCAGCGGTATGATAAATGCCTCAATAACAGTGCTGACTATGTAGAGAAGTAGCCAATGAATCTCTGCATATATTGCAATAGATATTTCTTACTTATTAATGTTTTTGTTTTCTTTATTGGCGTTAAGAACTTTCTTTCTAAATGACCCTCGTATTAACCCTTATGAAGCAACTTGTAACGGAAATGGCCCGGACTATCATTCTTGCTTGCATTTTATGTAATTCCTATTTAAAAATATAATGATCATTGAAGTTAAGTTACTCTTCTGGGCTTACGGGCTGTGATCTGTCAGTTTTGTTGGCTAATATTTCTCTGTGAGCTGCATCGGACATCATGAGAGCATTGTCTAAGGCTGTCAGGTGTCAACTGTTGCTGCTTTCCCTATAAGAAACAGTCCAGTTTCTGGAATCAGTGCTCTAGCACACTTGTGAAAACTTCGCTGACCCTGTCAGACTCCTCTGTTCCCATATCTCTCTGTCCGCGCTTTTGCTTGGCTGCCATTATAAATCTCAGCAAGGAGTCTGATGTAGGTTTTCTGTATGCCTTGGTTACTCAATGCCTGCCATACGTTGTCATGTTCCACTTAATCCCATGTATAGCTTTAAGTGAAATTCTTGTGTTGTTGTAGGAGTTGGTTTATTGTCTGAAGGTGGTCGGCTGTGCTGAAACCTTTCCTGAACCCAGTTTGTTCATTTGGTTGTTGTTCATCTTCATGTTCTCTTTGTTATTATTTTCATAAATGCTTTGTAGAGATTTGACATCAGGCTGATTGACCTTGTCTCTTGGGCCTTTCTTGTGTAGTAAGATGACAGTGCTGTTCTTCCATTCCTTTGGTATTTCCTCTGTCTTTAAGATCTGGTTGAACACTTGGTTGATTTCTGTTATGGTGATCCTTCCCAGTTTTTAGGTATGCAATGAGAATGCCATCTTCCCCCGGGCTTTTCCCATTCTTTACTTCTTTAATGGCTTTCTGATTTCACTATTGATTATTGGCACCACCTTGCCCTTTTCCTTGTCTGGTAGGGTGAACACTGGGTCAATCGAATTTCTGTCCCTGGAGCTGGAGTACTTTATAAAATTCTTGGGCTTGTCTCATTATCTCTTAAAATTAATATACTCACATTAAAATTTACTGTTATTTTAATGAGGATTCAATAAGTGTAGGCTACAGATGACCACAGAGATGTTAACAATTGGAATTTATCTTATTTTTTTAAACATGTTTTACATTTGCCCACTGTGCAATTCAAATCAAGAAATGGACTTGGAACATCTCAAAACATGTACTTCAGTGCTAAATATGAGAATATCTATGAAAAATATTGGAGTGCAAGAGGACAAATGACTTTGTTGTCAAACGTCTGGCATTAGAAAACATCATCATCATTTGAACTATTTCACATTTCATATTAAAAATTCATATAAAACTAAAATTAATACTTAATTTTGGTTTATTGATGTTCGAGGTATTTTAAAATTAATTTGAGCTTCAAAGTTGATTATAATTGCTAAATTTAGGCTATCATCTAACTCGTCATTATGAATTTTTGTTAAATGAATTGCCTATGGAGATGTTTGAGATATCAAAATAAAACATTCTGTTAACTTTTAAAATAACATTATAATTAAAAATTTTAGTCAATATACTTACTTAAACTGAATGGTATCAAAATGAGTCAAACTGTAGTGGAAAAATCTTTCCAACTGTTTCTATTGGCGCAGTATTTGCTGTGAAAATTGTAAAATGAAATAGAAATAATATTTACGATCTTAAACATGAAATGATAGAGAGAAATGACTGCCTTTTCAGAAGTACTGGTATATACACAGCATTTTTAACTTTTGGCGCAACCCACTGTTCTGCTCCCAACTTCTTAATAGCGATCACAGGGAGAAAGTCAACATGAGACCATTCACGCCAGCCAATTTACATAAAACTAACTTTAATGTTCTCTGTATAAAATATAGTGTGTCTAGAGATTGATCTGTCGTCTGGGCAGGCGGCCTTGGACTTGGCAACAATTCCAGTGTCTGGTACTTACAGTTGTTCAGTTATTGAGTTTATCTGTTGCTTGTGAAGGACTGTTCTGTGCATTAGAAGTAAAGCTGTGTTGTTTAAGATAAGTTATTATTATTATGGTTGAGTATACAGCGTATTTTTCTATATGACACGAATTTGAAATAACCTTCTGCAAGAAAGTGTCTGACAAAATTCCATCAGAAGTTTCCAGTGGTTCCAATTCCTGGCAGGTGAAATGTTCATTACCTTGTGAATAAAGTCAGACATACATGATCTTTTTTTAAACAAAAGCAAGTTCAACAACGCCATGTATTGGCTGAAGAAAAGCTGGATGAAATCAGAGTCAGGTTAGAACACACACCCCAGAAATCACTGAAACGTGATGGCAATGAAACTTCATAAGCTTAAACCATTCAAGGTGAACTGAAATCATTTCCGGGAATATAATGAATGTGTTCACACTCAAAGGCACCATTTTCAACACCTATTGTGATGCAGAAAAGCCAAGGAGCCTATGTACTATAGTATGGGATTTCACTCCTGCTTGCCGCCGTTTACATGTAAATCTTGTGGTAGATACAGCAACCCTCACATGGTCCAAGGCCACCTGCCTGAAGGACCAATTGATCTCTAGATGCACTGTATATGAAGTTGAGATGAAAATAATAGGTTCACTTACTTGACTTACAGCATTCGATGAAATTCATAGGTGAGAAATATGTGAAATTCATTATTTATTTTTCTCACCAATGAATCGTTCTGTAACCTTGTAATATGGCGTGTTCTTTATTGACTACTTCTACAATTGCATAATATTTTCAAAATTATTCAATCTGTTACAGTTATGGGTAATTATTGTTACAAAATGGCAGCCACGTTTCAGGCACTAAAATGTCATTTCCGTGATAATTTCCACCAATGGCAATACTTTTTAGTGATTCTTTTTTCTATCTATTTGCAAACATCATATAAACATCACCATCTACAATCTTTGGAATATCTACAGTATAAGAATTTTTAAAAAATCATTTTTTTTTTAATTTTCTCTTTCATCTTTATTTTCTCTTTCATCTATATATATTTATATAAACAATTAATGTTAAATGAATGATTGTAGATAGTGTTGTTCATATGATATTAAAAATTACACAGAAAGATAATCACTCAGAAATAGTGATATTCTTGGAAGTTGTCAAGGAAACGGCATTTCGATGCGTGAAACGTGGCTGCTATTTTGAAACTATTATTACCCCTAACTGTAACAGTTTGATTAATTGTAACAGTTTGATTAATTTTGAAAATAGTATGCAATTGTAGAAGTAGTCAATAAAGAGTATGTTAGATTGCAAGATTGTAGAGCAATTCATTGCTGATGAAAAAAATAATGAAATTCACCTATTTCTCACCTATGAATTTCACCGAAAGCTGTATGTCCCCCCCCCCCTTAAATAGACAAACATAACAATGCCAACTATTTCTGTGTGAACCCATGTCTATTGAGACTATTTCAGTTTGCACTTTCACTTCTGATACACCCTATAGCTTGTTTTGGTCGCTACTTAACACAGAGACCTGAAGAAAGGCCTACATTTCTCTGTAATTACCGTATATTATTTCTAAAATCTAATACTTATTTCAAAAATATTTTGAACAATAATAAATTCATGCAATTTCATGATTATTCTTCTCAGAGAAAATACTTTATACGCTATAGTTTGGAGGCTATGTTATCTTTATTCAGTGCCAAAGTTGGAAATTTTTTCTAGGGGGAACCGATAAATTTATATGCAGGTATTAACTTAATTATTTCATGTTATGATACCAAAAAGTCATATAGAAATTCCATTACAATAACAACCACCAATGCAACTAGGGTTGCCACCTTTCTTTAAGGCTAAGGAGGGACACTTATCGAATATATGCAGATCGCCGATCTTCATACCTAAATTCGTACTTGGAACAATGCATTAATAATAGAAAGATGGAATATATTCATTACAAAGCCAAAAAGCTGTGTAACAGTAACACTAAAGTTAGAAAAGGAAAGATAAGCATGATAATAAAAAAAACCTGGGCAAATTCACGACTTGAAGCTGTATTTCTTTTTTGATTTGGAAGTTCTAATAGTTCTTTGATCTGTGTCACTCTCACTACATAGTGTTTACAGGTATCTATAACATTTGTAGAAATTATTATTTCACTCTTTATGAGGTCAGCTGAGCACTTGTCTCTGGATTTTGTGCATTTTATATTCATGAGAGGACAATCCATCCACAAATGCATTGCTACCAGGAACTAAAGCAGAATTCCTCATGTAACTCATCCAAATTAACACCAGATTATACATTACAGTATTTTTCAAATGAGAAGCATTTTCCTTCACTGCCAATCACGTGTACGAGCTAATGAAGTACCGCTAGCAGGAAGGGTCTTCCTTCCGTCTCGCTGTCTCTGATTGGACCGCGTATCTAAGCAGGAGAAGAACAAACCGCTTGTCATCTGCAAAACACTGTAAGTGCCTTCAAGGAGTCTTTGATGGTGATTTCACTGCTGCCAACACGATACATTTTAGCGATGGAACAATATCGATATCTTGATCATGAGTCGAAATTCACAAAATATGCCACTAAGAATAATTTACCGTCTCATATTTTGTTTTGGAATAATTTGGCGTCCCGCAATATAATGCGTCCCTCTTAGGCATAATTCGGGACGCTGAAAATGTTCTTAAAATGCAGGATGTCCCGCCTAATTCGGGACAGGTGGCAACGCTAAATGCAACTAACTTTGTCACGTATGCATTGAATCTACAGCAACCGTCTAGGTAAGGAACTGTCATGACAAAAACAGGAGATTGTGACCCTAATATGGGTTCTTTAATAAAAATATGTTGCCAAAATACACGCCTATTTCATATGTACTTTTTCCTTCCTGCATTTTTATGCCGGAGCGATGAAGAGTAGATTTCAACTTTGACAGAGTCTGTTACTGCCCAACTTCAGCACTGTCTTTAATGTAACTTTGGTTTTCTGACAGGCAGATGTAGGGAATTTGAGGGGAAATGTTGTCATAGCAATGGTTCTTGACATTCTCAGCTGCCAATCATCTTTTCACACACCATGCTTCCTGCTCCAAGACAATCATTCTGCTCTTAGGATGGATAGCATGCGTTACTGCTTTCAGTAAAATTTTGAAAGTTACGTGGCACATCCATAAAGTAACTTTCCCTGGAGTCGTTTACAGAAACAAACAAAAAATTCATGAACATATATAATCCAACAGATGCAGCAAGTGTTCAGCTATTTGTCAACATGTCACCGGAACTGAAACATTTGTTATACTGTGAAACAAACTTTTGAACACCTATGTTGTAGAAATATGCCTCCAGGGATTTGAACCACTGTGTGACAAACATCTCTGCCCTTCTTTCATTCTCTGTCATTCCCTGTCATTTCTTTAGGTGTAGGAAAAGATGGCAATCACAGGGAGCGAAGTCCAGGCTGTAGGGTGGATGTATCAACACCTCCTAGCAAGTCTTCTGCAGAAGTTTGGCTGGGAGGTGTTTAAACATTCACCCTAAAGCCCGGATCTTGCTCCCAGTGATTTTCATCTTTTCCTACACCTCACAAAATGACAACGAATGACAGGGAATGACAGAGAGGCAAAGGTGGTTGTCACACGGCGGTTCAAATCCCAGGCAGCACACTTCTACGACACAGGTATTCAAAAGTTGGTGCCAAGGTAAGACAAATTTTTCAATTCCAGTGGCGAATATTTTGAAAAATAGCTGAACACTGGCTGTGTCTGTTGCAATAAATATTTCCTTGAATTTGTGTTTTGTTTCTGTAAACGGCCCCAGGGAAACTTACTTTGTGGATGCACCTCGTATGTTGATAAACTCATGCTGCCAACTGTCAGAATACCAAATTAATTTAAGTAGATATACGTTTACTGTTTGAGATTTTCTCTGAGGAGAATAATATATCTGAGAGCTTGGTGACTAACATACTAATGGAATGTTTATTAGCTAATGTATTAATTGTGAAAACCTTTACTTCTAAATTGCAATGCATGTGTGATAAAATGTATCCATTATAATTTCATGGAATATGAATATATTAACTGTGATTGTGCTATCCCTCCGGCTATTTTCAATCACATGTCTCTCTCCAACATCAATGTAATATAGTTCCTCAATAAAGTGGACCTAATTTATTGTACTGTATATTTTCAATTAATGAAATAGTGCAATGTACGAGGGCTATTTTTTTTTTCAACCTCTGATGGGGCATAAAATGAGAACCACAGTGAAAATCAAAATTCCCTACATAGTTTCCGCTTTGATTGAAACATTTGTTGTAGCGTGGTACCAACTTTCCATTACCCTCTTCATAAAAGCTTTCCGCCAGCATTTGAGAAGGGTCTTCATGGTATTCATTGGTGTGGAAGCGCTGTCCCCCAGATCTTGGGTTTGTCGGGAAATTTGTGTGCATCCATTGTTTGGATTGTTCTTTTGATTCTGGATTGTTGTAGTGAACCCACGTTTCATCCCCTGTCATGATGGATTTCAAAAACTTGTTCCCGTGCCGAGTGACTTTCATCTTTTTCAGCAGCTGAAGAAAGATTTGGGAGGACAGTGCTTCCACACCAACAAAGAACTTCAAAACACTTCAAAATGCCATGAAGACCCTTCTCAATACGCTGGCGGCAAGCTTCTATGAAGAGGGTATTGGAAAGTTGGTACCACGATATGACAAATGTATCAGTCGGAGCTGTGACTATGTAGAGAAGTAGCTGGAAGCTGTACCTAAATGTTCCAAATAAAACAGTTTTGATTTTCACTGTGGTTTTCATTTTATACACCATCGGAGGTTGAAAACAAAAATAGCTTTCATACTTTAGACTTCCCTCTACACTGGATGGGAGGGGGCAGGATTTTTGGTATCATACAAAGGAAAAGAAAATATTTTCTGTGAAAAATGAACACATACAAAGGATCTATGAAAAGTACATGCTAAGTCACTTTTTGTCTAATTTTTTGTGATGCAGTCTGTTAATATTATATAGTAAACTATCTTTCTAGCACTTTACAAAGAGAAAGTGTGTGCTGAGTCAGCAGATACAGAGGCATAAAGAATTGGGTGGGATAAAGGGGAAGAAAATGCTAAGTTTCATGTTGGTGATGTGACTACATTGGTATTGTTAAATTACCTCCGCTTTACCGTTGTTGTCATCACGACAGACAGTGAATTGTAGAGTGATCTATTAGTAATTTATTCATAATGTCTAACCAGAGACTGTTAATGAAACTATCGTACCACCTGAGGAAATGTTACGGTTGCCAGATGAGTATAGTTAAAAGGAAATTAAGACTTTATAGCAGTGGTGGCTAGTAGGTAAAATTAGTGGGGGTGCTGCTCCAGAAAATTTTTAGCCTTTGTTTTAAAATTGTGTAAAAGGAAACAAACTTGTATAAAAAGAAAATTTATTCAGAAACTTGATAAAACCCTAAAAAGAAGAAAATCAAACATTTTTACTTAAACTTTAATCTGCATTGATACAGTTCAAGCTTGATCTATTTGTTTAAAAATGAAATCCATTCTTCTTCTTTTACTTTTCACGAAAAGATCAATAATTTTCTCCTTGATCTTCCGTAGCTCAAGTTTTATGTTAAATAAAAGAACCGAAAAAAATTAATCAAATAGAATAGATGGAAATAAGATAATAATCTAATTCTACACTTTATCACATTCAAGAATATGGTACATGGCATAAAAGATTTGCATGGGTTTACTAAAGTCATTCTTAAATTGCAGTAGCGGAGGTAAATATTTTATCAACTACCTAATTATGTTAAAATAAATATGAAACAAAGACAAAAAGCAGAACCCAATGGAGGAATGTAGGGAAATTGTTAATTTTTGGTTGGCATATGGATGGAATTTTGTTGGAATTCGATTGGCATTGCAATGGTGGCCCAACAGATCACCAACAAACATTCCCAACCGTTGAGATTTTGTTGTATATTGGTTGGCTACAGCTGGCATTGGGTTGGGTGGTACAATGATGGGCCAACAGAACCCCAGACATTCCTAACCGTTGGCCAATGAAATGTGCCAATAATTTCCCAATGTTGGCCCAACCATTTGTGCTGCTAGGGTGAGTTTCACAGCATACAATCGAAATGTATCACTGTACCATCTTAGTAGCCATTCCTTGGGCTATGGAGCTGAAGTCTGGGGACATCGACCCAGAAATATATACGTGAAGAGAATGCTCAGAAGTTCCCAATGAAAAGTATTACTGAGGTTCACAGGGGCCTTTGAAACGACACCGACCCTACCCTACTGGTGACCATCGGTTTATGGCCTCTGAAGTGAAGTGATCCCTATACAGGTCATGGAGGCCCAGAGGGTTCCAGGAGGTTGAGGTTCCCAGATTTTGGACATTCGGCACTTGAAGGTGGTAAGGTTGGCAGCCTTACACACCGGCCGCCTTTACTCCCTCGATTGCTCTTGGTACTTTTATGTTAGAGGCTGAGTTGACCCCAGGGCCGTTGTGCCACCAAAAGGAATAGGCCAATTGAAAAACTCCAGCGACCTCATCGGGAATCGAACCCACTACCTTCCGGTTTGTAGCACAGCGCCTCAACCACTACGCTACGGCGTACCCCCATTTGTGGCCTCTGGACCTCCAAATTAGGTGGAAAGGAGCCATGTACACGATGAAGAAGAAATATGTAGCTGAAGTTGAGGAAATTGTTGGAATGAAAAGTCTCGAAAAACAAAGAATATTTCACACTGATGAATGAATAGCAGCAGGAATGGGCATCAGTAAAGGCAGGCAGAAGAGCAAAGGAATTCTTCCTGGACATCAGGAAACACCTGCATCTGCAAACATTTAACACCAAACAAAGGGCAATCCAATTCCTGATTGGGCATGGCTCATGAGGTACATACCTGAAAAATATCAAGAAGAGGACAATTGGCCTGCACGTGAGGGGTGAAAGCAGAAGCCACAACACATGCTCTTCGAATGCCCCAGTGCCTCGGAGGAAATTTTTGAAAGAGAGTATACTCTTACAAGGGAAACCATAGGAGAGATACTTAGGAATAAGGAAAAGTATGTCGCCTTGGAGGAGCTGGCGGAATTAGTCTCTGAAAAGATGGCGAAGGAGTACAGGACCAACAGGGCAGAGAGAGAGAGAGAGAGAGATTCAGAGTGAGTTCCCTGGTAGGGATATCCACCTGTCGAGGCCGCCTCGCGATTACGCATAGCCCATGTGACACGGAGAATGAGGAAAGGGCATTTTGGGGAGGGTAGGAACCGTTCGGTGGACCCAGCACCACCTAGGCCTCCCCGCCCTCTAGGTCGGGAGCATCGCCATAGTAACGCCACTGACGTCCAATCAGGGCAGGGATCGTTGGACTATGCCTCCCCCTGCTATGGTACCGGTCACGCACACACGACGACCCCCCTCCTCGTACCCCGAGTACGGGAACCACTGCCACGTCGAATCCAACACCAAGCACGGTAAAATCCGGGCCCCGGTCGGGTACCTCCGAAGAGAACGACCCCTAAGGGAACCCAGACCGGCTCAATACCGTCCCGACTACTGTATTCAGCAACAGTCGACTAGGCCAGAGCTCCGTCTGCAAAAACGGGGAAACACCACTTGTAGGTGGAGATGACCCTTTGACGGCCAGAGGCTAAGTGGCGACGCAACCTGCCCGCCATAACATCGCTTAGCACGCCCATCCGAATCCTAGATGCCCCAGTACGCACCACCCTCACTGGTACTTCAGTCTACAAAGGGGGTCCCGCCCGTTACCCCAAAACCGGGGATAAGGCTAAAGTACACCCCTCTAACACCATGTCCCTGAAGTACGACACATGGCGCCCCTAACTGTCCGGGGAGGAGTATTCACGTAAATGCTTATTCCTCCTCCCCCCACACCATCACAGTATGGGGCCTGCATTCGCAACTTACAGGACCCGCCCGATAGCCTAAGAGGAGGCAACTCTGTGTCATCCCAGAGCCCTGGTCACCGGTGCTCCCAGCCCCCGGGTCATCCCAGCACAGGAGGACCAACAGGGCAGCAAGAAGGGGCAATGGAGGGGGGAGGGAGTACAGGGCCAACAGGACGGCAAGAAGGGGAACTGGAGGTGACGAGAGAGTACATGGCCAACGGTGTGATGAGAAGGGACACTGGAGGTGGCAGTGATGATAGAGATTGAGACAGTTCCTCTAAGGCAATCCGAGATATTACAAGCAGCACAGGCTCTTGCAAACAATGAAAATTAAAAGAACAAGAACCACCTAAGGATCAACAGGAGAAGGGAACTCTTGCAATCCCAGGGCAGACAGGAAGATGAGCTGTCCAGCTGAGGATAAACCTCATGAGGAACAACTCAGAAGCACGGTGGCCAGACGTCCGGCTTTTTGCCGGACTGTAAGGCTTTTTGCTAAGCAGTCCTTCATCCGGCGCGGCTTTATGCCGGACGTTGATTTGTCCCCCTTTTCGAGACTCTAATGGATCGGTAAAGTGTATTAGTAAAATTTGTTCTCGGAAGAGTTAATTCCATGTATAAGGAATTCCTGACCAACAAAAACCTCCTACGGATGGCAAAGAAAGGACAAAAATATAAATAGAGATGAAAATCCCTTTTTGCAGTGTATAATCATTTATTTTATATAAATGCAGTTATTAAGTCTGAAATTAGTCAGGATTATACCATGTAATATCTGCTGTCCAGCCGTCCATGCCCAAAGTTTTATACCATGCTACATTACCGAAGAAGTGTGTCCTCCTTTTTGATATTTTAGAAATGGCCATCCTACTCAGAAGGAGAAGAAACAGAAGATAGAAGAACAAACAAAACATGACGACTAAATGCTGATTGATTGAGGTGACAGTCGATCAAAATTAAACTCAACAAAAATGTAATAATGTGAGAATGTCTAGGTAGGGAAAATCTGAGTTTGCTGAAGACCCTTTTCTAACTGAAATTCTTGCATACTGGCAAAGACTAAACTCTACCTGCCTTTTAGTAGCCATAGTAATTTGCAGTTTGCTCTGTAGAGTAGTGTAGTTTGTAAACTACTGGACTCCAGTAGTAGTACAGTAGAGTAGTTAATAGTGTTCATAAAAATTTAATTACTTTGATCAAGTAGAAGAGAGAGTAAATATAAATGTAGATAATCATAAAACATGTGTATTGAGAAAAGATCAATAAACTTATAGAAGCCTAGGCACCAGGATCTAATCAAGCAGATTTATTTTAGGTAAAATCCAATTGTAGAGGACCTGTATTTTAAAAACGAGATCCTCTTCATAAAAGGGACCAGCCCTATATCCTTAGCCATACAGTTTTAATTTCTACTAAACGGAACAACGTTAAAAATGTGTCCCTAGGTGCAAGAATTATAATTAAGTGCAAAATTGGTTCATATATAAGAATATATCCTGTAATTCTCCTACCTTAAAATACGTAATTCATAATAATAACATATAACTGACGGCCATCTTATGTGGGTAAACAGGTTAACCAACACGACAAACCTCACCGGAGATATTATTTGGCACATTTCCGAAATGCGTGAATTCGGTATCCCCTACAAAACTAATATCACTGTTTATAACCTAACCAACCTAACCTAACCAAACAAACCTAACCTAACCTAACCTTACCTGTCACTAAAGTAGAATCTACCTGCCACTACTTACATTATTGCAAGAAGATCAGTTGGTCATCCTGCTTTGCAGTTGCTCATCCTACTTCACTGAGAACCGTAATATGGCTGCCATGTTTTATGCGTAATAAAATTGAACTGATTGGAAGGGGTAAAAATACAACATAAAGTTCTGAAAATTACTAATTTCACCCCTGAATCAATTCCTTCAAAAAAGTAAGTAAATTAAATTAAATTTTCAGTGTCAGGAAGGAAAACTGTATGACTTTGACACACTTCCAGGAGATATAATATGGCACATTTTCAAAACCTGTTGATCCAGTTTATACAATTGTGTTTGCGCTTCGCAACAGCTGCTGCCTCCACTTTGCGTGCTTAGTGGATAGTATCATGCATTATTTTAGACTATCTGATACTGATAAACAATATACAAGAAGGACATTTGGTCATCTGCCTCGCTCAGAAACAAAAAAATGACAGCGTCCATGCAAATGTGCATATTGGATGAACAGGTCTTCTAGACTGGGATTATGCCTTATTTTATTGTTAACCGACTGAATAGCTTAGCTATAAAGAACATTAACAGGAATAACACTTTTACCGCAAGAGAAGTTATAGAAATCTGCCAAATACTTAGGAGGAGACCTGAGTTAAATTAATTTTGATATCTTATCAATTTTATCTTACAATCCTACTTCTTGTACCTAGTATTTGAAAATGTGAGTAAAAGCTATTTCATTAACCCTAGAGAAGGTGCTCTCTGGAATGTTACTTGAACAGGTTCACAATAGGGCCTATTCTACTACAGTTCCAAGAAAAATGTGTTATTAACTCTTGATCTTGGGTATAATGGGTAATACTCATTTGTATGAGTTAATTGGAAGTAGTATTCCTGGCAATATTCAGGATAAGTGATTTACTCATTTAAAGACAGAGAAATTACCTTCACACATACCTTTGTTTATCCAGGACTGGCAGTTGGGCCAAGATCTGATATAGGTGCTGATCACATCACGTTTACAGCCCTGGTTGCTCATAAACAAAAAGCATTACACAGTCCGTGGGAATGTGAATATCGCGTGAATTGGTCCCCGTAATTGGGATTATGCCGACAATTCTCGTGGATGCACATCACTTCATAGCACCATTTTAGGCTAATTTTGTGTGAACTTCCTAGAGATTTTACTTATATTTACAATATTCCTACAAGAAAAAGATGCTGATATATGGATTCTAAAGGTTTTGGAAAACAGTATAACATGCAGTTTGGACTTTTTTCGAAAAATAATTACCTAGATATGAGCATTCTCTATGAAAGTGTTATTAATTTTATACGAGTGCCATTTTTAAGTAGCGTACAGTCACTTTTAAATATTAAACGTCCCGCCTTCGCCAACTAGCGAGGAAAGTGTGTGTTTTACTACGTAATCATTACAACTACTGACCTGCGAGTAATTTGTCACATTTTTAAAACTTGAGTTGTGTAATATATTTTTAAGAAGTTACAGAATGTGTTTTTACACATTTGAATTTTTTAATGAATGTTTATAAATGGATATTTTTATTTATTCAGAAAGGTTTCTTTCGTAAATATTACTTCTTTTAATCGCGTAGTTGCACGTGTAGGATCTTTGCATGTTTACAAAATTTGTTCAGTCTGTAGTTAGTGTCTGTGCGATCTGGTATGAATTCGTGAAAATAATTACATGAAATTTTGTCGATTTAAATATTAACGAATCCAGTAGAATGGGAAACTATCCCCCTGATATCTTGTAAGTGATCTCTGTAAGTTTTCGGTGATTATGGAGAATTTTAGAAAGTACAAGATTGCGTAAATAAAAGTTCATCTTCCACGAATATAATCCATTTCAGAGTTGGATAAATTAGCAGAACTTGGAGTGATAAGAAACTAAAGAAGTTTGTATGTATGTTTATCGTCCCTCGTCAAAGTAAGTAAATAACGGTCGTGTTATATTAAGCCATGCATGTTTCAATGCAAGCCAAAGTTCCGCGAATGGCTCGTCAAGTCAGTTATGTTTTCTTAGAAGCGCTTTTCTTGGATTAAAACCAATCGGGAACTCGCGTCCGTTTGACCGGTGTGTGCCAATGAACTTGTGAAATATTTATTATGATGTGAGTGCCGTACATAGCCTGTAACAAATCGCTATGACTTTTTGACAAACATATTATGGTAGCCTACTGGTAACCAAGAGTATCGGTGTACTCCATAGATTCTAAAACATGCGAGTTAGCTCAATATGTTTACTCCGGAAGGTGAAGATTCCGTATGGCTGATAATGCTGTCCATTCTGCACACATGCCAGTTTAAATAGTTGTCTCCAGAGAAGAGGAGAAAGAAATCAGATGGAGGACGGTTTTGAGGTGAGTAGGCTAAAATGTATTGAAACTTGGGTAAGTTGGAACTTTACGTCTCACTCTCGTCCCCCTTCCACTCTGCCGCTTCCCCGCCTGGCCACTACACTGTCTTCTCCTAACCATCCGCTGGCCACTGCGTGCAGCTTGCTGTGTTATGCTGCTCTATAGTATGCAATTCAGATGTCACCATTTTCCTTTGCACCATACATAATATTTCACAACTATAAAAAAAACGCCATATAGGCTATATGCCAACAGAGAACTCATGAAATCCCCCTATCATAACTCAAATGTACGAAAGCTTCCTTCACTGCTCAACGTCCACCCGTGGCGTAATGGTTAAGGCTACTAGCTACAAAGCTAGGGGTCCCGAGTTCAAATCCCGGTCGATCCAAAATATACTATTGGGCAATTCCATGGTCATGGACTAACATTCACAGAGAAAGGTCACTATACTGGCAGCCATTACACCAACAATATTAAACACAGAAGAAATTGGCATAGCCTATAATACAGATCAACACATAAAGAACTAAAGTATTTACAAATAAACTTAGAGTTCTCTAACATTTATATGCGCACAGATATAAGTAGGCCTATTTAAGTTTATAGCACCTTGTCACGGACTAACTTATTTTGGACATAGGTTTCATTTGTAGGAACAAAACAGAAAATTTCTGTGATTTGATATGCATTAGGCAGATGTGTTTTATTTGTTTTGAGGTAGGTAGGTAGGTCTATATAGCAGCTTATGATATAGTTCTTTAAAATATGAACCATCAGTTTAATGGTAATAAAAAATGAATACTTGCTGTCACGGACTAACTTCTGGATGTAAATCAGAAAATCACATTTACAACATAACAAAGAAGTGGAAAGCTTAGTACCAGTACATGATTTGAAACTTTTGTCTAATGATCTCAAACTCATTTTCAACCAGTCGCTTTAAGTTTGTTACTGCAGCACTGCCTTCCAAGTCAATCCACTGTTTTACTGCATTCAAATTCATGCAATGATATTTTCCTGCCTTCAGCCATGTTCCCCATGCACTGACTGAAGAGCCCAAAACCACGTCTTCAATACGAACTAACATACTTGCATAAGAAAGCTATAGTGATGACGTCATAGGGGTGGAATCAATGAAAACTGTAGTGTTATATTAAGCCAAGCATATTTCAGTGCAAGCCAAAGTATCCGCGAATGGCTCGTCAAATCAGTTATGTTTCCTTAGATGCGCTTTTATTGGATTAAAACCAAGAGGCTGAGTTTGGTCAGGTTTACACCATCACTCACGTGTTAGGTCCAATCTAACAACCCCCTCCCCGACGCCCAGTATCGGTTTGCATACGTACGCGACTGCAGTTATGTCCTTTAGCCAACGACGGCTGGAAACGCACTCTTACGCAAGGGTTTTTACCAAGTTTGTTACCCCCTTATGCCATGGACGTCTGGAAAACCCCTCTTATATAAGGCTTTTACCAATTTGTTACGCCCTTATGCCATGGACTTCTGGATATGCACTCTTACGCAAGGGCTTTTAATTGATGTTGTTACGCTTTATGCCATAGACGCCTGGGTACTCACTCTTACGCGAGGTTTTTTTTCTCTGGACGTTCTGGATATGCACTCTTGCGCCTTGAGGAACATCTGGAAGAGACATATCATTTCAATAATCTTGGATACAACTGGTACCAAGGCTACTGGTCTATAGTTATTACAACTATCTCTGTTTCCTTTTTTATAAATAGGTACAGTCAATGTTGTCTTTAAGCATGAGGGAAATATTCCTTCATACATTACTCTATTTATCAAATATGTCAATGGAAACTGAATTGGTTCAAATAGTTTTTTAAAGACAAAGCTAGATAACCCGAAGATTTCTTCGGGTTTTGAGTCACTAAGTCTCTTAACACAATTGCCAACGTCTTGTGCACTCACAGGCTTCCATTTAAAAGTCCTTCCTGCATCTTCATCATAGACTTCCTTCAGGAAATTAGTAGGATTATTCAGATTGCATACATTTAGGCTTAAGTTGTTTATGTACATTTACAAAGAATTCATTAAATTCATTGGGTGTTATTGGAGTATCTAAAGTATGCATTGGAAGTCAACCAGCCTCTGTATTTATGACTCTCCACGCCGCCTTGCATTTATTTGCAGAAGACATGATAAAACTTTCATTAGCTCTGATTTTGGCTAACTGAATCTGAGCTTTATAGAACTTTCTAAGGGCCTGTACGGCGACGTGCTGATATCATATTGTCACAAAGCCCAGGATTCGCCCAGAAAGCGCCAGAATGACAGACTTCTAGAAAGATTGCGCTCTCTATTGGGCGGGAGGCGAGGCGCTAGTGGGCATGACAACGGCACAGCGATTGGGCCACGGTCCGTGGGGGAAGGCCTGTAGGGAGGAGCTGCGTGCTAAGGGTTGGACGCACGCCGCAACACGCATTCTAGACCATGCGCAGAGACTTCCAGACCTCGAATCTAGAACATTCGTCAAAACTATATAAGCTCGTCAGCGGACAGCGAGAGTCAGTCAATGAATGAGAGTAACAGCGACAGTCAGACAAAGAGAGACAGTCAATGAGAGAACAGTCGGTCAGTGGGAGTTAGTCCGCGAGGAGTGATGAGCCAGCCAATGTAGACAGAGTCAGTCAATGAGAGAACAGTCAGAGTAACAGTCGGTAACAGCGAGAGGGAGAGTCAGCATCAGAGTGTGAACTGGACGGAGAGGACTGATCAGCGCGACCTCAAGTAAGTGTGGCTTGGGAAGCTGAGGAGCCAGTGACCAGAGGGACTAGTCAACGGAGGAACCAGTGAACGGAAGACCTAGTCAACAGGGAACTAGTGACCGGAGGGACTGGCGAACGAAGGAACTAGTGAACGGAAGAGCTGGTTAGTTGATCTGGACTGGACTGGGACACTGCTGTGACGTGGAAGTGAGCACCGGACAGAACGGAAGAACTGGAGAACATTCAGGAGTTTTCTGGCTGTATTGACCACTGTTATAGGAAATAAAGGAACCTCCATCCTTCAATTAGAAACTCGGTGTTCTGATTTCGAACCCCGACGAGCCCTTGTTACAATATTTATTTGCCAGATAGAGAACCTATCTGGAAGTTGGCCAATGATCTCCTGACAAATCTGTCTGGCAAGACAACTTCCAGATAAGCTAGCAGGAGGATGGAGTGGCTGACAAGCTTCCAACTTCTGGTTAGAGAATCTTGATTGAAACAAGATGGCAGTACGGCGAACCTTTCTGGCCACCTGAATTTTAGAACTGATGCCGGAAGATCTAATTTACACAAAAATGTCATTTTATGCTCACATATGAATGAAATAGAATTGAACAAATCGATTAATGCACTTTAAACGATATGTTCTTGTGTAATTTAATTGTACAAATACAAATCCGAGCTGCTGCACCTAGCGGACACGTACCGAACTACAACAAACACACCTCTTTGCTCAATGAGCTAAGGACCATTTTACAAAATTCTACTGCGTTCTTCCCGATAGCAGTTCAGCGGTGGTATTACAAGACATCTTCTAGTCAAGCTATCTGGAAGTCACGTATCGGGAGGAATTAGAGTTAATGTGCCTATGATGTACTTCCTCCTACATAATCCATTAAAAGCTTACCCTCATACTCACGCTTTTCTTCTAGGTATTTTTCTTTTCTATCTTGTCTCAAGATTTGGTTGTTGAAAGTTCTTTGGAATCTTCTGCGTAGAGCATTTACTTTTTTCCTCAGTATCGTTAATTCTGTCGACCACCAGGATACTGATCTATGTTTTATAGGCTATTTCGTTTGAATTTTTTATGAATTTTAAAGGATTCGTTACTTGCTTCTTCGACACATTTGAAGCAGGAGTCCACTAGTTTATCGGGATCCTCAAATCGCTCAATGTTCTTGCATAACTCCTGGTCCAGTGGAGCATATTCTTCTCTGTTGCTTTCACAGTTGAATTTAGAACGCAGTTGAAACTTAAGGTATGGCTTAACAGTGCTCCCATCATGCTTATGTACTGAGCAGGAAGCTCCAAACCTGACTGTCCAGTACTTAATGATAGCTGGCTGGTCATTCCATGCCAGATTATCCAATCGAGATGTATACATTGTCCACCCCACCATCCCAGATTTGAATGAAATTTAGTACGTGATATCTTCAGACAAATAGCCTATGTTGTTGTTGTTGGCTAATGCTGAATTTCTGACAATGAAATCATTAATTCTCTAGCTCTCCAGTATTTTTCACTTAAAGATGTCGAGTTGGTAAGGGCTGGGCATTGTGGAAGGTGATCTTGGTCCATTTCTTCTTGGAGGTCGCATAGAGGGCGTAGTGGTGAGGGGAGTATCCCAATTTTGTTGAGGTGTTTGGCAAGGCAGTCGTGACCTGTGAGTAGTCTGAATATTGCAACCGCACTCTTTCTTGGGTATCCAGGGATGTTCTGAGTTAAGACTGCTTCCCACCTTTTGTTTTCTGAGGCTTGGGAGTGATAATTCAATACAATTTTGTGGTATTGAGAATTAAATATCCTTTTTGTTGCACGATAGGATAGGCCTAATTGTGTGTTAGGTTTTTTAATAATGCTGCTTCCTTTCTTGGCCAGGTAGTCAGCTGAGTCATTTCCAGCTAGTCCACAATGTGCTGGGATCCATTGAAAAACTATTTATTTTGTGGCGGAACATTGTCACGCCACCACAACATTGTGCGTAGCACTGCTTGCTCCCAGCAGGCAATGCGAAATCCCATGCCATGCTAGGAGGAAGAACGCCATGCTCCTCTCGCCCCAGACAAAGCCGAGCTCCGGAGAAGATTGGACGTGCTCCCGTTGTCTCGCGGCATCCTGCAACCTCCGCAACCACATGCGGCATCACGCAATTCTTTTGTAACCAACATGGTTTAAATATATTGTAAATAGTATAATTCAATGTGTAGATTAAGAGTGATTTGATTAACAATGTAGCTACAACATAGCTACATTTTCTTAAGTTTGCTGAGATGGTATAGGCATTTCCAGCACTCTAAAATTTGTTGGCTTTTTGGTGTTATCGTAGATGCTACAGCCAGGATGGCTGCTCTTGAGTCAGAGAGAATAACTGCTTGTTGAAATTTAGTTACGGTATTCTATACAATAGATTTTGCAGTGATGTGTAAGTAGCCTCAACTTCTCCATCAAAGTTTGTAGTGCCAAATCCCAGGGGTTTGTAAAAGGAGAAAAGTTGGCATGTGGCTCCAGCACCTGCTCCGGATTGATTTGGTAGAAGGGAGCCATCACTGAAGATGTGTAGCCATTGTTCCTCTGGAAATCTTGAGTGAATTGTTTCTAATGCTAACAATTTCAAAACTTCTGTTGGAGTGTTGTCTTTTTTAATTTCTTCCATTAGATCTGTATAGTATTCTATATCTATTGTTTGTAATGGGTTTATTCTATGGAGTAAATTTTCTTTATTAAGAGGTAGAGTTATCTGCTTTTTGGTATTGTGTATGTTAGAGAGGAAACTCTCCTGTGTTTTAAGGTGGGTTGAAACATTTCTTGTCTGTCTTGTCTTTTCTTCTTGAAGGGAAGTCTGATTAACTTTTCGTATTGTATAACAGCAGATTTTTCTAGTTCTAATTATAAGACAAATATAAGAGCCCATATTTTTTATTTTTGGAATATTGACTCTAGTTTGGAATTTAAAGTCCTTACAAATTTTCCTCCGTTAGGTGGCATTTTTTAAATCCGCAACCAGAGCCAAGTGATACATCTTGCTTCAACTTGCATTTGTAATAACAGGTAAGGTAAAATTGTGAAATTCACCATACTTATTCAAAATTTTATGTAGATTTCAAATATCACTTGTAAAATGGAATTAACTGCCCAGAAGTAGGCCCTACGTGCAATTTATGTTAGAACTTGATAAAATGAATTATAAAAAAATCATAAACATTAGCTCAGTAGCTAACTCTGTTATAACTTTTTTCAAACTCGGGAACATTGCGTTGTCTGGCCAGGAAGACACAATGCTAAGGTTGGAGAAAGTTCTCTCTGAACTATATTATATACCGTATTTTACGGACCATAAGACGCACTTTTTACCTTGAGAACAGAGCCTTAAAAGTTGGGTGTGTCTAATGGTTCGAAGTACATTAAAAAAATTTAAATTATGGTAAATATTGCCAGAGTAGGCCTACCATAGTTATACACAAGGTGTAAACGATGAAATAGTTACAATTTTAGCACAATCTGTACATCAGCGCACTGGTCACAATCGTGAAATGAGGGTACCTGAAAGCCAGGTATACAATGCGAAAAGAAAGGAATGTTGAGTTCTTTTATACAAAAAATAATCTTCGTCGGGTAGTTCAAATGAATGCAATGGCCTCTAAACAGCCTTGTCCCGTTACACTTACCGTATGCTGAATTGAGGGTTAGAGGGTGTAAAAGTATTTTGAGTCTTTCATGAGAAATGAGTTCACTTGTTAAAATTTATGAGATGCCACCTGAACAGAAGAGATTATCGTACAATGCAGATTTTAAGTTAAAAGTAATTTACACCGATTCCATTGTACAGGGTTATAATTTGTTTATGTAATGAAGTATATTATTCCCTTTTAAAATGTCATTTAGAATCACACTAAATTTCTTTTCCTTTAAATTTCCATCCTAAAAGTACGGTGCATCTTATGGTTCGTAAAATATGGTAGTTACTAGGGCCTACAGACACGAATAAGGATCACATGAATAAGGCATCACAATAGCATGATAGCATTTATTATAGACACTGCAATGCATACTATGAAATTAATGAATTTGATGTAGATTTGTTTCAATCCAAACAGTGTCATTCCACAGTTCTGGCTGTGACACTTTTCAGCTTGAAGTTTATCATTTTATATTAATAAAGTTTATGAACCTATAGTTTTCTAATTTTTATTATGTAAACCTGAACTGCTAATGTTCTTG
Organism: Ectobius pallidus; assembly: GCA_964059195.1. NCBI lineage: Eukaryota > Metazoa > Arthropoda > Insecta > Blattodea > Ectobiidae > Ectobius > Ectobius pallidus. Next base: position 208,541,694 of record CAXKWD010000002.1, read on the forward strand.
TTCACAAAATTTCAGATTTATACATATACCGTAAAGCAATAATAAAAAAAAATACTGTTCTGGGTGTGACTGAATTGTCCAGTACTTTTACATATGAACATAGAAAAAGTAAAAACGCTATTCTGTGGTTAATCAAAGAGATAAATAGAATTTTATTTTAGTTAAGGTGGAAGTTTCTTAAATGGAATACGTAAAGGTTTTAAATACAGTGAGTCCCACGCAAGAGTTGGCCAATGACGCGGGTTTCTGCGTCGCGGCTGGCACAGCTCCAACTCCCGAGCGATCGGGTGAAATATCTCCGCAAATAATGCCGCGGTCGTTGTAATGATTCAGGTTATCACATTTACAGTTAAAATTACAATGAAAATAACCATGTACTTCATCACATGAGATGATGGAAATGTTCTCCTCTTGCATCCAGACAATACTGACACCTTTTTAGGAAATTTTCTTTCACGCGCATAAGTTCAGCTTCCGAGACAGAGTTCATTTCTCTTGTGATAGGCCTATGTGATATTGCCATCAAGTTCTTCTAACAGTATGTAAATATTATTTATGGGGAAACTTGAAAAATAAAGTATATAGGTCAATTTCCCATACACAAGAAGAACTTAAAGACAATATCACAAGAGAAATTAACTCTATCTCGGAAGCTGAACTTACACGCGTGAAAGAAAATTCCCTAAAAAAGGTGTCAGTGTTGTGCTTATGCAAGAGGAGAACATTTCCAACATCTCTTGTGATGAGGTACATGGTTATTTTCGTTGTAATTTTAACTGTCAATGTGAGAACCTGAATCATTTCAGCAACCGCGGCAATATTTGCGTAGATATTTCACCCGATCGCTCGGGAGTTGGAGCTGTACCAGCCGCGACGCAGAAACCCGCGTCATTGGCCAACTCTTGCGTGGGACTCACTGTATTATTTACATTTTTATAGATGAACAGAATTTTTTAAAATGTTCTGGGTGTGACAAAAAAGGACAAATGAGAATTAAATTCATCTTGGAAACTATTTATTGAAATACTTTATTTGTTTACACTTAGTCACTGTTTTATGACTGTTTAACAATGTTTAAGCAGAATTTTGCCTAAGAACTGAAAACAAATTGACCTCTGTAATTAATTACGGTAATTTTTGTGTTCTGACTTTGGGAACGATCAGACATACTCTTATGTGAATGATCTTCTTTAATTGGCCAAATCCAAGGTTTTCCTGATGGTTGCATACATTTGAGCAATAGTTTATCATTCTCGTAGTTGACTTCTCTCACTTCAGCATAAAATTCCTTTTTAATGCGGCAAACTTTACAAACTGATTTTCCTAAAGAGCGACTAGATTGATAAGGACTCTTTTTGGGAGTTCAGATAATGTCAAATGACTTAGATTTCTTCACTTTCTCCCTGTGACGTGGCTGTCTCTCTCTTTCTCTTAGTCTTTTAAGCTGAAGGGCTTTTTCATCACGGTTTATTGCCCGTTTTGCTTTCAGTATTCTTTCTTTATCCCTCTACCGCTCTTTCCTTTAATGTTGCTCATGAACATCTTCATTTTGTCCCTGAATTTCTTTGTTTTTAATTAGAACTCTTCTGTGATAAGTAGGGACCGGATTTTTAGGTTTTTAAAAACACTATTTTAGGTTTTCCATTAGGTGAAATAGTTTTTTTTAGGTTTTTTGTCCAAAATATCGTTTTCAAGTAGAATAATTGGTTTAATGAATTTGAATGTACTACATAGGAATGAATACATAATACTTGTAAAGTTTAACTTAACAAAATTGACTTAAATTTGTGTAAACTTGCTTTAAGACAATATTATACCATTGAAGAAAGAAGCATAAACAATCAAAAGAAGCAGTGAAAATAAGATTGTCTCACATTTCCTGTTTACAGTATATCACTAAATATCTTTCAAGATTCTCAACTGTGAAGTTCTTCCTGTTATCTCTTAGTTAATAGTTAATACTGTATCTAGACACTACCCTTCTCAGGATTCAAATCCGATGCTTCTAATTTAGTGAGTAAAATACTTTATGGTTGGATGTGGATAATGTTAAACTGATTATTTTCATTTTTTTCGGTTGTTACGCATGCTAACCACACAACAGATCAACTAGGGACGAAAACTTCCCCCTTTTCAAGAAAGGTAAATAATACGTGTTTCTGGCAGGCTTGACAAAATATTACTTTGCCATCTGTAGTGAAACTCAGATCGTCGTCAATCCACTGCCGTAATAAACTCGATTTCATTTGTTTCGGCATAATTAACACGTCTTCTTAAAACTCACAGTGTGACCACTCAGTATGAATAACAGGGCAGTACACGGCAACAATGGTTGTTCGTACGAATAGGCCTATTTTAAAAGGAATACGCCGGTGCTCTTTTCCTCTCTTGATACTGTCCATCCTAGACGACAATTGGTTGAATGAAACGCTGGTGGTATTAATTTCTACCCGACAAAAATTATTCTCTCCCCGCAAAATATAGATTTCTCAACTGACAAACAAAAAAGACAAAAAGGAGCCTAAATTAGAAATTTTAGGTTTTATCCCGTTTAGGTATATTTAGGTTTTTATACCCCATTTAGGTATTTTTAGGTGCCACAGAATTAATGTGGGTGAATCCTATGGACATGATTCGAAAAAGTGTACGAGCGCTTTTTGTTTTGGAAGTAAGGAAAAAAATAGGTAAAAACCTAAGAATCCGGTCCCTAGTGATAAGATATAAAAATACTGTAATTAGAAGTGGAGAGCCAAGCAACCAATATATTGGAGATGTCACACCCAGAACACATTTTTAAGCTAGTTGCATTGCAGATATTAAAAAAAGTTGTTATTGAAAGTTGTAGAGCATGTGTTCAACCTCACTTCTGGGAATCAGTAACATGCTGTCATACATATATCCACTATTAAACAAACTTTTACATGTTTTTGCGTTCCGGGTGTGACAGAAAACAGTAATGTTATTTTGACTAATAGTAAATGTAGATACTTACTTTTCCAAAATATAATCATTTGAATAACACAAGAGAAGTAGTATCTTCAAGATACACAACAATAAAAAAATGTCAGTTCTCGGAGTTGTCAACTTATGCATAAATGCACCAGTTTCTTTTTAATATACAGAGTAATTCAAAATGCTCTCCGGGGTTTTATAATGCCACTACATCCAAACTACCAAACATACATTGATGCAATAAGTACCAAAAGAAACAGCAACTGTGAAAGTTTGGTTTGCCTCCTACAGTTGTTCAATGTGTCCACCTCGGGTCACGCGGCACACATCAATGCGATATTGCAGTTCTTCCCACACTCGACGTAACATGTCACGATCGATGGTGTTGACGCTGGCTCTGATACGCGTCTTCAGATCATTCAAATCATTAGGCAAGAGTGGCACAAAGACAGCATCTTTGATATACCCCCACAAAAAGAAGTCGCAGGGGGGTGAGATCTGGAGATCGTGGAGGCCACGGCATCAGCTGTTATCGCGATCACACCCACGCCCAATCCAGCATCGTGGCAGATTGCTGTTTAGATACCTCTCTGTTTAGGTCTCTGCCGGCTTGATATGTGGGTTTTTGCGGGCTTCGTTGGTACAATTGTCGCACACGGTCCACGTCGTCTGGTGTTCTGGATGGACGTCCAGTTGATTTCTTCTTGCACAAGCAAGCAGTTTCTTTAAATTGTGCATACCATGCATGAATTGTCTTGTCTGTTGGAGGATCCTTTCCATATTCCCTCCGAAAGAGACGTTGGACGGAGATTACTGACTTCCTAGCGTGGAATTCCTGCACAGAAAATGCTTTCTCACCAGCCGTGAACGCCATTTTCATTTAATGCTACTTGGCAGCCGAAAATTGAAACTACCTTCCACTGTTGCGAGTATAAATGAAATTTCCAGAGTTTCTTTATGTCATTATCCAAGGTTAGAAAAGATATGCTCAATAACCACTCTGCAATGGTTTTTTAAAACCCCGGAGAGCATTTTGAATTACCCTGTATAAGTTCAAATTTGGAAGTTGATTACACCAAGAAATGAAGTGCATTTCAAATTTGCATACTAATTTAATAATCAGTAATTAACAATGTTTATTTTGATATGGAGTTTCCTATAAATTTGCGCAATTTATTTTTCAAACCTTGACATGGAATGACCCAACAGTCTTTTATAGGAATATTTGCTAAATTTATAGCATGCAGTCATAAAGACCAAAGCAATGTAATGCAAGTCCAAAACTGAGTTCAGCTTTAAGAATTTTGAGTGATATATTACAACAGGATGCATTACTCATGGTATATTTTACATTTTTCACTCTGTGATGAGTAGACTTCGGATTTTAGGTAAAAACCTATTTTAATCCTTAAGTGATATATGGACTAAAACTTGTGTATGCATGTTTCATAAGTGACTATGCCTAAAACTGATACTTTAATAGGACCTAAAACAGCCTATTTTTACGTTAGAGCCTAATATTGCCTTTTTGCTTGTTTTTCCTCTAAAGTTCAAAATAAGTTATAAAATTCTAGCATTTATTTTCAGCTCGTACTAAATTTTTAGCTCGGAATGTGCAGTACATGACACATTTATGGCGTGGTTAAATAGTAAGGGACGTTTCGTCTTCAGTAGAAAAATTCCTTGGAATTCCCAAGAAAATTTAGTGTTTTTCTCCCGACTCCCACATCCAGTTAGTTCTCTGAATCACTGAGGGATACAAGGGGTTGAATATGCTAGCGTGTGTAGCTTCTGAGCGCAGGGATTAGGTTTTCACTGTTATGGTATAATACAGGCGCTAGTAATAGGTCTATATAATTCTGTGTACCATAGGCCTATACCTCTGTTTTATCATGATTATTGATGAATGGTGACTTCAATAAATATAATATTCTGCATTGCAAATGAGATATTTCAGAAAATTGGCAACTTAACGATTTTATAAGAGACTATTTCACGATTTATAGAACCTATTTTCCAATTTTTAGAGCCTATTTTAGGTACCTAAAACATCATTTTTAGCGACCTAAAAGTCCGAAGTCTAGTGATGAGATATGGATTCATATTCTGGGGCAACTCTTCCCATAGGGAGAAAATATTTAGATTACAGAAATGTGCAATAAGAATAATATGTGGAAAGAAAAAAAGAGAATCATGTAAACTGCTATTTAAAAATTAAAAGTCTTCACTCTCACAGGGGAGTATATATACTCGGTAATGTGTTATATGGTAAATAATATTGATAAATTACATGGGTGTACAACTAGAAACGTGAATGATTTAACGCAGGGGTGCTCAAACGGTCGATCGCGATCGACAAGTCGATCGCGAGTGCTTTTTGAGTAGATCTCGAGAAGAAAAAAAATTTTAATAAGTAGGTAGGTAACTAATAAAATAACACTGCTTGCGGCAAAAGGTGGCTTTATCAAAGGAACGCGCGGCACTTGTCAAAGAAAAGCCGCGTTGTTTCTAGACTAGACAGTGGAGTCTAGTCTAGAAACAACGAGAGACAGTACAGTCTAGTTTCGGGCGGCGCGTTTGACGGGAACATTCGAGACTTTCGTTCACGCCGATATAAATGTTGCGCCTGCAGGAATTGGAGTCATTCTGAATTGTAACTTGATGGCGATACTACGTCGATAAGTACAAAGTTTATTATTAAATAGTGGAAAATGAGTGCAGTGAAGAAATCTAAAACGTATCATTTTAATAAGGATTGGGAGGAAGAATTTTTCTTTTGTATGGTGAAGGATAAGTGCATTTGTGTTATTTGTCGTGCGTCAGTTGCAATACCTAAGCGTGGTAACTTAGAGAGGCATCATAAAACGGTTCATAAAAACTATGAAAAGGATTTTCCGCCACAGAGTGAATTAAGAAAACTAAAGGTACGTGATTTGATATCTTGTTTGAAAAAAGAACAATCCATGTTCACAAGACCAGTCAAACAATCAAAAGCTGCTACGATCGCGTCATTTAAAATATCTCATATATTGGCGAAACACAAGAAACCATTCGAAGATGGATCGGTGGTGAAGGAAGCATTTATTGAAGCGGGTGAGACTTTATTTGGAGATTTTAAAAATAAAACAGAAATCATGTCTGCTATTAGAGAACTTCAGTTATCTCGTCCGACTGTCACAAGGCGTATTGAAGTCATGAGCCAGGACATCGCAGATAAACTAAAACATGATATCATGGAATGTACATACTTTTCTTTACAGTTCGACGAATCCACCGATATGACAGACACTGCCCAGCTGTGTATTTTTATTCGGATGGTATTCAATGACATGTTGGCTAAGGAAGAATTTTTGACAATCATACCTCTGAAGGGGAAGACCCGTGGCGAAGATATATTTGACGTTTTCTTCAATTTTGTAAAAAACTACGAGCTACCAATATATAAATTAGTGTGCATTACAACCGATGGAGCACCAGCAATGACTGGAAACAAAAACGGTTTTGTGGCATTGTGTCGAGCTAATGAAGAATTCCCTTCATTTTTTTCATTCCATTGCATTATACATCAACAAGTTTTGTGTTCAAAAGTTTTAAACACGGAGGAAATTATGGGCATTGCGACAAAAATTGTGAATTCCATCCGTGCACGTAGCTTGCAACGGCGGCTCTTTCAGTTGCAGTTGGAAGATAGGGAGTCAGCTGAACACACTGATTTAGTTCTTCACACGGACGTCAGGTGGTTGAGTCGCGGAAAATTCCTAGAAAGGTTTCAAGAATTATTGCCCGAAATAACAGCTTTTCTAGACGAAAGAGGTGATGACACTCAGATTTTGAAAAACGAAAAATGGCTAAATGATTTGGCATTTTTGACTGACATCACAATGCACTTAAACACCGTTAACTTGGAGCTTCAAGGTAAAGGAAAAACTATTATTGAGATGATTAGCGCAGTAAACGCATTCAAAAGTAAATTGCAACTTATGATAGATCAACTGAAAAGAAAGGATCTGAAACATTTTCCGTCTTTGAAAGCAAGGATTCCTCAGTTGAATTATGATACGTATGAGGCTGAATTATCAAATATTTTGGGACAATTCGAAATGCGTTTTCATGATTGCAGTAAATTGGAAAATATAGCATCATTTATGAGTTATCCTTTTTCATGTAAAAACATTGAGGAATTAGCTACTGAAATAGCCAGTCAGTTTAATATGAACTCATGTTCTGTTGAAAATGAGTTGGTGCAGATTATATCAGATATACATCTCAAAGCTACAGCATCTGATACAAATTTCTGGTGTTTTATATCTGAAGATAAATATCCGAATGTAAGGCAAATCGCCCTTCAACTGACGGCATTTTTTGGGTCAACTTACTTGTGCGAGTCTGCATTTTCTGAAATGAAGATAATTAAGTCAAAATATCGCAATCGACTAACTGACGATCATATGTCATCATGCTTGCGATTAGCACTCAGTGGTTACGTACCATCTTATGAAAAGTATGCTGAGGACATGCAGTGCCACGCTTCAACATCCAAAGCCACTCCTTAGTTAAGTTTAACACCATATGTAACTCTTTTGTTTTGTAACAACCAATAAACTCGCAATTTTGAATAACTATGAGTTTTTTCATTGATATTGTAGAGAAGAACCTAACTAAACCTAACCCAAACCTTGACTAAAATAATGTACCTATACTGCGCAGAAAGCTAATATCTATATATGCTACGGTACGCCCTACCTAGGTAGGTAGGGTGTATCGTGTATGTACGACAACCCTGCATCACACACACTTGCAGTCTCTCAGAGTCGATCGTAAGTAGTCTAAAAATATTGAGGTAGATCGCCAGCAGTTCAAGTTTGAGCACCCCTGATTTAACGGTACATATACCAGCTAATTCATTTAAACTCTTTCAGAAGAGTGCTTATTATTCTGCAGTACAGATTTACAATAAACTTCCAAGAAACATTAAATTATTGTGTATTAAAAGCAAATGGAAATCTTTCAAAAGGTCTCTCAAGGAATTTTTAATAACTCACACCTTCTACAATATGAATGAATATTTCCAGCTTGCATAAGTTTTTCAGCTTACAGTTTTTTGTATATTGTTGTTATAACGTGCATGTTTATTATGATCTAATGTGTTCTATAGCCTTGCTCAACATAGGATCTACAGAACGAGATAGGCTATCTACATCTACATTTACTTTATGTCATTGATAATTATTGTAATTGAGAGTGTGTTGTTTAATTTTTTGTTTTTGTTTTTAGTGTTCTTTTGTTGTTGTTAATTTTCCTTATTTGATTATCAAAGGGTCTGCTATTTAATTATTTAGTTTAGTAGACTTAAAACAAAATAAAAATAAAATAAATTAAAATGCTGTAAGCTAGGGATATGTACATATAGATGTAGATTTCTCGTTCTGTAGATCCTATGTTTTTTATTGTAAATTCATATTTAACTCACTGCCATTCATTAAATTGTTTTTAGCCATTAATTAGCCTACTTAAAAAAACTAAATATGCCTATAAGTAATAATGGAAAATTTATAGGTCTTTTTTTTTAAGTTTTGCATCATTTTTCACTATTTTTAGGTCATAAATGCATTTTTTATTTTGCATTTTTTCACTATTTTACATTCATTAAATGCCTTTCCCTACTAATTAGTTTGAAATTTATCAATATTATCTACCATATAACACCCCGAGTATATATAAGCTTATTCCCCTGTGAGAGTGAGGACTTTTAATTTTTCAAATAGCGGTTTACAAGATTATCTTTTTTTCTTTCCTCATATTAATCTTATTGCACGTTTTTGTAATCTAAATATTTTCTCCCTATGGGAAGAGTTGCCGCAGAATATTATTCTGTATCTCATCACAAAGGGAAAATATACAAAATATACCATGAGTACTGCAACCTGTTGTAATATATCATTCAAAATTCTTAAAGCAAAACATGCTGAACTAAGTTTTGGACTTATCATTTCAATGTGTGCCTTCCAGTCAAGATGAGATTATTATTGCCAGGGCTATAATTAATTATTATAGTTAAATATCATAAATAACTGGTCACTGTGTAATTTTACACACAACAAGCAAATCAGCATAGCCACTGCCTTCTTTATTTCTTACAAGCCATGCTGTTAAATCTGGGAACATCGCATCGGTAGTCCTATCGGCTATAAACATGTCGTAAATAAAGCAATGAACTCCATCAGAATCATCGAAAAATTAAGCATATTTCAGCTTAAAGTAATCCCAGTCATTGCCTATTGTTTAGAGAACATCTGGATACACCCGAAGAGCAACTGGAGAGCATAGGGAAGGTAAAAACCGTGTAGGCCTACATAATGAGAGATTTATATACACCGTCACCTCTAATTGAGTACACCAGAGAACAGTTTTTCACAGAAGAATTTCATGTTCATCAGCTACAAAAGAATACCAGAGTGAGATACGATATGATATTAGTGTCCTTAAGAAAGAATTGGCTGGTATTAAAGAAGAATTGAAGAGAAATAGAGTCACTTTTACTGGTATGAACTTTTATCAAGCTGCTCACAGTAGGTCTAATTCATCTCAATGTGGCAGACGCCAAATCGTAGTATATGCAATCTCCTATCCTCCCAATATTACTACCAGCGTTTTCCTACAGTTTTGTGAAGGTAATGAACGGGAATCAAACCTTAACCTCAAAAGTACTGGCGAATCAACACAGTTCACCAACGGAGGATGAATGAATGAATGACTTGTCAGCAAATAACGGAAAGCTGAGTGTTCCAAGGAATTAGGCAAAGTTATTCGTTTCAGTGACAGTCATGGGCGAAGTCTTCCACAAAGTGCATGTGACAAGAAAAGAGATATCAGTGTTCTAGGTTATATTAAACCTGGGACAACTAGCTCAGTGGTGGTACAAAATGACCCAGAGAAGTGTAGCAGCTTAATAAAATATGACTCTGTTGCGGGTCAAATAACAGAGCTCGTAGGCCTAACAGGATAAGTGAGGTTATTACCAATAAAATAAGAAAAAACGCGACATCATAACGTATAATGAGGAGACACTGAAAACTACGAATTCCTTCAGATATGTGGAGTCACCGCGGGTTACGTTATTATGCACATCACAAGTATAGGCTATTTAATATAGGCCTACTGATTTGGCCTAAATAAAGTCAGTATTTGTGATGAAGAAAATTATCTGCAATAAAAACGTATTCAAATGCTTCCCACAGACCACCACAGATAGGACTACCTCCTGTGTTGTCAGATTTCAAGCAGCATGGCTTGTAAGATATAGAAGGCAGTGGCATAGCTCATAAGGATATACTTTAAATGATAAATAAGCATTAGAATATTAAAATGGTAAGATTAAATGTAGAATATTGTACTGGTAAGCTGGCAAGAGAGTACAAGTTTGTTAAGTAAAGACTGAGCCAGACAGAATTCATAGAACAGCCTATTGAAAAAGCACAAGCAGTAAACAAAACGAGCAGGGGACATGAGACAGTAGTGTTCATTTTATTGTTCGTAAACACAGCTCTATTTAGTAAAAATATTGAAGAATAGATAATACAGAGAAGCAGAGCTGGGAAAAAAGTAGTAAATAGCTGTACTAAGAATCAAGCCATCGTACTCAGAATAAGCAGGCCTAGTGTTTAGAAGCCATAAGCAACGCTTTAGAGTCAGATTTATAAAGCTCTGCCAGGTATAGGGGCTTACCCATACCCAGCTGGCAGGCCCCTTGGAGTTCCGTATCATGAAACCCCTGCCAGCGGAGGTTCCAGCAGGAGTTTGGATTTTGCAGTGAATGGCAACCCTGTAGATGCATCACAGTCTAGCAAAAATGGCTACTTCATAGTGACCAATATGATAGGGAGAAAGTCAGTATACATTTTCACCAGTTGTATTTTTTAAGAACATTTATGAGGAATACTAAACATTTTCTGAATAAAACCATCTAGTTTTACTATTATAAAAGATTATCTTAATAGTTTTAAGCATAAGAACATTGAATTATTCAAGGTGGATGTTGGCAATATGTTAAGCTGGCCGCGCCTATCATCTTCACCTGCTTCGCACGCCTAAGGCAGTAGCAGAGAGGAGGGGCCAGCAGGAACTGGTCTTCATCCTTTGTTTACCTTTAAAATCTGAATTGCAACCTTAAATTCGCGATCCCTATATTTGTGAAAAGGGATATGATATGTCGCTCACATATAGCTACGACAACATTCTTCTCGCTTGCTCGTCTATGATTTTCACATAGTTTGCAAACTCCAACATATCGTCAAAGTTGACATGGGAAGTTCGTGCCACGTGGCTTGCAGACGGAAAGCGTGTTGGTGACAGTTTTGGCAGACCGTCTGACAGCGCCAGGGATTTGCCAGGTAGTAAGCCTATATCAATCAGCTCCCATTTAGGTAGGTAAGCATGCTTACCTGGGGGAGGACTATAAATTTGGCTCTTAGGAAGCTTGATCACGCTATAAAATATAAGCCAGTAACGAGGGACCTTACTTATAGGAAACTCCCAAATTTCACATAAAATAAGATATGATTTGCTTAAGTGCCTAAAATGGAGGTGTTCTGTAAGTTACTAGATTTGCAGTATGAGTTGCCGAGGAGGACAGTGTTGTAAGTGAGTCTTTGCCGAGATCACGGGGCGATCAGCCGTTGCCGTGTAAAGTAGAAGCTGTTGCAGTGATAAGTAGCGAGTGAGTATTTTATTAGTGTGGCTGCATTAAAGCTCAACACTACCTAATATATATATATTTTAATTTAATTTATTATATTCTGCATGCTCCGTTACCTTGGTAACATTACATGCATTCTAAAATCACATTTGACATTATTTTCTTCACACTATTTATCACTGATAATGTCATAACATTTGCATTAGCTGTAGCGTCTATGTATTTACAAAGATTGTTCTATAGTTTCCCTTTTCTCATTATAATTAGGTTTCTCTACATATTCAAGGATTTAACGAATTTAATGAAACTTCTCAGATATTGGGATATTAATATTAGGTTACTGACGGGCCATGTTCCTCCTTCCATCATTATTTCTCGGATGAGAATAGATCTTTGGTGTTCTGTGTCGTCACATTCATATATCAGATGATTCACAGTCTGTTCTCCTCTGTTGCATGTACAGTCCGGCTCATATACGATATGAAATCGATATAGATATTATTTTGTTTTCCGTGTCCTGTCACCATGGCTGTTATTTCTGAGATCACTGGAAGCTTTAATTTTAGTCTATCTTGAATTGAAGGAAAGAATGATTTAGTAACTGCTCCTTTTGTGGTGCTATTCCATCTGGCTTGCCATTCTTCTAGTGAGGAATCTTTTATTTCTGATATGATGGTCGACTTAGGAATTTTAGTGTATATTATTTCTTCTCCTGCAGAAGCTTCTTTGGCTAACCTATCAGCTAATATAACAGTTTAAGACGAGTTACACAGTATAATTGTGAAGCAAATAAATTCACGTAAGTAAGGAAGTGGCAATATAAAGTGAAGGTATTTATACATAACATTCGCGATTCAGATTTATCACGCGGAAGAATTATAACTGTTTCCCCGAGCCTATTGCAACATTACTGACTCTTATGTAACATCTCTAATAATAACGCAATTGTCTGTGTTATTAATAGAACAATGTTCAATTACTGTTACGAGTGACTATTCTGATAAATAATATTGAAATCTGATTAAGTGATTCAATTATTATAAACATATTAAAAACCCCACCAACCCTAAAGTACCCGGACCGCTGAGTGAACCTTGGCCAATTTGTTAAGAGAAGCTTGTAGATTAATAAGTGAGTATCTGCAAATTGATGATCGCAGGGATTTATAGCAATTAATGGCGCAAAGTTCCGCATTAAAGATTTTGGTCGATTTGTAGTCCTAAGAATTTTATGTTGCTAATTTCTTCTATGATTTGTGTTTGATAATAATTAATTATAAGGTTTGTGATGCATCTATGTTTTGTTCTAAATTGAATAAAGTGGGTCTTTTCAATTTAAGTGTCATTTTATTAGCTAGAAACCATGTAATTAATTCGTGAAAAGCCTTTGTAGCTTTTCTTGATAATTGTTCTTGTGACTTTCCTTTCCTGTTCCTTTGATTCGTCACTTAAGTTATACGGCAAGTCATTGGTGAAAATTAAAAAGAGCAAAGGTCCAGACGATCCCTGAGGTACTCCATTTTTTAATGACCCCTAAGTTAGATTCATTTCCATTTATTACCTGTTCACGCAAGCTATAGGTTCTACTAGCATTTTTCTACGTGTCTAGTATGAGTGTCTATTCAAATGTTCCGCTCAATGTAATATCGCTGAATCAGCTCTCTCAGCACATTGATATGAGTATAAGCCCTCCGATTTCTGTGAATCCCCTTTCATCGACAGGTGCAGATGTAGAGGCAGCATGACATCACAGCGTCATGTTATAACGTTACTTAGCGTCGAGCCTCCACGCATGAGAGACGTGCTGGAGCTCAGTCTAGTATCCCGCCTAATTCAGACAATAGAACAGAGGTTTTCTATTAATTAGCGGATATATACATAATACTTCTATTTACAAGTATTATCGTGTGATATTAATTAATCTATAATAGTTATAGCAGAATCAGTATTAAGCCGGCAGTTACACGAACAAGTCGCGTTCTGACACTGCTCTGATTTACTAGTAACAGAGGCCTCTTCGCGCCCTTTGTATTTATACTAGAAATCGTAGGAATAAAACTTCATTTCAAGTTTTATTCAATCCAAGTAAATTATTCAACATAATTTACGCATTTTTAAATATTCAAAGTGCATTAGATTCACTTGCAAGCTCCACGTAAGTACATAGCGTGTGACGTCATCAGTTAACCAAGAAGCTATATTACGTGAACAGTCAAGTGCTAATAACTTTAAATATATTCAATTTACAGTAAATTTTATTACCTTTAATTTGAGATATAACTCATTGGTAAAATACAAAGTTTACTAAATTACTTCCAGTGGTGCAACACTATTCGCGCCATTTTCCAGTTCATTGTTTCAACTTGTTTCTTTAATATAACATCAGTGTTCATATATTATTTCTTCAATTTTACAAGTATTAATAAAGTGCAAAGTTTTTCATTACATGTTAGATTGTTAAACCAATATGATTCCTGGGATCTCTGTATCCAGTGTCCTCGTGATATAGTCCACTCTTGCTCTAATTGATCCTCCGCTTCCCAGAGAAATTTTCCTATGTATTGCACATACATTGTTTCATTACGTTCCTAACATTCTCCCTTTCTTGGACCGGATATATTTTCCGTCCAATCCCGAACATTTGTTCCTCTAGAATCTGAACCCCAACATTTGCTCCTCACGGACCGGGTTTTCGTTCCAGTCCCTATCATTTGGTTCCTCAACGGGCAGGATCATATTGGTACAATCATACTTATTGCATACTTGTATTCGCAAATGCCGTTTCTCGAATTCGTCTCACACATCATTTGCTTCCGCGTCGGTCGGTTCGTGAGTTCCAGCAACCCTGAACTTCGCAACACAGGACAGCGTCTTGCAGCAGTGATTCGAGACATCGTGGGATTCCGGTCCACAACGAACATCAAGAAAGCAGTGAACAGCTGATTCATACATCATCGTGCAGCAGTGGTAGAATTTAACTGTCAATTGCAAGTAATTTCCACATTTCACACACAACATGGAAGGTGATTTACGAGCCTTAATTAGACGTAGAGGTGTTATTAAGCGAGAGCTTACTTTTCTACAAAAGTCGTGTGAAACTGCAAATCAAGACACCGATGTGTTCTTATTAAAAGTTAAATTTGACAAGTTAAATGAAGTATGGGACAAATTTGACATTGTTCAAACACAAATAGAATCTCTTGTGGAAGCAGAAGAAGATTTGGATGAACATGCAGAATACAAGGAAGTTATGATGAATGGTTACTTCGAGTTAAAAGCTAAACTCAGTGCAATCCTATGTCATCATGAGCAAGTGCATAGTGCGAATTCTGTGAACAGTCAACAATCTAATCACAGTGGTAATTCTCATCACACATGTCAGTCTTCTACTTCACAGTGCAACAATAGAAATATACAACTCCCAAGAATCCAAATTCCTGTATTCAGTGGAGATGTGACTAATTTCAAGCATTATCATGACACCTTTAGTAGTTTAGTGGTAAACAATGAATCGTTGGATCCCATCCAGAAATATCAATATTTACTGAGTTCATTGAAGGGTCAGGCTCACGCGCTCATTCAGAATCTTCCAGTCACTAATGAGAATTTTCCTATAGCATGGAACTTAGTGTGCTCTAGATATAATAACACTCGAGTCATTGCCACAGCTCACATAAAAATCTACTTTCGTTACCAACAATGAAAGATGAAAACGTTACAGACTTGCGAAACTTACTAAATCAGTTTCAAAGCAATCTTAACGCCATCGAAGCTCTCAATATTGAAATCCCATTACACGAAGTCATGTTCATTCAATTAATATTGGATCATCTTGGTGAGACTACACGCAAAGAATGGGAAAGTAAAATTGACTCAAAAAGGTTCACATCGCTTCAAGAGCTGATGAACTTCCTAGAAGCCAAGTCTCATTCATTAGAAGTGCTATCCAATTCCAACAACGTGTCCAGCCCATCACCTGCAAGAAAGGTTGAGCTGCGATCGCCACAATACACTGTCCAGGAGTCGCGACAGTCGTACGGAGGTACAAACAGATTATCTTGTACCTATTGTCAACGAAATCACAAACTGTACCATTGTGATGAATTTAGGCAAATTCCAGTCAATGAGCGATGGAATTTCGTCAAGTCACAGCACCTGTGTGTAAACTGTTTCTCATCGAGTCATCAGGTACGCCAGTGCAACTTAAAATCATTCTGTGAGTGCGGAAGCTCAGTACATAGGCAGCTCTTGCATAGTGACATGAATACGGTTTCGCTCCAGGATGATTCAATCTCTACGACAGATGAAATGCCAGAAATGCATTCTTTCGTTGTCACGAGCAAATCTACACATCAGCAAATTTGTCCTCTTTGTAAACTAAATCACGCTTTACACAAGTGCCACAAATTTAGCAGATTAAGCATACAACAACGATGGAATTTCGTGCGATCCAAGAAATTGTGTTTCAATTGCTTCTCTTCTGAACACAAGGTACAAATGTGTTATCTTCAGGCTTATTGTAAGTGTGGCTCAAATCACAGCAAGCTATTACACTTTACAACTAAGAAAGTTCAGTCCAAAGCATACTCTTTCACATGCTTTGACATCAGTCGAAGTCAACAGAGCGCTTCACTACATAGCAATTCTAAACAAACTAGAATTCAAAACAATTCAAGCAAAGCCTCTCATCACATGCAGAGCAAACGCTTCGAGACAAATGGACCCAGTGCAGCGGTCAAACCAGTTCGCAATAGCTTCGCTTCCTTCAAACACAGGAACGAACATTTGCACCCATCCATTCACAATAAATCTTTCAACAGCCAAGAAAGATTTAGAGCAAGTAACAGTGGAAATTCAAGGTTTAAAGTAGATCCGTTCTATAGAGCTTTGCATTCTAAAAGCAACACTCAGTGTCTGTCTTCAGAGCGAAACAACACTCCGCAGTGTCTGCCTTCATTGAAAAACAGTACTCCGCAGTGTCTGTCTTCAGAGCGAAACAACACTCAACAGTATCTGTCATCATCTAGAAACAAGAATCAGCAGTGTTATCATTTTCAAAATAGTGAAAAGCTATTTACTTGCATCATCTGCATATATCCAGTTAGAGAGCTATTATGTCTGTAAGAACTATGAAAAGATAGCCAAACCGTTACACTGTGATATATGTAAGAAAGCTATTCTTTAGCACTGTTTGTGTTAAAAACTCACTTAATGTTTATCCAATGGTCTTTCTCCATTATGTCAAGATACCATGTTAGTAATATAAGATCATCAGCTGTGCCCTGAATGATATAAAGAAATCATCACGCATTTCTTCAACAAGTTTCTACAGATTGTGTTTCAACAAGCCACCTGATCTACACTACATGTACCTGAGTCAGCTGTTGTGCACAAGTCGAAGTCTTCACTTATAGATGTTACAACAACAGTTTGGATTCCAGCCATCATTCACCTAGACCTTCACAACCTTACGTGTGGTTCCAGTCTAATTAGTGTAGAGTCAGTGCTTTCAGTGTATATATAAGTGTCTTTTTCGTTATAGCTTGCATTCCTGTTATGTTTTTTATTGAAGTTATACTTCAAAGGCGCGGAGTATGTTCACGCCAGCTATAGGTTCTACTAGCATTTTTCTACGTGTCTAGTATGAGTGTCTATTCAAATGTTCCGCTCAATGTAATATCGCTGAATCAGCTCTCAGCGCATTGATATGAGTATAAGCCCTCCGATTTCTGTGAATCCCCTTTCATCAACAGGTGCAGATGTAGAGGCAGCATGACATCACAGCGTCATGTTATAACGTTACTTAGCGTCGAGCCTCCACGCATGAGAGACGTGCTGGAGCTCAGTCTAGTATCCCGCCTAATTCAGACAATAGAACAGAGGTTTTCTATTAATTAGCGGATATATACGTAATACTTCTATTTACAAGTATTATCGTGTGATATTAATTAATCTATAATAGTTATAGCAGAATCAGTATTAAGCCGGCAGTTACACGAACAAGTCGCGTTCTGACACTGCTCTGATTTACTAGTAACAGAGGCCTCTTCGCGCCCTTTGTATTTATACTAGAAATCGTAGGAATAAAACTTCATTTCAAGTTTTATTCAATCCAAGTAAATTTTTCAACATAATTTACGCATTTTTAAATATTCAAAGTGCATTAGATTCACTTGCAAGCTCCACGTAAGTACATAGCGTGTGACGTCATCAGTTAACCAAGAAGCTATATTACGTGAACAGTCAAGTGCTAATAACTTTAAATATATTCAATTTACAGTAAATTTTATTACCTTTAATTTGAGATATAACTCATTGGTAAAATACAAAGTTTACTAAATTACTTCCAGTGGTGCAACACTATTCGCGCCATTTTCCAGTTCATTGTTTCAACTTGTTTCTTTAATATAACATCAGTGTTCATATATTATTTCTTCAATTTTACAAGTATTAATAAAGTGCAAAGTTTTTCATTACATGTTAGATTGTTAAACCAATATGATTCCTGGGATCTCTGTATCCAGTGTCCTCGTGATATAGTCCACTCTTGCTCTAATTGGTCCTCCGCTTCCCAGAGAAATTTTCCTATGTATTGCACATACATTGTTTCATTACGTTCCTAACATTCTCCCTTTCTTGGACCGGATATATTTTCCGTCCAATCCCGAACATTTGTTCCTCTAGAATCTGAACCCCAACATTTGCTCCTCACGGACCGGGTTTTCGTTCCAGTCCCTATCATTACCTGAGTTCTATCCGACAAGTATGATTTAAATCGCTTAAGTGTTAAATTATCCAACCCGTAATGATCCAATTTTTTAAGTAAAATTTCATGATTTATACAGTCGAACGCTTTAGCTAAGTCAAAGAAAGTTCCCAGAGTACATTTCTTTTTATCTAATGCTTCCAATATTTCTGTGGTAGGTTGAAATGTAGCATTCTCAGTGGATATGCCACTTAGAAATCCGAACTGAGATGAAGTAAGAATGCTATTCAAATTAAGATAGTGTATTATGCGGTTGTACATAACTTTTTCAAAAACTTTTGAAAATGAGATTAAGAGCGATATAGATCTATAATTTGATGGTATGTTTTTGTCGCTGTTTTTAAACAGGTGCTTAACAATAGCATTCTTCAGTCTTTGTGGAAATATTCCACCTTCTAATGAACAATTTCATATAATTATGACTGAGAGGTTTACTAAGTTCAGAGCAGATAAGCAACTTTTTAATAACTCATTACTTATCTCATCCCATCCAGATGAGTTTTTACTTTTGAGCAACTTGATTATATTTTCAATTTCTATAGAGGAAGTCAGTTTGATTTGAAATGTATGGTTCAGAACTGTAGATTTTGTCAGTAAGTCTACTGCCTTAATACAAATATTATTTGTAGGAATATATTTCTCTGCAATATTTATAAAGTGTTTATTAAAAACATTTGTAATATCTGATAAGTTATCTAGTTTACTGTCTTGGTATGTTAGGGACATACAATCATTGTTTCCCTTTAGCTACGTCTCCATTGATATACATTTAACACCATCATGTCAATATTAACAAGTTGATATTGACATGTATATTGCAATTTCGCATTCCAATTGACTTGACATGCAAACCCAGCATGTTGCACTTAACATTTTCAGATGTTAATTTGTTTTCCGGAGAAAATGGATAACATGTCAAGTTAATTGACTATTCGGTCAATATCGGCTTTGTTTCGGGAATTTCCGGGAAACGAAAAGCGATCGCCAGCTTAATCGGCTCTGGATCGGGAATTTCCGGGTGAACAAAAAGCATTCGACAGCTTCCTCAATATTCCCGGCATCCATTTTGTATTATGTGAGTATTTGGTATATCAGTGTTCTCAATAGTATTGCATGTACTTTTAAAATTATTTTTTATGGCATACTTCATTGTTGAAAAATGTGATAGTTATTTTGAAAAGATCAAGACATCTGTACAAAATTAGTATCTAAGACAGTCATAGACAGTTAACAAGAAGATGATATTGAGTAGGCCTATATAAAACTACTCTCATTTTGTAATGTTGGCTGCCCTCTTCAGAGGCGTTTTCTTTTTGAATGTTATTCATTTCTGTTTGTAACCGCGCCAACACATGTTAACCTATAACATTGTAGTGGAGACAGTTGTTAATTGGGAAACCACTTGACTTGTATACATCAACAAGTTGATGATAAACATTTAACATATGTTAACTGCAACATGTTGGTGTTAATGTATATCAATGGAGACGCAGCTTTTGTTCTCCCTTTTTCGCTTTTAATTAAATTTCATAAAGTCTTAACTTTATTGTTTGATTTTTTAATTACTTGTGAAAAATGCCTGCTCTTTGCATCTTTAATGACTTTCTTCAGTATATTGCAATACTTTTTATAGTATTCCTTATGAGTTTGATTGTTACTGACCTTCTACTTCTTAAATAGAGCTCTCTTTTGTTTGCACATGATTTATTTCTTAAATTAGGTAAGTTAGCAATTTTCTTTTTTGGAAAGTTGGTCTCAAAATGTCATGACACAATATTTAGGAATTCATTTAATTTACAATCTACTTTGTCATAGGAAAACATAGGTTCCTA
The DNA here is from genome assembly GCA_964059195.1 of Ectobius pallidus. Classification (NCBI taxonomy): domain Eukaryota; kingdom Metazoa; phylum Arthropoda; class Insecta; order Blattodea; family Ectobiidae; genus Ectobius; species Ectobius pallidus. The sequence continues at coordinate 208,561,938 of CAXKWD010000002.1, forward strand.
GTTTGCATTGGCAAGATCTTGTTTGAAATTTAAAATTGTAACTTCATTCATTATTCTAGTCATATTACTATGGGTATGTTTGTTGGTCGAATTTACTTTATTATTGTTCAACATTAACATCTGTGCATGGTCTAATAACCCATTTAATATTGGTAGTACTTTAAAATTATCTTTTCTTTCTTTATCTATGACTATATTATCTATTATTGTTCTCGAGTTGTTTTGAATTCTAGTTGGAAAGATAACTGTGAATCTAAATTATAACTACCTAGTAAGGATATCAGTCCGATCTTTCTTTCACTATTAATTGAGAAGACTACACTAAAGTCCCCACACAGTATGATACTTACGTTATTACTATATGGGTGATTCTTCAAATACGGGAAAATTTGCGTTCCGGAGTGATATTTCCCTTCAAATACAACTTTTAAAAAAAATTAAAATAAAAGTTTGTTTCTACTACTTCCATACTACAACTATCAGTTTGAAATGTTACTAACTTTAAATTCTGATATTCCAAAATCAAATTTAATTCAATGAAATGTCATCCACATACCCTGTCCCAAACCTCGGTTTTGTATATTCTAATGCATTTTTCCACAAAACAAAATGTTATTTCCTTTTCAACTTTTTTCCTGTCAATGAGTATGAATGGATGAAGAATATTAACCCCTAAAAAATAAAATGAAATAAAATTGTCACCACACCTAATGAACATAAAGAATGTCCCAAGGGTTTTTGGTCATCCACATGGCTGAAAAGAATGGAATTTTTTTCTGCAGAAATGAGAAATTTGTAAAACTGGCAACAGTGCAGCCAACAGGGCAGCTTGTGGTTGAATTGTAAGGTTGAATTTTGCTTGCTTACAAACAGTTTGGGATTAACAAAGGACTTTGTATCATTTTCAAGGAAAACGTTTTTATTCCCCGTCATTAACATGGCTTCTAGAAAGTAGGCAGAAAGTTAATATTAGGTTTGTTCGCAAAGCAAATCCCTAACTGTCAGGGACCACGGCGCATGCGCACATTGTCGTTCTCGCTGTGCAAGGTATGCGCATAATGTAATATATTAGCATATTGAAAATGTGCGCATGCGTCGCGGTACGTGACAGTACATGATTTAGCTTTGCGAACAGACCTATTAATTAATTTTGATTATGCACTATGATAAACCTTCCAATTCAAAGTACCTGACTGAAGTTGAGCCTACAGAGGTTTAGAAATGGCTTGCTGAGACCACTTAAACTCCTTTTTTGTCATCCGCATGCCTGATTTTTGTGTCATCCACATGTCTCATGAAGGGGTATGTGGATGACTCTCAAGTCATGTAGATGATAAATGTAGGATACTATTGTGTTTGCGGTGTCTGTGACCTGTACTTAAGATCTTAAAACTGATTAAATGAATTTCTGCCTGATTCCCCCTCCCCCAAAACCATAAAAACACAGTCTCATTAAAATTACATTAATTCCGGAGTATGCACACAAATTTGCAAATTTGATGCAAAATCAACTGAAGTATGCTGAGAAAAATATGAAATCACATAAAGAAAAGCAGATTGTTGCCAAAGTTAGTCATTAATGTGGCCTTCTGCTATCCACATGTACACGGATGTCATCCACATGGCTTTAAAAAAATAAAGAAATAAAAATAAATAAAAATATAAACATTTAAGCTCTGCTGGTGTCATATTATAATCAAGTAACCCCTGAAGTATTTTTGTGATTTTTTTGAGATTTTTTAAACAAAGTAAAAAAATTTGGATTTTACACTCTCCAAATTTTCCCGTATTTGAAGAATCACCCATATAGTGAATTAAGAACCCTTTCTAACTGATCCATAAAATAATTGAAATTACCTGATGGTGCTCTGTATATGGTTAATATTACAAATATATCATTTATATAAGATTTGAAGTTTTCACGGCGCTGATTACTCAGGATGGCTTCACGGGTTATCAGCCGTGTCAACATTATAAGATTCAAGCTTTCGGCCATCTTCCCTCTTTGGCCTTCCTCAGGAATGTGAACATATATATATATATACATATATTAATTAGTAGATATTAAAGCTTTTGCTAAGGTGATGTCTGCATTTAAGCAATTTGCTGGTTAATGGCTAAAAGAGGGCATGACAATTCAGTGCTATTTAAAAAGGGCCATTTGAGGATAATCACCAGAACGAAATCAGTTTCTGTTTACTATGTAAAAATTCAGTCCTATTATCCCTTAAGACTGCAAGAAAAACATTATTAGAACAAACAAGACCTGGTGCTTGCGAAAAGAAGGTCTGCCTCGTTTGCTGCTTGGAAAGGTATGACATTGCTAAGGAGTTAGGTAAGCAGTTGGGTTAATTCTTCCGGTTGTATGTTTCTTGACTTTGAGTGAATTTAACATGCTTCAAGCTATTTCAGTCTTATATTTATTTGATATTTATTTTTATTGTACTAAGAAAATTACAAAAGAGTTACCGGATTCGACGTTTGTCTTTTACCGGTAGACAATCTTAAAACACAATTTACACATTTTTTGTGGAAGTGTGTGTGTAAGCATAAAGGGCTACTAAACAATATAACTGGATTCCATAAGGAAACTTCATAAATTCTTTTTAAGATAAAATAAAATAAATGGCGTAAGTTTCATCTGTGCTTTCCTTAAGCTAAGTTCGTATGTCTTTTTTCTGTTCACATCGTGTAACCATTTTATATTCTTGTTACTCTTGCCTAAGCCATAAAAAATCACTAAATAAATAATCTGCATTTTTATGGTATTCAAAAACAATGAACTGGTTTTCTAAATAAACCTTATCATACTGATAGCGTATATATTTGAAAATTAGCCTTTTTGTCAATACTCCGAGTCTTTAAGCATAGCGCACTGAATCGAGTTACCTTACATTACACACGATATTGGCATTAGCTAGCGCTTTTTTTTTTATTATTATTTTTTCCGGGCTGTGCTCGCACTGCTTTAATTGCACTGAATGTTGTACACTGATCATTCCCCATTATTGAAACAGGACGTAGGCTATAATTATTTCTTTGTGATAATTTTGACTGCTTTTGTTGATCTCCCTGCTTATTGTCGATTAGTAACCAAGTTAAAAGATTTCAGTCTTATATGACCTAATCAATGAGATTAAAAGAAGAATTAAAATAAATCACTAATTTTATCAGATAAAATCACATCCTCATATTAATAGTAAGCATTTCGTAAGATAAATGGCTGTGATTGGTCTATATCCGAGGAATTGCTAAACTTTATTGGTCAGTATCATACACGCAGCATATGAGTGGTACAGTCATTCAATTCTTTTATTGGAGTTACGTAAACACACGAAGAGATAATTACTCTAATCACAGTGAGAGTAGAAAATATATCACAAGCTAGTTGGTAATTCATAAGTTAGGCTAATTATATAATTGTATCCAGCTATCAATATGATACAAGCAGCTTTTAAACCCTGTTCATTGGTATTGGAAGAATTAAAGGAGGGAAAATTTGTAAAACTTAGTTAGAAAGTGTTGCCAGATTGCTTGGCTGTTGCAGTGTGTCCAACAGTCCTTTTTTTTAAAGGACTGTCCTTTAAAATGGTGACTAAAAAGTCCCTTAATTTTCCCTTTTTTTTAGTGCTGTCCTTTCTTTCAGCGAATTGAGAACAGTTTACAGAATTATTAAGGGTAAATAAGCTAATATTACACAGAAGTTTTGTTTGAAATATAACATTCGTGTTCCTGAAGATGTGACATTGAGATCTATTTAAGTTCTTCAAATGTAACCAACTTGTAATGTACATTGCTCCCTCTTTTTCATGCTTGTAGACCAAGATATACATTGTTTTCTTGTATCTTGAACCTTTTTTACATAAAATATTCAATTTATATACGTATAGCCTATTAAGAGGCCATTAAAAAAAAACAAGCTTTTTCTTTTTTTAACATGTCTGAACACAGATTTAAGCTGAAAACATGCAGAGTTTTGTATTCTTATGTTACTGTATAATGTGTACAATCAATTATAAATGTAGAAAATAAACTTATAAAAATAAAAAGTAAAGAATTAAAACTATGGGAGGAACGGAACGGCTATGAGGGGTGAAGAGGAGGCCATTTTGAAAAAAGAATATACTATTTCCTTTATTTAATAGATAATACATTAAAAAAACTTATTTAAGCTGAACTTTTCCTCCAAAGAACTCTGCAGGTTTTCAGATTGTTCAGACTCTTATTCAAGGTCCGTTTTCAGTTGCTACAGATGAAAGCAGTGATGAAAACAAACTCCAAACTGTACCATATTGTTATTAACGGGAAAAGTATAATGTGTTGTATTTAGCTTCACCCACACCCCTCTTTTCACTCGGTGTGTCTGTCCTTTATTTTAAAACTTTTCAGTTGAACACATTGCTGTTGGAATGTGTGAAATGTGTGGCTTGTGTATTTCCGACGTGATTCCTGGAAAACTGCATCCATAGAGTATGTATTACCAAATGCTAATTTTAGTGTTAATGTTACAAAATATGATGCACTATGAAGATTTTCACAAAATATGAAGATTTTACTAAAATAATTCGAAATATAAACTTTTTTCTTGCATGCATTGCTATATAAACTTTGTGAATTACTATTACTGAATTGCAATATAGTATAACTTATTGTGATACTAGTTCCGTAAGCGGTGCATACAGATCGAGGAAAGAGTTTGAAAAAACGAGGCGCTTGCCCCGAGTTTTTTTCAATTTCGGAGATCTGTTAGGCTATGCGCTTACGGAACGAGTATTGCATGCTATTTTTTGCACAATGATTATTTATATCAATGTAATTATATTAATTGAGATATTAACTGAAAATATTATGTATATACATTATTGAAAATAGATGTTATATTTTAGAAAGTGATTCGCATGTGTTGGTTGTTATGGGGACTGAATATTTGTCCTGTTAAAGTCGCCACAAACTAGGGGCCCTTGGTTCCGGTCTTCCATAAAGGCTATTATTACGATGATTTTACTTACGGTAAGTTACTTGTGCTTTTAGTAATTTTTACGGCATTTTTGTTTTCATAGCAACCAGATTGCGTGTGGGAATGACAAGTTACGATCTACGGCAACAATATTCAAAAGTACCACTAATTAGTTACGTCGTGCAAAATAATATATTGTAGGTTTCTTGTAGTGACAAGAGTTCTCAAGTGAAAAGATTGGAATTATTAGATTTTGTAAGTATTTGAATGATCATTCAAATGATTTAATGCTCCGAGAAGCGTGAAGTGAACACAAGTTCTGAAGTGACTGTGCATTCGTATCACTTGAGGTGTAAGTTTTTCAGGCAAGAAAGGCATATATATATATATATATATATATATATATATATATATATATATATATATATGTATGAATGCACAGCTACCACGTTGCCGATTCTTAACAGACAACATCGCACACTTGTCTTATGGATCTTTGCTCTGTGGATATTAATAGTACAATAAGTTGAATGCAATATCTGGAAGCACTGCGTGAAACTAACTCCTACTAAATGGGCGAGCCACACCCACTGCTGAAACATCTGACCTGAATAATGACAATTTGAGTTATCAATCGAGTCAGTCCCAGTAACTGACTTGAGTTTTCACATCCTGGTTTCATCCGAGAACTTTATCATTTGAATGATCATTCGATTCTGCCCATCATTAGTTTGCTGGTGTCCAGAGAAAATCCACAGGTGCAATTAATTTGGTAGGCTTTATTATTTTTTAATAAATAAATTGCAGCCTAATAGCCATACTTGGAAGATAGTTTACATGTTTGCATATTCTTGTATTGTCTTTGTTCTTTCTGTACAGAGTTTGATATGGTACCGAGGTTTTTCACATAGTAAACATTCACAGTCGATATTGGGTTCATGGAAGTGTGTGTTTTTGCACATTAGGTGATGAAATCCGTGGACTGCCAATCTTGTAATGACATGTCTCATTTCAAAGTTTTCCTTTGACCATGATCTGTCTATCATGGTTCCTGTGCCATAGAAATCTGGTTGTACTTCTTCTCTTTTCCCTGTCAGTGTTGCCATGTGTTGGGTAGAAGCACACTTGTCCTGAGATCTTCCTTTGCCAGGAGATATGCGAGTCTTGACCGTGTCATGTAAGGTTATTATACTACTAAGTAGAATAGACAGATGGGATTGCATGTGCTTTCCAGGTCCTGAAGCATTTTTACAGCAGAGGTCTCCAACGTTTCCACTGCACCAGAGCCGTTGTAGGGTGGTAGTTGGTCCACAGCGTTTTTTTTTACGTGGTATCCCCACTGGTATCCTCACTGGAATCCCCAGTGGGCCTAATCCACGCAGGCCTCATGACAGGCGGCCTCCTTCATTATCGCTGACCTCTGAGGACCTAAAAGCAAAACAGAATTCAACTTTAGATACAGAATTTACATACTGTGCAGTTGAAATGCTTGCTGCTACTTTACTTTCATTCTTAGGCATCCCAAATTTAAGCAAATTAGTTACACAACGTTTTAGATAAACCATGCGCATTACAGTATTCAGTGTTGTAACTCTTCACAGCTGGGCCCCATGTCAAAAATATGTTGGGTCCCCAATTAATTTATTAATGCACACAGAAAAAATATTCTTATTCAATATGTGTTCCTTAAGAACCAGTAGGTTGTTTTAAGAAGTACTGGTGCTTAATTGTTACCTTGCCAACGAGTGTATTTAAACTGTATGTAGTCTATAGACCTATATTTTTAAGTTTTTGAATGCCACTTTTCCTTAATTATTTATCTTGTCTTCCTTATCACGCCCCCTTAGAATCCACAGCCTTCTTCACCATGGCAAAAAGCTACCACGACTATACTTGTACAGAGCTCGCCCTCAAACTGAAAGCATGGACTGTGTCACAGACAGAGGCGGCGGGAATTCGGATTCAAGCGAAACGTGCTGAGTTGATAACATTGACGGTATCACACTAGTATCCACTTGGTTAACCAAAGCGTATGGAGCCGTGGACTATATTTTCACTGTGGACTTTAGCACTCCACGCATGCGCACTGCCAAAGGCAGGTTCGAATTTTAACAGTCGCCAAGCTTTCAGATTCCAGGCGATCTCTGTAAGTCATAGCCATGATTTAACAATCACAAAACTGTAATTAAATGACAGGTTTTTCTATTGAAACAGGAATGTCTCTTTAGAGACAAATAATGCAATTACTGATGTGACTCAAGTTCCCTTGTCTTTGCTGACTCAAAGTACTTCTTAATTAATTTGAGCTTTAAAAAAGATATTTCAACAGTAAATATGTATAATAGGAAATGTGATGAATAAAAGAAAATGCAATGCATAAATCTGCAAGCTAAATTCTTCTTGACGTTTGGGCGCCTTTTAGCCCTCGGTCCCTTTCCTTGCAGGCTCTGCAAGGGAATACTGGGAAAAAGACAGTATTTAAAAATTAAACGCACATACTGCAGCATACCCACACCCAGGCCTGGGCTTGCCTATCAGCAAACCCAGGCCTGGGCTTGCCTATCAGCCTATTCCTTTTCTCAGCGCTTTTACAGCGGGCCAGTGGCAATCGATGACGTCACGCTGCAGCGGAATTGGAACAAAAATGCTGGATTTATGCTCCCATCAATGGGGACTAAATTACTAGTGATTCTAATATTTTCTTACAGGAAGGATTGGTGTTCTACGGTTTCAAACAAATAGAATTTATATTATAATTGACATAGCTAAACGTCTCCTCATCTAGTAATAACTGAAAATATCCCCCTTTGCCGTACCCGTCACGTCTAACCTAAAACTTTCGGAAGAAATTCTCCATATAAAACCCAAACACAACTGACAAGTGTCACAATTTTTAATATAAAACATTTTTCCAGCTAGGGTTTCTTAAATAGCTAATACCATATCGAATTAAATCAGGTAGGATGGTATAATTGCTGGTCAATAATTTTAAACATACTATCTAGTTAGAGATAGTGAGTTCTTATAATCTAAACAGAATATACGTAGCCTACTTCTTCTAAAATTGTTTTTATGCCTATACTCGTTACCTTTCTTCCTAAACATTTTGGAGTTTTATTGTTCCTATGCCTCTATCATTATGTATATGTATATAAATATATATAAATGAGTCATCAAGTGACAGCAGCATGGGCACCGGACAGGATTGAGTGAAGCCCATCGTCTGCTAATTCCCCCGCAGTTTTACGTGAGCCAATCAGATTTATTGATGGATCCACGCACCACCTCTACAGGCCGATGAAACCGATGCCAAAGCGCTGTGGAAACTGGTGGCACCGATGACGTCATTACTTAGCTTTGGAATAAAAATGCTGCCAGCGCTTTCACAGCGCTGAGAAAAGGAATAGGCTGATTATCATCAGTTAATGTTTACTCTTACGTCGGTATATGGTCAAATCGTCTAAAAAAGAAAAATGGCTGCCCGTTGTTTCAAGGAAACCGTATTGGACGAGCATTTGAAGACTTTCTGCATGTAATACATTGAATCAAAGCATAGCATAACATGGGGGTCCAAAATGGCGGCTAAACATTGACTGTTTTGAAAAGTAAACGGCACCAAAATAGTTTGATACCACATTTTCTTCACGTATGCCTATATATGATTATTCAGTATTTAATCCACATTTCAAAAATGATAAACCGGTACTACATGCTATAGTTGTAATATAAGGGATATATTTAAAAAAGCCCTGCAAGGTAACCTAAACTCGTGTCACATAACCTTCAACAATGATTCAGCCTGATGTTTTCATTTAGATATTTCTCAAATGCGGGGTCACACACATATATATATATACTGTGTTACGAAACTCAAGCCTTCTGTATATAGCCTGCATTTTCTAATTAGTATTGAGTAGACCCAATGTATGTACCGAGTTATAAATCACAAACATTAAAACAGTACTTTCATGGCAGAGCATTTACATTATTTAAGCCACATTTCGAAAGCTACATGCCAGATGATATAAATATTAGCATTTATTATAAAAAAGGCATTGCAAGCTAACCTAAACTCGTACCATCGTTAACATAACCTTCAGTTTAAAGAAAGTAACAATTCGGCCTGACTTCCTTGTCATTTAGATATTTCTGCAGTTATTCTACAAAACATTCATATAAAACTAATAAATTAATTCCATTATAAAGAATTTTTTTATAATTTAATCTTTGAAATTGAAGCTTTTACTTTAGCCTTTATACAGAGAAAACTAGTTTTGATCAAAGCTGTTGGATGTAGTGTAATAGCGCATCTTTGATTCAAATATCGCCTGACAAGTTCTTGGTGAAGTTCTTGTCCAATACATTGGATAGTTATTACATACAGTTGTGAAGCATTAATCACAGCAACACGCTCCACAATAGCTAAACTTGAATTAGTACAGAACCAGGCGCTGCGCCTAATAACTGGGGCAATCAAAACTACACCCATTAACGCAATGCTCTATGTCACAGGAACTAAACCAATAACCCAACTTATACAAGAAAAGGCACTAACATTGCACGAAAAGTTAATAAGAATTCCAGGTGATCAATACTGGAAAAACTATTCTAACCACAGTAGACAGCTAATAACACAACAAGGATTCATCCAAAGAACACAAGAAATCAAAGCATCACTGCAGCTCAATAGCAAACCACAATTGCTGAAATACCCACGAAATCCCACTGAAACCACACAGGTCAAATCCCACCTTGACCTTCTACAAACCATAACCAAAAAAGATATGCATCCAGAAACTTTAAAGACTCTAGCATTGGAAATGATGAACACTCGTTACCCCCCAGACAAATGGAAACATATATTCACAGATGGCTCCCAAATAGAAGGCTATCCACACGCAGGAGCAGGTATCCACAGCGATCTATTCTCATTCTACAAACCTCTGGGACAGCACTCTACTGCCTACGATGGCGAAATAGAAGGAATTCGCATCACCCTTCAACAATTATGCATTCAAAAAGACAAAGTAGAAAAGACTGTAATTTTTGTCGACTCAAAGGCAGCAATACAATCAGTGAGCTCCACAGACAAACTTATCTCATCAGCAGTAGAAGAATGTCAAGCTCTAATCTATCAACTACAGGAAAACAGCAACAAGGAAATAGTCCTACAGTGGATACCAGGGCACTGTCAGATTGCGGGAAACGAAGCAGCAGATGCACTGGCAAAGAAGGGAACAAAAATAATGCAAACCCATCTACAAGAAACTTCATACCACTCTATCAAACTATACATAAAGAAAATATACAAGAACATACACAAAAAGGACATTGAACAAAAAATAAGTGACAAAAGTTGGGAAAAGGAAATTGCTCAAGTTCCTGACTGGCCAAGAAACAAAGCGGTTGCCATCTTCCGGCTAAGTGTCCAATATGACTGTTTGGGGAAGCACCTACATCTCATTGGAATCCGGAACGACCCCAACTGCATGTTATGTAATCTACAAGAGACCATGGACAGAAGCCACCTACAACATTGCCCTGCCCTTTCAAGCACAACAGAATGGGATCGGTATTGGGAAGCAAGAAGAAAAATGTCGACTGTATAACATCCTGTGCAACCTTCAAAAGTGGAACACTCTAATATTGTATTATACTGTTTTTTATTGTATTTTGTAAGCATTATGTTATGTTATGTTATTTATTTATTTTTTCTTAGGTTGCAGAGGTTAATGATATCTTTTCATGTAAACCTGCCATTAGGAAAAAAAAAAAAAAAAACATTGGATAGTGGAATACCAGCCTCAGCTCAGCTGCACGGTGACAGCAGTAACAGACAGTCTGCACATGCATTGGCGACTATGCCTGCTTGCAGTCAACCATTTTTAGATAGTCTTCTCTCGACAGTGATTCATCAAGAACTAATTGAAGCTCTGACATAGAAATTGATGATGACGAAACCCACCAAAAGACACCTGTTGCGGTTACCGAACAGATTGGATGTTTCATCTGCCCCAACGAAAATGACCCAATCAGAATTAAAAAAGATTTTTTGAGAAGCACACAATTCAAGTTAATGAAGGAAGAGAAACTAAACTGTTATTTGACTCTTCAAGACTTTATTACCAACATTTACCGAATGGTGAAAATGATTATCACTTCGGCTGAACAAAGTGTATAGCTCCAGCTCGTATGGCCTTTGGGGGTAGAGATAATAGACATTATACTTTTATTACTGGACATGACGTTTCTCCTGAGCACATTTATAAATTCATTGAGATTCATGAATATTCTCACTATCATGAACTCATGGCTAAGGCAGCTTTTCAAACCCAAAAAGGTCATGACTCATGATTAGACCTGGGATTTTAAGGCAAATGCCTGTTTTGTTCCTTATGAAATAACATGAAAATTTTTAAATATGTGGATGTTTCATGATAAATCACTTGCATTTATAGAGTTTTATAGTGCCTTAAAATGCCTATTTGGACCTTTAGAGCCTATTTTACTATTTTAGTGCCTAAAATGCATATTTTGTACATTTAAAATAAAATTCAACTTCACAATCTTATAATGGACATCCCTCAATGAAAAGCAGAACAGCAGAGGTGGGTTTTTCACAGAAACTTAATTATTCCAAACAATTGTCGCTAATGAAATTCTGACTGACGGGGGAGAATTAAGGGGGAAGGACTACTGTGTCAAGTCACCAGTGAAAGAACATCTGTTTAAGTGAATATAGTTCGTGATGCCTAATTTTGCAATTAATTCTGTTAAGAATAAGTATACCACATTTGTTGCAGTAAAAAAAGACCATGTTACAGTTTAAGTGTATATTGTGGTATTTTAAAGTCTATTTGCTCATCATTAACTGGAGTGCTAGATATTAGCAAGAGTGTAACCGTTTTTAATTGAGCACCATCTTTTTCTGCTTTGGCGGTCACTTCGCTCTTACACAACCCCCAAAATGTTTGGAGGGCCACACCAATCGTTGGTTAGCGGGTCCTTTTGACCTAGCCGGGAGGATTGACGAGGCAAGTCCACCGACTTTTTCCCCTGTTTACCAGCAAGGGGACGCTTCACATGCCATGATTGGTCAGCATGTTAATTTTAGACGTGGTTCTTCTATTCTGAGGTGATGGTCTTCCTCTTCCCATGTAGGGACCAAACTTAGTTCTCCTCACCTCTTACCAACCAGTAAGTTAGGAAAACCAAACTTTCCTGGATTGGTCGTCTGGCTCGTTGGATACTAAGAAAAATCTGTTATACTAGAAAAATCTGCTGTTATACAATACGAAAAGTTAATCAGACTTCCCTTCAACACTTGGCAGACAAGAAATTTTTCAACCCGCCTTAAAACACAGGAGAGTTTCCTCACTAAAATGCACAATATCAAAAAGCAGATAACTCTACCTCTTAACAAAGAAAATTTACTCCATAGAATAAACCCATTACAAACAATAGATATAGAATACTATACAGATCTAATGGAAGAAATTAAAAAAGGCAACACTCCAACAGAAGTTTGGAAATTGTTAGCATTAGAAACAATTCACTCAAGATTTCCAGAGGAACAATGGCTACACATCTTCACTGATGGCTCTCTTCTACCAAATCAATCCGGAGCAGGCGCTGGAGCCACATGCCAACTTTTCTCCTTTTACAAACCCCTGGGATTTGGCACTACAAACTTTGATGGAGAAGTCGAGGCTATTTACACATCACTGCAAAATCTATTGTATAGAATAACTAAATTTCAACAAGCAGTTATTCTCTCTGACTCAAAAGCAGCAATCCTGGCTGTAGCATCTACGTTAACACCAAAAAGCCAACAAATTTTAGAGTGCTGGAAATGCCTATACCATCTCAGCAAACTTAAGAAAAAAATAGTTTTTCAGTGGATCCCAGCACATTGTGGACTAGCTGGAAACGACTCAGTGACTACCTGGCCAAGAAAGGCTGCAGCATTATTCAAAAACCTAACACACAATTATCCTATCATGCAACAAAAAGGATAATTAATTCTCAATACCACAAAATTGTATTGAATTATCACTCCCAAGCCTCAAAAAACAAAAGGTGGGAAGCAGTCTTAACTCAGAACATCCCTGGATACCCAAGAAAGAGTGCGGTTGCAATTTTCAGACTACTCACAGGTCACGACTGCCTTGCTAAACACCTCAACAAAATTGAGATACTCCCCTCACCACTATGCCCCCTATGCGACCTCCAAGAAGAAATGGACCAAGATCACCTTCCACAATGCCCAGCCCTTACCAACTCGACATCTTTAAGTGAAAAATACTGGAGAGCTAGAGAATTAATGATTTCATTGTCAGAAATTCAGCATTAGCCAACAACAACAACAACAACAAAGTCTATTTGCTATCTGTTGACACATTTTTACTTCCTCTGCCTGTACCATAGGTACTATAGGTAGAGGAAGTATTGTTTTCGACCCCAAAATTCGAAGTTGAGTTATTAGCATATATACACGTTTCAAGGCCCCCTGAATCCAAAAATACTATTTTTGGAAACATGTCTGTGCATCTGTCTGTCTGTCTGTCTATGAACAGGCTAGCTCCAAAACGGAAAATCGTATGAAAACTAAATTTCGTATTTGGGTCAAGTACCTTCTGAAGATGTGTGCCCAAGATTAGCGACAAGTTTCTCTTAATTTTAAGGGGACTTTACATGAAGAAATTTTCGTTTTTTGCGATTTTCTCAAAAACGGCTCTAACGATTTTCTTTAAGTTTTGCACATGTGTACTGAGAGCTAAAACTTTTTTTCGAAAAAATTCTCTGAAGAGTAGTTACAAGCCACCCACTGTTCCCCCACTGTTTGTAGAAAATATGTGTTGCGTGGTGAACAAATGAATACGTGCTCTTTGATGGCCTCTTATTCTATATAAGAATGAAGTGAGAAAGATGTATTGGAGGGAAAAATTCGATAAAGTTCAGAAACTATTCTTAACGATGGAAGTTTCAATAAATGTCTGCAGTCACTTGTTTTTGTTTAGTTTGTTATATAGTCTGCATTTTTATTAGTCGCATCATTTTCAAAGAAGAGGTTATCAGGTATTTATCGTATAATTAGCGATTGTGTCTCTGAACATGTGAGGGAAGGCAGAAGTGATGTGGGTCTCTAAGGAACTCACATAAAGATTAGCCAAGAAAGGAGATAGGGGATTTCCCATTGCCAAGCCCGATCTTTGCTGATAAAATTTGCCATTGAACATGAAGTAAGTTTGCTCAATACAAAGTTTAGTCAAATTGCAGTATTCATCTATGGTCTTGTCTTTAAATCCCACGGAGGTAAGCCATTTTCTCAGGTATGTTAATAATTTGTCTTGGGTGATGCTTGGAAACAATGACACTACATCAAATGATACTGGAACATCATCTGGGGATAATTCCAAATCCTTGATTTTCTGAGTAAGTTCAAAAGAATTGTTTATGTTTTTACTACTGAAATTTGGGAAAGCATGTTCAAGACGTGGCATAGATACGTAGACGATATCTTTGCCATAGTTAATCGAAATCAAGTCCAAGATTGTGTAAAACTTCTAAACCTGCAGGATATTTCTTTAAAATTCACATTGGAAGAAGAAAACAATAACGTTCTCCCATTCCTTGATCTCAAAATCATTAAACACAACAACAAAATTGAATTTGGTATATACAGAAAGCCTACACATTCAGACTGCTACATCAAAGCCAATAGTTATAACCCCATAAAACACAAAGAAGCCGTATTTAATAGTATGGTTCATCGACTTATCAACATTCCCCTAAACAAAACTGAGTTTGATCTAGAATACCACAACATCATTTCCATAGCAGAAAATAATGGATTCCACAAAGACCTAATCATAAAGAAAGTAAAGAAATTCAGTCAACAAAAACGTATCAAGGAAATTACTACACTCAAAAAAGAAAAAGAGGATGTTATCTATAAGAAAATAACATACCACCCATGGGCAGATGAAAAATTCAGAAAAGTGTTCAAGGAATACAACATTACCACAGCTCCAGTAAATAAATATAGTCTAAAAAATTTACTTAAATCCAATAACCTAGATCATATTCCTCAAAACAAAAAATCTGGCATTTATCAATTTAACTGTAAAGATTGTAACCAAAAATACATGGGAAAAACAAAAATAAATTTGGAGATTAGGTCTAAAGAACACTTGAGACATATAAAGTAAGGACAAACTGATAAATCGGCAATAGCTGCACATGTATGGGAGAAAGACCATGAAATAAATGTGGAACCGGAACTTCTAAAATGTGTCCAAGGACACAAACAGCTCACAATTTGGGAAAAGATTTATATTTACAAAAATCAGGACCAACTCATGAATTTTGAAATACCCGCGGGGATGGATCTCATCAAGAAGTTCATTAAACAACCACCAGGAGTTTCTGCCAATACACAACAGACAGATGGAGTATAGCTGATGATGAGTCATGAAGGATTGCTCGAAACATGTTCAGGTTAGTGCTTGAATTAAGTGAAGTTACGTATGTTAAACCTCCATCTCAAGTTTCAATTGATTATAACTTCACTATATAAACTTCCTACAAATTCTAGGATTATATTATATAGTTAGGATACTGCAACGCATGTTGCAAAATTATTGAATTTGATGTAGATTTGAACAGTCTTTTATAGGAATATTTGCTACATTTATAGCATGGAGTCATAAAAACCAAAGCAATGTAATTATTGTTTTTTTTATATTTACTTACTTTCTGTCATTGATAATTATTTTAATTAAGAGTGTGTTGTGTAATTGATTTGTTTTTAGTGTTCTTTTCTTGTTGTTCTTAATTTTCTTTATTTGATTATCCAAGGGTCTGCTATTTAATTCTTTAGTTTAGTAGACTTAAAACAAAATAAAAATAAAATAAATAAAAATGCTGTAAGCTAGGGATATGTAGAAAAAATAAATTTGTAATCCTTATGAATATATATTTGAAAGATGAAATCAACATTTTACATAAAGCAGGGTCTACTCAATTCCATGTATGTGTGGAAAAGATAGGACAAATGGGACGCTCTCTGGATGCCAGAAGAAAAGAACATATCGGACACCAGAAACAAAACAACAACACTGACTACTCTTCAGGCTTTAGCCGAGGGCCCCCAAAGGAGCCAGTCCGGGGACTGCTTGCTCTGCATCGATATGGCAAGCAAGTAGTTACACGACATCAAACTTAACTGGCTACATCTTAGTGACTAGTTGTGTTTTATGAGGAATACCAAACATTTTCTATTATGAGTGACTCTCTTAATAATAATGTTTTGCAGAGAAGGAAATCTCGGAGCACATGGAGGGACAAGTAACCCATCAACCTCAGTGCCCAGCATAGGTTAATTTCAATTATCTCTTAACATTGTCTGGTTTAAATATTGGAACAAGTGACCTAAATGATTGTTAGACTTAGACGCATGGTTTACATGGGATTTGAAAATCAAATGTTTGTCCAAGATTACCCCTACGTATTTTACCAGGGGCGTATCCAAAAAAAATTTTCGGGAGGGGCTGTGATAAGCCTAATACTATTTTCAACTCTTATCTATGACTAATAAAATGGATACATCCGTTTTTCTGCAAAAAATTACTCCATTTTCAATTTTTCTAGATAATCTCCATTACAGTAGGCGATACATGAAAACCAATCACAGAAAAGTTGTAGAGAAAATTAAAAGGAACAATTTTTTAACACATTTCTTTTACAATTAATAGATATTACAATAAAAACCAATAAGTACGGATTAAATGCTAATTTCAGAACATAGGTGTCAATTAAAATATGAATGACATTTTGTTGCCCATAGTAACAAGAAAATAGTAATGTAATTATTATTGTGAAATCAGTCAATTTAGCTCAGTCATAATGAACACACGAAAACCAATTACAGCAAGGTGGTATAGGCTAATAGGGAAGAGTTCCTGGGTTCAAATTAAACCTCGTGGCCTCAAAAATTGACTTGTGTTTTTCATAGTTTCCTCATTCGCAAAGGCAAATGCTGGATTGTTAGGACTTGGTTTATTTTATGAGCAGGTAAGAAATTTTGTCAAAGCATGAATTACTTAGAAAAAGAAAATTTATTGTCTGGTGTGTACACCCACTCAAAATATCTATCCTCTGCTTATTATTATTATTATTATTATTATTATTATTATTATTATTATTATTATTATTATTTCACAGCAAAGATCGACCCTGATGCTTTTCTGTTCTAGATACTTGTTAGTTTTATGAAAATGTAATAAATAACGTTTAATTGTCTCTATAATTTACTTTTTCTGTGCTAGCTTTTAACACTTATATGCGAGCAAGTTTGTGCAACATATTTTGCACCATTTATTTTTCTTTATAATGTGTTAAAGTAACATACTACTTAACTTATTAAAAATAAATAATTGTGAACATTAAACTATGTTTAAATTAAACTCATTGAACCTTGAACCTTTTAGCTTTAGGGGGCGATTACCATCTAGTTAGCCCAAGCGCCAAGTAGCCTTGCTATGCCACTGGATATGTGCAAATGTTTGAAACATAACCCTAAATGGAAATATTACCACTGTTAATTAAAGGGAAAGAATGAGCAATTATAGGCTTCAATGATGACTCATTATACACGTAATATTAAAGTATTTTGCTTGCTGTTTATTATGGCCATATGCTTATGCCTGTAACCGTTGCCCTTTGCCAGTGAAATTATGTTTCACAGGAGTTGTTAACTGCATGTAAGTTCATAGTACATCAAAAGTGGTGAGTGTTATCTGTTATAAGAGTTGCATTGACACAGAGAAACATGAGATGGTGGCATTGACTTGGGCTGGGTCTGACAGAAAGCCATTCCCTAACTTTCTGTCTCACTCAGGCCAATTGATGCCTTAAAAAAAATGCTCAAAATCTGCCATTAAGCACTGTAAGAATGTAGAGTGGAACTTAATCATATTTCTAATTTTATAATATTGGAATTTACAGAATGGAAAGAAACCTTGAATGAGGTGACAGTGTTACCTACCTGGAGTAGATGTTAAAGATGCTAAGGAATGTTGATTCATCTGCTCGATGTACCGTTGGAATGACTTACTTTCTCTTCCGCTACCTCGACCATTGACCTTATAATCCCTTAGCATACCCCTGTTGAACAGAGAAAACAAATGATGACCAGAACACCAAAGACATGTCATCAAACCATTGGAAACAGAAAGGTCAACTAGAAACTAGAAAAATTCTAGGACCCTGCTAATGATAATAACCAGGGCCCGGATTCTGATGACCTAAAAAATGACCCTAAATTTTAAAGAAAATGACTTAATAATTACAAAGAATGACCTAAAAACTGATGTTTTATTTATAAAAATCATTATTGTGCACACAAAGATGTAGGCTAGACTAATGTGTACGTAATTGTAAAAACTGTAAATGTAGAAAGGATGTTGTAGGTCTAAAAACTTTGTTCTTGATTGGAACATTTGAGAAGAAAAGTAAGAAAATTGTTTTTATTTATTCTACAAAAATGTTGCATTATAGTAACCTAGTCATTTATTTAAAATAAATGTATGAAAATGACAAAATAAGGAAGAAAATGACAAAATAATGACGTAAATTTGAAATAAATGCCCTAAAAGTATAAAATTGCATAAAATGACAAAAAAATGACCTAATAAAAATGCATTTCTATAAACTAGAGGCCATGATTAGGATTTATCTACAAGTTGGCAATGTCTATGCAGCAACAATAAAAAGATGACTTGTCATCAGAATCCGGGCCAATCACATTTTCTTTAAATGTCGTGAATTTTCCTCCCCTTTGTTTTGAATAGGACCAAACTTGCCTGGGACAGAATAAGGTTGTCTCATCCAGGGGCTCATTGGCATGGGGATAGTGAGGTGTAGTGAGGTGTAGCAGTATCCAGGCCTGGAGTTTAAGACCGAAGTGTTTTGTACACTGAATTAAATTGTAAACAGAAATTGAAGTTTAAGGCCGGTATTCATAGTTGGCGACTTAAGAACCGACTTTATAAAGCTGAACTTATTTGACAAGTCGACTTATATGTTTTTCGTATTCATAGTCTTCTTTCAAGTCGTACTTTATTAAGTCTGACTTCATAAAGCTCTACTTGCTCTACCTATTAAAGTCGAACTCAATAATATGAAAAATCATGCGTTCACTGCCGTAGCAATTGAATTAGCCAATCATGTTTAAGATTTTTTCAGATTTTATGTAAAGCAAAGCCGTCTGAGTAAGTATTTCGCTGTTGTGATATAAAACATACAGACGGCGCTGTTCATTGTAAACAAAGGATTCAATTCATCCAGTCATATTATGCAGCGTGTAAGTAAGCTGATAAATAGTTTCTTGATAATATTCTGTGTATATATTAGCTTGGACATTGTTCTGAATTAAGACCGGTACGTTTATGTATTTATTTCGATATTAACTGAGATCTAGAAAGATTGAATATAGCTTAGGAAGCTTCGTTTCATAATGTAAGTGCTCACTAAGAAAGGATTTTGAAAAAAAATTATTTTTAAATGCCAAAATCAAATGTTTTCAAAGAGACGAAATTCCTTATTACAAAGAATTAAATCACATTGCATGTACAGTTCTCATGACAACAGTGTATTGTTGGCAGTGTTCACAGGTAGCTTTTGAATTGCATGATACGGAACTTTATGTTTTCACCCTGAAACAGCTGTATGGTAGTTCATGAGAGTGAGAAATAAAATATTCTGTAAAAGTCAGAATAATTTTATGTTACTGGTACCAGAATGTCCATTTCTTCTTATTTAAACCCCTCCCAGGCATGGTGTGTAGAAGCAATGGGTTGTAAAATGAGCCATAAAAAGCTGTGTCAAGCGTTTACTCAGGGAATAGTTTGAGTGTGATGAATAGCTTTCCTCATTTCAAATTCTATAAACCTATACAAGGACCTAGAGTTTGGAAATTGAAAATCCTTCATAAGTTAATTTCGAATTACAAAATACAAAACCCAGATGACATGGCCTTTTAAGCTAGTTTAATATTTGAAATTGAAAGTGTGTATGTATGTTTGTTCCGTACACAAATCTACATGCTTTGAGCAATTTTCACGAAATTGATGGCTAATTAAAAATGCAAATGCAATAAAATCGGGTCAAATGATGTAGTAAAGTGCCAAAGTGCTTTTGTTTAATCAGTGATAATTGCAATTATGATATACAGAAAATATGCTAAGTTATTTTTAATCTATTTCAGAGTTAAGCTCCAGATCGATTCATTAAGCAGGCTTACGGAAGAACAGAGGTCTTGTTTGATAAGCATATGTGGAGGAATGTGTGGGTAGTGTTATTTGTCAATGCAACTTCCAAAGCTGTATATGAACACTATAAAACAATATGTTTTCATGAAAACTGATTTGCATTTGATAAATTCTTTCTAATATATTACCATAAAATAGGTGCTAAATTAGACATTACTCTGATACCGGTCATCCGATTTGGTCCCATATCAATAGGCTGAGAGCATGAGGAAGCTTGTGCAACAATGAATCAAGTGCATTGAGAAGCAAGGGGACTGTATTAAAAAATGAGGTAATTGAAAGTTTGAAATTGTTTTTGGAATAAATTTAAAAAAGAGATTGCGGATACATATTGACTTACCCTTGCAGAATAAGAGATCATATTGTGAGGAAAGCATTTTCAATTGTCTCAGCCTGAGTTTTTGCCAGTGATGGGTAGCAAGTATGCTATGTCAGAAGTTGCTAAATTTCTTATTCACCGATATGTTATTAATTTACGTTAATGTATTTCATTCAAATAGTGGGAATATATGAAAGAAAGTATTTTGTAAAAGGTCCGCCTTTAAACCACTATCAAAAACTAGATAGGGAAATAATTACTGAAAACGAGATATATATTAGTTTGAATAGTGCAGAATATATTGTGAACCAAATTAAAATAATAGTGTTAATTATGTTACAAGAGTGTCCCCTAAAGTATTTATACAAAACAATTGGGGAATTTACAATATATACGGTAGTATGCGTGTCCAGAATTCAGTAAGTTAAAATATTAAAATACTAAAAATTACAGTAAAGTTGATAATAAGGTCCTGTTTCCACTTGTATAAATATAAAAAAACAATGTGTCCAAGAATAAAAAAGTGGATCATGAATAAAAATAATACATACATTACATAAAAAGGAAGGTGTATGAAACATGCAGGATAATAAGCAAAGGAGAGGCTTCTTTAAGTAATTATGATGGGGATTTAGCTGAAGAATGGTTGGAGCTTATTAAGAGGATGTTTGGTAAAAACCATGTGGTTAAGTTGCCCCCGGTCCCTACAAGTCATTTGGAGAGCAGAGATTATAGTTTTCCAAGAGAATGGATCGACAAGCACGGGAGGTATACAGGGGTCATGATCGATTCTTGTCAGGCAGCGTATCGAGATGATGTCCTCACACCAGCGGCTACAATTTCCAATCAGTCTACCTGAGGAAGGTCCGGAGGAGCAGACTGAAACGTTGTATGTAATGTATGTATTATTTTTATTCATGATCCACTTTTTTGTTCTTGGACACATCGTTTTTTGATACTAAAAATTACACATATACCAATTACATAATTTTAAAAATATACAAATATACACTGAGACAGGAAAATCGTCGCTGAAAACGAGTTATAGACAAGACTGCAGCAAAACACAACACCAACGTAGTAGTGAAGCCAGCCAATTTTGCACTCTTAGCAAAAAAAAAAAATATATATATGTAGACTGTGAACATTGCCAGAGAATATTTCAACGACAACAGAATGTTTTAATTCTAGATTTTAACATACAGAGTATATAATTAATGGTTTAAGAAATTGTTTTTTAAACTAATTGACTGGTGCTAACATATGCAACAATATTACCTTCACATTCGTATATTTTTAAAATCTATGTAATTGGTATATGTGTAATTTTTAGTATTTTAATATTTTAACTTACTGAATTCTGGACATGCATACTATATATATTGTAAATTCCCTAATTGTTTTGTATAAATACTTTAGGGGACACTCTTGTAACATAATTAACACTTAATTAATTAATTAACATTTATAATCCTACCATCCCATACTATCATGATAAATACAATCTCAAAGAACTTGAAGTCATTGGACTCATGGTAGGAGCAAGAGGAACTGTTACTACTTTCATGTTGAACACCTTCAAGAGATTGGGACTTCCTCCATCAGTTATAACTGAAGTTGCTTTAGCAACCCTCAGAGGATCTGTTTCAATACTGAGGAATCACATATATAAATCCTAATCGTAACTGTTAATGATTTTCTATTTTGTATTAATTTTTCATTAATTTTATTCTCTTTTTCTTTTCAATGTTCTATGTTCAATTACCTTTCTGTTTTTTTTTTTCTGGTACTCTTTGTCTGTGTAGGCAACCCATAACTATGGGAAGATTAAATAAATAAAATTTAATTTGGTTCACAATATATTCTGCACTATTCAAACTAATATATATCTCGCTTTCAGTAATTATTTCCCTATCTAGTTTTTGATAGTGGTTTAAAGGCAGACCTTTTACGAAATACTTTCTTTCATGTTATTCATTGCTGTAGGCTTTGTATTAGTTGAGAAATAGGGATGTTTGTTGTAAGCCAAGCATGTAAAAAGACACAAAATAGGATGGAATATGTTTAGTTCTTTGTTTGCCAAAAATTTTATGTTCCATGTATTTAGGGAAGAAAGTGTAAAAGCGATATTGATTTTCTTTTTTATTTTAGCCCCAAAGTGGTTGTATGGCAACATGAAATTGGGAAATAAAATACAGTAAAATGTTATGTTACCAAAATTTCTGCTTTTTTTCTTATTTGAACCCCTTGCCAGGCATTGTGTGCAGAAGCAATGGGTTGGAAAATTTTAAGTCCTGTATGAGTGACGTAAAATATCTAGCATTTTATGAGGGAATTAAGCCTTTTAAGCTAGTTTTAAATATATTACGTATATTTTCTGATTCAATATATTTTCTCATGTTATCTTTGTACTGATGAATTAAAAAATAGTATTTTTTTTTCTTTGGATTCATATCTTTGAAAACAGAATTTGAAGTGTGGTGAATTAATGAAAAAATAAATACAAAATTGGGGTTAATGCGAATAGCCAAATACTTTGAACCCCATATCATCAAAACTTTTAATTTGTTTATGTTACATACACCCTTTTAGAATCATGATATATTAAAATGAAAAAATGTTGTGAACATGAGGATTTTTTACAAACCAGGATCTTTGTTGAGGAGGCCTTTCTTCATAGTGGACTAGGGCAAGATGTGAGCACCCTCCATGCTCCGGCCGACCATTGAACGATGGAATGCCAAAAACTCAGCATAATGTATTTCCGAAGTTGTAATGGGCTCACTGTATGAATAAGAGAACACAGTATTGAGTATACAGAACAGTTTACTATTGTTATAACTTCATTTTATTCAGATGGTAATGTTGGAAATAACTCTTCTTCTTCCTTAAATAGGCTATTATTTTTGTTCCATGTTTCTCCCTAAACTTTAACTGTGCTGTACTCAATAATTGTAACAATAAGCAGCCTATCACACAGAGCATCGATCGATCAAAACCAACCGACTGCCATCGAGCGCTCTTGACTACATTTCTGTTCCTTGTCACACAAGCATCATCGATCAACGGAAATATTATAGGTTATGTACCTATATGATTTTACTAGGTCTACTCATCACTGTATATTAGAGGTAAAGTATATTACCTCATTAGGCCTACGTCTGCTTATCTCCTGCACAATATCATACTACATGTGTTGGGATGTAGGGTTTAATATTAGGCCTACTATCTCAGGCTACATCTGTTTACTTCAAGCTTCACCAGTCGGCAGAGCGTAGAGGTTTGTTGTTTGTTGTAGTTCGATCACCCACCGCTAGGTGCTACAACTCGATATATATTTGTATTTGTACAATTAAATTACATAAGATATCATTTTAAGGGCCTTAATTGATTCGTGCAATTCTATTTCATTCAAATTTGAGTCTAAAACTACATTATTGTGTAAGTTAAATCTTCCAGCATCAATTCTGAAATTCAGGTGGGTACGAATCTTCATAGTGCTGCCACCATTTGCCATCGACTGTCAATTGAAAAACAGACAGGTTTGATTTCACAGACCAGTTGATCCCTCTCACTCATCGTTGATCGCTGGCGATCTATGCTATGTGACTGGTACCACTGCTGTCTATAGGTTCGTTATATCGGTTGGTCGGTTGCTGTCGCTTGATCGATCCAGTGTGACAGCCCCCTAATAAAACCTTGGGAAGGGGCTGAGATGGCAAAACTAAGAGGAATGTGGGTTGTGCTAATCAAATAGCCCCTCAGCTTGTGTCGTGATCCAGAAAAATCTGAAGAGATAGCGGTGATTAAACCTAGGCCTGCAGGTAATAACAACTCAATACTCTTGAAATTGGTAACTCAGTTCTTCAGAATATATTCTATAAATATGTGTTATAATCTTAAATAAAATTAAACTTAAATGTAATAATATTGTAGCTAGTAGGTTCAGATGTCTAGCACAATTCTTACCTTGAAGAGCGATGGATACGAACTCCGATTACATTAGTAGGAAGCCTGTAACAAAGAACAAAATTACTTTAGCATTTTAAATTAATGTAATACAATATAATCCAGCCTGTTACAGTATGAGCCTATCTACTTGAGTGAACAGATTCTTTTTGTTATGATGCGCAACGACTCCCCACCTCTGCTCATCCCCCTCTGTATCCTTTGTATAATATAGAAGTTACTATTTACAAGACAATTTCATCCAACCCTCCACTTGATTTCGTACTGCTGTCTGCATGAGAGGTATGTATACACACGTGAATAGCTTGCTTTACCCTGTACATCACTAACTTGCATACAAACAACAAACGGCTAACTTATGCAGGTTTTATCAGATACAAAACTTCCAATTCCATATCTGTGTTAAGTTAGTAGGCCTACTTTCCGCAGAAAAAGAAGTTCCTAAAATTTTAACTGGGCTTTTTTCGATAACTATTATCCGTACTTTTTACGTCAGCAAAGGAAAACAGAGAAAAGAATAAGGAATGTAATTTCCCTTTTTGGTTTTCACATACTTTGACATCTCTGTCTCATACCCGGTAGTGCACAATTGCCCTAAGCAAACTCTACTACCCACTTGAACCTGCTTCCACTTTGTATATGATTAAGAAAATCCCCAAGGTCTGGGGCGTGCAGAAATGTGACAAGCTTATGTCTGTAGCTGTGAAAGAATTCCTGCGGGACAAATTATAGGTTGCATCCTTCACAAAAGCCTACTGCAAAGGGGTAATATGCAAAGTTCTGAAAGTGTGAGATGTATGTCATGGGAGAGTGTGGCATCTCATAGTATATGGAAACATAATTTTGTAGCATTGTGATATATGGTTCTTTGGATAGAGGCAATGGTTATTTAGTTGAGTCAGCCGCCGTGCAGAATGGATACGGCAAGATGTGAACATCAAAATAGTCACTAACTGAGAAAGAAATGCCAGAGAATACCACATTGAGCTGATAGAAGCTTTGGGGAGTAATGCCCATTTGTACCGAACTTGAAGGGATCATGGAGTGGGTATAAGTGTTTTCATGCTTTCAACCATGGCTGGGTAGGGCCGCTGCCCCCCCCCCCCCCGGAAATTTTCTTTACAGATAAATATCTAAACTAAATGATTATAAACAACTAATGTGAAATGAGGCTTAAGTAATGAAGGTAAGACAATGGAAATATCACATTTTATATAAATAGTACCTGTGATATTGTAAGTCATGTGAGTGTACTACATTGGATTTGTGATATGTATAAGGATGTGGATTGTAATAATAACAATAAAAATAACAATTAAATAAAAAAACAGGTTAACAGATTGAACACACTGGATGGAGATGGACTTCTGGAGACGATCTGTCAGGATATCCAGGAAAGATAGAATTAGGAACACGGAAATACGATGTATTATGGAAGTGGAAGAAGAGAGTGCAGTCACAATTGAAAGGAAACGACTTCAATGGTTTGGGCATGTACATAGAATGGGAGAAGAAAGAATACCTAGGATCATACAGGAATGGGAAAGTAAGAGAAGAAGAGGAAGAGGACGACCTGCTACTATTTGGATACATAATGTATACATGTTAATGGAAAGATTTGGTTTAGTAGAGGGAGATGTACAAGATAGGGATAAGTGGCAAAATGTAGTGAGTAGTGTAGAGCTCTGAATGGTGGTATCATATTTTGTGTGTCGGGATGAATTGTGTGATAGCGGTTGACTGTTGTATTTGTTTGGTTGGAGACAAACCTCTGTTTTGAGGAAATTTCTCATTTAATAATAATAAAAATAACAATAATAATAATGAAGTGGTTCTAATAATAATAGCATTTCTGTGGATTGCCATGCTTCCTACTACTGCAGTATATTAGAGTGGCACATTGCAGTCGCTTATGGATGTTTATAGTTGTCTGTTTCCTTCACTGTCCTACATCTAGTACCCATAATCTGCACTACAATCTTTCATTTGTATATTTCAAAATTCGAACATGGTCCCACATTAAAAAGAAAATAGTTCCCATGATTTCAGCCTCCTGATACCTAATTTGGAAAATGTAGTTAATGTTAAGCTAGTTTGTAGTAGGAAAATCTGTGTGACTTACGGTGGTGTGAGCGCTCTGATCACAGCTGAAGTTATAACATCTCTAGAACAAAGGAAATAATTTAGATTAATTCCATGTGTTCACATATGATGGCAGTGCTAACATGTTACCTAGCAGTATCATAATGATATCCATTAAATTATACAATTTCATTGTGACACTGGTTTCGATCTTGAAGCCTTGAGAGCAACAAATGAAACTGCATAGTTAATTTCAATATTATACTAAACTGAGTTCATTAGTTTGAAGTTAGAAGGCATAGAGAAGGTTCGGGTTCTCTGCACGCCATCTCCTGCCATCACAGGCATTCCAGTTTAAAATGGACTTTGTGACAGATTTGAAAATGTTCCTTAAATATTGAAGTTTTAATAATTTTTAAATAATGTATTTATTTATTTATTTATTTATTTATTTATTTTATAGGAGCTGATTTATTATAATAAAGTTTGCTGTGCACTATAGTTACATAATCATATTTCTGTGCAACAGAAGTCAGAGAAGGCTGTGCAGAACAGCTTTTGTACTAAAGTTAAGGTTAAAAAATACACTGTTACAAAAAAACATACAAAAGTTTGAATAATGACATCATTTAAAGACGCAAAGGAAAGTTAGTTTAAACATTTTTTTAAAGGAAATGCTTATCAGTAGTGATATAATTTCGTGTAATGGGTGTTACAAATGTCTAAGGTATATACATAATGACCAGGGCCCGGATTCTGATGACCTAAAATTGTTTGAAAAATGACCTATAAAATGACACTAAATTTTAAAGAATATGACTTAATAATTATAAAAAATGACCTAAAAACTGATATTTTATTTATAAAAAATTATTATTGTACACACAAAGTTATAGACTAGTTTGTACATAATTAGAAAAACTAAAAAAATGTATTGTTGTGAATGTTCTTCTC
Organism: Ectobius pallidus; assembly: GCA_964059195.1. NCBI lineage: Eukaryota > Metazoa > Arthropoda > Insecta > Blattodea > Ectobiidae > Ectobius > Ectobius pallidus. The sequence continues at coordinate 208,589,551 of CAXKWD010000002.1, forward strand.
TCACGGAAATTTATACTGGCACTGAGTCAAAATCCGGCATTTCTTTTTGTGGTCTGCCGGATTATATTGTTGTTTATTGAGGGTAAACAGTAGTTCGCACTCTCAAATCCAAGTAGGTGACAGACTCTGGTGCCAAGTCAATCTAAACAATAGTAATATAATACAAAATTTTGGCGTTTCTTTGATTTTGATTTCCGACTGAGACATGACAACACTTAACGCCGAATTTTTCCTTCTTAACAAACAATACTTCAAAGATGGCACTGCTAGCGACAAAAAAAAAGTTAATACACTCAATGTAAATACATAAAAATTACTAAATAAGGAAGCAAATGACCCGAAAATGACTAAATAAGGAAGCAAATTACCCGAAAATGACAAAATAATGACCTAAAATTGAAATAAATGCCCTAAAAATATAAAATTGCATAAAATGACAAAAAATGACCTAATAAAAATGTATTTCTATAATCTAGAGGCCATGATTAGGATTTATCTACAAATTGGCAATTGCTATGCAGCATCAATAAAAAGATGACATGTCATTAGAATCCGGGCCCTGATAATGACAATGACATACAAGTTAATACAATTATACTCACGCAGCACTTCTTGTGTTTAGAACAAAACGTTCACTGAAACAAAGAGAAAACGTTATTGAGTACAAACACAACATACTCCAGTAGACTTGTCAGGGGAAATGTATTTATTCTGCGTGTTTAATAAAAGTGTTGTGACTGTAGTTTCAATATTTGTGTTGGACGTGCAGTATGCAGGGGTGCACAACCTTAATTAGGGCCATTCTATTATAAAAAATTCACAGAGGGCCACAGTTAGGGTTGCCACCTTTTGGTAAGGCTAAGGAGGGACACTTATCGAATATATGCAGATCGCCGATCTTCATACCTAAATTTGTACACGGAACAATTTATTAATAACTGAAAGACGGAATATATTACAAAGCCAAAACTGAATAGGCTATGTAACAGTAACACTAACATTAGAAAAGAAAAGATTGGAAAATAATAATAAAAAAAAACCTGGGCAAATTCATGACTTGAAGCTGTATTTCTTGTTTGATTTGGCAGCTTCTAATAGTTGTTTGTTCTGTTTCACCCTCACTAAATAATCTTTGCAGGTATCTGTAACATTTGTAGAAATGATTTCACTCTTTATGAGGTCAGCTGAGCACCTATTTCTGGATTCTGTCCATTTTAGATTCAAGAGAGAGAACACTCTTTCCACAAAGGCATTGCTACCAGGAATGCTCAGAACAAAGCATTTGAGATTGGGGATGTGTTCTTTACCAATCTCCTGAATAATTTTCTTCCATTTCATACTCATACTTAGTCTCTCCTTCTGTATAGTTCACTTTAGTAGCATTTATTATATCTGAACTAAAGCAGAATTCCTCATATAGGCCTAACTCATCCAAATTAACATCAGATTCTACTTCATGTGCCTTCACAGAGTCTATGAGATGTTTGAAAGATAGTGAACTCTTAAGATTCAAGTTCTTCGGTGTGCCATAAAGATTGTTTTCTGTGAAGTCAAATACTTTCTCTAAGGAACTTAAAGCTTTCTCATAGAATTTCAAAAAACAATGTACACTCATAGACATGTTTCGAAAAAATTATGAACATTGGCAATCCAGACTCTGACTAGATAATGGCTTACCACTAAGTTTAGGAATAACAGGAGAAATATTTAATTAGTTCTTCCTCAACGAACGACACATGAAACACACAGAGAACGTGGATTCAAATTACAACTGCTGCCAACACGATACATTTTAGCGATGGAACGACATCGATATCTTGACCATGAGACGAAATTCACAAAAGACGCCACCAAGAATTGCTGTCTCATATTTTGTTTTGGAATAATTTGGCGTCCCGCAATATAATGCGTCCCTCTTAGGCATAATTCGGGACGCTGAAAATGTTCTTAAAATGCGGGATGTCCCGCCTAATTCGGGACAGGTGGCAACCCTAGCCACAGTGTACCATCATCCAATCCTCCATTGTAGGCCTGATTATACCTTGCTTCTGAATGGGGATATCATTATTTAATGTAATAGTATAATATTCAATAAAACAACAATAGTAATAACATGCCTTTTAATGGCATGCCTACTAATTAATTACTAGTCATAACACAAATGTTATTCACCTTTTAATGAGAAACTTGACACTGCTTCAGTTTTGTCAACTTTTCAATATTAGATCCAATGTTTGATATTGCAATACGCATACTCGCTTCCAAATGTTCATCTGTAAGTCTGGATCGTGTTTTAGATTTCAATTGTTTCATAACCGAAAATGACTGTTCACAGACGTACGTGCTACCAAATAAAGCTGCCATTTTCAATGCATGGCCGTACAGATTGTGCATTTCTTTAGGTAAGTACAGCTTGTACAAATCAAGGAGTGATACATCATCAAATTTTGCTTTCAATTCTGTGTTACTCTGGATATCAATTAATTCCTTCTGAAAAATTTCAGGCACTGTCTCAATATCAACACGAAAGGGTAGATTCAAATGATTTTTCAAACTTCCGAACTTCCTGAAAACGGGTGTTGAACTCTTTTGTGAGATTTTTCAAGATTAGATTTGTTCGTAGATTCCATCATTTTTCTCATTGTCGGAAAATTGACAAATACTCCACTTCTTAATTGTGTCTGCCAAACTTCAAGTTTTCTTTCAAAAGATTTGATTAAATCAAACAGATAATGGATCATGTGGTTTTTGCCTTGCATTTTGGTATTCAGTTCATTAAGGCTCAGAAATCCAATCACTGCTGTCCAGTTCGTCCACCTTAAAGTTTTGATTTGTCAAAAACAAACGAATTTCTTCCCGAAGTTCATACACTCGTTTCAACATGTTACCTGCACTTAGCCATTGAACTTGTATGAAACATAAGACCTCGTCATAATCTGCTTCCGAATCAGCTAAAAATTCTTTGAATCAAGGGCACTGATAGTGACATGTTTAGTGTGTTAAAGAACTAGTCCGTTAATGGGATTTTGAAACCAAATCATATTCAATATTAATTAATCTTACATTTAACTTTAACGGGCCACAATATATATTCCGGCGGGCCGCGGGTTGTACACAACTGCTTTAGACTGAGGCCATAAGTGTAACATAGATGTTTCTGCCTACAAATGAAATTTGTTTCAAAGAATTAGTCATGTGTTACTTACCTTTCAGAAGGTTCTACAGGATTCTCGTATACTTCTCTAACCCTGTAACGGAGAATAGTGTTATTAAATTTGTTGCCATTACAGTTGGTGCAGATAAACTTAGATTTATTTATAATAAAGACTTTGTGGAACTTTATACAGTGAAGCAACTATAATAAAATTAATTTACTATGTGAGTTGACAGAGTATTTGAAAATGGGGAGGAGGCCCCTTGAAACGCATCATACCAAAATATGGTAAGTGAAGCAAAAAGTGTGTTTATGTAAACTCATACAGTAAATTAATTTTATTAGATTTATTTATTTATGTAGGAGGAAGTACATCATAGGCACATTAACTCTATGTTAATGGTCTAAACTCTTAGTGATTTCATAAATGTAGTGGCAACCAATTTGAGATAAAAATTAAAAAAGACTTTAATATTAATAATTAAATTTTTTAATTGTCTTGTCTTTCATTTGTTTTGTCTTAATTTCTTCCACCTACTTCTATTTGCAAATACAGTAGATGCTAATCCGATCCTCCGGGCGTGGAGGGCGAATCAGGACCAAGTTGAGAGGCACGTTACTGAAGACCACAGTAAACAATTGCTTCATGTTTCCTCTGTCGGGAATCTTTACAGTGCCAGGTACATTGGAATTCTATAGTAGTGAATTTTTATTGTTGCCTATTGAACTTTAGGTCAAGATTACATTTAACTTTCTGTTTACTGTATAGTATAAAAGGTAAAGTGATTCCTATACAGGCCATGGAAGCCCAGAGGGTTCCAGGAGGTTGAGGCTCCAAGATTTTAAACAGGGTTGCTCCTGGTACTCATTTCTGTTAGAGGCTGAATCGACCCCAGGGCCATAGTGCCACCAGAATGATTACTGTGTAGTGTAACCATATTAAACCTTGTTTCAACAAATTTTAAAACACAATTGAAAAATATTTCGTTTTAATGCAGTTTTGTTAAATCAAAATTCATTTTTTTGCCTTTTTATGTGATATTATTTGTAATAAAACAAAACTTTTATGCATTTCAAGTGGTTTTATTAACGACCTTCCAGTAATCTGGCGTCTTCATTAATTTATCCTCATGTCCTGACTATTCTTCCAAATTATTATTTTCTGAATTTAACGTTTTCACCATAGACAAAATTTACAAGTATGTCATACTGGATTATTTTCATAAACATCGTGATAATTACAAGTCAGAATCTCACGTATATAACACGCGAAGGAATCAATTTAATTTATTACTTGAACCAAAAAATGTTACAACTGCTGGAGCTAAGCACTGTTCAAGTTTTGGCCCAAGACTATTCAATGCATTTATTACCAACCGTCCTGATCTAAATAGCTTAAACAACAAACAATTTAGGTCTAAAATTAGAAAATTTATATAATTATTACTTCTGTTTTCTACTATTACTGTTATAACTTAACATTTTTCATATTAAACTTTAAAATTTGGATAGAACTTAATTTCTTTGTTTTTTACTAAAATTTGAACAAATAAATTGTAATGTATTATTATTGTATTACCTTGTACCTTTGTATTGTAAATAGAACATGTTCTAACCTTTTATACATAATATTTTGTCAGACTTCTCCAAATTATGTATTGTTTTAAGTAATTATTTAGTATAAGTTTTTCTAATATATTGAACTGAACCACCCCCTAACACAAGCTCTGCTTCTTCGGGTGGTGTATCAACTTTTGTATGTATTTTTCGTGTAATTTGGAACAATAAATTGTAATTGTAATTTAACACTGCCTCGATCTGTATAAACATATTTGTCAAATTGAAGACTTTTAGTAATTTTTAATTGCCTACTTATATTTCTTTTTGTAAAAATAGTAAAGCGATTTTAGTTTAGATATTTTATTTGAATTTCCCTGTTATGGTAATAGGTGCCCCTTAGCATGAGCTCTACACATCTGGAGGCTTATGATCTTGTAATGCATGGTAATTATGTTTTGTAATATATGTTTTAAAATTTCAATTAAAAATCAATTTTTGGAGTCTTGCATAGTGCGTCCTTACACATTTGAGTCTATTTATAACTAGGAATGAGTGTTATACGAGAACACAAGGAAAAGAGTAACTTCGCTTTTAAATAGTGATGCCAACTTTATGTAATCAACAGCTTGTGAACATTGACTGGTGCTATTAGCTTACTAAGCAAACAGTAATTGCTTATATTTTTGCACATTATTTTTGATTATTGTACAGTGAACACCATTTAATGCAATCACGGATAATGTTTTCAGTCATGTAATGTTATCACTTTTATGATTTAAAAAATGCTGTTTCTTGTGATCGAAGTTTCGATTTATGTCATCACATTTTTCTTTTTGTGGCATTTTTCTAAGTACTATACGTTATTCAAAGTTTTGTTTTTGAGTGTTTTGTTTCCAACTCAACTGTGTGTTGTACAGGAAGTACCGGTACTGTTCCCAGCTCACAGGATGACCAGTTCAAGGGGGTGGCATCCCCTAACTTTTCTTTTAGGCAATAAAACACGTTTCATGTGAAGATGACAGTGGTAGCTAGTGTAAAACGAAAAGACTTGAACAGACGTTAGATGATTTTGCGAGCCGGTGTTGACTTGAAAAGCGTTATGAGGAGGGCTCGGACTTTTAGGTGCTTATAAAAACGAAAATATTTATTTTTTATGTGGTTAAAAAGTTGAAAATATGTTTAAAAACTATGAAAATATTTGAATTAACTTTTTAAACCAATGTTTACAGAAGTACTCATCTAGTCATTCTAGTCAGCAAGTGTAGAACTTGCAGTGAATGACAAAAGTAGATCTTACATTGTGCATCTTAAAGCGGTGACGATTTTCATGGAATAGAGACTTGTATCTTGAAAATGTACGTTCAACATCACAGGATGTTAATCTTGCATATTTGTAACACGCAATGTCACTGACACTCAGATGTTCCATCTGCTCCAAGTTCTCTACACTGTTACCCATTAAAATATCTGAAATCTTGCACAACACTTGTAACCCTTCATTCTTATTTATGCTTGACAGGAATTTTTCTTTAATTTTGTTTGCTTTTGAGCCACTTATTTTGTTAAGTTTGTTTTCAGTGTGTTTGATTTCTTTTATTGATTCTGTCAACAATTGTTTTGTTGTTTACAACTTAGTAATGCAGTGTGACAGGAAACAGAAATTTCCATTGTCTGACTCAACATAACGCAACACATTGAAAATATGGTGTAATTTTACAAAAACAGTCAAAATATTCATTCCTAAATATGATACGTGGTAAAATATGTAAAAAAAATTAAGTTACCAAAAACATTTATTCAAATAAATATCGAAAATATATATATATAGGCCTATATATATATTTTTTATGTGATATACAACTCAGTATTTCGAATCCAAAGATCCCAACCAGAACTTTTACAAAGTTCAGAATTCATAAGTAATAGCAAACAAAATGTGTATTTACCTAAAAGTCCGAGGCCTAGTTATGAGTAAGAGAGATCCTAGGGGAAAAACAGGAACAATATAAAAAACTTTTTTACTGATTAAAAATACAGTTTCTTGCAGTCAATACTGTATTAAGAATGGTTCAATGATTCACAGTTATATACGCTATTAATTAATCGGTCAATATTATCAGAAAAGCTGCATCCTGAAGTGACCATAATAAGCGACGTGCACTGTATTTCTTATCTTAACAGGTTTGCACCTTTTAAATGTATTTTATGTACTTTTACTGTGATGTTGCATTTAATAACATTCTATCATTTTTATAATATTCGTTGTAAATCTCATGATAGCAGTTTCAATTTCCTACATTACACAGATATTTATATTTATTTTCATGGAGTTCCTATCTTTAGCAGTGACACAACAGGAACTTTCGAGTATCCGCTTATGTGGTCAATTGCAACACTAGTTACTTCCTTTTTAGCCTTTATAGGTTTAATTTAAAACAAGGTTTAATGTGCCCATGATAACATACTTCATCTCACAGTACAGATGTATATTTAAATTTATGGAGGAAAATTTGTCCTGTGTGGGGAATCAAACCAGCCTTTATAAAATAATACCAAAAGTTTGGTTAACTGAAAACATCCGAGTTGGATGCTTCTTTACTACTCTGCATTTGCTAACATCTATAAGTGATAGCAGTAGGTATCTAGAGGATGATTTGGAAGATTCGATTCCCTCCTAGGATGAATTTTTCTGTTTAGATTACCTTAATTTAATGACCATAAAACATTGAAAAATAAAAAAAATAAAAAAAATGCATTTATGACCTGAAAATAGTGAAAGAATGACACACAATTTAAAAGAAAAAGACCAATAATTTTACTATTATTACTTATAATTAGTTTTTTTTTTTTTTGAGTAATGAATTGCTAAAAGCAATTTAATGGATGACAGTGAATTTACAATATAAAACACACTTATTTTGTTACTAAAGAAGTAAGTAGATTTATACTACTTGGATACCCTTAGCGAAAAAGAAATTCTTTCTGACCTGGCATGCCCATCTAATTGCCCCTAGCAAATATGTGTCATTTAAAAAGAAAGTCAAACTGCTGTGGTATTTACAATAAACCTGGATTAAACTGAACTATGAACACTTAGCGGAGATTCTCAAGTAAAAACAACGTTTGTTGTCTGAAAGTAACGATTTGGAAAAGCTCCTCTCTACCTCCAACGAAACATGACCTAAAATGCCGAAAATGGCCTAAAAATTTCTTAAAATGACAAAAAAGTATGAAAGTGGCATTGAATTTATTTTTTATTTCAGCCCCGAAACGGTTGTATAGTAACATGAGAGTGAGAAATAAAATTTTCCGTAAAGACATTACAATTTTATGTAACCGGAATTTATGTTTCTTCTTATTTCAACCCCTCCCAAGCATGGTGTATAGAAGCAAGGGAATGCAACATTCGATGTCCTCTATGAGCCGTAAAAAGTTATATCAAACATTTTCTGAGGGACTTGTTAGAGTGTGATAAGTCATTCTTCTTCATTTCAAATTCTACATACCTATTTAAGGACCTAGAGTTTGAAAATCAGTTTATCTGATTTCATTTTTATACATAAATTATATATTGTCTTGAAGATGTGTATATTTATATTTATAGACTAGTATTTTAATAATAGGTAACTAACTCTCCTTACCTGGATGGGCATTAAGAAATTTACAAGAAGCCTTTGTTATTTACCTGACATGACGATTGAATTGTGAAGATGGGGAAGATGGCCTGTAACAAAGGAACAGAATATATCAGTATATTACACGTCGCATAGGAAAATGACACTAGACTAACTTGTATACACACGTTTCATAAGTAACCATGCCCGAAACTGATGTTGTTATAGGGCCTAAAATGCCTTTTTTGATGTTAGAGCCTAATATTGCTTTTGTGCATGTTTTTCTCTTCAAGTTCCAAAGAAGTTATTTTATTACATTTTTGTTTTAGATTCTAGTATTTATTTTCAGTTCATATTAAATTTTTAACTCTGACTGTACAGTATATGCCAGTCTAAAGAGCAGCAAGATCTTGCCTTCATGAAAGTGCAGTTCTTGAAATGACTGAGGGATGAATAAGCTAGAGGCGTGTGTTAACACTTAACTGCTCTGTGGCTTTGTATAATGCGAAATATTGAGGAAGTCAATTGGAAGTAATTAATTAATGTTGTTCAAACGGTAGGCATATTACCTAGTGAGTTCTGTCTTCTAAAATGTATATAAAAACTAAACTCCGTGACGCTATCCCTTGAAGGACTAGGCCTACCATCCGACCACTGTGTTGTCTACCATAGGCAGACGGCAGGATTGGGGGCATGTGGTCAGCATGCTGACTTCTTAATCAAGTAGCTCCTTAGTTTGTATCATGAGGCTAAGTTTACTCCGTTCTAGACGTCCATACTTCATACAGATCTGAGGAGGTACCGGTAATCTAACCTGGACCTGCAGATCCAAAGCTAGCGATGCTAACCACGAGACCATGCAGGTGGTCCCTAAAATGTATTTACTGTATGAAATTCTGATGTAAAATCATGAACTTTGTATCAGTGACAGTACCTTAGGCCTGTATATTTCTGTTGGTGAGTGGGGATATTAATAAATAAAATTCTGTATTTTAAGAGAAATATTATTATTATTATTATTATTATTATTATTATTGTTTCTCCAACGAGAGAGAGCCCTACTGTACAATGTATGCTAGGGCTATAGTTTATTACATACTAATTATTATTGCAAATCAATATAGGGAATAATTGTGAAATAATTTAACCGTGAGTCTGTATAACTTATCACTACAAGCACTTGAAAATATCACTGAAACTCTGTGAAGCAGCACTGTTTTTTGAACATCTGTGTTAGAGGTGGTTGGAATGTTATGTTGCAGAAATCAAAGTGGATTTCTAAGTTGCATCTCTGGCGTTAGATCACTGAGCACTGAAATAACAGGTGGTTAACTGTTTGATTTTGGTGAAGACAGGAGCAAGAAGTATCATTTAGATTACCAATTAAGAGAAATACTTAAGAAAATGATACAGTGGTACCTCGAGATACGAGTGCCCTAACATACGAGTTATTTGAGATACGAGCTGTCGAGCGAGTGAAGTTTTGTTTTGAAATACGAGCGACATTTGAGATACGAGGAACGGCCAGCTGCGACGCTGCACACGGCCCACCAGTTTACTGCGCCTGTGCCTCGTGCATCTCGCGCATTATCCCACGTATTCCCCCAGTGTGCTTGTTTACCTTGCTGTCGAAGCATCTTTGCTAAGTTTTTCCACGGCTTTGCGCTTTTTGTGCATTTACATACTTTATCACATTTCTGTTTATAACCATGGGTCCGAAGAAAGTGTAACAAATATGTATGTACACTTTACAAAACCAGTTTTTTTTGCTTTACATTCTCTTTTATTATGTTTTTATACAATATATGTCATTTATAAATACATTTTTTTTATTCAAAAACACGTAACAAAAACTGGGGCTGGAACGGATTAATGGCATTTCAATTAATTTCAGTGGAGAAAATTGCTTTGAGATACGAGCAAATTGACATACAAGCAAGGTTACGGAATGAATTAAACTCGTATCTCAAGGTATCACTGTATTAACAATTTTATAATGGATCCTATTTTTCGATTTTTAGAGTCTATTTCTTAAAATATAGATCTTATTTTAGTTGCCTATGACTATTGGAAGGTTCTATTCTGAAATCTTTTTTTGGGAAAGCTTGTTTCAAGCGAAACATTTAAAATTTTTCCTGAAATGTTTTTAATGAATATTTTAATCTGAAGGCAGGATAATACAAGTTGCACATCTTTTCACGTTTACTTAGCCTGGACTAGATTCGTACAAATGTAAATATAATTCTTTTACCAAATGAGAACAGTAATGTGGGATGGAATATGATGACCTCTGTGGTCTAGGTGAGATGTGGAATGCGGGAGAATTGTGTTGAAAGAAGTAGTTGGGTGAAATGTGCTTTGAATTTTTTCTGGTGCTGGTAATATAGGATATTTTCCCGGGGTACTAACCAGGTAGTCGGCCGCGGTGGTGTAGAGGTAGCGTGCCCGCCTCTGGATCCACAGGGCGCGGGATCAAACCCGGCCGCGGTCGATGGATTTTTCAGGACGTAAAAATCCTGGGCACGGAGTCCTCCGGGAGGGATTTAAGCTGGGGGTCCCGTGTCGTAGATTTACGGCACGTAAAAGAACTGCAAGCCTAAATTAGAGCCTCTGGACATAATTTCTCGGCCCTTTCACGTCCAAGAAATACTTAGTTTCCAGAGGGGGGTTGCGAGGCGATGGGCTTACCACCTGTCCCTCTACCATCTCTCGGAAAATAAGCATATCAAAATTTGTATGGGTAATGAAAACTCCACTTGGCCCCTTCGCTCCACCTGGGGATCATAGGGCACCATACATACATATATACTAACCAGGTGGAGAATTGGATTGATTCCGACGTTTCGAAGCCAATCTGAGGCTCCATTATGAAGGAGAATGAAATGCCGGGACTAGATGGGGTGTATTTATATAGGACTGCTGTAACTGGGGACATCCGGATTGGAGAAAAGATTTATTCGAGACCAACGAATGAGGAAACAGATGGGTGCTGTGAGACCAGGAGTTGAGATGAGAAGTAGATACGGTCCAAATAAGGGCCAACGCTCATTAGGTAGCAACAGTAAATTATTACTATATAGCTGGTGGTTAGAAGACGAGAAAAATTTGAGAAAATTTGAAAAATGGGAAACCGGTCCAAAGGAGGGCCAATGTTTTTTAATTATTCTGGTGGTTGATTGGAAGGTGTGCGCTTGGCTCACTTGGACCTGAGCAAATCAATAGCATGGAACCAGGTTAGTAGCCCGGGAAAATATCCTATATAAAGTACTTGGGTGTTTAGCTTTCTCTCTCATGCAGAACTCTCTTTTCCTTTCCCTTTGTGAGACTAATTCTTGGATCTATCTAAAGAATTTGGTTACAGGTTTTGTTCTTTGCAACCTTTGAGTTACTGAGTTGATTCTCAGTGTCGCTTTTCATTTAAGCTTGTCTGTGCAATGGGAGGAAGTTAATGAGGTAGGAGATTGGATGAAAACTGGAAATGATGAGGATAAAAATGAAGATAAATCAGAAGACAACAAAGTAGTAAAAAGATTACTGACAGTGAAGGAATGGTGCATCTGGTATGAACGCTTTGTTACTTACCAATATAAGGCTCTTATTGATGCCTGCACTGCGTCACTTCTATAATGAGAAACAAAATATGTCAGTATATCACATATCCCACATATATGTATGAATATTTGTATTATTGCAGGTTAAAAATGGATGTACAACCTCCATGTTAAAGAGATTTAGGGATTTTATGAAATTTTTCATATAATATTTTCCTTACAGCATCACACAAGAAAATAAATCTGAAGAGAGTAAACGCATTAAACAGTCAGTGTATTAGCGTACGTCTGTTTCTGATTTCTTCCTCAATGACACTCACTTAAAATTAATGATTATGATAAGTAAACATTGGTTATATCAAGTGATGTAGTCCTGAAGTCAAATTACTCAGCCACGAGATTACCTCTGCCATTTCTCTCAGATTGGTTTTAGTGTGTACACATTATGACCAGGGCCCGGAATCTAATGACATATCATATTTTTATTGATGCTGCATAGACATTGCCAACTTGTAGATAAATCCTAATCATGGCCTCTAGATTATAGAAATACGTTTTTATTGGGTCATTTTTTTTCATTTCATGCAATTTTATGTTTTTAGGGTATTTATTTCAATTTTAGTGCATTATTTTGTCATTTTCGTGTCTTTTGCTTCCTTATTTAGTCATTTTCATGTATTTACATTGAGTGTAGTAACTTTTTTCATTGCTAGTGGTGCTGTTTTTGAAGTGTTGTTTGCTTAAAGCAAGAAGGAAAAATTCAGTGTTAAAAGTGTTGTTATGCCTCAGTCGGAAATGAGAATCAAAGAAATGCCAAAATTTTGTATTATATTACTATTGTTATTAGATTGACTTGGCACCTGCTTGGATTTGAGAGTGCAAACTACTGTTTACCCACAATAATACAATCCGGCAGACCGCAAAAGGAAATGACGAATTTTGACTCGCCAGTGCCTTAGTGCCAGTATAAATTTCCGTGAGAAAAGAACATTCACAACATTACAGTTATTTACAGTTTTTACAATTATGTACAAACTAGTCTATAACTTTATGTTTACAGTAATAATTTTTTATAAATAAAATATAAATTTTTAGGTCATTTATTATAATTATTAAGTAATTTTCTTTAAAATTTAGGGTCTTTTATAGATCATTTTTCCAAACAATTTTAGGTCATCAGAATCCGGGCCCTGATTATGACACATGTCGAGTTCAGGAAATTTTGATACTGAACCTGGGGCAACTTCCGATTCCTGAAAATGACTTAGTGGAAGTATTAATAAATTCAATTTTTCCAGTATTAAATGTTAAAACACTCAATCTTATGCCCTCAATTTAACTTGTCTGGGTTCACATGACGTAAGTTTCCTTTTTGTAAGATGGATCCCAAACTCGTCACAAATTCAAGATGTGATGTGCCAGCTTCAGTACTGTATCTTATTTTATACTTATATAAAAATATAATGGTTCATGCCCGAGCAGAAACCAGTATAACTGATAGAGTTTTTATACCCGGAAAAGTTATACGATTACAGTCTTTCTCTCATCTTCGCCATTTCACTTAATATCGCAATCATTAACATTCAATGTCAGTTAAAATGAACACTAGCCTTGTTAGCCTGGAAAGTTTATAGGACTATAGTCGTTGACTCACCTTTACTATTTCACCTAATAAGTTACCATAATCATTAACATTACATATCTTTTAGAATGAACACAAGCCGTGACAAATTAACAGATGAAGAGATGCTTTTAATAGAGGAATATAGGTCTGTTTGGTTACAGAACTTTACACGACTATTGCACGTATTGAAATATTTTTTAATACAAGAACAATATGGTCTTTGTCACATAATTATCACCTTTTGTGTTATTATTATTGAATAGCTGGTTATCCGTCCTTCCTATGGGGGGGAAAATAATTTTGCATGGTTTCCTGTTTTAGTGGCCTTGATGGTCTTTTGAAGTTTGATAATGACCTGATAACTTTCCTCATAATAGTCACATACTCTTAGATCCGGGGACCGTGTGGGCCATAAACCCTACTTAATTACTTGCTTTTCAAAAATTTCTTGAAGCACAGGACTGTATGGTGCCACAAATATTTCAGTATTAGCTGCTCTATCCCCTCTTTCTCCTTACTTGTTTACATATGATGTGATTTAAACAATGTTTGTATTGTGAATTCGTCCATTCCATATCACACAAAAGTACTTTGCGAACACATAAAATCACTATAGTGTGATTTATTGCTTCTATCAATAGAGTTCGCCACCATGGGTGAGTTGCTAGCATGACTGCCAGCTACCTGGGTGGCCCGGGTTCGATTCCTGGCCGGGTCGGGGATTTTACAGAGATGTAAAGTTTCCTTCCTGGGTCAGAACTGGGTGTTGTGTCCTCATTCCCATCCCATGAAAGGAATTGGCCATCCTATGTGGTTTCATCCGGCCTAGTGTCCGTACAGTCGGGCTGTGGGTCTTTCCCCAAGGGCAGGACTGGCCTCCGAGCCAAACGCTTCATCGTCATCATCTATCATTAGAAAGTTTCCCTGTTTTTTTCCCTTCCAGGAAAGATCATTCCGACTATCACATTTGCCATGAATCTGGCAGCAATTTCTATTTCCTTAAAGGGAGAATAAAATCCCACATCTGCAACAGCCAATGTCGTTGAGGCTGACTACATCCAAATGCAAAGGTTGACATGTCTGAATATAAGAAGTTACCAGGTCCTTATGGAACAAAGTATTAAGTGAGGCCCCAGACCACGTGAGGTTCATTGAGTAATGCTAGAGAATCTGTCTGGATATCATAGTATAATTCCAAAATGTCCACCTCTCGAGAGTTACATTACATCAATATATCCACTAATCAATTGTCAGTGCCATGACTGGTATGAAGATCCTACAATGGAATACACAAAGTGTAAAAAACAAAATGGAAGAACCAACAACATGACTTTGACATTAGTCATTCTTGAATCTTGGCTCAATACCCTCTCAAGAAACTAAAAATTCCCAACCATACCATACTTCAGAATTTCAGAGCTGGCACTTCACCAGCTGAATTCGTTGGCATAGTCAAAATTAGCTAAACTTAATCCTCAAATCCTGTATTGCCTAAAATCCACGGACTAGCTAAAATACATGAAATTCACAGACTACCTAAAATACATAAATCCAGAAAACAAGATGAGACCCATAATTAACAACATCAATGCACCTTCATATTATTTAGCAAAATGGCTCAATGCAAGATTCAACAATTTTCCATGATTTCACAATAGGAGAATCAAAAACTCATTTGAATTAATAGATAAGATAAAAGACATTAATGTCTAATGTCTTAATGTTCTATAGAACTTTCCAAAGATGATCACCTAATCCCATTTGATGTTGTGGCATTATTCCCCAGCATACAAAAAGATAAATTAATAGAATATTTAAGGAAATGGTTAAAATCTAACAATTTCAATCAAGATGCAATAGAGGAATACTGCAATTTAACCTCTCTATGCATTGATCAAACATATTTTTCTTTTAATGGCAAATTACATCAGCAAAAGTCAGGCCTAGCCATGGGTAACCCTCTCTCCCCATCGTTTGCAGATATCTACATGAGCCAATAGGAAACCCCCATCACTACTGCCTTCCCATTAGTGATGTCTCGAAGCCGAATCTCGAATCCACCAAATTTTCAGAAAAGATTTGGAACTGAGAATCGATTGCGTAAGGTCTAACTTTACAAGTTAAATGTGTTTTAATTTATGTTCATGAATAGGCCTAATATAATTACAGCTGTGTTAAAAATTATAATTTACTTTGGAAAAATTATTGCTTGATTTTTATGCATAACCATTTTAAAGATTAATGTTAATTACATTAAACGTTTCAAAATTTCTTTCAGAATGGCAGAAATTGGTTTGGTGATGATTTTATTCCAATTAAATTTAAGCAAAAAATAACATTTAGGATTCAAGAATTGGGAATCAGTTTTTTAAGATTCGTATTCGAGATTCGAAATTTCTGGATTCGACCATCACTTCTTCCCATTAATGTTTAAAACATGGTACAGATATGTAGACGACATTTTTGCCATAACCAATAAGAAATGAACACAAGGCGCTTTGAGACTGTTAAACTTACAGGATAGTTCACTCAAGTTTACACTGGAAGAAGAAACAGAAAATTACCTACCATTTCTAGACCACAAAATAATAAATCAAGGGAATAATTTGGAAATTGGAATATACAGGAAGCCTACACATACAGATAGTTACATCAAAGCTAATAGCATAAGTCCAATCATGCACAGACATGCAGTAATAAATTCACTGGCTCACAGAATAGTAAACGTCCCACTCAGTAAATCTGAAAATGACCTAGAGTATAATACCATCATATCCGTAGCTGAAAACAATGGTTTCAACAGAACACTGGTAGACAAGAAAATAAAAAAGTGTCAGAAGAAAAAATTAACTACAGACATACCCACCCTAGGACACACAGAAGAAAATAAGAAATATAAGAAAATTACTTTTCACCCTTGGGCAGACAAGAAATTCAAGAAAGTTCAGTAAATATGTTATCAGAACAGCACCAGTAAACAGATTCTCATTAAAGAACTTATTAAATTCCACCAATTTAGAAGACATACAACATAGCAAAAACTTAGGAATACACCAAATCAACTCTCCAAACTGCAAGAAATAGTATGTAGGGAAAACCAAGAGGAAATTAGAGGTTAGAACAAAAGAACACATGAGACATCTTAAACATGGAAATACAGACAAATCTGCAGTAGCGACCCACTTTGGAATGAAACTCATGACATCAATCGGGTTCCAAAATTAATTAAATGTGTCAAAGGCTACAAGGAACTTTCGATTTGGGAGAGAATATTCATCCATAAATATTTAAGGAACATCTCATGAACTTCAACATCCCAACAGATGAATGTCTCATCGCCAAATCAACAAACTTCCTTGAGAGGGCAACACAAATGTCCAGCCAGCAGTTGGTGTTAATCTGATGATTATGAATGACGATGGTCTTCGAAACTAGTTCAGGTATTATACTAAAAGTGAAATATCTGTGCCAGACCCAACTCAATATTATATCCTGTTAACATCTACTGATGTAAAAGGTGGATGAAGTGACCGAGTTTTCACAAAACTTAACATCTACTGGTAATGGGTTGTTAGAAAAGTGACCATCTACATGTCACTCACTGAAACTTGATATACTTTATTTAAAATTACATGGCGAGAGTCTAATTTTTGGTAGAGACTGGCAAATATTTGATTTAAAATCTAAATCTTAGGGCATTCTGATGTAGAAGCTTCTGTTCAAAATGACTAATGTCCATGGGCGTACGGTGGGGGAGGGTTGGGGGGGTTGGAAACCCCTCCAGAAATATCTGCGATGTTCAGTAATTTAAAAATATCTTGATTTTATTATATTTTCTTATATAACATAGCATTACCATAAAACTCTTGGAAATTTTAATTTGTCATTAATGATTCTATAGGTACTCTAGTAATTTATTTAATAATAATGCACATACTTAATCTCAATGAGCAAAATATCTGAAATAACATCTACTGTAGAGAAAAACATAGGCCTATTGTTATTGAATAACATATTAATACTGATGGGTTTTTAATTTTTATACTTCTTATAATAGTGACACGTTGTTGACAAAGAAAATTTGGAATTTCTCATAAATGATTTGATAGCCCGGATATTTATGTGGTGTGATCTGTTGGATATCAGCTTTCAATACATAAAACCAAATTTTTTGGAATGGACTTAGCTCCAGAAACCAGCACGAGTAGTTAAACGAAATTACTACGTCAAGTTGATACAGAAACAACAGAGTAAGGAAGCAATGATTTTTAGTGCTCTGCATAAAGAAATAATGTGGATCATAGCACATAGTGTGTATTACATCCTACAGTACTATGATAGTAACTCAGAAGAAAGGTTTTATTTATAGACTGTGGGAAACAATAAATGGAATAAATGGACAGAAAACAGTTTGAAATACAGTGCTGCATAACAAACATTATTAATAGTATACTAATGATCACAATACAACTGTTTAGTTACTAAAAATAATGTATTAAGTTACAATATGCACAAGGACATGGAGCTAAGACAACATTATATTCAATCCCCTCCAAACAGAATTTCACCGTACGCCCATGCTAATGTCGATATGCTGCCATATAAGAAGAGACAAGTATCCATGAAAACATATACAAGGCCCAGCGGAGAAAGAGTAATATAAAGACCATTGATACAGCTATGAATTTTAGTGAGTGCTCACATAAAGAAGTGGGATGGGTTTTTAGTTTGTTTGAAAATGGATGAGTGGAATTGTAATGTAATAATTATAAAATTAATTGCTCTGAATAACACTTGAAATGGAATAGAATTAATTGCTTTCATTAATTGTAATACTGAGTATAATATTTACAATATCAAGAATAACTTGTAACTATAAGTTTCAATTATGCTTATAAAACTTGAATAAGGGTGAAACTTGAAAACTAGGTTAACAACTTTGAGTAGCAATAATTAACCATAAAAATTAATATTACAACCAGTAAATAAACTGGATAGAAAATAATCAAATCAATGTAGAACAGACTGGAAGCAAAGAACTGGGATCATTTCCCCAAGGAGAACGTAGAACGTCTCATTCAGGAATCAAGAGAAGGAATGCGTAAAATACTAATTAAAGTCACTAGTGATGTATACTGAATATATTTAAATATAATAAGTGTATATATTAGCGTTTAAGTAAATACAAATCACAATTTACATATATAAAATAGAATTATATTTACATATTATTTACAAGAAGCAATGCCAAAGATTCAGTTCTAGTCAAACACCAAAATCTTGAACTACAATCATAAGATACAGAAAACTCTAATTCATGACCTTCAAAACAATCTGTACTATGAACATGAATAACCTAACGGAAAATTAAATATATGTAATATCTCAAATAATAGCGATGTAAATATTATACTCAGTATTACAATTAATGAAAGCAAATAATTCTATTCCATTTCAAGTGTTATTCAGAGCAATTAATTTTATAATTATTACATTACACATCCATTTTCAAAATAAACTTAATACCGTCACAGAAGTTACTTCGATATGTCTTCAGAAAAAGCTTAACATTTTATGAAAAGGTGTACCGGGAATGTCAGAAGAATGGTGAAGTTAATGGTGCGCCTGTGCATCTTGATGAAGAAGCTTCATATTTGACGATATCAGTGAGGTGTGCTGTTATTGGTATGACTTAATTATTGACACTGTTGTTGGATAGACTATATTCAATCGCACAACCAATAGTGTACCAACAGTGATGGGGGCTTGGGGCGCTAATCAATATGGGGGCCTACCCAGAATCCACTATTTATACCATTCACACAGTCTACACAAGCTGCTTAATTCATTACATTTCATGGACCCTGAATAAAGGGTTAAATAATCGATTACTTTTTTCATTTGGCATTCACCTGTTTATTATGCATTAGGCAAATTTACATTTTTCCCATAAGTTTGTTTAGAGTACCAGTACCTGTACTGACTTGTGGCCGGAGAAAACTCGCAAGAGTATGCAATTCCTTTAGCCATGGTATTGAAAAGGTATTTCAAACAGGCGCGGCTCGTGGCTGGGAAGTTAGGTGAAGAGCTAGAGAGCGGTCTAACTAGGAAGTCACCTGACATCGGTAAGGGTAGATAGCATGGAATGGAAGTCTACCATTGCATTGCATTGCACTGTATGAAGAGCGCATGCGTAGGTGAAGTAGCATTTCACCTACTTCCCCTGAATAACCGCCACTGATTTCAACTAAATAGTTGTGATTTCATAATATTATTTTATGCATACAACAAATCAAAGAAAACTCAAACAGCAAAGATTTAAAAAGCAGATTAATGACAAACTAAATACCGTATTTTATGGGCCATAAGACCCACTTTTTTACCTTGAAAACAGAGTCTTAAAAGTTGGGTGCATCTAATGGTCCGAAGTACACTAAAAAAAATATAATTATGGTAAATATTGCCAGAATACCATAGTTAAGCATATACACAAGGTCTTGTAAACGTTAAGACACAAATTTTAGCACAGACTGTACTTGTAACAATCGTAAAATGAAGAAAGAAGAAAGAAATGTTGAGTTCTTTTACACAAAAGGAGTTGTCTCCGCCAGGTGGTTTAAATGAAGGGCATGATCTTCAGTCTTTCATAAGAAACCAGTTCAGTTGTTAAAATTTATGTGATGCCACCTGTACAGAAGAGATTTTTGTAGGCCTACAATGCAGATTTTAAGTTACAAGTGAATTACACTGACTCCATTATGCAATGAAGTATATTAGCCTATTCCCTTTAAAATGTTTCGTTTATAGTCACATTAATTTTCTTTTCTTTTAAATTTCCATCCTAAAATTAAGGTGCGGCTTATGGTCCGGAGTGTCTTATGGTCCGTAAAATACGGTAGTACATAAAAAAAAATTCTTTCTTGTTATTACGTCATGAAAATCAACTCGTTTTGCAACTGAGTACTCAGGGCTACATACTGCCCCTCCTACCCTGTATTGGTACGCCACTGGATACAACAAAACAAAGGCATATAAATGCCTGAGATTTATTAATTCACTTTCTACTGCAAAATATGCTTTAAAAATCAAAAGAATAGTAGGGTTTTCTTGAAAATCTTGATTAAAAAGTTTAGAAAATGATTAGAAAAGTGCGTAGATGTTGACATTTGTGAAAATTCTATATTTTTGGGGTTAATTTAGAGACAGTATTTATTTATAAATATATGTAAAATTTCCACAATCTATTTGATTTATATAATTTTCTCTAAACTGATATTAGCTGCGAAAATAATTTGTGAATTAATTAAAAAAAACATCTCTCCTGAAAATTTTTGTTTTCGTAGATGTAAAGTTTTGTGAAAACACTCCTCAATTATACATTTACATTTCCAGCCATACAAGTAACCAAGTGCATTCGACTTACACATCAATTTCCAATACGTTGTTCTGGAGACTTCAATCTCGGGAAAGCATTAGAACACCTATGTACTGCCACCTCTCTATCTATTCTAACTTACATACTAGAGGAATATGGCCTCCTTTCTGTAGGTTTTAGGCTTTAGGTGTTTATACATCTGGTAGCCAAATTGATCGCAAGGTTAAAGTTCACAAGAGCACGAACCGCTTGCCTGACAAACACAAAGAATTTCTCAATTCACATTGGGTCATGGATTGCTAGAGGTTCGCTGTGAAAATTACTTCAACGAACGATGTACGAGCACTTTGTGAACCAATGACTCACAGATAAGTACACACCTCTGTACTGTAAACTCATGAATAACATCGGACTGTAAATGCACAAAGGAAAGGCAAGACAATGATTGAAAATAATAATTATCTTATAGGTCTGTTGTTTGCTGCAGTATGAGCATTCTTGTTTTCTTGTTTTCTTTCTATCTGTAGCTTAAGTTTCAGTTGGCTGACAGCTGCCAGGTGTGGTTGTGTCATTAGAGGCGCATATTGCCACGTGTAGCTAGGAAACGTGGGCATTATGTTTTGAATACCGGTGCCAGAAAGTGTGGCTGTATATTGTCGACATTGTTTCCACAATCTTCGTATTGCCTTGTGAATTGCTGGGGATTGCCGAATTTTTCAACTGAGGTGGGAAACATGACAATCTTAACAGATTAATCTGAGATTACAAAGGTACTATATAGATCATATATGGGCAACGCCCGGCCCGCCCAGACTTTTGATCCAGCCCGCGGAACATTTCAAAATCGCGCTCGAAAAAGTAAATATTTTCGGTTCTCGCCAACAAGAGAGTGAGAGGGGGGAATCTAAAGCCTGAACTACGAGTGTGTTCCTTCTGGTCAGCGCTAGAAAAATGCTGCAATAGGCCTAAATCAAAGTATCGAACGAGACTTACAGATGAAAATTTGGAAAACACTCTGCGCTTGTGTATTAGTGGGATTGATGCCAACATAGATTATCTTGTTTCTCAAGTTCAAGCTTCTCATTAATTTCTGCTGATTGTAAGTAAATACCTAATCAGTTCGATATTGTTCTCATTCATGTAACTTGAGCATTATACTTTATAAATATAAAAAACCATATCATGATTATTTTTTCACAACTACCTATTATCTACGGCCCGCGACTTCATAAGTATCGTAAAGTTTAGCCCACATCTTTCCAAAGGTTGCCCATACCTGATATAGATGAATGTGCTATTCTGTGTTGTGATATATCTCGCAGTCAAGATAAATTAATTGAAGTGGCTAATCTCATAGCAACATCAATAGCTTGACTCATATTCATATCCTTTCTTTGAATTTTGAGTCCGATTAGGTTACACAACAAATCAAAATCGCTTTTTGCATCATGGTGAAGTTTTTAAACAGATAATTTTCAAGTCTTATTTCATGACAGAAATCTGTATTTCAAGATCTTTTATCCAAATACGATCTTATCCACAGATGCCTCTACCTTCATTTCCATTGGCTGATACGAGTTGATAATAAGTTGTGAATTATTACATACAACGCTGCTGCAACTGCAATATCCAATTTGCAAATCATCTGAGATTTTCTTGCCCATCAGTTCAGTTGCTTTACATTTCCAAAGGCAAGTTTCTGAAATCTTTCTTGCCTAATATTGTGGAAAATGAGTTGCTGGCAAATATGCCACTGAATTAGCCATGTACAAGGATTTCATTTTCAAATCCAGAATTAAAAAATTAATATAAGAAACATTAATATTAACCACATTTCACACTTTCCCCTTTGTAATGATCTATATTGCTCTTCCTTCCTTTTTCTGAATGGTACTAGTATCACTATATTTTATTGTATTTTTAGTTTAAATTGATTGTATTGTATCTGTATTCATTTCATGTTATTTGTATTTTGTATTTGTATTTGTATTTTTATTTTTAATCGATGTAATTTAAAAGGAACTGACCCCAAACACGAGCTTTGCTCCTTTGGGGTAACTTATGTAACTCTTTCTGTAACTCTTCTTTAAATAAAAACTTGTAACTTGTAAGTAAAAAGTAGGCCCACATATTTCCCAAGATGAATGAACATTCTGTTGCCAGTCTAAATGCACCTTAATGCAAGTCAACATGAGAAAAAAGAGTGTTTTCTGTTGTCTTGTATATATTCATTGAAATTACCTTATGTTCCCTTAATTATGGAAATCTAAATCTACCGCCCTTGAAAATTTGCCACCCTAAGCCCATTGGAAGAAATGGTCCTGCATGTATACCAGCAATTCCATTGCAGGTCTCAAACGCCACAATGTTCAAATTATAGGCAAGTTTACCCCGACCCGACTCTGCTATAGAGGTCAACATAACACCTTACTGGACCTTACTTTTATGTCAGCAAGTCTCATCACACACACAGAATGACATCCGTCCATGGATACCTTAGACAGCGACCGCTTACCTATCATTATAGCCATAAATAACCAAATACCCCTCTTTCCTCAAGTTGGAAAATAAACAGCCTTCCAATACGTCTGTCGATCTTCTCACTTCCACATCTAAGACTACCCAACACTCATACATCCCTGGTCTTGGTGGAGCCCAGAAGTCAAACATGCCAAACGTCTACTTAACAAATAATCAAAACAGAACTGCTTGCAGCTGCGATGACTCATTGTGTACGTGAAACAACTCATCATATCGGCTAAAAGACATAATTGGTACCCATATTGTTATTCTACTAGACCTCATCAGATCTGGAGACATATTAGATGGTTTACGGGAATGAAAGTGTACAAGTGGCACCGGCTCAAGCACATCCCCCATATCAGAGGATAACATCAACATCTCAATCCTCGCTAGAGCTTGCTATAACACAGAGTGAAATTGCCACCATGGCAATAAACAATCAGCTCCAGGGCACGACCTCATCTCATAATGTGATATGCCTAATAGAGACTACTTCTGCTTTAATGCAATACCAGGGGTTCATATCTACTTGACAATATAGAATACGATGGCAGTAATACTATTCTTAAACGCATCTAATGCTCTATAGACCAATCAGTCTGAGCTCGACTCCCTACAAAATCTATGAAAAATTGCTGAACCAACACATTTAATTTTTTACATTGAATGATTCAATATCACCAACACAAAACAATTAGAATTTTGCAAGGGATATAATAGTATCTCAAGTGTACTGTATCTCATCACTGATGTTTACGCCAGATACAGAATGAAAATATGATAGACTTGAGTACAAACAAATTGCTCAATCACTCAGTAAAGTATATCCTAACAATGGCTAGTAATAGCTGTTAATAGGTTTGTTCGCAAAGCAAATCCGTGACCGCTTGAGAATTTGTTGTACTGCGCATGTCCAGTCTGTAACTTACCCGTGATTTGCACTTTGCGAACGGTTACAAGAATTTGGAATCGATAGTTTCTGCGTTTAATCGATATGATATGCAAATAAAATATATATTTCCCTTTGACATGTTATAAATGCAATATACATCGACAATATAATCTATATTTTGGGAAATTTTTAATTATCTTCCATTATTCATACATATAAGTAGCCTATGTTTATAAATCTGGCGCAATGTTATAGGAGGGAGGAGTCAGGCGCGTGAAAATAGGTTACTGCGCATGTCTCTGATAACAATTCATGCTAGAGCCTGCAAACTTTTCTTATAGTACAGAAACTGTCCGTGAGAGCTTTGCGAACAGAAGATTGAAATCAGAATCACGGATTCTCGCTTTGCGAACGCGTGTGGAGAAAGAGCGCATGCACGAACGATTTGTTCCTGGTTTCTGACTGCTTTGTGAACAAACCTGTAGTTTGTTCGTGTACTTGGTTATTATTATTTCTAATATATTATTATTCTGCTAGGACCGAAGATCACACTTTGATGTCAAAATGCATATGGGTTATTCTCCAGAGAAGGGCAGATTCATGTTGCAGTTGATTTTCTGGTGTAAAATAAGTACTTATGGATTATGAATTATTATGATAAGTTAGATTGAAATAAGGTCTGTTTGATCCCATATTCCACTTTTTAAACAAAAGTTACAATTTTCTGCATTTTAGGGCACAGTATGTGAGATCTCACCTCCGTGTCATGTCCCAATGCCTGACTTGTCATTTTCATTCTTTCATAATTCAACAGGCTTTAATTGTTATTCCATTTTAGTGTTATAACAAGAACAAACAGCTCAAAAAATGAGTCATTCATAACTGAAAATAAAATATATAATTTTGTAAAGACAATTTTTTGCACTAAACATGCTTGTCCCAAGGTGAGACCTCACCTCCGTGAAACAATATAAAAGTTCAATTATTTCCACTGTAGTCTTTCTATTTTCCTTGGACTCCAACTTTTGGCAGTTTTCTTATCATTTATATAAAGCCAAGCTGTTAGTGTGATTTTAAGTGTTGTTTTGTTTGTGTAAAAGGGCTAAATGCAGAGTTGGTAATTGGACTTCCTCACCGCCGTTACCTACACCCAATGGTAAATTTGTATGTTTTTATATTTACTTTTGCTATAAATTATAATAATATGGAATGCAAAGTTAAACTCTAGAACTGAGATTTTCTAACCTCAAATGTTCCCAAGCTGTTTGACAAATTAGAGAAAAATCTCACCTCCGTTACCCTCACCTCCGTTACTGTTACTCTCGAGTCCTATCCATGGAGGTGTAATTAATGTTGTAATTGATGACATAGCCTATTTAACTGTCTGCATTTTTTATTTTTGTTTAAAGAAGGTATTGGTATAGCCTATTAGTTTATGACAATATATCATGTTTTGATTTAAAGTTTTGATTTTAAGGTGATAATCTATTTTAACATAGATAAAAATAAGTAAAAAGTTGTATGTTAATCCATTTGTATGGTAATAAATATTGTTCATTTTCATGATAACATTTAATACAGTAAATTCATTCTAATTCTCATATAACTTCTATTATAATTACTATTTCATACTATTTTCTCACCTCCATGAATGCGCCATTTTCTAACCTTGTTAATTTAATGCAAAATACCACTCGGTAAGAAGGGCAAGTACCTCAGTAGTACTCTGCAGAAGGAAATATTACATAAAAAAATTACATGATCCAAAAAAAAGAAATATTTTTGAAAAAATTCTAACATTTAAATCTGCCCTTTTCTGAAGAATGACCCCTATCCAAGAACGAGAATATTAATAA
Organism: Ectobius pallidus; assembly: GCA_964059195.1. Classification (NCBI taxonomy): domain Eukaryota; kingdom Metazoa; phylum Arthropoda; class Insecta; order Blattodea; family Ectobiidae; genus Ectobius; species Ectobius pallidus. The sequence goes on from CAXKWD010000002.1 coordinate 208,615,700, forward strand.
CATCACTAGTACTAGAGCATATTAACCACAAGTTTTTACACAATGACTGTCAGGTTTTATGTTATAACAGTAAATAGGCCAGTACTCAAACAGAGTAGCCCATACTGCACTGCCAAGGATCTCTTCTTAAAGTTTTAAGATTTTAACCTACGGTAACTTAAGAATTTTTAGATGTATTTAATTATTTTTAATAAAAAGTGTAAAAAAACCCAGCCGTTTCACCACTGTAAGCTTTCAAGTCTCATGCCTGATTTTAATACTTTACAAGACTCTGCAACTTGGTTCATTGTATTATTATAATGAAAATTATTCTAAGCTATTATGCAATACCCCGGGTTTTATTTTATTTAATTATTTGAGGATATAAGGTGAAGAATTATATGTATAGGAGACCATGAAACTAATGGTCTGTCCAGAATGTCGACAGTTGGTAGTCGGTAGTCGGCAGTTGCAGTCAGCCGCTTGGGAGCAGCACTCGAGCCGTCCACAATATGCATTCAACATTGAGGTTAGGGAAACATTTTACTGTATAAAAACTGTGGAGAAATCGCCTTATAATTGCATAATGTATGTAATAAACACATCTTGCTTTCTCGTAGTAAGCTAATCTGTTTATTTGCACTAGTAAATAATTTTCAATCTCATAATATGTTACTTGCAGTCGTGCAGTCAGTAGTTGAAGATGAATTTCCCGACTACCGACTACCAGCTGCTGACTTCCTGCTGTCGACTGCAACTGCACATTGTGAATGGTGTCCATTACTCACCACACGTTATACTTCAACTACCGACTACCAACTACCGACTGCCGACTGCACATTGTGGATGGAGCTTTACTGTCAATTTGAAAATATGTTGAAAAAAAAGGACAGAGAATCATAGAACAATATTTTTTGGATCCTTTTCACCTTTTATTACAAAATATTTGAAGAAGAAAAATTTGTGATTATACTGTAGCAAGAATCAGCCACCCGAACAGGCAGGTTTCCACAATAAATACAGCACGGCGGACCACATACAGACGATAACCCAAATAGTTGAGAAATACAATGAATTCAACATGACAGTATACCTTGGATTTGTGGACTATAGCAAAGCCTTTGACTCCGTAGAACATATTAGCATACTCAAAGCACTTTACTCACAGGGGATAGAAGCAAAATATATACGGATCTTATACAATATATACAATCAAAGTATGGCTAAAGTGAAGACAGAAGAGGAAGGACAAACGTTTAAACTAGAAAAGGGAGTAAGACAAGGGGACCCAATATCCCCCAAGATTTTTACAAGTGTCTTAGAGGATGTTTTCATAAATATCAGATGGAACGCGAGGTATGGTATAAACCTGGATGGAAAAAGACTGACTAACCTGCGATTCGTAGACGATGTAGTTATATTCGGGAAATCACCAAAAGAATTGCAATCAATGCTTCAGGAACTAAACGTAAGAAGTAAATCAGTGGGCCTCTCCATGAACATGACTAAAACAAAAGTGATGACTAATGGCCCCCAAACTCCGATCACAATCGAGGGAACGCAAATACCATATGTAAACGAGTACATATACCTAGGCCAATTAATATCCTTTGATAACGGCATGGACAGGGAAGTACACAGACGAATCACACAGGCATGGAGAGCGTTCTGGTCCCTCAAATTTGTGCTTGTGGATAAAAAACTCAGTAGAACATTAAGAATAGAAGCTCTACAATCCTGCATCTACCCGGTGTTACTCTATGGCTGTCAAACATGGGCGCTGACATCGACACAGAAAAAGTTACTACAGGTATGCCAGAGGAAAATGTTAAGAAAAGTCCTAGGCATAACATTGAGGGACAGAATCCCCAATACTACACTAATCCAGTCAGCAAAAACGACAGATATCGCTCACCTAGCAGAAAGCACTAAATGGAGATGGGGTGGCCATGTTTCAAGGTTGGTGGACGATAGATGGACATACAGGAGTACCATATGGGACCCCAGACAAGGAAGAAGGCTGCGCGGAAGACCAAAAAGGAGATGGGAGGACCTTTTCAAGGATAAAGTGGGCCAACAAAATCACAAACAACTTCACTAGCGCGGAGAAGCTCGCCATGCTAGATAAGAGGAGCTAAACCCTTCTTAGGAAGCCTTTGCCCTACATGGGACACGATAGGCTTATTTTATTTTATTTTTTTATACTGTAGCAATAGCTATAGTTACTTTTACAATGAAGATTGCACAGGGTTTGAATCAAACATTTTGTTGAGGGGGGAAAACGTGGGTCCACATGCATCCATGTTATTAACTAGAACATCCACTCCACAGACGGAACACCAATCACAACTGCACTCACAATCATAGCAAACCAACACAAAGCAGTAATGTAAACCATAAATATTCATTATTACAGAAAGTTTGTAACAGTGAAGTTTTCTAATATAGTAATATAAGAATTGAGGAACAAGCAGCAATCAACATGGAATGAATATGGGAAGAAATTTTTCCTGAAACTAGTCTCCAAAAAAAAGGACTTAAGTGAAGTAAATGTCACAATAATTGACTCAATTCTGATATTACTATAATGTAAACCATGCTTAAAAGCTTCTTGCTACACACAGGGCCGTATTTCTAAATAGGCTAAGTAGGCTGCAGCCTAGAGCGGCAAATTTTCAGGGGCGGCAAATTATTCAAAAGTTAAAATGAAGTATTTCAGACGTTAATAGTATTTTCCGTACGAATTTAAGAATACATGTTACTTAAAAATATGTTTTAGTTCTTCTACATAGCCTACTTTCTGAAACTATAACATAATACAAATTCACTACTTTGTATTGAGGCAAATACAACAAAAACACTTTCATATGAGGACATTAATAACAGAGTTTGCCATTAAGAAATCTCGTAAGAAAGCTACGAAGATTACGTGGAGTGAGTTGTTTTAGAGAAGTTTGTATATTTTTCAACAAATAAACCAGTAATTAACTACATTTTCACCGTGTAGGACAACTTAATTCAAATTGAAATTAGTTCTTCAATTACGCAAAAGATAGTCATTAGCATTAAAATATAAAAATATGTTTAAAATAGTGATCACTGATCTCCAAGAACAACTTAATTAATTAATTTCGAAACCCATTACAGTTTTTAACGAATCTTAAAAGAAGTAGGTAAAAAGCAAGTAGATAACTAATTTGATTATATAATTTATTATGTAAACCATTAAAATTGTACTTTTATCTAAACTAAATGAACTTTAAGCTTAAAAAAGATGAAAACATTCTATCCTTTTGTTGCATAAAACAAATGTACTAAGAAAGTATGAACTATAGAGGGGGTGGCAAATGGACTTAGCCTATAGTCGGCATACTCTTAAATCCGGCCCTGGCTACACATTGTGTTGGGGTCATATTGTCCATCACGCCATTATGAAGAAACATATGTACATGTTTCATTTTACTGCAGTTTATGAAATGTAGAAAAAGATGTCCCTGGCAAGGAAGAAATTTCTATTTGATGAGCTGGGGAAATTTTTTGACGAGAGGTGGAAATCTGAACGCTAAGATTATAGTTGCAGTATATATGGTATACTATTTGGTCCAATGTAATGGCATGTTCCAAGTTATTTGACATATTTGCTTTTAAACCTCCTTACCGGTTATTTATGGGTGCCCCAGTGCTCGACTAATGTAAAACAGTTTGCAGTTGCTGATTTGGTGTTGGTGCCTCACATTCCTGAAAGTGTTGCACTCTAGAAATAGTTCAATGGCAATACATGATTGGTTGAACCAAGGTTAAGACAAGTTTCCTCCATCTGTTCTGTGGTTCTAAATATCCTTGGATGGCTCTTCATCGATTCAATTCCAATATAATATGGCATCTACACTTAAAGTATGAATTTCAATCTCGATAGAGCGCTGGGCAATGTGACTTTCAGCATCTAGGTCTAATCTCTGTTGCCAGCACAGACAACATTGCTCTAGCTTTTGATTAAATATTAGATGATAGCATGCACACATAGGTAAAATTTTGAAATTATATTGTAAAAATAAACAAATAAACTGAAGAAAGTCAGGTATGGTTAGATTCATCTTGAAAACCATGCAAAGGAAAGATAACTGGCTAGTTTATTATATTTACGTAATGAGTAAATTATTGTATATGTGCTGCTGTAAGGAGAAGTAATATTATATCAGTAAGCTGCCTAGATCTTTTTAAACTTGGAGATTTGATATCAATTTCTAGAAAGATACAACTCAGTAATAACTAACAAGTATTTGAGAAACTATGTGCAGTATATTTTGCACCATTTATTACTACAGATAGTCTAGAGCAGCGTTTCTCAACCTTTTTGAACCCAAGGACCTCTAAAATGTCTAATTTTTTTTACGGACCCCTAATTTTACATCCCATTTTTAAAAGTAGGCTACATGTAGGCCTATATTCTTAATATTTGGGGTATTAATTATAGGTCATTATAACGAAGTAATTCGAGATACATTTTTTAATTCGACGGAAATACAGTTATTGAATTGGAAGTAAACTATTGACAGTAAAATTATATTTTGAACAGACTTTAATATTTATTACCAATTTGATAATATAATTAGGAATTATAACACAGGTTTACCGGTATCAGACAGCGTCTCTAATAACAAATTCCGACAAAGTCTTATTTTTCAGGGTTTTGAATGAAAGAGGGAACCATAGACGTCAATGTATCAGGGGTTTCAAACTGTGGTTCGTAACTGCAAAAGTAAGGGAACTTGCAATAGGACCTGTATTTTCGAAGATTTTAAAAACCTTGACATCTAGTGTCCATTTTATATGAAAATTTTTTACCTCTTTACTTGCTTTATGATATTTTTTAATTATTTCGGCGGACCATCTGCACCATCTTTGCGGACCACCAGTGGTCCGCGGACCATAGCTTGAGAAACGCTGGTCTAGAGGAAGGAGGCTTATTTAATTTTTTTTCCTAAAAATTCAACGCCTCTTTTACAGTATAAATACAAGTTGGAAGGTCCTTTGAACCCAAAAATGCTATTTTCAGAAATATGTCTCTATGTGAACGTTAAAGAATTCAGTTCATATGAATATTACTAGAACAGTGTATTTTGCTTATTTTCATTGCCTATTAAAACAGCGTATAATGTTTTGGGGGGGGGAATGAAGATTTCCAATAGAGTTTTCAGAGTACAAAAAAGAGTACTACGAATAATCTGTAATATTCCACGATTCGAAAGCTGTAAACAATATTTCAGAAAGTTAAGCATTATGACGTTACCATGTATGTGCATATTCTATCTTATTTTGCACGTAAAATCGTTCATTAATAAATTCAAAACAAATTCAGTAATATATTTCATAATACAAGAATAAAATCGAATTTAGCCTTAATCAATCACAATACAAAATTATTTGAAAATTCTCTCACACATAATGGAATACAACTCTTCAATAAATTACCTACCAAAATTAAAGGAATTGAAAATTTAACAAATTCAAGACTCAATTATCTGCTTTCCTATGTAATGAATCATACTATACTGTAGATGAATATTTGTGTTGTTAGATGGGTAAATTGTATGTGTATTTATTATATTCATTAAGTGTATTTATTATCTTCATTAAGTTCAGTTATTCTATTAGAATTGTATGATGTATCCCATATCAAATATTGATATAATGGATGAATAAAAGAATTGAATTGAAAGTGTCTATATGCCTGTCCGTCTGTGATCAGTAGGGTTTGGTTGTTTTTGACTTATAGGAGTGGAAAATATGACTGGAAATATGACCCAAAATTCCTAAATATTACCGCATGAAAAACATATTTTTTAAAAATAAACGTTCCAATTTAAAATGTTTAATGGTTCTAAATTATTACATCACATTAATTCAATCAGATAATCACTTTTTAACAGTTTTACTTGTAAAGAACTTCTGAATGTTTCTAGATACCACTGCAAATGTGAACTTAAAGTATTTTAAAAATATGTCTAATGGAAGTAGTTAACAACAAGGAGGAACAGGTAGTTGTGCTATTACTTGTTATTGTCCCTTCCTATTTCAGTTACAGTAAAACCAAAATATTCGTGACTCTTTTTAAAACAAATTAAAGTCGACAATTTAGTGCACCTACTGCATAATTGTGCTTTTTTTTTTTACCGAATTTATAACTGAAATATGATTTTAAATTAAAAATATGACTGAAATATGACCAACACTATGAAAATGACCAGAATATGACTATTCACAAAATAAAAAGGTTTGATTAGGATAACAAATGTGCATTTTGTGTTTAATTTGTGTATTCGGCGAGAATGGAGGTCAGGATAAAAATATGACATGTCATAAACATTCGAACCCTAGTGATCAGCATAGTTATAGAATAAAAATCATATAAAAATAAAATTTCTCACGAGGGTCAGTAAATAAGTATCTGCACTTTTTGTTTAATCTTTTGAAGGTTGGCTGTATTGCTTTGTGCTCATGCATGTCGACATGTTGTTCATTTGTGTTTGCTTGTGGATTGTTTGGCCATTATGACTTCACTGAGCGTTGCGCTGTTGCACATTAATCATGGCTGCACTGCTCAGCATTTGCACCAAAGAAGAACAGCAAGCAGTGAACTGTTTTTTGTCATCTGAAGGTGTGCCAGGAGCCAAAATCCATTGAAGACTTCCTGTGCAGAATATGGAGGAAATGTTTTACCATGGTGAAGTGTGTACGAATAGATTGAAAAGTTCAAAAATGGTTGGACAAGTGTGAAGGATGAGGAAAGAATAGGAAGTCCATCCACATCCACTAGTGATGTCAACAATGAAAAAGTGCATTCAGACAAACGAGTGACTGTCAATGAAATGGCAAACCATATGCAAATTAGCCATTGTTCTTCATATGCCCACGCTTACTGGACCACCATGCTAATGAAGGTGAAGCATTTTTGAAACGAACAGTCACTGGAGACAAAATGTGGATCCATCACTTTGCGCCTGAAAGGAAACGCCAGAGTATGGAAGGGAAACACCCTGCATCTCCAGTCAAAAGGAAATTCAAGAGTGAACCCTCCGCAGGAAAAGTGCTGCCTACACTTGCCAATACTGCAACATTAGGCCTAGTTGGAGAAGGGCTCAAAAATAAACAGTGAGTTTTTGAGCAATGAGCTGAACCCTGCAATTCGAACCAATTCGAGGCCTATTGTCGAAAGGAGTTTTTTTTTGCATGACGATGCATGCCCACATACTGCTGTCCACACTGCTCAAACATTTGCTAAACTGGGTTTTGAGATATTAGAATATCCTGAATATAGTTCCGATCTCACCCCGTCAGATTTCTATCTTTTTAGCCCACTTAAAGATGCCTTAAGTGGCCATTGATTCACCACAGACCAAGAACTGAAGAAAGCAGTGCATAAGTAGTTTGCTACTCAGCTGAAAAACATTTTTTCTGAGGACATCAGGAAGTTTGTGCAATGATGGATCAAGTACATTAAGAAGCAAAGGGACTATGTTGGAAATGAGGCAATTGAAAGTTTTGTACTGTTGCAATAAATTAAAGAAAAAAAAAAGAGTACGGATACCTATTGACTTACCCCCATATTTGGGTTATGATCTGCAATCTGCAAAACCTTAAGAACAGAATGGATCTTTATAGTGTGCTTGTTTATTTATTCATTAGTTTGTTTAGTAGTTTGCTTATGAATTTTTTTCCCAGAGAATTTTGTTTGTTTGTTTGTTATTGTTTCGCGAAGAAGAAAATTACAAATCTTTTAGATGAATCTTTAAATACATTTAATCAGTATTCGGCAGTTTTATTTGCGATATTGTACTATTGTTAGTAAGTGCCAGTATGGTACTTTATGAGATTGTGTGGGGAAGGGAAAATGTCTGTACCCACGATAACTCAAATACGCTTTATCGGATTTTCATGAAACTTGGTACACGCATTTATAACGTCCATGGGAAGAAGCTTATTGATATTGGAGAAAATCAGTTGACCGGTATGGGAACAGTGCCCAATTTAGTGCCTATTTTATGGTAATATATTAGAAAGCATTTATCAAATGCAAATTAGTTATCATGACAACATATTGTTTTACAGCATTCATATACGGCTTTGAAAATTGCAATAGAGTTAGCAATGACAAATAACATTATTCCTTCACATACGCTTATGAAAGTAGATCGTTAAATTGAGCGAGGTAGCTGAGATGGTAACGTCTTGGACTCACATTTTGGTTGTTCTTGGTTCAATTCTCGTAGCCGGCCAATTTGACATATCTTTTTTGTATCTTTACGTGAGTGTGCAATTGTCAAGATATCACAAATCTGTATAGTTCTGCTGATGCTGGACGATTTAAAGCTGATTAAAAAACTAGACCTTTGTTCTCCCTGAAGCTCTACTTAATGAATGAATCTTGAGCTTAGCTTGGAAATCAATTAAAAATAACTTATTTTCTGCATATCATAATTGCAATTATAACTGGTTAAACAAAAGCATACTGGCACTCTTTTACATCAGTTTACCTGATTTTATTTAGTTTGTAATTGTGTGCTGTAAGTTCAACTATTCCGAGTGTTTTGGGAAGTGTAGCCTGTATTCTTCTTCTTCTTCTTCTTCTTCTTCTTATTAATAATATTATTGTTGTTGTTGTTGTTGTCATCATCATCAGTAGGCTTACTGCTATATTCATCTACAGAAGTATGATTATTCTGAAGTTTACATACCATTTTCATTGTATAGTCTATAAATAAAGTGAAATATTATTACTCACCGGATGTACTGTCCCCGATCCAGATTTTCAGTGACAAAACTGAAATAGAGCACACAACAGTGATAAATTAATTACACAATCATAGAAAGAACATTGTTTTGTTATGTTACTTAATTTTTTTCTTAACCTTATGCATTTAGAACATTGCAACATTTTTACATTTTTTTTTTTTTTTTTCAAGCGAGACCCCTACTTTGGTGATTGGATGTTTTAACTAAATATATATATATATATATATATATATATATATATATACAAGAAAAAATAACATTACCTAGAAAATGTAAAAAGTATGTCATAATGTTGCATGGTTCTAAGTACAACTCAAGATTTAATGTGACTCTTTCACTGCTACACATGATATACAGTAAAATACCAGTATAACAAACATCAGTGTAACAAAATTTTCAGTATTACAAAATTATATAATGGCCCCTTCCCTTTTCCCTATTTAATATGTGTTAAAACATTTCATATAACAAATTTTGAACTTTCAGTATAACAAAATAAAATTTTGCTTATTTGCCTGTATATAATTTTATTTTTTCCGGCGTATGCTGTGTAATATTGCCTCAGGGAGAGATATTAATGCTGATTAGTGTTGAATGCTGAATGGAAATAGCTTAAAGATGGAATAATTTATTTATTTATTTATGTCTTTTGATCATACAAGATGGTATGACACAGGTGAACATATAGTTATATATACAGTATAGAAAGATAATAAAAAGAGAAGACTAAGAGTTCTAATTACAGGATATTTACAAGCAGATATCGGTGACTTAGATACAGATGTGGATCAACAAAAACAATGTGTGTTTATAACAATATCTGCACCCAGGTATAACTGGGCAGGAGTTTTTTAGTAGCCTAAGCTGAAACATATTTACATAATAGGTATATAATAATACAGATGTTTAGTAAAAACAGAGATAATAGCATAAAATTATTTTTTATATAGATTGCATCAAGTAGCAATCAATGGGAACAGTGGGATCAATCTTAGCTTATTGATGTTCCAGTAGGAAAGGAGCTGAAGTTGTAGTATTCCTCAATACTATAAAAGCATGATTCAAGCAAGTGTGGTTTTAAATTTGTTTGCACGTTTTATGTCTTTCAGATATTGTGGTAGTTGGTTAAATAGGTGAATTCCGTTATATGTTGGTCCTTTCTGGAATAAGGATGTACTGTGAGGTCGAATTTGTTTCTAGTGTTGTGGTTATGAACGCTTTCGATTCTGGTGTAGTCGTTTATGTGTTTTTTAATGAATAATAATAGTTCAAATATATAAATAGTTGGTAGAGGCATAATTTGCAAGGCTTTGAAGATAGGCTTACATGAGTCAGTTCTTTTTGCTCCATGTAGGATTCTAACGATTCTTTTCTGAAGCCTAAATATTGATGCGCTTTTGGTGCTATTACCCCAAAAAATGATCCCGTATCTGATAATGCTATGTACATGTGCAAAGTAAAGAGATCTGGTTCTGGATGGGTTTGTGGCTTTTTTGATGTGGTAGATTGCATATACGAATTTTCCTAATTTCTTACTTTAATAATAATCACTAACTGCTTTAGAAAACCTAGAATGAAGCGCTAGATGACATAGAAAGAGAAGAGAACTGGAAAAGTAAGATGGGCCTGCAAGGGTGAATCTCAATTACTATTTCAGTGGAACTGTGATGTGATAGTGTAACAAGAAATCACAGATGATGAAATTGTGGCAGACATTTTGAGTGATGATAAGGTTGAAGAGGAAGGTGTGCAACACTGTGATCAACAGAGTTTGACAACACACTGCACATAGTCTTCAAGATTTTCTTCTATCACAACGGCAATATACCAGATTCCGTTTTAAATTCATGTGCAGTGGTTAGTGACTATTTTGACTTTTTTCAAAAAATAAAGTCCAGAATAATGTACACCTGTAAAATTTCAGTATAACAAATTCATTTCTGAGGTCCCCTAAATTTCGTTATGCTGGTATTTTACTGTATCAGGGTGTCCACTGGTCGGGAAAATCCGGGAAAAGGCCGGGAATTTCGTATGGTCGGGAAAATCCGGGAAAAGTGAATGAATTTGTTAAAATATCCGGGAAAATTCAAACAATTGCAAAGCTGAAGATAAATATTTTATTTTACCATATGGACCATCATCATCCTATTATAATATTATAATAATAAAAGTTAGGTCTATATTATAGACATAACTTTTATCAAATAACTTTCAGGGTATAGGCCCTAATGTAAAAAAGTAAATTAGTATTAGGGTAAGTTTAATTACAATATTATGATTAATTTTTAATAGGATAACAATGAATGAATTTACCAGAATTTCTATATGCTTAAATTCATATAAAAATTAATTTTAGTATGAAACCATTGGAATACCATCGTGAAAATTTGTATACAACTTACTAAAGAGGTTTGGAAGAAAATATTTTATCCATAAAAATTAAAAATTTCGATTCTAAGATTTTAATAAAAAAAGCTTTTTGAGTTTTTGGAAGAAATATACAGTGATGTGATAGTCAAGTTACATGTCAAATTAAATCCCTTGTAATTCTAAAGAGAATGGTACAAATTTGGGCTTTCTAGGAGAAACCGGTTTTGAGTTACATGCTTTTAATATCTCAGAACGTTCCTAAAAACTGTCATTATGTAATTTTTCAAAAAATTTTATCTCAAAAACTAAAAGGTGCAAAAAAGGTAAAAATCTACATTTTGTACCTACTCAGCTAATACTACCTCATATTAAAAAATCATAACGATCTGATGATGTGATGTTTGGACCATTGGTTGATTTGGTGTGGAATGACCCGAAAATGCTTCATATTTTGGTTGGGGATTTCTGAAATGATCAATGAAAATCAGGGAATAAGTCGGGAATTTCTTCAGCATTACTTGGTGGACACCCTGTGTATGTGTAAGCTCGCATCACTGCTGGCTATGCTATTCACACAACTTTGCATATCTATGGACGAAGATTGCGGTAACATTCTCTTACTTTCAAACTAAATTAGCATTTAAAAAAACAGCTCTTATGATTTTGTTTAAATTTTGTGTATTATTTATTATAATATGTTGCATTAAAAACTAGAAAATTATGCAATGTAAGATTTGAGGCTTTCCTGGCGAATCTTATGTAGAAAATCTTCTCGGGTTTGCAGCCAGGTGAGAAGTTTGTTGTGGTCCAACGTTTCCGAGGCTGACGCTGCCTCCATCCTCAGGGAATCAGGAAACCACAGACCAAAGAGAAAAGACTAGAACTGCCTACCTGCCATACTTTGGAAACCTGTCCAGGAAGCTAGAAAGAATTCTAATGAAACACCAGATCCGTACAGTGGCCATGCCACCCCCCAAAATTAAGAACCTCCTACGACCAGTGAAAGACAACATGGGATTTAGAACTCCGGGTGTTTATTGCATCCCGTGTGAATGCGGTAAAGCCTACATCGGACAGACTTAACGCACAATTGAACAGCGCTGCGAAGAACACAAGAGATGCATTAGACTCTTCTACCCGGACAAATCAGCAGTTGCAGACCACACCATTAATTCTGGACCGGGCCACAGAATAGAATTTAAAAACACAACAGTACTCGCCAAGACAACACTCTATTGGGGCCAGATCATCAGAGAGGCAATTGAAATTAGACTGGAAGACAAAAACTTTAACAGGGATGAAGGTTTGACTATCAACCAGGCCTGGAACAAATGCATTCAGGACCTGAAAGGTAAAAGGATCATTTTGGCCCGAAAAAGGACCGAAAACAGAACAGCTGCTCCCTGATTGGTCGACTCCGCCCAACACGGGTTGGTATATATATATCCCTTACATATTAAAACTCGACACTTCAGATTCCCTGAGGATGGAGGCAGCGTCGGCCTCGGAAACGTTGGACCACAACAAACTTCTCACCTGGCTGCAAACCCGAGAAGATTTTCTACATAGAAAATTATGCAGTTTTGAATGGATGCACTGGAATATATTAAATTTGTTTGTTAGTCTGAAAGAGTTTAACTCCTTTACCCTTCAAGTCATTGTAAAATATTGTGAAATATTACTTACGTTGAAGAATCGAAGATCACACTCCTCTGTGCTCTATGCAGCTCAGGGCTGAAATAGATTATAGAACAGTGAGAATTTAATTGCACAGTGATTAAAAGAAGCAAAAATATCCAAACACCAAATAGGAAGCATGCTTAGCATGCTATCAGAAAAGAAACTCAAGATATAAGACATCCTACTATCCAGGCCTGAGTGGGTCAAATACAGGGTCTGTCCAGAAAGTAATGTCAGTGAGTCAATTACAAGATATTTATTGATCCGATCGGTACAATACATTAAAGATTTCAAAATAGGTTCCTCCTGTGTCAATAGCCTATGTCGCTTCCAGCGAGATTTCCAGTCATCAAAGGCATCACAGAGGCCTTTTTTTGGAATATCCTTTAGAGCCTTGGTGCAAGCCTCTCTGACTTGTCAACTGTTCCATAATGTCAGTGAGTCGTTTAGAAGATATTTATTGATCCGATCGGTACAATACATTAAAGATTGCAAAATAACTTCCTCCTGTGTCGATACATCGCTTCCAGCAAGATTTCCAGGTATCAAATGCATCATGGTAGGCCTTTTCCGAAATGTTCTTTGGATCCTTGGTGCAAGCCTCTTTGACTTTGTTAACTGTCCCAAAATGATGTCCTTTCATGGTCAATGCCAAATTCTAAGTGGAAGTGCTCAAGAGACTCAAATGAATGCATCCGAACCGACATTGCGGACAATTGGAAACTTCACCACGACAACGCCTTCTTCGTGACCTGCTTCCAGGCCGATTCAAAGGTGCCAACAGTTTCCCAGCCTCTCTAAAGTCCTAATGTGGCTCCCCCAACTTCTTCTTGTTCCCATGCTTGAAAACTCCCATGAAAGGACATCATTTCGGGACAGTTGACAAAGTCAAAGAGGCTTGCACCAAGGTTCCAAAGGACATTCTGGAAAAGGCCTACCATGACGTCTTCAATGCCTGGAAATCTCGCTGGAAGTGATGTATCGACACAGGAGGAACCTATTTTGAAATTTTTTATTGTATTGTACCGACCGGATCAATAAATATCTTCTAATTGACTCACTGACAGTACTTTCCGGACAGACCCTGTATATCACATTTTATAAGTTAGTTTCATCATTATTAATTTAGAGTTCATGTAAGCTGTTAAATTTTAGAATATCAAACATTTTCTCTAGTCTCATTTATATCTTTTCTATTGTAGGCCTGTTCATTGTAATAGAATTTAAGTTTTGTTATACATAATAGTACAAAAATTTCATATTGCATCCATGATGTTTGACTGCTTATATTAAACTTAATTAAATTTACTGTAGGGTTGCCAACTCTCCCGTATTATATGGGATTTCCCGTATTCTTATGAATTTTTAAGCCAAAACTCATCTCCCGTTTTTATTTAATTCAGGAGATTGTATCTCCCGTATTTGAGAAATGACACCAGATTTACAGTTGAACCTGCCGCAGATTTTTCAAATCTCGTTTCTGGAAGATCGTTACAACATCGATTCATCAATATGGCGACGTAATATTGATACAATGAGTACATCGATATGTAGTGAATACGGTAACACTGAGTCACATCACCATTTTCGTTTTGTTGTTTGAATTAGGTCGTTTTAGTTTCCGTTCCGCCCAATTAGAGCGAAGCAACATGAATGAACCAAAAAATCATCTTAAGAAAAAAGGACTGACTGAGGCAAAGACCAAAGGTATTAAAGCCCAGGAGATAAATAAGATTCTTGGCTTTGTTCTCAGTATACCAGCATCCAATGCTCATACAGAAGTAATTTTTTCTTTGATGAACAGTAAATGATCTGATGATAGGAACTGTTGTAATGTAGATTTAATGAAAGCTGAGTTACAAATAAGTGTTAGTTTTGGTTACACATGTCAAGAATTTGTTGAATTTGTAAAGAATGATCGCAAAACTCAAGCTGCTGCTGTTTAAGATTTAACAACAACAAAAATAATATATATATATATATATATATATATATATATATATACAGTATATATATATATTAGGCCTATTCCTTTTGTCGGATCAAACTTTGAAAATCTCCTTTATTTTGACAAAACAGAGTTGGCAACCCTAATTTACTAGCCATCAGCCATATTAACTGTAAAAATTGACAACATTAATAACTGAAGGGTGGACTTACATAGAATTTGAAATAAACTATTTTTTACTTTTAAATGAGTGAAAGTCCTAACATTGTTCTAGTGTAAGTCCAATGGGTAGTTTGTTAAAAAAGGGCTGAATGTCACCAGGTGGTGTTTTAATCAGTTTGAAGCACAAATATTACCATATGTGAATGTTGATTGATGTTGGATTTAGTATTATGAGTTCATAGCTTGCTTCATGTTACTGAAATGAATTCATTCAAAACTAGTGGAAATAGAGAAAAGACGTAAGAAGTGAATAAATACTTTGGTCAGCAATATATACTTGTAAAGAAAATCTCATTTGAGGCAAAACACCCCCCTTCATATTTCTAAAGCCCATTTTATTCAAGTTAACTCTAATCGTTCTGGGAAAATAAAAATGAAGCAGACGTTTAGTTAGCTAGAAGAATGGGAGGAGAAGAACTTTAAGATTCCACGACTGGAAACTTCCTCACACGTTTGTTACACACAATAATGAAGTCATGCTATGAATTTAAAGCAAAGGGGAAAAAAGTGATAATGCTATTAAAAAATGGACACATCAGCATTTTAGGCATAAAAAATTGGCATTTTAGGCACCTCAAGTAGGTTACAAAATGATGTAATTAGGTGGTATTCATTAATTTTAGGCAAGAAAAAATGTATTCTTCTGGTATTCAAAATGGGCCATAAAACCATTAATTATGCATGAAAGTAGGTATTTTTTACATTTTTTACATGCATTTTTGTAAACTTCGCTATAGCGCATACTGCAGAAATCTCGTTAGATTTAATTGAAGAAGTGTTTGAAGATAGTTAATTAATAAGGGGTTATGGCCACCAAGATCTCCAAATCTTACTGTATGTGATTTTTATTTTTTGGGGAACTTAAAAAATGTGTACAAGAATAACCTTCGTTGAACGACTTCAGGTTTTCCTGTTGTTTGGTCTGAGTATAATGTTCTTGGGTTGCTAGCCAGGTGCAAGCAAAATGACTAAGAAGTTCATGCAATGCAGTGATGAGTGTCTGCTCAGCTGTGGGAGGTCACAAGACCCAGAAACAGGGCTATAAACTTGATGGCAATCAACAATAACCTAACTGCTAGCAACCTAGCTCTGTATGTCACTAACACTAGTATCACCTTTCCTAACCTAACTGCCACTTATCTAGAATTTGTGAAATATACTTTTTGAGGGGAAAATGGGTCAGCAACAGTCTGGTAGCATTTTCACATGAATAAAACAGTAGCTCAGCCTGTATGTAAAGGACCATTGAGACAAATGTTGGTTGGTAGCAATGGGAGTGTTGGTATGCATGACTGCTTGGAACACCTGTGTAGATGTAGATGTAGATGTCTCGTTCTGTAGATCCTGTGTTGAGCAGGGCTCAAGGATATAGAACACGTCAGATAAAAACATACATGCATGTTATAAAAAAGATACAAGAATTGTTATGTCACACTTACTCAAGCTGAAAAGAAATCATCCATATTGTAGAAGGTGTGAGTTACTAAATATTGCTTCAGAGCTCTTTTGAAAGATTTGCATTTGCTTTTAATACATAGTGATTTAATCTCTTTTGGAAGGTTATTGTATATTTGTATTGCGGAATAATAAGCACCTTTCTGAAAAAGTTTTAATGAGTTAGCTGGTCTATGTAAATCATTCATGTTTCTAGTAGTACGCCCGTGTATACTGTGATTACTTTGAAATTTATCAATATTATCTACCATGTAACACATAACAGAGTATATATACTCTCCGGTGAGAGTGAGGACTTTTAATTTTTCAAAAAGCGGTTTACAAGATTCTCGTTTTTTCTTTCCACATATTATTCTTATTGCTCGCTTCTGTAATCTAAATATTTTTTCCCTATGTGCCGAGTTACCCCAAAAAATGATTCCGTACCTCATAACAGAGTGAAAATATGCAAAATATACCGTGAGTAATGCGTCCTGTTGTAATATATCATTCAAAGTTCGTAGCGCAAAACATGCTGAACTTAGCTTAGAACTTATCATTACAATGTGTTTCTTCCAGTCAAGATTTTGGTCAATTTGTAGTCCTAAGAATTTTATGTTGCTAGTTTCCTCTATGATTTGTGTTTGATAATTGATTACAATGTTTGAGATATATCTATTTTTTGTTCTAAATTGAATAAAGTGGGTCTTATCAATATTAAGTGACATTTTATTAGCTAGAAACCAAGTATTTAATTCGTGAAAAGTCTTTGTAGCTAGTCTTGCTAAATCTTCTTGTGACTTTCCTGTTACGAGTACACTAGTATCATCTGCAAAAAGCAATGCCTTTGATTCGTCACTTAAGTTATCTGGTAAGTCATTGATGAAAATTAAAAAGAGCAAAGGTCCCAGTATCGATCCCTGAGGTACTCCATTTTTAACAGTCCCTAATTTTGATTCATTTCCATTTATTATTACCTTTTGAGTTCTATCAGACAGGTATGATTTGAACCACTTTAGTGTTATATTATCCAACCTATAGTGTTTCAGTTTTTGAAGTAGAATTTCATGATTTATACAGTCAAACGCCTTAGCTAGGTCACAAAAAATTCCTAGGGCATGTTTCTTTTTATCTAACGCTTCCAATATTTCTGTAGTGAGTTGAAATGTAGCATTATCAGTGGACATGCCACTTCTAAATCCAAACTGAGATGGTGTAAGAATGTTATTCAAATTAAGATAGTGTATTAAGCGGTTGTACATAACTTTTTCAAAAACTTTTGAAAATGAGGTTAGGAGTGATATAGGTCTATAATTTGATGGAACATTTTTGTCGCCTTTCTTAAAGAGGGGCTTAACAATAGCATGCTTTAGTCTTATTGGAAATATTCCACTTTTTAACGAACAATTACAAATATGACTAAGAGGTTTACTAATTTCAGATGAGCAGCTTTTTAACAACTTATTACTTATCTCATCCCATCCAGAAGAGTTTTTGCTTTTGAGTGACTTGATTATATTTTCAATTTCTCTAGAGGAAGTTAATTTGATTTGAAATGCATGGTTCTGGACTATAGGTGTTTTAAGTAGGTCTGCTGCATTAATGCTAATATTAGTTGTAGGAATACATTTCTCTGCAATGTTTATAAAGTGATTATTAAAAGCATTTGTGATATCTGATACATTATCTAGCTTTTTGTTCTGGTATGTTAGTGACATGCAATCATTGTTTCCCTTTGATCTCCCTGTTTCGTTTTTAATTATATTCCATATAGTTTTAATTTTATTGTCTGATTTATTAATTATTTGTGAGAAATACCTACTCTTTGCCTCTTTAATTACTTTCTTCAGTGTATGGCAGTACATTTTATAGTGTTCTTTATGAGCTGGGTTGTTACTGGTTCTACATTTTAAATATAGCTCTCTTTTGTTTCTACATGATATTTTAATGCCAGTGGTTAACCATGTTTTATTCCTTACATTAGGTAAATTAGCAGTTTTCTTTTTTGGAAAGTTAGTTTCAAAATGCCGCAACACAATATTTAGGAATTCATTTAATTTACAGTCTACTTTGTCATAGGAAAATATAGATCCCCAGTTTTCATTCTTCAGATCTCGTACGAGCCATAGTGAACCCCAGTATTACCAGCTGTATTATAGTTATTTATTTGATAAAGTGAAATATTACTTACTCCGATCGAGTTACATGCAAAGTTGTGTTAACATATGATGGTGATGAAAAAGGCTGCCCAGAGGTA
Organism: Ectobius pallidus; assembly: GCA_964059195.1. Lineage (NCBI taxonomy): Eukaryota > Metazoa > Arthropoda > Insecta > Blattodea > Ectobiidae > Ectobius > Ectobius pallidus. Next base: position 208,634,383 of record CAXKWD010000002.1, read on the forward strand.
CTCGGCTGCTCACGAGGATCTACAGTAGTTCCAGCAATACGTGATGACCTGAAAAAGATTACAGAAGAGTGAATGTGCAGAAAGCGCTCAAAATAGCCACCTTCAGCAACTGGCATGCACAAATCTTAGTTAAAAGTTTACTTTTTGCAATATACCGGGTGTTCGGAAATTCATATTACAAACTTCTAGGGCTAGTAGAGGGGACTTAGTAGACAATATTTCGAATAGGAACCCATGTCCGGAAATGTACCGTTTCCTTGCCGGATGTGCTGGTGTTGTTTTGAATCCTGAGAGGCAGTATATGATGTTAGAAGAGCACCATGTGAAATGAGGTGTGACATAAGGTACAGGAGTAAATGACTTTTGACTCACTACAGACGAAAGTCAAATTTTTTGGTAACAATACCAAACTTTCATTGATCCCAATAACACTTGTGTATCAGTGGAAAAAACAAATTTGTTTCTGTATTCCGCACTGGATGCGTCCCATACGAAACTGCTCACTACAACAAAGACTCGATGTGACGACCACCAACGTCGTTGCACACATTGTACAGACGAATCATGTCCCGGTACACTCGTTCCATCACACCTGGTGTCCTATTAATCTCTTGTGCATCGGCCATCACTCATGCCAGCAGTTCTTACTCGGTCTCCACAGGAATCTCGTATACCATACTCTTCGTACGACCCCAGAAGAAATAGTCCAATGGCATTAAGTCCGGTGATCGTGGGGGCCATAGATGTCCCTGGATGTCACGTGTAAAGTGCGATGGTGCACCATCGTGCTGAAACCAAAGTTCCTGACGGACATGCAATGGCACGTCATCCAAGAACACGGGCAATACCTCCTGTAGGAAGATCAGGGTAAACATAATGTGCCATCAGGTGATCCTCTGACGACATGTACTGCCTATCCGGTTGCAAATCCGAACCATTGTAATGGCTGTAGCATGGAAACGGTACGTTTCCGGACATGGGTTCCTATTTGAAATATTGACTACTAAGTCCTCTCTATCAGCCCTGGAAGTTTGTAATATGAATTTCCGAACACCCGGTATACAATTGATATTTCACATAAATTGACACAGTGTAAATACGCAGCTTTGCCCTGACTGACTGAATGATTGATGACAGAGATTCAACTTAGAGCCTAAACTATATTAGGTAGAGACTTGGAATTTTGACATTACCTTCGTTTCATAATGTAAGTGCTTACTAAGAAAGGATTTTGAAAACATGTGATTTTAAATGCCTAGAATCAAATGTTTTCAAGGAGACGAAATACCTTCCATAAAAAACACACGAGTAATTTGATTCAATTGTGAAATTAATTCAAGATGGCCTTGCTCGGTTGCCATCTTGATTCATTTGTTTAAGGATCACACAGAGATCTGATTTTTAAACATAGGTGGACAGAAGGGGAGAATGAATGCGTGTCTTAATGTGAAAATATTGAATGGTTTGGACAAAACACACTATGCGGTTTTTTTGGGCTAGGGAACCTGAATTTAAGGGCTTTTCTTTCCTGGGTGGTGCACTTTCTTCGTAAAATCCACCTCAAAGCCGGGTTTTTAGTTTTTTAAATTATCAATTGTTATAATAAAATTGTTTATGCATGATTGGGTAAGGTTCATGAATCTAGGCTCATTTCAATCATTTCATTTCGAATTTGTATGCCCATATGGCCCTCTAAGATTTGTTTTTGCTTCTTTAATTATGTATATTTTTAACATTTAAGAATACGACTAAGAATAAGTCTATGCAATTCCTGTAATTTGTGTAAAAATGATATCAGTGTTAATAAACATAAGGTTTTAATTATTTTTCTGTTAAATAAATGATTTAAACAAAACATCTAGCAGTTGAGTATATAATTGCGGGCGAAGCAGCGGGCACCTTCTAGTATTGTATACACACTCACGACTTGGCCATGTAAATGATGCTATCAAAGAAATAAACTGCAACTTAGACTCAATTTTCAAATGGGCAGATGGACACAACTTAACACTAAATCCTAATAGGCTTAAGTGCAACTGCCCAAAATAAAGACCATTTCTCTAAATTAGCGTTTCTCAACCTATGGTCCGCAAACATAATTAATGACTTAATGTATCTGCTGATCTTCGACTCAATTTGACTAATATTGAGCCAGATATCCAGGTACTCTGCAAGAGGCGACAAGCTCAACCGTCTCATTAAAAGTAATAACATAATTCCTAATCATATTATCAAATTGGTAATAAGTATTAAACTGTCAATAGTTTACTTAAAGTTCAATAAATGCATTTCCATTTAATTAAAAAAAGTATTTAGATTTATTTCTCTATAATGACTTACAATGAATACTCCAAATATTAAGAATATAGGCCTACATATAGCCTACTTTTAAAAATGGTATGTAAAATTAGGGGCCCGTAAAATTTTTTAGACATTTTAGAGGTCCTCGTGTTCAAAAAGGTTGAGAAACGCTGCTCTAAATCAAGTTAAATTAAATTATTCTAGCCCAATTCCCTTTAGTCACACTGTTAAATATCTGGGTGTGTACATGCTGAACATAACTTAATATGGAATGTACATACTTTGCAGGGGTGGTCCCCCCCCCCATAGCTTCATGACTCACCCCCAGTTTCTTAAAAAGTAACCCCCAACGTTGTGTCACACCAACCCAAAGAAAAGTACCCCCCTTGAAAATAGTGGAATAACAGTGGGCATATTCTAAAACTTCTTCCCAAGGAAAACTACTCCAACGGGTTAGTAATCTATGCGTTCGTTACATTTTCAACATCCGTAAATACGAACATATCACCCCCTCTTTTGAAATGCTGTCCTGGGCTAGACTAAACAAACGACGATTGACGCATTCCATCACTCTACTATTCAACATCCTCAAGTCCTCTACACCAACTTATTTGTATGAATGTTTTCAACGGTTATCTTCTCTCCATGATCTCGGTACTCGCTCACAAAGAAACTCTATTCTAAGTATCCCTTGTCACAAAACAGCCCATTACTCTGGCTCCTTTGTCGTCTCCATGTTGCGATCTTGGAATGCTTTACCTGAGAACTGTAGGAACTGTCAAACACAAATACAATTCTTACGCAAGCTGACCAATGATGCCATAGTTAGGGACTTGGTTACACATTAATAATAACAATATATCATAACATATCTAACTACTGTAAGTGTTTCCAGCTATCCAAATATTTTTCATTTTTCTTGTGTCCTACATTTCTTAGTAATAGTTAAAGTTTTAGTAATAGCTTAAATCTCAGTAAGTAGTAAAATATTTAACATATTGGTTTTTGTGTATTGTATTATCTCTAGAGAACTAGTTCTTAAGCCTTAAATGATAATAATATAATCGTGTTTCTGTGTATGTGTAACTATATTGTACTCTTATCATACTTCCTATTGCATTATTGTAAAGTTCAGTTGTAATAATCCTGGTTGAATGGAAGGGAAGGCCTCTTGGCCATAATTCCACTAGGTAAAATAAAACAATTCTAATTATAATTCTAACTAAAACTAAACTCCGTTGCGTGACATTCCCGAAGGGACAAGGCCTATCACCCGACCGCTGCATCATCTACCTATAGGCAGATGGCAGGATTGGGTGGCATGTGGTTAGCATGCCAACACCCACGGCCGTTAATGGTGGTTTCCATGACCGGAGCCGCTACTTCTCTATCAAGTAACTCCTCAATTTGAATCACGAGGCTGAGTGCACCCCTACCACCCTGAGTGGTATGTAACTTTACTTATTTTGTTGCATATATTGTTTATATGTTTATCCCAGCATAGTCTACTATCAATTTGTACTCCAAGAAAGGAAAGTTCCTCTGTGATCATTGATAAGTGTTCCCAATTATTACAGTCCTCCAGTTTAAGTCTGTTACTCAAGTAAAAAAAAATGATTTTTGTTTTATCTTTATTCATAGACAGGTTATTAGAGGCAAAATATTTTTCAAATAACGTAGCTGTTATAGAAATAGATTGTAGTAAGTTGCTTAGCGAGTTATTCCAACATAAGATATTGGTGTCATCCGCGTATGTATTAGTTATGAAGTAACTATATGGAAACCCTTCATGATAGACATTTTCCTCTGCAACTAAATCGTCCTCTGGTGTTAATGAGCTTTAATTTTGTATAGGAATATATTTTCTTTATGACTAAACATAAAGAAAATAGTCACACATTTTGCTACACTATGGAGTTAGTTCATACCTGAGGGTCGGGGACTTCTGGTATAATCATCACTAAACACATCCCAGAAATAAAATCTTTATAATCTAGAAGTATGTCCACAAGCTCTTCACTAAAATTTAGGCTACACTGTAATTGTGAAATGCGCCTTGTACCCAGATTTTTGGGTTTTAAATTATTATTATTAGTTTCTTCTTCTTTTCCCGACTTTGGCGATCTGTAGACCGCATAGAACCTAAGGCTTTCTGGTTAATCTATTTTTCTTCTCTTCCCAGAATCTATTCATTCTTTAACTTCTGATCTTTTTCTCTTCCTCAGATACTACCCGCTTGGGCCTACATTTTGGTGTTTTCTCTTTGAATGTTTTGTTGCTGTCAACTCACTTTCTAAACTCTTTTCTGTTGCGAATCATGTCTCCTGTAAGTCTGCTTTCCACTGCATCTTTTTTTACTTCTTTGTAGATGTTTTCAGTCCAATGATGTATTTGAATATCCTCTTAGTCAGCCAGTTCTCGTCCATTCTCGCCAGATGTCCGTTGAAATTCAACCTTCATTTCCACATCATGACTGATTTTCTCAGTGTGCTTGTAGAGGTCATCATTTTTCCCGTTCTTCCATGTCCCATCAGCAGACCTCTGTGGTCCTAGAATTTTTCTCAAGATTTTCCTCTCCTTTTTTCGAGTTCTTGAAGCTCCCCTTTTTTATTCAATGTGAGGCACTCCGAGGCGTATAGACCTTCTGGCTTGACAACTGTGTTGTAGTGCCTAAGTTTTTCTTTATATGATATTGCTCGTTTATTATATCTGTTCTGGGTTAATCTGTAGGCCAATTCCAATTTTCTAGTGCTTGCCTTGTTTGCCTCTTTATGCAGTCTATTGGTTTCTATCCAATCCCCTAGATGTTTGAATTTTTCAGTTCTTTTTACAGTCGCATGCTTGACCTTTATGTGTTTCTCTCCTGGGTGTCTGTATTCCATGTATTCCTTCTTTTCGTAGGAGACTTTGAGACCCGTTTTCTCAGCGACTTTGTGCATTGTATACTTTGAGCGTCTTCTCTGTTATAGACCAAAAGGGCAAGATCATCCGCGAAAGCCAAACATTTCATTTCCAGATTCTTCCCCTTCCTCCCTATATGTACTCCCTTTATTCCTTTCATTTCCAAAGCTTTCTTCCAGATTTTCATGATTTTCTAGAACGATGTTGAATAGGGTTGGTGACAAGCCGTCTCCTTGTTTGACTCCCTATTAGTCATTTGCTTATGAACGATTAGCATGTAAGTTATTTTGCTGTAGATACAACTAAACTGGATGCAGGGGTACAGCATTTTGCACTTCCGCTGCATGGATTACTATCTCTGTCTGCTTGGTCAGTGTAGAGAATTCCCTGGTTCAATTTCATTGTAAGCTATGTTTGTCTGAAGTTTGTTTCTGTTAAGGCCCCAGTGCAGAAGTTTAAAACATGAGGGTCAGTACTCCTTGTTTACGAAATGTTACGAAATGTTAGATGGTCACATACCAATTTGAGTTTCAGTGGCAACTATGCTTTGACTGTATATGCTCTGAATTCTGTTTAAAATGTCTTCTGATTGGATGTGCTTTATTTCTTAGTATTGTAGTTGTCTTTTTTGTGTTACTTGTAGCTAGAATTGGAAAACATGGGAAGGCATTAAAGTCAGAGAGGAGAGAAATTTGCGGGTGCGTGGATAAAGAGAGTTAAGTCCACCATCCTCAAAAATTGAGATATGTCCATAGAGTTATAGATAAAAATGTCCTCTACATTTGTGTTAAGTCCAGTAAGTCATATTGAAAAACGTACGGTAGTTATGGATGTATGCATCATGGGTTTATCCATCTCTAAAGCAATGTTGGGCGGGTAAAGTGTGTTAAGTCACTCTAATTCTCAGTAACAAGAAAGTGGACTTAACTCTCTTTGCCCGCGCACCCGGGAATTATTGGTAATGTACATTCTTCTTTTTTCAGGTCGCGCTGATGTCCGGAGAAGAGACTTTGTCCATGAAAGCCCAAACAGAAGGAAGTTGTTTTAAGAACTCCAGGACAAAAACGACCTCAGAGGAAAGCCAAGAAGACTGCTGCTGTAAGTCTTATTATTTATTAATTGTATCAGTAATAAGTGCTACATGCAGGAAGAAACTTAAAGGTTCTAGAAAAAATGAAATTTAGGTGTTTTAAAAATGTTAAAGGTAGGCAGGCAACTTTTAATAGAAAAGCTGAGTATTGTGTGGATTTTTAAGAAAAATGAAAGAACTACGAAGTGTAAGCCATCTTATTATTTATATTGATGAGATGTGGGTAAATGTTAATTTCATTTATTGCACCTTTCTAAACATGTGTTCTTCATGATTAACTTTCCTCTTAGAACACCGGTGAGTGTTTTATAGTTGTACATGCTAGAAGTTCTAGCTGGATTGTGCTTACATCCAAATCTAAGAAGGAAATGGATAGCAATGTATACAAATAACTTCCTGTCAAATATACTGGCCAATAGTATCACTGTGATGGATAACGTGCCCTATAGTTCAGAAGATCTCGTCTCTAATATCAGAAATGCCGTCATGACTACATAGTAACAACATTTGATGAAATGTCCATGAAGCCTGTACTGTACAATATCATAAAAGTCAAAAAAGTCAAACTTAGAACGTACAAAATCGCAGAAAGTAATGAAAGAAACATATTGCGAATTCCCCCTTACTGCGATGCATGGGCTCAAGAGACAAGTCATGTTGCAAGTGGCAATGTCAGACAGCTGTTTGGAATAAAGTGTGCCAAGACTTTTATTGGGAAGCTGATGGCTCGGTAGATGAAGTTACCGACAAATTCATTATTAATTTGAATGATTCTGGTTGTGAGGGTAAAGATAATATTGAACTGGGTGGGAAATTGAAGAACACCATAACGCCAGGTAGTGAATACCTGCCTGTTGCTTAACTTTCACTTTCTAATAGAAATTCAGTGGATTCCATGTTAAGGCTCTATAAAAATGTGACAAGTGAAAAAGAGAAGACCCTTGACTACAGATTAAATAAAAGAAAATCAGCAACCTATGAGCAACAAAGAATATAAATTAGAATACCATCATATTTTAGAAACAGCAAAAATTAATGGATTTACAGAAAATACAGTCAACAAGAAAATCAAGAAATTTGAAAACCAAAAGCAAGTTAAAGAAAACACCACCTTATGCAATGCCAAAGTTCAAACAACTTTCAAGAAATTCACTTTCCATCCATTAATGCATCATAAATTCCAAAAAATTTTCAAAGGACTGAACATCACATTGGCACCTATCAACAAGTACAATATTAAAAATCTCTTAAGATCAGACATGAAAGATAAAATTCATCCAAGTAAGAAATCAGGCATTTATGAAATTGACTGCAATTCGTGTAAAAAAGTATACATTGGTAAAACAAAAAGAAACTTAAATATAGGGTACAAGGAACATATGAGGAACATTAAATACCAACAAATAGAAAAATCTGCAGTGGCTCATCATTTCTGGTCTACAGGTCATAATTTCAATAGTGAGGCAAAATTACTGAAAAATGTTCAACAACCATTGGATTTAGCAGTGTGGGAAAAAGTATACATACAGAAAAATAGAGACAGACTTATGAATTTTGACATCCCAAAGGACAATGACCTCATTTCAAAATTTCTACTACATGGAGGGCATCTGGTGGATAAAGAAGGAAACACGACAGTTGAGAACAGCTGATGATGGTGAGAAGTCACTCACCGAAACGCTCGTCCTTTTGGTAAGTTTTGACTTACAAAATATGTGTGAAGAAGAATATTCTTATTGATTAAATATAAAAGAAAATCATCATATGCCAAACACCTTTTAGATGAAAACCATAAACATAACACCATAGAAAACACAATGAAAATTATACACAGAGAAAATAAAGGCCATAAATTAAATACTTTGGAGATTCTGGAAATGTACAAATATAGGCATAAAATACTCAATGAAAATACCATAGACCAGAACCCTTTATTTGCTCTAATTAATGAACACACTCAACCTCCATAAATACAGTAACTGCAAGCAATCATCAACAGTACCACACGACATCTGTGTACAGAAGGTTATAAGCACAAGGTAAGGGTCGTATTAAAATAATATTGTTCTATAGGGTGCTTAATAATTTCCTTACTCTTAACAAACGTTTATGTAAACTTCATTAATAGGCTGATGATGGTTTTTTAAAACCGAAATGCATACCTACTATAAATAATACTTGAACGTTTTGCCGCCTAACTTCTTACAAGAAAAAAGAAAAAAGAAAAAAGAAAAAAGGACACAATCTGCAACAGAAGAGGACAACAAGATCCATAGCAAGCGAAACAACTAATATAGACATTGCAATACTAGGTGCATATGCAATCTATTTTTAAGAACTTTAGACTGGTAATATTGATATTACTACTAAAACAACACGGATAACGCACATTTTTAAAGCAATACTTGTTCTCTTATCATTTTACTATCTCTGTTTACATGTTATATTGATTTTAATCATAAGATTAATTTTGACAGGATAACAGAATTTTATTGTAATTTTATTCTAATTCTAATTCTTTGCTACAAAAGAAATAGGCCTAACAAAATTTTACCTTGACAATTTTAACCTAGGTATCAATGTATTATTTTATGTCAAAGAATAAATACTTGAGGAATTTAGGGCAAACTATCCAAGCATTGTTATTTTAAATGAGGGTATAAGGTGGTAAAAGTATATCTTACTTACTGGACACAAAATGAAGTTTATTAATTCTGAAAAAGAGAATCTTAATATACTTTCTGTAGGGGAAAAATGTGGTATTTTTCCTAGGTGCCCATTTGTGGTAATTGGATTTACTAAAAAGTATAGAATTGTAGATATATATGCATTCGTGAACCACAGATTATTTTTCTCCTATAATATTCTCATATAGAGTTTTACTTAACACATGTGCTCACTAAACCATTGATATTGGGATTTTTCAATTAGTCTAATCCTTCTGATGACACCATGGCCCTGGGTCAACGCAGCTTATAACATTAACGGATACCCAGAACAATCCTGTGGTTAAAGGCAGCGGTGCACTAAGACTGTGCCAAATGTTTCAAAATCTGGGACCCTCAACATCCTGGAACCATAAGGGCTTCCTTGGCCCGTATGAGGATCACTTCACTTTTTTGTTACTGTTTTATTCCAGTCTTGATGAAATTTTAGCTTACGAGCACTTTCCCACTTATTGCTTTTATTTCTTTATTATTTTTTTTAACGAGTTATTGAAATGCCATTTTCAGAAAGAGAATTGGTCATTTAAACCCTGCAGCCAAGGAGATGGTAGGCTATATAAGGGCCTAGAATTTGGAAATTGGAAGTACCGGTACTCCACAAGTTAGCTTTGAAGAACAAGCAAAATACAAAACCCAAATGATGCCAGGTCTTTTAAGCTGAAAATAGTTCAGGAGATAAACCATTGCAATATAGAAACTAACGCCTTACAGCCTTACTAATAAAAGCTGCTTATACCTGCGTTGAACGGTTGTTTGGTTGTTCACCGTGCAAGTTCTGCATAAGCCGCATTACCAATAATCGGAGTGTAACTGCCGAGTTTACACCGGGTTTGTACGTCCAACGTCATCAAATACGTCACTCTAGTAGTGACGTTCCTAGCCCCAGGCTATGAAGGGACTGCTGAACGCCATCTATCGGTGTAGCGGGCAAACAACGATGGATCGTCTGCAGACTAATTCTTGTTTCAGTATTTCATTATATTGTTTTCAGAAAGCTGTAATCATGGGTACAAGTATGGAAATATGTCCCGCAAACAAGGAACAATGTTTATAATTCCGCAAAAGCAGCTCAGAATATGCGTAGCCTCAAAATTCAATCTCAGACATCTACGAAACGACCGGCTGTTACAGATATCGGCCATCTTGATTATTTACGTCAAGTTTATACAAGGGGGCCAGGCTGTGTAAAGGTTGCACACATTCAGCCTTATGCAAGGATTATTAGTACACTTTTTCTCCTCAGCTGTGTATATTCCTGGTATAAATGTTACAACTGGATTATTAGTAAGACTGATAGTGTGTGGAGTCAACAGGTTAGCCAATAGCAAGTCACTCACATATGGCTGTCACACCATCACTCGCACATTAGATTTGATCTAACATGCGTTTTCTTTCTTTTAAAGCTATTAAATACAACTAAAATTCATGGATTAAACTTACAATAAGAATCTATGTAATCATTTTAACATTTGAAGTGTACAGAGGAAGAAGGAGAAATGTCAAAAAATCAAAGTTTCTCAGAAAACAGTTTCTAAAGTTTGAATATACGGTACATATATAAAATCATTAATGTACACAATTTCATTCTATAGTACTATAGTATGTGTTTGATACACGTGGTGTGAATACAAAGTTCTGAAATCAAGTCAAACATTTAACAGAATCGTGAAATGCAATAAAATGCACAAATATTTTGAGGAAGCATGTGAAAAGTGTAATTTGAAAGTGGGATAAAATCTAAAACAAAATAAAAGCAATGCAGGTAATAATTAATCCTATGAAATAAGGCAGGAGAAAAGACTTTTTAGTACACACTCTTTATAGCGGGTGCTTCTTGGACTGCTAACGCTCTGTAAAGTAGCACTTTTTCGGCCTAGGCTGGTAAAGTTGCCTTGGTAACCTCCAGCGCACGTAGTTCCAACTATGGCACCTAGATACCTCTGCAGTGTAAGTTTAGTTTTATATGTTATGTGTTTTATTGTTCATTGTCTGATAACAAGCAATGTAAACCTTGTCATTCAGATATCTTGAATTTAAATCAGCCAGAATGGATATTTAACTTCTTACTATACTGGCCATCAGCCACTTGGCTGACTGACTCACTCACTCACTGACATTAATGTTTGCCCACTTCCAGATGAGCTAGAAACTTGCAATTTGGTACACTTATAGCTTTTAGGCTGTAAACCACAAGAACATTCAAAAAAGTTATTTTTTTTAATTTTTAGCCCTAAAAACCTCCGAAAAAAGGGCTCGGTTTCCATGGCAATGGTATTACCAAACAGTGATCACACAGGGATCTGAAAGTTTAGAAATAATTATTTCCGTAAACCTAACAGGGTGGTCGAGATAGTAACGTCTTGGACTCGCATTCTGAAGTCTTAGGTTCATAATAATGTATTGCAGAGCCACCAAAGAGCGAAGCGAGTATTAACTACAAAAATTGAAAACATTAAAAACTGAAGGGTGGACTTACTTAGGATTTGAAATAAACTATTTTTTTACTTTTAAGTGCGTGAAAGCCCTAACATTGTTCTAGTGTAAGTCCAATGAGTAGTTTGTTAAAAAGGGCTGAATGTCATCAGGTGGTGTTTTAATCAGTTTGAAGCACAAATATTACCATACGTGAATGTTGATATATGTTGGATTTAGTATTATGAGTTCATAGCTTGCTTCATGTTACTGAAATGAATTCATTCAAAACTAGTGGAAATAGAGAAATGACGTAAGAAGTGAATAAATACTTTGGTCAGCAATATATACTTGTAAAGAAAATCTCATTTCAGACAAAACAGTCTCCTTCATATTTCTAAAGCCCATTTTATTCAAGTTAACTCTAATCGTTATGGGAAAATAAAAATGAGGCAGACTTTTAGTTAGCTAGAAGAGTGGGAGGAGAAGAACTTTAAGATTCCACGACTGGAAACTTCCTTACATGTTTGTTACACACAATAGTGAAGTCATGCTATGAATTTAAAGAAAAGGGACAAAAAAGTGATAATGCTATTAAAAAATGGACACATCATCATTTTAGGCATGAAAAATTGGCATTTTAGGCACCTCAAATAGGTTACAAAGTGATGTAATTAGGTGGTATTCTTTAATTTTAGGCAAGAAAAAATGTATTCTACTGGTATCTAAAATGGGCCATAAAACCATTAATTATACATGAAAGTAGGTATTTTTTACATTTTTTACATGCATTTTTCTAACAAAACTTCGCTATAGCGCATACTGCAGATCTCTCGTTAGATTTAATTGAAGAAGTGTTTGAAGATAGTTAATTAGTAAGGGGTTATGGCCACCAAGATCTACAGATCGTACTGTATGTGATTTTTATTTTTTGGGGGAACTTAAAAAAAAGTGTAGAAGAATAACCCTAGTTGAATGACTTCAGGTTTTCCTGTTGTTTGGTCTGAGTATAATGTTCTTGGGCTGCTAGCCAGGTGCAAGTAAAATGACTGAGAAGTTCATGCAATGGAGTGATGAGTGTCTGCTCAGCTGTGGGAGGTCACAAGACCCAGAAACAGGGCTATAAACTTGATGGCAATCAACAATAACCTAACTGCTAGCAACCTAGCTCTATATGTCACTAACACTAGTATCACCTTTCCTAACCTAACTGCCACTTATCTAGAATTTGTGAAATATACTTTTTGAGGGGAAAATGGGTCAGCAACAGTCTGGTAGCATTTTCAAATGAATAAAACAGTTGCTCAGCCTGTATGAGACATATGTTGGTTGGTGGCCAATGGGAGTATTGGTATGCAAAACTGCTTGGAACACCTTATATGAGCCATAGTGAACGCCAGTATTCCTAGTTCTATTGTAGTTCTTTATTTGATAAAGTGAAATATTACTTACTCAGAACTGGTTCTTGGAACTTCCGCGCTAGAAGATAAAGGACCTCTGGATGTACTGGGCACTCCAACTGGGTCCACAGGTGGGGTTCGTGCAGTTCTGAAAAAGATTGCAGAAGAGTGAATGTGCAGGAAGCGCTCAAAATAGCCACCTTCAACAACTGGCATGCACGAATCTTAGTTCAAAGTTTATATGTTAGGTAAACCTGACTAGTAGGGTAAAATGTGCGACGCATTCAATTGGTTGCTGAGCTATACTTGTTAATATCTTCCATGCTACTCACATGCTTTCAAATGGGAACAAATATTTTATGTACAGAACAATTAGCTTTACAATGGGAAACATTCAAATGCTTCTTCTACTTTATCATAAATTATTTATTATATATTGATTGAATTAAATTTTATTTCTTCTTTTCTCGAGTTTCTGTGGATCACATACACACTTTTTTGACACGACAAAGACATGGAGGACCTCTTCAGATAAGTGATCAGCCCAATACCATGGCCACCTCTGAGACAACACGAACATATACACACACAAGGTGGGAGTGGGATAAAGATGATAATGACAGGGACCACACGGACCTAAAGTACCAGAAAATTCCGGTCACAGGTGAGAGGAAACCCAGCTAGGTAAGTTGACTTGACTGGGAATCGAATCTGTACCCCCTGTGTGCCACACACAGTAAATGCATACTAAAACTAAAAACTAAACTATATGGTACCACATCCTGACATCCGACCACTGGGGCATGTGGTCAGCATGGCTTCCCGAACTTCTTTATCAAGGAGCTTCTCAGTTTGTTTCATCCCGTTCTAGACACATGATTAAAATTCCATGAATACTCGGGGTGGTTTTAAATTTCTTATAGATGAAATTAGATTTTCAGAATATTTTGGAACAATATTGCCCGGAAGCATGAATACAAACTAAAAGTTAGAGGTTATTATACAGGATGCTTAACTTCTACACGATTAATTATCAGCTGTGTCTATCCTCTGGGATTTGATCTTGTATCCATGGGTCGGAGGAGTTGACCTGGACATACAAAATGCGGGCTGCAATCTGGAGATGTTAACACAAATTGCTGCATTGTATGGCGTGCAGACAGCTAGAAAGGCCACTCGCTTTGTCAGCAGAAGAGAAACATATACAAATATGTGATATTGAGAAAATGTTAACCTTATTTGTTCTTCTGAGAAAGACCAAGAAGTTGAAGTGGCTTCAATAAATAAAGTAAATATCAGTGGTGAATATTCCATATAGGATGTGAGGATCATCCTACACTTCATAATTTATCTCGCTTTGTCAGCAGAAGAGAAACATATACAAATATGTGATATTGAGAAAATGTTAACCTTATTTGTTCTTCTGAGAAAGACCAAGAAGTTGAAGTGGCTTCAATAAATAAAGTAAATATCAGTGGTGAATATTCCATATAGGATGTGAGGATCATCCTACACTTCATAATTTATCTACATAAATGTTTACTAGCATTGGTTGTCAAAATTTAAACAGTAAAATGACAAAACAGCGTTATTGTAGAGCACTCGCGAAGGAAGTTAGCGGTTTTGTTTTGAGCAGGTTGGTATTTGAGAGGATGTCCTCAGTCGCTCTGTGTTGATGTTAGGCAGTCCATGCCGTTGTTAGATCTCTGGGGCATGTGAAGGGGGTGGTGGGGAAGAGAAAAGGTGGTGAGAAGCCAGTTTCATATGGAGGAAGTTGAGGACGTCTTAAGTCCTTCCTCACATTTGTTCCTCGGGTTAGACCATTGAGCTGGAGAAGAACTGGAGTTAGCAGTCCAGCACAGAAAGTGAGGCCGACTGTTTCGACTAGCTCCGCCTGGAAAATATGGCAAGAAGCTATTTGTCTGCTCAGCAAGAAATGTCAAGTAGGCATATATGCCTGAAAATTTATTACAATAGAGTGAACAATACCTTACCTTTAACTCCAAATAATTTATTTTTATCAATAGACCCTACTATTGTTTTTACCCGTGACTTCTCTTTTCATTATGACAAATTCGCGCGTATTCAATACATCATTTATTACTAGGGCCCAAATTTTTATGTTTTAAACTATTTTATTCCTTGCTAGTTAAGTGTGACATTTGAATATAATTATTCGTTTCACTGTCAGGAGTTACGTTAAATTAATATTACGTTGAAATGTTTAGAAATTAAAATATATTTGATATTTGATAACACTTTTAGGCAGTACCAACTACAATCGGTCACATTAGCTATTTACATTAATACACATCTCTAAGAACCTAAGCCATGAATATTTACAATCTTACAAACTTAATTACATTAGTCAAACTTATTATTCTAAGTTATACTAATGCCATAACCCAAGTGGCACTAAATGAACAACATATACTTACAGATTACACATGGAATTACTTACGCTAAGTTGCTCTATTCTATTTGTAAATCTGATTCTAAGTATTCTTTAACATTATAAAAAAGGATTTTTAAAGCTAGGAATATAGCTTTTTGTGAAAACAAATTTGGGGACATTTCTTGAAGTTTATATGGTAATTTGTTATATAATGTTGTCCCAAATTTATTTTGATTTCTGGTCTGATAAATAAGCACTTCGTGTTTGATAGGTTTTTATGTTATATTTTACTAATGACAAGACATCAAAAATATACAAATTCATTATTGTTAGTGAGCCTGTCTCAATAAATAGTGGTTTGCAATGCTCAAATTTTTTAGCATTGGTTATTATTCTAATTGCTTTTTTTCTGGAAAACTAATACTTTATTAATTCCTACACCATTTCCCCATAGGCTACTACTAGATCACACCTTATTATGCTATGAAAAAATGCATAATAGGCAGTCTTTACATAATCTGAAGATACTTACTTACTCAATGGCAATAGACAATTCCTAAGCAAACTAAATTAATATTATCTGTTTAATGGAACCCGAAGGTTCATTGCCGTGCTTACTTGAGTCCGCGCTTACTTCAATCCTATTCTGCGCTATCTCCATCCATCCATCACTCGCAAATCCTACTTCCCTTGAATCTATCCTAATGTTGTACTCCCACCTGCATCTAAATTTTCCAAGTGGTCTATTCCTTTCGGGTCTCCCCGTCAATATTTTTTAAATATGTCTTTCTTCCCCCATGCGTGCAACATGTCCAGCCCATTTCATCCTCCATGATTTAATTAGCTTTACTATATCCGGTGACGAGTACAGGTTATGAAGCTCGTCATCAAGCCGTTTTCTCCAGTCTCCATTTTCATCTCTCTTAGGCCCAAATATTTTCCTAAGCACCCTGTTTTCGAACAGTTTTAGATTTGTTCTTCGCGAAGAGTAAGCGACCATGTCTCACATAATGTTTCATATAATACAACCGGCAGGATAATTGTATTATAAATTTTTATTTTTGGATTTGTGGAATTAAACGAGAAGATAAGAATTTCTTACCTGCATAAAAACTAGCATTTCCTGATTTGTGTCTACACTTAATTCGGCCTTAATATTATTTGTGTCTGATTATTGCTCCCAGATAAACAATTCTTTAATCAACTTATTAAATAGATTACACATGAGAGCCTTTTACAAATACTTCTAATCTAAGTTAATCAGTTTCAGTCATTACCTACCTCAGCTCATCCTTTTATGCAAAACTAAGTCTACCCATTGTTGTCTTTTTTTTATTAGTTCTTTGATTTTTCCATGCATTGCCATCCTACCTGAATTATGATATAGGCCTATACTAAAAATTGCTAAAATCTGGATTGAGGATTAATTACTAAATATTATATTAAACGTTATTATCACAATGAAATACACTTAAAATGAATGATGACGATTTTGAAGTAGAACAATATATTTCAATTTCTAAAGATTTGAACGTAATACTAATTTAATGCAATAAGTGTAGTACTGAATACATGCTATTTTGTCGGTTAGGCCCACATGTATGGAAACGACAGAAGTCACGTAAAAACATACGTATTAATATTAATCTTAATTATAATAATGACATACTTTAAATATTTTAATATTCATTATTCTTATAATGCATGCAAGAAGAACTGTCTTACAATCATTCGTCAACAATATCTTCAATTTCCAAAACCAAACATGTGATAATTCCATACAAGAAAGGCGAATTGACGTTTCGTATTGAGCAGACAAATAGTTTCTTGCCATAGTTTCCGGGCGAGACTAGTCGAAAAAGTGGCCTCACTTCTTAGTACAGGGGAAAGGCTGTAGTGCTAACTCCAGGTATAAATGGAGCTCAATGGGTTAGACAGAGTGTTTTCTAAGGGACGAGTGAATCAGTGAATAAAAATGGCTTGTCTAGCTATTATTAACCTTTAAAGTGCTGTTTATATTTCAATATAAATATTCCTGGAGTAATATCACTAATGAATTATAAGTTTGATATCAACTACGAAAATTATAGCGGAATAACACAAAACAGTTTGTAGCAAACAAATAGTGGGTGATAGAGAAAATCCAAGGTCATTTTCTGCTTTCTGGTAAAATTTTACATAAGGTACACCTTGTTTTATCCATGTTACAGAAAAAAAGTTGATTTTTGTTTACCAGTGTTATTAATCGTTTAGTTTAGAATGATTCGTGTGTAAGTGTTAATAAACGTGTTTTATTTATTTTGCTCTTATTTTTTATTTTTGAATTAATTATCGCGGGCACCTGCTAGTACTTATAAAATATTGATATGCCTATGGTATAAATATAGTACTGTAGGCCTACATGAAATGATTTCATTGTTTCTGAAGACAAATTGTATCACAATTCCTTGCTCTGCCCATTAAATTAATATATTTCCTGTGATTTTTACTAACCACAAGCATAATCTAACTTCTGAATTTAACTTTTCCGCACTCTTTTTAGCCTATATATATTTTGAAAAGCAATGTGATTAAGTTTTTTATGAATGCATAAAAAGCATAAAAATATGGCGGTGGATGTGGAAACTGCGTTAACAGATTGACTGTAACCCCTATGGTGGTGCATAGGGCCTACAAGTGGAGGTTTCATTACCTATACTAATTTTGTTACGCTTATTTTCCGAGAGAGAGCAGAGGGGCGTTAATAGATTAAGACGTAAAAATTTAATAAACTGAGAAACGACTTCAGACAATCGTGAGTGAATTGGAACAAGAGGAGATAGTATTATTATGTCAACAATAGCCTGATTTTAGCTTTCCAGCGATTCTACAAGAAAACATAGTTTAGTAATGGTAATAAATAATTTAACAAAATAGGCCTAGGGCAAATTATTGTGCGGGCTTCAGCCCCACGGGCCCATATAAGTTGGCGCCTCTGGTCGTACATATAGGCATACGACTCATGGTTGCGTCGTACGTCGTACACATCTATGAAAATAGTCGGTAAAACGCCAAAGTGAACTAAGCGCCAATTTGTCAAAATATAGACTATTGGTAGTCCATGGTGCAGATTTTGATACCCTACGGTCTGCAATAACGAACTAAGTGATATTGGTAAAATCAGCTGAGAAAAAAGGAAATTTCGTTTTGGTTGGATGTTAGTGTGGCAACATTACAGCCAGCCACACAGAACTAAGCAACATGCAAGATTGCTAACCTCATTTTGGATGATGATGAAATGGAAGATGTTTTGAACGATCTGAGTGATTTTTCCTTCTCAGGAAGTGATGAATACATTCCTTCAACTACTTGTGGTAAGTTGAATACATAAATTTTACTTAAAATAAGTTTTTAACTCATGTTTTGTTCCGTCCACGAGGCTGTGTCTCTAACTTTATCTGACCAGCCATAGTGAACTAAGTGACATGCTCATTATTTAGCTTATTTTAAGGAATTGCATTGTGTTTATTAGACTACTTTTGCTCCATTCTCTTAAGCATAATATATTTTATTATTTATGGTGTAACTCGCCTCCTTAATTTCCATTTTAAAAGAAATACAGTGATGTTTTTATGGTTATGCTTAGGTTGGTTTGTAGGACAGTGATGGAGTAGTCCAGGAAGATTTCATTTCCAAGGCATATGGAGATTAAGACAATAGGAGATGGAAAACATTAAATTAATAAGCTAAAGTACAATAGGATAGTATATTATGAAGCTGTGCAATAGGACTGCTCAATATAATACTGTGCATAAAGAGTGTATGTTTTGTTTCTTTATTTAATAAAAAATATTTACTAAAACAACTGTTTATGTCTAATAGCTTCAATTATCCAAATACCTTTTTTGGTTAGCATGGTACTTGTTTTTATTATGTTGCATCCAGTATAATTATCCAGCCAAAGTGAACTAAGGTGCAACTTTAAACGGCTCATATCCAACCAAAGTGAACTAAGTAACTATACAATTTTAATAAATTTAACAAAATTACCTATTGTTATTATTTCTTAATCATACTTCTTTGTATTTGAATAATATAAGAGGCAAAGTAAAATATGTTGTAGTTCAAAAGTGTTAGAAGTGAACACAACCCTATTTTACAACACTCAACTTTAACTTCAGTTTTCTCAAAATATGGAGTTTGGCGCTTAGTTCACTTTGGCGTTGTACCGACCAAATAGTCGTATGTGTACGACTATAGTCGTACGTATGGCAACCCTGCTCTCCTCTTTCTTTCTTACTCATAGTTTTACCTCCTCCCATACACAGGGCAGTGACCTGTCGGGAGAGGGACTATCTATTAATCACACACATACACACTTTTGGAGATTGACTCTATGCTGGGGCAACTCCGAGACAAGATGAACACAATACAGAACATTCTCACATACATTAACACTAAACAAGGCAAGGATGGGATGAAGAAGATGATGACGGTCATAGATATACAGGGACCACAAGGCCTAAAGTTACCTGACATTTATGTCATAGGTGAGGTAAAACCCTGGAAAAAAACCCATCTGTGTAACTTGTCCAGACCAGGATTCAAACCCAAGCTCACTATGTAAGAGGAGTGAAAATATTCCCTGCGTCAAAGCATCTAAACCAGGTATGGGCAACCTTTGGAAAGATGCGGGCTAAACTTTACGATATTTATGAAGTCGCGGGCCGTAGATAATAGGTAAAAATTAGTTGTGAAAAAATAATCATGATATGGTTTTTTATATTTGTACTGTGGTATAATGCTAAAGTTACATGAATGAGAACAATATCGAACTGATTATGTATTTACTTACAATCAGCAGAAATTCATGAGAAGCTTGAGCTTGAACTTGAGAAACAAGATAATCAATGTTGGCATCAATCCCACTAATACACAAGCGCAGAGTGTTTTCCAAATTTTCATCTGTAAGTCTGGTTCGATACTTTGATTTAGGCCTATTGAAGCATTTTCTAGCGCTGACCGGAAGGAACACCCTCGTAGTTCAGGCTTTTGTTTCCCCCCCTCTCACTCTCTTGTTGGCGAGAACCGAAAATATTTACTTTTTTGAGCGCGATTTTAAAATGTTACGCGGGCCGGGTCAAAAGTCGGGGCGGGCCGGGCGTTGCCCATATATGATCTAAACCGTTACATGGCTTTTATTCATCAGCATTCACAAATCCATTGTTTAAAATGAAATAAAATACCCTAGCATCTATGCACAATGAATGAACACTTTTTTATTTGATAAAGTGAAATATTACTTACTCAGATGTTGTTATGGTAGACGAAGCTGGGATCTCAAATTCCACATGAGAAGTTGTGGCAACTTCACTATCTACTTTAGACGAAGCTGGGATATCAAACTCCACATGTGAAGTTTTGGCAGCTTCACCATCTACTTTAGACGAAGCTGGGATCTTAAATTCCACATGCAAAGAAGAGCTGAAAAAGATTATAGAACAGTGAATGTTTTGTTCTTGGTAATAATGAAATTAATCTTAATAATAAGATGTAGTAGAAAGACTTTCTTTCTTCTTTCATTTTCGTAGTTTTACCTCTCCCTTTTAGGATTTAAGCGACCCAAGCCGCCCGGGCCTTACAGGGCCGCGACCTGTCGGGAGAGGGATTACCTTTGGATCACACACATACTTTTTTGACCAGACAAGGACATGGAGGGCCTCCCCGGATGAGTGATCAGCCCAATGCCGGGGCCACCTCCGAGACAACACGAACACATAGGACGATACACACCATTCACACACACACACACACACTCGCTCAGAACAAGGCGAGGATGAGGATGAAGATGATAATGACGGCCAGATGAAATCCGGGGACCACAAGGGCCTAAAGTTACCTGACATTTGTCTCATAGGTGAGGGAAAACCCCGGAAAAAACCTCACCTAGGTAACTTGTCCCGACCAGGAATCGAACCCGGGCCCGCTGCGTGAGAGGATTGGACGCATCCCCTGAGCCACAGCGAGTAGAAAGACTTCGGGTAAATATTTGCCCCTTTTCAAATTGACACAATAAGACACCCAATTTTGTTATGATTATGATTATTTCAGTCAAAATAGCCACCTTCAGCCTTGGATATGCTCAGTGGCGTACCAAGGGTACTTGGCGCCCGGGGCTAATTAGATGGTAGTCGCCCCCTAACACTAAAAGGTTCAAGGTTCAATGAGTTTAATTTAAACACAGTTTAACGTTCACAATTATTTATTTTTAATAAGTAGTATGTTACTTCAACACATTATAAAGAGAAAAATATGAATGAAATAAAACTGTAAGTGTTATAAGGTTAGTTTATTTGAAAAAAATAAAATAAAGAGAGAAGAAATTTCAGAGTCATAACAAAATTTTTGAAATGTGCCTTCCTAGCCTTGATGGATGAAAAACTTATTTATAATAGAGTTGAAGTCTATAGTAGCAGCCACATCACGTTCAATTGATAAAATTGCTAAATTACTTAGTCTTTCTTTCGCCCGTACACCGTAAACTTTTCCTGTGTGCTCAGCGCCACGACCTATTTCGTATTGTCTATAAATAGTTTAAAACAAAACGTTTATTTCATTTGTAAATAATATTACTGCAGTATTTAACAAATTAATAAAGAAAATTTGACCAATAAAACCTTATATTTTGCCTGAAAAAAATATTTTTTCTTAAACTGAAAAAATACTTTTTCAATTTTGGCGCCCCCTTCTTGACGGCGCCCGGTGCGACCGCCCCGTTCGCACCCCCCTTGGTACGCCACTGGATATGCTGAGGTGTTTTGATGACATCAAAGTCCAAAGTTCTTATGTTAGGCAAAACTAACTAGTAGGGTAAAATGTGCGACGCATTCAATTGGTTGCTGAGCTATACTTGTTAATATCTTCCATGCTACTCACATGCTTTCAAATGGGAACAAATATTTTATGTACAGAACAATTAGCTTTACAATGGGAAACATTCAAATGCTTCTTCTACTTTATCATAAATTATTTATTATATATTGATTGAATTAAATTTTATTTCTTCTTTTCTCGAGTTTCTGTGGATCACATACACACTTTTTTGACACGTCAAAGACATGGAGGACCTCCTCAGATAAGTGATCAGCCCAATACCATGGCCACCTCTGAGACAACACGAACATATACACACACAAGGTGGGAGTGGGATAAAGATGATAATGACAGGGACCACACGGACCTAAAGTACCAGAAAATTCCGGTCACAGGTGAGAGGAAACCCAGCTAGGTAAGTTGACTTGACTGGGAATCGAATCTGTACCCCCTGTGTGCCACACACAGTAAATGCATACTAAAACTAAAAACTAAACTATATGGTACCACATCCTGACATCCGACCACTGGGGCATGTGGTCAGCATGGCTTCCCGAACTTCTTTATCAAGGAGCTTCTCAGTTTGTTTCATCCCGTTCTAGACACATGATTAAAATTCCATGAATACTCGGGGCGGTTTTAAATTTCTTATAGATGAAATTAGATTTTCAGAATATTTGGGAACAATATTGCACGGAAGCATGAATACAAACTAAAAGTTAGAGGTTATTATACAGGATGCTTAACTTCTACACGATTAATTATCAGCTGTGTCTATCCTCTGGGATTTGATCTTGTATCCATGGGTCGGAGGAGTTAAGCTGGACATACAAAATGCGGGCTGCAATCTGGAGATGTCAACACAAATTGCAGCAATGTATGGCGTGCATACGGCTTGAAAGGCCACTTGCTTTGTCAGCAGAAGAGAAACATATACAAATATGTGATATTGAGAAAATGTTAACCTTATTTGTTCTTATGAGAAAGACCAAGGTTGCAGGTTGCAGCCCGCATTTTGTGTGCCAGGGCTGTGGTGAGACAAACTATCACGTATTCGTCAGAACGCCGGCCAGACACTCATGTACCAGTTTTTATTTTTATAATTAAAAAAAAAAATTCTATCTGTTTTACATTTTTCCATGTTTCAGTTTGAAGTAAGTAAACACCCATGTCCACACTAATCAGATCCCGAAGTCATTATGTTTAATTATTTTCTTGAATTTATTGTTATCACAAGATTCTCGACTTGTGTATCTTGAGCAGTTTTACAGCATTTTAATTCATCAACATCTCGTGAGTCAGATCTAAATTTAAGTTAACATAATATGTCTGTAAATTTCTACACAACTGAGTATGTATTCAAGAACAATTAACTTTGATGAATTTGATAGTCTAAAAGGTTTTTATAAAAAAAAAAAATTATAAAACTTTTTGCAGTAAAATCAAAGGATTAAGAACGTTTAATAAATTATTCCCCACCCTATTATGCCAGACTGAACAATGGACTGAAATGAAGCTAAATAAACCATATTATGCAGAACATATCGATGGGCGGAAGGCAAAACATCATAACTGCCACTTTTTCTAAAACTGACTTTTTATTGTGAATAGAAAGAGGCAACTGAGTTTTACGTCCTGGCAAAAGATCTTGCACGAACTCCTTCTGTGGTTTAAGTAAAAGGCTGGTGTATTTTATCTTAAGAACCAAAGAATTATTTTAATGCCTAACAAAACAGTTTAAAGAACGAGCTGTTCTCACATTTTTATCGTAAGTGCTATCTCAAAGTGGCGCTTAAGATAAAAATTTTGTCTCCTAAGATAATTCATTCGGAACCAATTCTGTACACTGCTGCTTAAGATTATTATTATTTTTATAATTAATATTACTAATGAGCTTAAAATCCCATGTTTCAGTTAAAATCAATCATATTAATATCAGTAATAATTGTATGTTGTAAATTAGGTTAATCATAGCAGTGGCGCAAATAGCCAAAGGTCCTTAGTTCAAATCCCAGTGTCAGAGGAATTTTTCTCCTATAATATTCTCATATAGATCTGTACTTAACACGCGTGCACTAAGCCATTAATATTAGGATTTTTCAGTTAGCCTAATCCTTCTGATGACACCACGACCCTGAGTCAACTCAGCTCATAACAGAAACAAATACCCAGAACAATCCTGTGGGTAAATGTTTCAAAATCTGGGATCGTCAACATCCTGGAACCATAAGGGCTTTCTTGGCCCATATAAGGATCACTTCACTTTTTTTATTGTTTTATTTTGATCTTGATGAAATTTTGCACATTTAACTTATGAGCACTTTCCCTCAGTTCATGAAGTTTTTTAAAGTTATATTTATTTTTAAAAGAATTATTTAAATGCCACCGAAGAAAATAAACAGAGTTGATCAAATTGATCTTATAAACCCTGCAGCCAGAAGATGGGAGGCTATATAAGGGCCTAGAGTTTGGAAATCGGAAGTACCGGTACTCCATAAGTTAGCTTTGAAGAACAAGCAAAATTCAAAACCCGGGTGATGCCAGTTCTTTTAAGCTAGTTGAGAAATAGATTAAATAGTTCAGGAGACCATTGCAGTATAGAAACTAATTACAGCCGACATACTCCATTAGATTAGCCAATAGCAAGTCACTCACAAATGGCTGTCACACCATCACTCACGCATTAAACTTGATCTAACATGAGTTTTCTTTCTTTTATAGCTATTAAATACAACTAAGATGCATAGATTAAACTTACAATAAGATTCTATGTAATCGTTTTAACATTTGAAGGGTTCAGAGGAAGAAAAGAAATGTAAAAAAATCAAAGTTTCTCAGAAAACAATTTTTAAAGTTTGAATTTACTCAAAACCCAGGTATATTAAATCATTAATGGATACAATTTCATTCTGTAGTAACAATAATGTGTTTTTTTTATCAGTGATGGGAAAAGTACAAAAAGAAAGTAATTGGACTGAATTACAATTACCTGAGAGACATTTTGCTTAAGTACAATTACAAATTACTTCCTGAAAAAGTAATCAGTAAAATTACAATTACAATTACAATTACAATTACATTTACAATTACTTTACAAAATGGCAGTACCTAAAAATTCCTTGTTTTTGGTTAGTTTTGGGCACAAGCCTAAATTATTAATGAACAAACAAAAAAACATATCAATGAGAATATTTTCGGAAACATTGAGTAACTTTTTGTTAATATTAACTCTAATTTGGATATTAGTTGAAAAACAGTAATGCTGACTATATAGCACGCGAGAATGATACTAATACTAATGACTAGTAAATTGTAACAATTATAATTTTATTTCCAAAAGTAAATTACAAGTAGAAATTACATTTTAAAAAAATCCCTTTAGGCAGGCCTACAGGCGGAGGTAGATTTCGAAGTGCTTTTGGTTTAATTTATTGTCGCTGCATAGCACTCTTCTTCTTTAGCCTTGGCATGGTAAACCTACAGTAATAAGAACTGAATTCGGTAAAGAGGAAGAGCCTACAATCATTTGTTTTGACAACAAGAATAGGATATAATATTCTGGGAGGCCGTGCGCAAGATCAGCAATGAATAAAATTAGCAAAGCCGCTAAACAAGACAAAATTATGATATTATAATAATTCTTTTAAGTGTTATTATTTTCAAACATTAAAATCTCGCGTCATATGAGAGCTATCAAGAAACTATTTATTGATTTGTAGAGTACTCATCAAGAGCTTTTCAACGATACCCCACAAGACGTGGTTTCAAAAGTTTCGAATTTTCATCCCCCACCCCCACCTCCACCCCCACCCTCACTCGAACCCCCGAATCGTTGGTGTCACTGTGAACTCCATAGGGAGTACTCTAATTTATTCAAACAAAGTTTCCCTCTATACTTCATAGGGGCCGAGATATAAAGTTTTCAAAATTTCAACCCCCTCCCCCGACCACCCCCTTGGGCCAATTTTGCCCATTAACGAACTTGTCCGAACTATTGGGCCTAGAAATAACATAATAAAATTTGGTTCAAATATCTTCAAAATTACGGCCGCTATCGTGTAAAGATATATATATATAAATATATATATATATAAATATATATATATATAAATATATATATATATAAATATCACAAATTTTTTTTTTGAACGGGCGGTGGTTTCGTACTTAGGGGAGCATGAAACGTAAAGATATGAAAGAATTTTTCGAAAATCATAAAGTGGTATCCATTGCAATAGGTAGATTTTTCTTCGAAAATCTACCTAAAAAGTATTGATTACAAGTAAATGGGACCAAAAAAGGAATTGTTACTGTAATCCAATTACTTTTTCTCATTTTTTCCCCTTCCTTTAACCTTTATTATTATTATTATTATTATTATTATTATTTTATTTATTACATATTTAATACAAGTAAAGACAACTAAAACCAAACATTCCCCTATATGAGCAACGTGTTTTATACATATGGTGTGAATACAAAGTTCTGAAATCAACTCAAACATTTAACAGAATCACGAAATGCAATAAAATGTACAAATATTTTGAGGAAGCATGTGAAAAGTGTAATTTGAAAGTGGGATAGATCTTAAACAAAATAAAAGCAATGCAGGTAATAATATATATATATATAAAAGAATGTATGTGTGTGTGTGTGTCTGTCCTTTATGCATTACTACACCATTCATCCGATCGCCATGAAACTTTGGGAAGTTGTTGGCTACATTCCCGGGAAGGTTTCTGTCATACTACATTTTTAATTTTAGCCTTCGTTCGCGAGTTATGAGTGAAAAACGGCAAGAAAACGTGCATTTTTTACGCTTTCGAAGCATCAGTTTTCAGTTATTCATTTCAGTTCTCAATTCAATTGCAGAAGGCTTTGTCTATTTTTGTCATACCTTGGAAATAATATCGTCGCGATCGCTATGGAAGGCAATGGATATCTCATGTTATTATGAAAGCTAGAGATGTCGATAAGGTAATGTTAAACATATTTTATTTGACATGGAATATAGTTTACAGAAAATTCCGGGGAAGTTGCTTAGTTCGGGGTCCTGGCTACAACGTTTTTATATGTAATCGTAATTAAAATATCTTATGTAGGGTCGTTAAATCTGCCTGAAATGTAACGGAATTATAAGTCTGGAGAAATGAATATATAAATCACGGCCTCAGTAGGCTTATTCCATTCTTCGCCTATATAAATAAAAACTAATGTACTATGTCTGTCTGTCTTTTTTTTATCGTGAGTTTAATCGATTTCAATTCTCACAATCTTTCGAATACTGCATTTTTTCATTTATTTTCTAATCATGAAATTCACTTCAAAGCCGGATTTTTAGCTGTTTCATTAATTAGGCCTATCAATCGTTTAGTTTACACCTATGATTGTTTCGCGTGCAAAGTGTTAATAAATATAATATTTTAATTATTTTGCTCTTAATTGTTAATCTTTCGATTAATTATCGTTGGCGAAGCCACGGGGATCTGCTATGAATAAGCTATAATAAGCTATAGCATATCTAGCGTTTTCTGAGGGAATATTTTGTGTGTGATAAGTCGTTCTTCCCCGTTTCAAATTCTTAATACCTAGGCTATATAAAGAAATTGAAAATCGAAAGTCCTTCGTAAGTTATTTTCGCATTGACAAAATACAAAACCCGAGCGACGCCGGGCCTTTTAAGCTAGTTAATTATATAAAATAAAGCAGTGGAAAAGACTTTTTAGTACACACTCTTTGTAGCGGGTGCTTCTCGAACTGCTAAAGTAGCACTTTATCAGCCTAGGCTGGTAACCTCTAGTGGACGTAGTTCCAACTATGGCACCTAGATATCTCTGCAGTGTAAGTTTAGTTTTATATGTTATGTGTTGTATTGTTCATTGTCTGTTAACAAGCAATGTAATCCTTGTCATTTAGAATTCTTGAATTTAAGAAATAATAACCTTTAACATTTTTTATGACTGGGGGTGGGCGTGAATGCACGAAGTTTGCATTACTTCCTTAGTCCCCTCAACCACGAGTGCTAGTTGAAAGAAACGACTTCAGATTATTGCTTCTTTTAACAAGGGCTAATAAGTTTTGTTGTGGAAAATATGATACAAATTAAATGTCATTTCAATTGTAGTAAATATATTTAGTTTAATTAACCAATATTATTATTTTAACAATGTCTTTAAAAGTTTTCTAAGAAAAAGAAACAAGCCACAGCAAGTGAAGTTTATAAACTTTACTCAGAATTATTGAAAATAAGTGAAAATGAAGCAAAGTGGTCAGAAGCGCTGCCCACTTCCACGGTTTGAAATGTGGATACAGTCTGAAGGAAACTGTAGTTTTTAAATATGGGACAAATTGAATTTTAAGGGACAAGGGACAGCTCATTACTTTCCCACAGGGCTGGTACATAATAGCTACTAAGACCAGTTCTTACAATGTCCCTCTTTTCCAATTTCCGACTTTGCAGTGTATTCAGGTTTTATGTATTTCATCCATCAGTGTTATGAACAGCAGTGGGCTTAGGCTGTCACCCTGCTTCACTCCCTTCTCCATTTCAAGAATTCTTGATTTCCTCCCATCTAATATAACTACTCCTGTTACTTTTTCCTGTATTAGTTTGAAATGTGGATACAGTCTGAAGGAAACTGTAGTTTTTAAATATGGGACAAATTGAATTTTAAGGGACAAGGGACAGCTCATTACTTTCCCACGGGGCTGGTACATAATAGCTACTAAGACCAGTTCTTACAATGTCCTGTTAAGAAGGAGTAAACGTTACCTGACAATTTGTTTTACGGTCAGTGAAGATTTCAGTACATGTAGAAAATCGCCTCGGGTTTGCAGCCAGGTGAGAAGTTTGTTGTGGTCCAACGTTTCCGAGGCTGACGCTGCCTCCATCCTCAGGGAATCTGAAGTGTCGAGTTTTAACACGGGTTGGTATATATATTCCTTACATGTTAAAACTCGACACTTCAGATTCCCTGAGGATGGAGGCAGCGTCAGCCTCGGAAACGTTTGACCACAACAAACTTCTCACCTGGCTGCAAACCCGAGAAGATTTTCTACATAAGATTCGCCAGGAAAGCTTTAAATCTTACATTTCAGTAAATGCTTTTTTGTTTTTATTATCTCCTAGTGTTAAAGTTTACGCAGTCAGACAAATGTCATAGCGCGTTTCTCAGTTATTATTTATTTGTCTTCATTGTTCATTTTGATTTTGCATTGGGTAATGATATGAAAAGATAGTCACAGCAATTTATCTTCAACATAAGAACAAGATTTTCATTATCATTAAAAAGCGTCATATAGGCCTAATTATGCAGTAACATGGGGCAACAAGAGAAAAGCTTAGAAAGATTTGTCAGAAAAAATCTGATTTGAAACACACAATCTCCTGTAACCTTAATAGATTCCAGTATACACTATAGACATGAAATTAATAACTAATAACTCTCCTTCAGAGGATATGTTGGGAAGATTTTTAAACAAAAGTTTTAGCTCATAGCGTAGGCCTAATCTTCTATATATATAAAAATGAATGTATGTCTGTTTGTCCTTTATGCATTACTAAACCATTCAACCGATCGCCATGAAACTTTGGGAAGTTGTTGAGTACATTCCCGGGAAGGTTTCTGGCATATTACATTTTTAATTTTAGGTTTCGTTCGCGAGTTATGAGTGAAAACGGGAATGAGACGTGTAATTTTCAGCACTGCCTTCTAAACTGTATTATTCTCGAGACGGCGGTGCATTTCAGTTGTCAAATCAATTGCAGAAGGCTTTGTACATTTTTTCATACCTTGGAAAAAAAAAAACATCGCGATCGCTATGGAAGGCAATGGATATTGCAAGTTATTGTATTTTAAACGCCAGAGAAGTTTATAATACGGTAATATTAAATATTTATTTAAGATGGAATATGCTTCTTATGAAAGATGGTTTACAGAAAATTCCGGGGAAGTTGCTTAGTTCGGGGTCCTGGCTACAACATTTCTATAAACTAAACTAAACTCCGTGGCGCTACATCCCTGGAGGGACTTGGCCTACCACCCGACCGCTGCGTCATCTCCCGTAGGCAGATGGCAGGATTGGGGGGCATGTGGTCAGCATGCCGACACCCACGGCCGTTATTGGTGGTTTTCATGACCGGACAACATTTCTATATGTAATCGTAATTAAAATCTCTTATGTAGGGTCGTTAAATCTGCCTGAAATGTAACGGAATTATAAGTCTGGACAAATGAATACAGAAACCACGGCCTCAATGGCTTATTCCATTTTTCATCTATCTTCTCTATATATATAAAAGGCTTTGTCCTGACTGACAGGAATCAACGTAGAGCCTAAACTATAACAGGTAGAGACTTGGAATTTTGACAGTACCTTCGTTTCATAATGTAGGTGCTCACTAAGAAGGGATTTTGAAAAATTCTGATTCTAAATGCCAAAAATTAAATGTTTTTGAAAATACTTAATCCCTTTTTGCATAGAATTATCGAAACAAATTCACAGAACATATTGTTGCCAATGGTATAGGTGGGTTTGGATTAAATTAAATGGATGTTTGACAAATTAGAGAAGGTATCATTATAATTCATATGATCTATATTAATAAAAGGAACTGTCCTCGATGTCCAGGGAAATCTACTGAACGCAGAGATCTGAAATTTTAAACATAGGTGGGCTGAAGGGTCGGAAAATGCACCGCGAAGCCGGAATTTTAATTTTAGTTTTCGTTCGTGAGTTATGAGTGAAAAACGGGCAAAAAACGTGCATTTTTTGCGTTTTCAAAACATAAGTTTTCAGTTATACATTTCAATGTCAAATCAATTACAGTTGGCTTTGTCTATTTTTGTCACACCTTGAAAATAAAACTTTCGCGATCGCTTGAATGTTGTAAGCCCTTAATATGGTCAAACGTTGTTTTATTTGGACGATCTCACTATACAGAGGTTTTCTGGGACAAGAAACTCGAATGTGAGGTCGCTTTTACCAGACGATGCTATCTAATCGTGGTATGTAGTCCACGTGATTTAGGAGTTAATAAATATTATGATTTTACTATTATGCTCTTAATTTTTAATTTTTGAAATAATTATCGCGGGCGAAGCCGCGGGCACATGCTAGTATATTATAATTAGAGACCGGATGTTAGGCAAAATGCCTATTCTTAACCGTTATAGATATCATAAAAATGACTTAATAGAAGTTCAAGATACTATTCTTAGAGCTGTTTTTCATAAAGTTTACTATGCCTATTTTTGCCTATTTCAACTTATAATGCCTATAAATGCCTAATACCGCTTTTCCGAGGAAAAAGCAGCATTTTATTGAAAATTTACATAAAAATTTGTGAAATCCATGCAGTTTTCATCTCATGGGTTAATGACATTACACCCACTGTCAGATGCCTTAATTATTATAAATTATAATAAATTATTAAGAGACATAGGAATGAGTCTTAGTGGTGAAAACAGTGTTTCAATTGATATTGATCCACAAATTCTTCCACTCTACAAGTACGCTCCGATAACGTCTGTAGAAGTGGAAAGGTCGTTTTCGGTACTAAGAAATGTGCTGTCTGATAGGAGGCATAACCTAAGAGTAGAGCATTTGGAAAAAGTATCTTGTTATTATGTGTAATCAATGATGTTGGTTAATGATTGGCAAAAGGTGTTTGTAAAGGTAATATTGTGCGTCGAATGTGGTACCGGTACAGTGCTCTAATGAAATGAACAATATTGTTTATATAGTGTTTCGGTTAGATCCATCTATATTATGTGTATCGGGTAGGTCTATGTTATTTTGATTAAATATTCCATGATTTAAATGTTTTACTTCAATTAGTAGGCCTACAAAGAGACATCCAAAACGAGTTCATATTTTTCGACCTACTGTCTCCTTTTGCATACAACTGTAAATTTTTTAGCATTTATTTTGACAGTTTTAGTGCCTATTTTACCTGCTTATTTTCCACTTTTTAAGTGCCTAACGTCCGGTCTCTAATTATAATACATTATCTATAATGATAAGAATAAGCGTTTATCTGTTTGTGTGTGAAGCCCAGCGAAATCCACTGCATGCAGAGATCTGAAATTTTAAACTTAGACAGAAGAGGGATAATGAAGCAGGCCTAAATGCGCATACATTGATCGATTTGGATGGAAGGGGTTTTCTGAGCCAGAGAACTTGAATCTGAGGTCATTTTTCCAAGCGGCGGTTTCGAACTATGGAATACACTCCAAAGCTGGATTTTCAGCTGTTTCATTGTAATTATTATTAATTGTCTTCTTTATGAGTGATCTACGTGTAAGTTTTAAGAAATACAAGGTGCAGCAGAGGAAACGGGCGTTTTTCAAATAACCATAACTCAGAAGATTTTCAAGTTAAACAAAATTTAATTACACAGAAATGAAGCTTGTATAACGCAGTTTCTGTTGACTATTTCAGAATTACCTCCGAAAAATATCATCCGTCAAGTGACGACCTTCTTTATGTATACACTCTCGTAACCTCACTTCGAAATTCTGCATTGCTCTTCCCAACGTTTCTTCCTCCACATTAGTGATTTCTACACGAATGAGCTCTTTTAGTTCTTGGATGTTACGGGGTTTGTTTATGTAAACCTTTGATTTGAGGTAACCCCACAAAAAAATAGTCACATATTGACAAGTCACGGAAGCGAGGCCAATGTCGCTAAAACGGGAGACCACAAGTTGAGGAAACATGTCGCGAACCACTTGCATTTGATGCTCTCACAGTATGCGGTGTGCCACCATCTTGTTGGAACCAAATTTGCTGCGTGTTTAGTCTTCGGCTTGCTGAAGTCAATGTCACTGTGGTATTGTCCTCTTCAAAAAAATAAGGACCGATGATTCCAAATTTAGCAACACCACACCACACTGTTACTGGGTATACCCAGAAGAAGGCCACAACATGAGGGCCGAAACGTCGGTTTTAGGTTATTATTAATGAGATTGCATGTTAGATTATTCCATTGTTGCGTCAATTGACGGTATTTATTTTTCGGAGGTAATTTTTAAATAGTCAACAGAAACTGCATTATACGAGCTTCATTTCTGTGTAATTAAATATTGTTTAACTTGAAAATCTTCTGAGTTATGGTTATTTGAAAGACATCCGTTTCCTCTGCCGCACCCTTTATAATGCTTTTAATTATTTTACTCTTAATTTTTTTATCTTCGAATAATTATCGTGGGTGAAGCCCGGGCACCTGCTATTGCATTTTAATGTATAGGCCTACTATATAGGCCCTAAGAATTTAAACAAATTCATTAAAGTAGTTTTTGAAAAAGTTAGAAAAATTAAAGCTATTTTTATGGAAAACATGAAACAAAGTAGCGACCACTGTCATAATAGTTTTATCTAAAACTAAACTAAACTCCGTGGCGCTACATCCCAGGAGGGACTTGGCCTACCACCCGACCGCTGCGTCATCTCCCGTAGGCAGATGGCAGGATTGGGGGGCATGTAGTCAGCATGCCGACACCCACGGCCGTTAATGGTGGTTTTCTTGACCGGAGCCGCTACTTCTCTATCAAGTAGCTCCTCAATTTTGAATCACGAGGCTGAGTGCACCCCTACCAGACCTCCCTACCTCAGAAAAATTCGAGGAGATACCGGGAGTCGAACCCGGGCCGACGGATCTGTAGTCAGCAACGGTAACCACAAGACCACGCCGGCGGACAATAGTTTTATCTGGTTTTGAATATTTTAGGTCGTCTTATCTGTAGGCCTACTGGCAATTCTTCATCATCATTATGGTCATTATTGAAAGCAGATAATAATTTTGTATCTCCATTTATTTCAATTTGCGAGAAGTATGACCTAAAAAAATCATCCGGTTAGAGGTTTACTTGTACATTTTTCTACAGTAAAGTTTACTGCCAGTTAAAAGTTTTTTTTACCAAGAGTTCACCCCTAACCAGATAGTGTAAAATCGAACTGTCAGTAAAGTAACCGTAAATATTTTACTGGAGGGGGTACAACCCAGGACATCATGATCAAGTCATATAAAACCTTTATTCATCCCATTCTTGAATATGGGAGTGAAGTTTCAATTATGGTAACTAACAAAAAGCTGCACTAAGAATCATAACAAGAGCCCCTAAATCCAATGGAAGACGAAACCAATATCAAGCCTCTGGTAAGCTGCAGGGAGAAAGCCAAACAAATGGCAGCATTACAAGAAAACTCAAAGAACCATACTATCCGTTGCTAGTTATAATTAGAGACCGGATTTTAAAGGGAAAATTTTCGCCCAAAGAAGGACGAAAATTATTGCCAAAAAAAGGTGGGGAAAAAAGGGAAAATTATTGCCAAAAAAAGGTGGGGAAAAAAGGGAAAATTATTGCCAAAAAAAAGGTGCGAAAAAAGGATATAAAAGTAAGAGAGTGTAAAAATTCAACAGTGAGATACATGTTTGTTTTATGTAAAGCCTTTGCTTGCTCTACAGCTGCTGATTCTGTAACATCTAATGACTGAACAAATTGTTTGATCTTGTTGAAATTCTCACAGAGGAAAATAGCACACGAAATCCATGTTCCCCACCTAGTTACAATGGGAAACTTAGGCAATGGCAAGCCTGTGATTTCCCTGAAACGCTCTATTCTGCTGGGAGGATTAATTTTTTTCAATGGTGAATCAGTGAAAACAATTTTTAATGTTTTCATATTACCAAATACTGGGTAATTTACGAATTTTTCAAAATAAATTAGCAAAAAAAGTACTGGAAAGGGAAAGTTCCTAAAAAAAAGGGAGATGAGCCTAAAAAAGGAAAAAAAGGGGACGTTAAAACCAGGTCATTTGCAGTTGAAACTTACTCAGTAATGTCCTGTTCAATTTTATCACGTTTTGTGATGAAATATAAAAAAAGGAATTCCCTTTAAAATCCGGTCTCTGGTTATAATGTAATACTTGGAGAACCAGTCCTACTCAGGAATTCTACATGCCTCACTCGACATACACAAAGTATCTACCCAGATACTCATCAATTCCTGGTTTCTATTGTAAATCGTTCCAAGGATCAATAGCGGTTGAGTAACTTGGATGGTGAAATAGCAGCCTTTCCTCCAACTCACCTGTTACGAAGACTGCAGGAAGCAGGATGGATTCCCAGTAGGGATGGGTCGATACCAGATTTTCTCGATACCGTTACATGATTTTTTCCTCGATACTCGATACCTTCAACATTTCCAGTTTCAATAAATGGGTACATTAAAAATTAAAATTTGAGAGAACTGTGTAATACCAACTAAATTAATTAAGTCTGCATATTTAATGAGACAACATTTAATATCATCAGTAGCCTAATTATTTAAAGTCTACATTAAAACTAAAATTAGTTTTTTAAACAGTCCACTTCCAAGTTTTTGTTTAAAAATACTAGCATTCTCACTTAATTGCAGAATTACAAAAGTATCGAGCGAGTTTTCTGAAGTATCGTTCGACGCCGATACCATGCAAGTATCGAGAGTATCGAGGTATCGAAAGTATCGAGGACCCATCCCTAATTCCCAGCCATGTGAGAGTCGAAGGCAATGAGAAGGTGGCAATCCTACCAATCAGCAAAGTCTAACATCGCGGCTGCATAAGGTCATAGTTGCTGGGAGGAATTGGGCTTGTCTAATAAATAAATAATAAATAAACCAATCCAAGAGCTGTAGGAGTTACACCAACCATGACTATCTTGCACCCCCTAATGCCCGAGTCTAGCTGAGGTTTATGATTCATTGGCGTTGCTCACCTCTACTGGCCTCAGGTTATTACATCATTGCAACCACACTGAACTTAAGTTAAGAACTCACATTTTCTCATTGGTACTTACGTTTTCGGTTCTTTCTTTTCCTTTACAGAAGATGGTTTTTCATCCGAGGGTGGTTTTTGGGTATGAGTACTTGTCGATGCCGCTGCTGCGCTATCTGCCGCTGCTGCGCTATCTGCCGGTGCTGCGCTATCTGCCGGTGCTGCGCTATCTGCCGGTGCTGCGCTCTCTGCCGCCTGAAAAAAAATCTTGTATTAAAAAAAGGATTACTTTTTTATAATGGTATTGCCTTTATATATTACTAGCATGTGCCCGCAGCTTCGCCCGCGATAATTATTTCAAAAATTAAAAATTAAGAGCATAATAGTTAAATCATTATATTTATTAACACCTAAATCACGTGGGCTACATACCACGATTAGATAGCGTCGCCTGGTAAAAGCGACCTCAGATTCGAGTTCCTTGTCCCAGAATACCCCTGTACAGTGAGTTTCGTCCTAATCGAACAATGTTTGACCATATTTAGGCCTATATTGATTATCCCTCTTCCGTGTAGGTTGAAAATTTCATATGTCTTCGGGCCTTGATATTCTAAACAAATGAATCGTCCAGGATCGCCCGCGATAATTATTTCAAGAATTAAAAATTAAGAGCATAATAGTTAAATCATTATATTTATTAACACCTAAATCACGTGAATTACATACCACGATTAGATAGTGTCGCCTGGTAAAAGCGATCTCAGATTCGAGTTCCTTGGCCCAGAAAATCCCTGTATAGTGAGTTTCGTCCAAATCGAACGATGTTTAAAAATATTTAGGTCTATGTTGATTATCCCTTTTCCGTGTAGGTTGAAAATTTCATATGGCTATGGGCCTTGGCATTCTAAACAAATGAATCGACCAGCGTGGGCTTACAACATTCAAGCGATCGCGATGCTTTTATTTCCACGGTATGACAAAAATAGCCAAAGCCAACTGCAATTGATTTGACATTGAAATGTATTACTGAAATCTGATGCTTCGACAGCGCTAAAATCACGTTTTCTGCCAGTTTTTCACTCATAACTCGCAAACGAAAGCTAAAATTAAAAATCCGGCTCCGATGCGCATTCGCCCACCTTTCTGCCCATCAAAATTTCAGATCTCTGCGTTCAGTAGATTTCGATGGGCATCGTGGACAGACAGACAAACACGTCCTTTTATTATTTTAAGATAGCATGTGCCCGCGGCTTCGCCCGCGATAATTATTTCAAAAATAAAACATTAAGAGCATAATAGTTAAATCATTATATTAACAACTAAATCATGTGGACTACATATCACGATTAAATAGCGTCACCTGGTAAAAGCGACCTCAGATTCGAGTTCCTTGGCCCAGAAAACCCCTGTATAGTGAGTTTCGTTCAAATCGAACAACGATTGGCCATATTTAGGCTAATATTGATTATCCCTATAATAATAATAATAATAATAATAATCCTATTCGGTGTAGGTTGAAAATTTCATATTATGTTTGCGTGCCTTGACATTAAAAACAAATGAATCGACCAGCGTGAACTACAACATTCAAGAGATCGCGATGCTTTTATGTCGAAGGAATGACAAAAATAGCCAAAGCCTAGTGTAATTGATTTGTATTACTGAAACTGATGCTTCTAAAACGCAAAAAAATGCACGTTTTCTGCCAGTTTTTCACTCATAACTCACGAAGGAAAGCGAAAATTAAAATTCCGGCTTCGAGGTGCACATTCCGACCCTTTAATCCGCCTATGTATAAAATTTCAGATCTCTGCGTTGAGTAGATTTCGCTGGGCATCGCGGACAGACAGAAGGACAGACGGAGGACAGACAGACAGACAGACAGACAGACGGAGGACAGACACTTCCTTTTATTAATATAGATTTATAATTTTTACAGTAAAATTAATTTCACTTTGTCACATATGACTGCCAGCCACCTGGGCCTTAGTTTGTCAGTTTTAGATGGCTTTACACAGCAACGGTTCTCTCTTCATCATTGTCACCACGACATGAGTCTTGCTATTACAAAGTGGTAATGCCACCTGAAGCGATTTGTTGCTGTTACACTAAAAAATGTGAACATTATGCAAGCGATGTGATGTCACCAGGATAGCAGGTTTGTTGTACTTCACCGAATGTCTCTACTGAAATCAGCAATAACCTCATACTTTCTGACTGCTGTTTCTTGTGCATTAAAATCCATTTTTGGTTTTTGAAATTGGGATTGTGAATCGAGTTCTCTTCGGCAAGTTAGTACTTTACGACTCACCCAGCGCCTGGCAGCTTCCACCCCTCTTGTGCCGCCTGCTCAACACCGGTAATGCATAATTGCAATTGATATGTCACCTAATGTTTCACAATAAAGAAAGTCCCTTGCACCTCCACATAATATTCCACAATTATTAAAACGACCCTTCCAACAAAATAGGCTATTTCACAATACAAAATATACCCTTGTACCATACATAATATTTCATAATTATAAAAAACGCCGTATTATAACATAAAATGTGGCTTAATTGATGCAGGAAAATTCCCTTGTACCAACACTACTTATAAAAACCGTTTCTTGCTTTAAAACTTATGAAATCCCCCTAACATAACTCTAATATCCGAAAGCTTCCTTCAGTGCTCAACATTCACTCGTAGCGTAGTGGTCAAGACTCCTAGCTATAATGCTAGGGGTCCCGGGTTCGAATCCCAGTCGATCCAAAATTTACTATTAGGAATAGGTCTCAAATAGTTAGGGTGAAGAGGATGTGAGAGGAAGGAGACGGGAAAGGAAGAGAAGAAGATAATAAAGAAGAAACAAATTATTTTTTCTGTTTCATCAGTTCATTAAGAGATGGCGCTACCGTCGCTTCTAGCAGTTCAAATGCCACCGCTAGGGGAGGGATTGAGAGTAGGAGTGGGGGACTCGGGTGAGTCGCAATGTACGAATTTCCCTTATCTTCATTCCCTACCGTAATATTTATGACAGGAAGAGTTGTATTATGCTGAAAACACCATCTTAGGCTATACCACCGAGGAGCTGTTAGTGGACATCCCTTGGTGCGCCACAGCAATGAAGCCTAACTTATGTTAAAACATATTATTATATAATGTCTGAAACTCACTCTGCGTCTGCAGTCCCCATGACTAAATTGCGAAACTTTTTTGGACTCATTATTTTATTCTTTCCTGATCTGTAGCCTATTTGTTCCATTTTTTCTGCGTGTACTACTTTTAATAGACTATTTAGAGGTTGTAAAGATATTGTGAGTGAAGTTCGCCATAACAACAATAACAATAAGTTCTACAGATGAGTGCGGCGCGTGTCCCTGAGTTTTGGGTCACATGCCGCATAGCTTTCAAGGGTGACACGCCGCACACTGTTTTGCAGTATAATTACACACAAAAATTATTTTTCTGCTCTTTTCAGCAATAAATATGCCAACTAGGTATAAAGAAAGGGAGGGAGCTAAACAATGTGGCCTATGGAGTGACAGTGACCTACAAAAAGCTATTCGGCGAATTAAGGCACGGGAAATTTCCATTCGAGAAGCCGAACGTTGCTATCGTATGCCAGAGAGGAGTATTCGTAGGCGCATGGACACAAGAAATTGGGAAAAGCCTCACTTGGGCCTGAAGGAGTACTTGGCTCAGAAAATGAAATAAGGCTAGTCGTCCACATTCAGAGATTGTGCAGATAGGTTCTCTTTTGTTTTATACGTGCCTTTGATGTAAATTTAGACTGATATTGTGAATGCGGCATGTCTCCCGTATGTGCGGCATAGCACCCTGTAATGCGGCATCTCTCCCGTTTTGCCTTTCAATTTAATAATTGTATTTACACATTTATTTATTATTTTATAAATATTTCCGTTGCTGAAATACAGGGAAGGAAGATCATAGCTTGGAATCTCAAAAAGAGTTTTCAAAATATTCAATCCTGTTTTGAGGTAGACGAATTTCCAGAAAAGTCACCCTATCTTGCCCTAATCAGCCCTTATTTTTGTTGTGCTCGCATGTTGAACCATTTCCTAGTGCCACGGCTTGCTGATCTTCCTTTAACTGCAAACAAGACTGGACCTCTTCCATTAACGCGCTTCAGAACATCTTTCCTGGTCATCTCATCACCAAGAACGGGGAAATTTCCTGACCTTTTAGCGTGTGATTTCTTCCTTCGGGTCCAGTGGCGACTCCTGGTTTTTTGGTTGTGTAGGATGGTGTGGAGTACGCGAATTAACCTATTCACTGTTATTGACGTACATATGCGTCGCCGTAAGAAATGCATAAAGGCTGGGATATAAATTTAATACAATAATGCTTTATCGTAAAGTATGAAAATATTTAACCACGTATGAAAACGGTCATTTACGGAAATCAGTTATTCCGCTATAATTTTCGTAGTTGATATCAAACTTATAATTCATTAGTGATATTACTCCAGGAATATTTATATTGAAACATAAACAGCACTGTAAAGATTAATAATAGCTAGGCCTATAATATATACCAAGAAATGAAATAAATAAATATTAATAAAAATATGATCACTCCCTCCTTAGAAAACAAGCTTTCTAACGTGAGGAACCACAGAACACATGTGAGCAAGGAACATAAAACGTCCTCAACTTCCTCCGTATGAAACTGCCTTCTCACCACCTTTTCTCTTCCCTGCCTGCCCCTTCACATGCCCAAAAGCTTTAACAACGGCATGGACTACGTAACATCAACACTGAGGACATCCTACCAACCTGCTCAAAACAGAACTGCTAACTTCCTTCCCGAGTGCTCTACAATAACACTGTTTTGTCATTTTACTGTTTTAATTTTGACAATGAATGCTAGTAAACATTTATGTAGATCAATTATGAAATGTAGGATGATCCTCACATCCTATATGGAATAATCGCCACTGCATTTGAAATCTGAGTTCTTCCGATGTGACCCACCACACACCATCCAGGAACTGAAGGATCAAATTCCAGTGCAAGATGTGATGTCTTACTTCCGTAAAAGACTTGGAATGTGTGTGAAGGAAAATTGGGGCACCTACGTGATGCCATTTTCAAGTCTGTGCAAGATTTGCAAGTTGAGAAACATTCCTCACAAATTGCAAGCATTGTAGATTTATGTTGTAATTCTTTTATATCGCAGTGAATAAATTAGAATTGCTGGTTGAGGTTTCAAAATCACTGCCGCGCCTGTTAACAGTAGCTGTAGGTAAACTTAAAAAATAAAAAACACAAATCTCGAGGCATTGACCAAATTCCAGCAGAATTAATTAAGGCAGGTGGGGATAGATTAAACTCAAAGTCCACAAACTCATTCTTATGATTTGGAAGGAAAGAAAAGAATCTATATATTATACCAGTCCAAAAAAAAAAGGGAGATAGGGCCAAATGTAATAACTAGGGACCGGATTTTTAGGTATTTAAAAGCACTGTTTTAGGTTTTCCATTAGGTGAAATAATTTTTTTAGGTTTTTTGTCCAAAATATCGTTTTCGGGTAGAATAATTGGTTTAATGAATTTGAATGTGCTACATAGGATTCAATACATAATACTTGTAAAGTTTTACTTAACAAAATTGACTTAAATTTGTGTAGGCTATACTTGCTTTAGGACAATATTATACAATTGAAGAAAGAAAGCCTAAACAATCAAAAGAAGCAGTGAAAATAAGATTGCCTCACATTTCCTGGTTACAATATATCATTAAATATTTTTCAAGATTCTCAACTGTGAAGTTCTTCCTGTTATCTATTAGTTAATAGTTAATACTGTACCTAGACACTACCCTTCTCAGGATTCGAATCCGATGCTTTTAATTTGGTGAGTACTATAATTTATGGTTGGATGTGGCTAATGTGAAACTGATTATTTTCCTTTCTTCGGTTGTTACGTATGCTAACCGCACAACAAATCAACTAGGGACGGAAACTTCGCCCTTTTCTAAAAAGGTAAATAATACTTACGTGATTCTGGCAAGCTTGACAAAATATTACTTTGCCATCTGTAGTGAAATTCAGGTTGTGGCTAATCCACTGCCGTAATAAACTCGATTTCATTTGTTTCGGCATAATTAAAATGTCTTCTTAAAACTCACAGTGTGACCACTAAGTATGAATAACAGGGAAGTAATAAAGGCAAACAAAGGCTTTAAAACACATAAATGTATATATCCTTGTTCATACACGGCAACAATGGTTGTTCGTACGAATATTTTAAAAGGAATACGCCGGTACTCTTACACTTCCTCCCAAGAAACTGTCCGTCCTAGACGACAATGGGTTGAACGAAACGCTGGTGCTATTAATTTCAACCCGACAAAAATTATTGTCTCTCCGCAAAATATCGATTTCTCAACTGACAAACAAAAAAGACAGCCTAAATTAGATATTTTAGGTTTTATATCCCGTTTAGGTATATTTAGGTTTTTATACCCCATTTAGGTATTTTTAGGTGCCATAGAATTAATGTGGGTGAATCCTATGGACATGATTCGAAAAACTGTATGCGCGCTTTTTGTTTTGGAAGTAAGGAACAAAATAGGTAAAAACCTAAGAATCCGGTCCCTAGTAATAACGGTCAGGGAATTTCTCTTTTGACAACATCAACACTCATAATGCCTCATTTCGATTACTGTGATATTCTATTAAGCGACCTGAGCTCCAAACTAGGACAGAGACTACAACGTGTTCATAATGCTTCCGTTCGCTACATTTGTGGTATTCGTAAATCAGATCACATTACGCCAGCATTTGAAACATTAGCATGGTTTCAACTGGACGACAGAAGAAAACTGCACTCTCTCTGCCTCCCCTATCTTCACACTTCTTGTCCTCACTATCTGTCATTACGCTTTCAAACTCTTTCATCTCATCATAACATAAACACCCGGTCCAAGCAAGATCATATTCTCGCAATACCTAAACATCATACATCTCTTTACTCATCATCGTTTACTACTTCAGTCATCCAAATGTGGAATTCTTTACCATCTCACATCAAGGACTACCGGTCACTGTCAACCTTCAAATCGCAGTTAACAGCACATATACATAATACTTAATAGTGTATCTTAATAGTGTATCTTGTTAATTAAGTTTCTATCATTTAATACTATTGTGTAACTAAATTATTTTTGTACCACTTAATTTCTTTCATATCATTTGTGTGTCATTTAATGTATCCTAAATAATTTAATGTGTTATGTAATGTCATTTAACGTATTTTATGTTATTTATATGCTATAATGTAACAACTAATGTACTTAGTCCCTGGTGAAGTGGAAGAAAAGACCTTACGGTCTTAACTTTCTCCAGGTCAAATAAATTATTATTATTATTATTATTATTATTATTATTATTATTATTATTACAACATTTTGTCAACTATACTTCTGTAAAGATTAACCCCATGAGAAACATCTTTTCAAAACTTGATAAAGCGAAAGTGTTGAGAAAATAATTTATAAAAGAGGTGTTTAGAAGACAAGGTGTACAAGTGACAAGAAACATGAAGTTTAAAGTTACATTGTGGGCTAGTGTGACGTCAGAAGGGCTGTCATTGTAATGGATGTCACTTGTACCCCTCATACAAGGTCTTTGTGCTACTAATATGTCTGTGAAGTCAGATTTCACATAATCCGATATTTCTCGAATGAGCGGTTTTCAAAACTTGATAAAGCATACACTCAACCCAAACATCTTAGTTATATGGGTGAAGCTTCAAATACGGGAAAATTTGCGTTCCGGAGTGATATTTCCCTTCAAATTCAACTTTAAAAAAAAAAAAAAAAAAGTTTGTTTCTACTACTCCCATACTACAACTATCAGTTTGAAATGTCACTAACTTTAAAT
The DNA here is from genome assembly GCA_964059195.1 of Ectobius pallidus. Classification (NCBI taxonomy): domain Eukaryota; kingdom Metazoa; phylum Arthropoda; class Insecta; order Blattodea; family Ectobiidae; genus Ectobius; species Ectobius pallidus. Next base: position 208,678,109 of record CAXKWD010000002.1, read on the forward strand.
TCTGATATTCCAACATAGAATTTAATTCAATGAAATGTCATCCACATGCCCTGTCCCAAACCTCGGTTTTGTATATTCTAATGCATTTTTCCACAAAACAAAATGTTATTTCCTTTTCAACTTTTTTTCCTGTCAATAAGTATGAATGGGTGAAGAATATTAACCCCTAAAAAATAAAATGAAATAAAATTGTCACCCCACCTAATGAACATAAAGAATGTCCCAAGGGTTTTTGGTCATCCACATGGCTGAAAAGAATTGAATTTTTTCTGCAGAAATGAGAAATTTGTAAAACTGGCAACAGTGTTAGAAAGCCAACAGGGCAGCTTGTGGTTGAATTGTAAGGTTGAATTTTGCTTGCTTACAAACAGTTTGGGATTAACAAAGGACTTTGTATCATTTTCAAGGAAAACGTTTTTATTCCCCGTCATTAACATGGCTTCTAGAAAGTAGGCAGAAAGTGAATATTAATTAATTTTGATTATGCATTATGATAAACCTTCCAATTCAAAGTACCTGACTGAAGTTGAGCCTTCAGAGGTTTTGAAATGGCTTGCTGAGACCACTTAAACTCCTTTTTTGTCATCCACATGCCTGATTTTTGTGTCATCCACATGTCTCATGAAGGGGTATGTGGATGACTCTCAAGTCATGTAGATGATAAATGTAGGATACTATTGTGTTTGCGGTGTCTGTGACCTGTACTTAAGATCTTAAAACTGATTAAATGAATTTCTGCTTGATTCCCCCCTCCCCCAAAACCATAAAAACACAGTCTCGTTAAAATTACATTAATTCCGGAGTATGCACACAAATTTGCAAATTTGATGCAAAATCAACTGAAGTATGCTGAGAAAAATATGAAATCACATAAAGAAAAGCAGATTGTTGCCAAAGTTAGTCATTAATGTGGCCTTCTGCCATCCACATGTACACGGATGTCATCCACATGGCTTTAAAAAATAAAGAAATAAAAATAAATAAAAATATAAACATTTAAGCTCTGCTGGTGTCATATTATAATCAAGTAACCCCTGAAGTATTTATGTGATTTTTTTGAGATTTTTTAAACAAAGTAAAAAATTTGGATTTTACACACTCCAAATTTTCCCGTATTTGAAGAATCACCCATATACACACATCAAAAAAAGTGTTGCATCACCTCGGTTCCAAGATGGCCTGAACACTGACACTCAATATTTATATTGCATCAAGATCGCAGTCCCTTTGACTGTTCCTAGATGTCACTAAACCTGCCCAAAGATGTAAACAACCATGCATGAGCAGGGCCCTGACTTAATTCCTGACTTAATGGACAGTTAATACATAATATAATGTAATATTACATAGACCTACCTCACCATAAAAAGAAAAAAAAGAAAAATATTTAAAAATCATTATTAAAAAAACAAATAAAACTAAATTTAGTAACAAATTAACATTCAGTGTCAAATGGTTTATAATTTTTTTGGTCTAAATGCTTTATTGACTTGAAAAATCTTCATTTTTTCCCCTGCCCAGTATCAAGGAAAACATTTTCTATCCCCAGACCATTCATTGCTCCCTGAAATTGTGTCAAGGAGAAGAATTATAATGCCCACTAATAAAAAAAATTAATGCTATAAAAGGTTAAGTTCGAGAAATAAATAACTTGTTTTCTGTAAAAATTAAGATTTTGTGCTTTATCAAGTTTTGAAAAAAATGCTTCTCATACGTGGACGAAATCATTTGAGATCACCAATGATGATTTAGCAAAATAGATTAACCATTGATCAAATATTTTGTATTTGCCAGATCTTGGAGAAAATTGGGATTATAATAAGTCTGTTCCCCAGCTATATATAGATTTTTTAAAAATCCTTCGATTCGTTTAGGGGAAACAAATTGTACAATATCCTCATTGACTTTGAGATACCAGAAAGCGTTAGGCTGATCAAAATGTGTCTACATGCAACCTATATCAGAATCAGGGCAAGGCAATTTATATCGGAAACGTTTGCCATTAAAAGTGACTTGAAGCAAGGAGATACATTACAGCCTTTGCTTTTTAATTTTTTTTTGGGGGGGGGGGCTTTGGAATATGCCATTAGGAAAGTTCAGGAAAACAAGGTAGGCCTAGAATTAAATGGCAGTCACTCAATTCTAACTGATGCAGATGATGTTTGTCTGTTGGGCGATGACATAAACACAATCGGGAGAAATGCAGAAATTGGATTGGAAATTAATACAGAAAAATATATGGTCATGAAACATTAAAATAATGCGGTAAAAAATATTAGAATAGCAGATAAAGCATTTGAAAAAGTTGCGAAATTCAAACATCTGGAAACAATAATTACATAGGCTATGTGGCATCCAGTGAGAGAGTGGGCTGAGCCAGAAATAACGGAATCGAGATATTTTGAGATTTGTGTTTGGCTTTCTAACGAGAAAAAAATTCATCTTAACACTTGATTTATTTCTCCTTATCAGAATTTACACATTTCAAAGTGTTAACAAAAATTTACTTCAGACCACAGTGCCATTCCTTTATCACCTTCTTAAGGGTTTTTTTCTTCGCAGTTTTTCGATATTTTTTAAAATTTTCGAAACTTTGAAGCGCCATATCTCGGTACATATTTGGTTTTTAAAAAACGTTTAAACAACGCAAATGGTAGGAAATTTAATGCTCTTTAACGTTTGTAAAATAATGTTTTAGACCATAACGCGTTGTTTAGGAGTTATAAGAAAAAAAAACTACAAAAACCCAAAAATTTCGAGGTTTTCGGCTGCCCTGAAGTTCGCACAGGGTTCTCGAATTGGAAAACTTGGATTTTACACCACAAAATACCCACATACAACATATTATTAACTTCGGAGCTTTTTCCAGGTAAAAGTACCTGGTGACTGAACTATTACCGCTTCCTGCATATCACGTTACTAATGCTTCCGAGCTGGCTTAGCCCACTCTCTCACTGGAGAAATGCTATTCCTTTAATTTATGAAAATTGTCTTTCAAGAAAAGATGTAACAGTTACGACATACCTCCTTTTTGCACGACAACTACGACCCCACACCGAGACTTGACTCCTAAAGATAGATTACCCAAACAACACATACAACTTCAAACATTAATAACTAATGACAATTAATAACCACAACAAAACAGATTACGCCAGATGAAAGAGTACAACATTACCTACAGTTTGAGATATGGCATCATATAATTAATAACCCCTTTATAGCATTTTAATCGGACAATATCAATAACTATTACAATTTTGATCGGACAAAGTACAAATTTACATCAATCGACGCAGATTAAATCACCCTATTAGAGGAAAATAACAAGAACTATGATAACCTTCAGTTATCATAGTTATCAATAGAAATCTAATTAAAAAAGTTAACATTTCCGGTGTGACAGTCTGAAAGGCGCCAACATTAATTTTGACACTTTTAAATTAATTACCACTCTTCAAGTTAGCTTCACCACGCCAAACTAGCGTCCTAAAACGGACACTATTTTGAAACAAATAGCAGACGAATTGACTCTGAACCAATCAGAGAAAACTGACGTAAGTTATTTGACCAATCATAACAGATCGACAGATCAGAAGAGAAGTGAATACTACCCCGAACTCGTAGAGACAAGGGAGACTTGACGAAACATCAACCTGAACACATCGACTTCCGATGTAACCTAATACAGTAAAAGCTCCTTATTCGCGCTTCCTTCATTCGCGTTTTCACTATTCGCGGATCTAATAATAATAAAAAGATTCCAAAAGGTATCCAACCCAATATCCTTTGTAAATGCCGTCAAATGGACTAATAAAAAAAGTAAAATACAGTACTGTAGATCTTATTACAACTTTCCCTTTGTTGTTAAATGATATCGCCGAGGACTTTGACATAAGCCGCCTTCGCCGCGTTGAGAATGTAAACAAACAGAAAGAAAGCAACCTTATTACCAGGCTTTAAAACTTAGTGCCCGATCGAATATGTTAACAGCAACCGTACTGTACAGACTTTGGTCGGCGTATGCGCTAGCTACCATATGCTAGTTCACGTGATAGTAAACAAACCGGCATACAGATATAGGAAGACCACAAAATAACTTCTCATTATCTAAACTCACATTACAAGCATGCAAAACGATAATTTCTCCTGTTTGTGTATAATAGTCCCTCCCAAATGTTTCAATATATGTTTGTGTTTTAGAACACTTTACTTTCGGCATGCCGAACACGTATTATAAATTTAAACACGCACAATGACAAGGTACACTGTTGACCAATTTGAGAGGCACCGTACCACGAGCGTATTCACTTCTCGGTACTACTATCAATGACTGTCTTATCAGCCTACGCAATCACCCTCCACCCCCTATACTCAGGTGTTGGTAACCGGAATCAACTCCCTCTATGGGTTCGGGCACTAAGTTTTAAAGCCTGCTTATTACTCAATGAATAAAGTATTCTTCTTCTTCTTTTATATTTTTAAATGTTGCTGTTCCGTTCTATGGCAAAAGCCGCTTTGCGTGTTTTATTGTTTCGTCTTTCAGATTCGTTACAAAAATGGAAGTGGCGTTGTCATTATGGATCGAAGGCCGCAACCAAAAATGGGTGCCCCTGAGTGGTCCAATGGTCCGGGAGAAGGCAAAGCGTCTTTACGCTCATTTTAAAGAACCTGGTGGTAGTTGTAGTGGTGAATGTACAGGTGGAGGATTTCAAGCATCGGAAGGTTGGTTCAAAAACTTCAATTAAATTGATTTTTTTACTGTATATACTGTATTTGTTTTTTTTTATTTTGTCACCTAGGAACGTATCCTCTATAATCCCATATAAATTACCATTCCGTATTCACGGTTTCTGTATTCGCGGCATATTTATGGAACGTATACCCCGCGAATAAGGAGCTTTTACTGTAATATAATAACATACTTCGAACCACCACTAATAGCGATCAAACTTAGAGACATAACACAAAGAAATCTTATAAATTGGTTTCCCAACTTTCGGGGCAGCCAAAGAGCGCTTATAAATGGCTTCCCAACAATTGGGGCATATATACAAACTCTTATAAAGATAAGGAAGGAACCCACACAAACCTTTAATATTAGGTTTACAGTTACACGACTATATGTACCACACAGAGATGACAATAACTCAAATTTGAAAATTTTTGGCTTATCCCACTCTCTCACTGGATGCCACATATATAAGTAATATTAATTCAGAAGTTAAGTGTCGACTGAAATGAGGAAATACTTGTTTTTATGCAGTTCAGAAACTTTTATCGTCTCGTCTTCTGTACATAAATCTAAAAATAACAATTTATAAGACAATTATCCCGCTGGTTTTGTTATATGGATGTGAAACAAGATCCCTTACTCTTCGGGAAGAACCCAATTTGAGTGTGTTCAAAAACAAGGTGCTTAGGAATATATTTGGCCCTAAGAGAGATGAAAATGAGAACTGGAGAAAACTGCATAATGAAGAACATCATAACTTGTACTTTTCACCGAATGTAGGAAGGGTAATTAAATTATGGGGCATAAAATGGGCTGGACATGTTGCATGCATGGGGGAGGAAAGATATCTCAGAAATATTGACTGGGAAATCCAAAGGGAAGAGAGCACTTGGCAGATAGATTTAAGGGAAGTAGGATTTGCGGGGGATAGTTGGATGGAGTTAGCACAGAATAGGGTTGAATGGCGGGCTCATGTAAGCATGACAATGAACCTCTGGGTTCCATAAAATAAATAACGTTCCTTTAGCTTGCTTAGGAATTGTCTAATATTTCTATTGAGTGATTAATACATATATTAAATTACCTATGCAGTTCATTTTTTTATCCTCCTCTGATACACATGTTTGTATTCCAGTTGGTCTCGTGAAGTAATTAGTACCTGTTTAAATAGGAGAGTGAATCTCGTGTGCTGTTTAAGTTAGTTCAATTATCATCTTTTTCTTCTTTCTTTCTTTTTATTTTTATTTTTTTAATTTTTATTTACTTTGACCTACAATAACGAGCACAGTACGTAGTTTGATATGAGTTCTTAATACTTAGACAATAAATGTAAACATTGAGAACAAGTAGATTGAAGTTGTGACTTGCTGCACACGGCGAAAAATCTTTGTTTATGGGTCATTCCATATTAAATCAACAAATGGGCGTTGCCGCACCATTTTTGATTTTGATGAAATTTGGTAGGTGATGTGTACCAGTCTTCTGAACCCCAAAACAAATCTTGTTATACCTCTAAAAAAATTTACTCCTGAGATATAGGCATTTGTTTGGAGCACGAACAAGCAAAGAATGTAATTTCAGACCTATTTTCTGAAAGCCGTAGAGTTTCTATTTGAATCAGTAGGATGATCAGATAGGGCTCATTGGAAAGCTTAAAGAATGGACTTTCATTTGTGCATACTAAATTATATTTATGTTAAGTCTAAACAGACGTTTTTAGGGCTCTAATCTTCGTTCGTGAGCTGTCGTTTTGCGTAATTTTAGGCATTAAAAAATCAACGAAGGACTTATGGCCGGTTCCACCGACAATCTTTAAATATACCCAAACGAAGACTTTAGTAACGCGCTATTACTGTATAACGTCTGCGTTAAGTGGACACTGTTCCACCAACACTTTTGTCGTTAAAATAAACACCCGTTTCCAAACGCGCGTTAGAAGGCAGGCAATCTTGGTACACAAGCTTCTCATACATTCACTGTCGCTATTGCCAACATACAATGTTAAACCTGAGAACACACGACTAGTAATTTTCATATTACATCATTCAAAATTATAAATATGTTGAGTGAGTATTGTTTTTTTATATATCGAGATGCAAAAATTGAATGTTATATTGTTTCCATGCCCGATTCCTTCGCCATTCAAAGTCATTTTTCCATTGGCAACGTTGGCTGCTATGGTTCACAGTACAGCAGAAAATAAACATTAGTAGTAGAACGCAATTATTAATGTTATTTATTTTATTAATGCAGTATATTATACAATTTATGATGTTGCACTCGCACTATTAACCTATCATAACTTTATCATAATTTTTTAAGCTAACCTGTAATTCTTTCGATGCTATTGGTATCAAAAATGTATCAAACATAAAATGTGAATTGGGCCTAGGCTATACGCCTACTGCTGGTGTAATATTATTACAATTTATTATACCATATCATAAAATTATTGCAAACTATTACAATGTGATAAGTGCACAGCTTAGCTCTTACCTTAATTTTGTAGTCATAGGAGATAGAAAATGGCATTTTCCTGGATAAACACGGGAATAACACACACAAAAAAGATTTGACTTAGGCCTAATTTTTCTTCAATAACAATAAACACCGTGCACTCTTAATTTATTGAGAAGTAATCCAATAGAGATATATTAATCAATTTCACATTTCGTAAACCTACTAGTAATAATACAAGCTAGAAAATGACAAATACACAGCGGCACTTTCGATGGCGTGTAGCCTAGGCGTAACTATGAGCGAAATACTTCGGAATACTGTTGTATGTCGTGCAACTGCGAAAAACATTTTATTTTGTAACCACTCGCCTGCTTCAATGTTACAGTATAAACTGATCCTCTCGTCTGAGTGACTAGTTTGTCTTGTGGAATGTGAGAAAACCCCAGATCCTGCTTTTGTGTTCATGCTGAGGGTCACATTCTGCTAGGCTACCTGACTGCTCTACCCTAGCAAAGAAAATAAATGAATCACTCCCTTGTATTCATGTTATTCTTCAGAAACTATAATTAATGCATTAATGTACTGGGTTTATTGTTTAATGTGGATAATATTGCATATTGTAGCATGCAACCACATTCGGCCATCTTGTTTCCAAGCAAACGCGAGATTTAACGCAAGGAATTTCTGTCTTTAAGTTAACGCAAGTATTAACGGGCGTGATGGACTAATCAGGCTCGGTGGAACCTAAACATGGTACAAGCAGGAGAAAACGACGCGTTTTAGCCGTAACGAAGGCCGGTGGAACTCGCCATCAGAGTAACAGGCCAATTTTTTTTCCTTTTACACTTATGTATGAGGAGTATGTGTAGGAAAAAAACTGAGCTGTTACTGGTGGTCCTTCACCCTGAAAAAGTTGCTTAAACTTCGAAAAAAAATGTAAATCGTGCTTTTTCTCGGTCCCAAAAAGTAATGTGGGGCAGGTGATAAAAATCTGAAAATGCCAGGATGAGAAGCCCTTATAGTGTACTTTAAAATAAAAACAAAGTTATTCTGTGACTCGAAGGAATAGAGGAGCTACATGTCTTTGAAATATCAAGAAAACAGCACTTGACCGCTACTGAAAATAGGCTAAGCAGATAGGATAATTACCACAAAATTTAATTTAAATTTACATAAAATACAAAACATTTATTTACAAATGAGAATTTTCCTCAGTTATACAACTTTCTGATTTTTTGTAATTTTCCGAGCAAATTTTCACATTTGATTTCTTTTTAAGCTACATCGATGGCAATTTCAAGTACTGTATTTAGAAACCATTCTTATCCTGGTTTATTAGGTGTAGGTACTGGATTAAACTCTACTCTTCTATACAGTATATTGAATTATAGGTTAACTGATAACTGATAAGTTCTGGACACGCACTGTTCATTGGAGTCTGGTTGCTGACCAAGTCATGCTTGAATATGCATAGCTTCATATGATCCAGCCTCTCTGTTGAATGCTGTCCACTATTCACTTATTGGGCTGACTCACAGCATGTAGGTTGTGTTTGTGCTTCATTATCTTTCGATTAGTTTATTTTTAAAATTATTACTATTGTTATTTTGTGCTGAATACATGCTATTGAAATTGTTACCAGTATATTACTATGATGGAGTGTTCTTGTTCTGTTGGCATCTTATAAAGGAGAGGTATGTGATAAATTATCTTACTCTAGGTCTTCAGTACTCAATACTATTTCCGAGTTCACTGAAGAACAAAACATATTATTTTCAATTAGAACTGGTTGCAATGATATAAAATGTTTCACAAGGCTGAATTTTTGGACAGATACTTCCAAATTTTGTGTACGGTCTTGCTCTGACCCCTACAGTGATCACTCAAAACCTATTAAAAATCTCTCTCAGATAAATATCATTGACACTTTCCATGTGCAATCCTGAGCTGAAATTAATCCCAGGGAAGGTATTGTGCACAAAATGTTAAAAAAAATTAAAAATCCAAATCAAGGCACAGAGACCGGTACTGACAGTGAAGATGAATGCCCAGACATTTATAAACCTGAAACAATTCTTGTTGAAACAGTTAATGATGCTTGTTCAGTCCTTGGTATTTCTCCTGTTAAGGCGCAGAAGCTGTCAGTTGAAGCTAGACCCTCAGTGTTAACAAATGAGGTTAGTATATCAGGAAAGTTAAGTAAGTCTTTTGATTTGAACATTTCAACTGATAATGAGGAATTTTCAATGAACATGCAGCCTGCCAGTTTATCGAATGAGTACAAGCAACTAATTCACAAGCTTAAAGAAAAAAATGAAAGAACATTGTAAGTTTAGCTCCTAGTAGTTGGAGTATTAGTATAGTTCAGAGTGAGTTTAATGTCAGCCAATACTTAGCCCACCAGTCAAGAAATTTAGTGAAAAAGAACGGGATTTTGCCGCAGAATAGGGAGAACAGGACTAGGAATAAACTTGATGAAGTTCCAGTCAAAACTGTACAAGACTTCTAAAAATGATGAGTAGGCCTACAGCAGAATGATCCAAGGAGAAGGTACTGTGTATCTGTTAGAGGACCTAATGGAGAAAAAGGTTAACATACAGGAAAGGTTAATCTGATGTAACCTTAAAGAGCTTTATGCAGCTTTTACTGTTTAATGCATTACCTACATCCATAAAACCAGGATAAGAATGGTTTCTAAATAAAATAGTTGAAAATACAGTACTTGAAATTGACATCAATGTAGCTTAAAAAGAAGTCAAATGTGAAAATTTGCTATAAAAATTACAAAAAATCAGAAATTTGTATAACTGAGGAAAATTCTCATTTGCAAATAAATGTTTTGTATTTTATGTAAATTTAAATTAAATTTTGTGGTAATTATCCTATCTGCTTAGCCTATTTTCAGTAGCGGTCAAGTGCTGTTTTCTTGATATTTCAAAGGCATGTAGCTCCTCTATTCCTTCGAGTCACAGAATAACTTTGTTTTTATTTTAAAGTACACTATAAGGGCTTCTCATCCTGGCATTTTCAGATTTTTATCACCTGCCCCACATTACTTTTTGGGACCGAGAAAAAGCACGATTTACATTTTTTTTCGAAGTTTAAGCAACTTTTTCAGGGTGAAGGACCACCAGTAACAGCTCAGTTTTTTTCCTACACATACTCCTCATACATAAGTGTAACAGGAAAAAAAAATGGCCTGTTACTCCAAGACCTTCGTTGTTTTTTTAATGCCTAAAATTACGCAAAACGACAGCTCACGAACGAAGATTAGAGCCCTAAAAACGTCTATTTAGACTTAACTTAAATCTAATTTAGTATGCACAAAAGAAAGTCCATTCTTTAAACTTTCCAATGAGCCCTATCTGATCATCCTACTGAATCAAATAGAAACTCTACGGCTTTCAGAAAATAGGTCTGAAATTACATTTTTTACTTGTTCGTGCTCCAAACAAATGCCTACATCTCAGGAGTAAAATTTTTTAGAGGTATAACAAGATTTGTTTTGGGGTTCAGAAGACTGGTACACATCACCTACCAAATTTTATCAAAATCAAAAATGGTGTGGCAAAAAATTTTGTTAAAATTTGTTGATTTAATATGGAATGACCCTTTAACCACGCAAATCGAGTGGTCACACTTCTATAACACCTACACACACGCAGTTTTTTTTTCAGCATAGGTTTTGCCATATTCTCAAAAATCGCCGCAAGATGACATCTAATCTAATCTAACCTAACCTAACCTAACCTAACTTAACTTAACGTAAAATGGCAAAACCTATGCTGAAAAAAATAACTGCCACACACACATTAACCGTCATAACTAACTCCTCAGTGTGTGTACAGATTATACAGGGTGTTAATGAATAACACCGAAAAAGTTTTACCTGTGTATAGAGGGGACATAGACAAGCAACTTTTATTAAGAGATTTTGGTTAATTTTGTGGCTTTGCTAGTCGGTAAAGGTAAATGCTGAACAGGATATTTACTTACCATGACTCTTCGCCGCTATTTCATCCTGTATCATATTCATTAAAATTGAATTTAACAGATACCATGACACAACAACAATAGAAAACAGAGAAAGGAAAATTAACTAATTGTGTCTTTTGTTTAGGGACTTGAAGGCAAATGGGAAATCCCTTCCATGTTACTCTTGAAGACGACGAGCTTTTACACTGATATAAAATATTAATTTTCTTTAATGAAATTAGCAATTTCAAATTCATGTTTCAGAATTCTCACACTTACTGTGCACAATCGTGTTTGTGTTTTAGATGTCAGATAACCTACCTTGCAAACCAATAATTTTAGTTGCCATTATTTTTACATAAGACTACAGCTTTTCGGAAATTATGAGGAACTACGTTCTACCCTATTTCATCTTAGCTGATTTCCCATTTGCTGTCAAGTCCTTAAACAAAAGAGAAGGTGAGAGGATCTACCTTTTTCTTTCTGAAAATCCTTGCCAAGTAAAACCTCACAGACAGGTGTTTTGGGGCCCTGTACTTGTACTCGGATCTGCTTCTTCAAGTATGTGAGATTTATCTTGGCACAAGCATCTGGCCTGCTGTTTGGATTGGGGGATATATGGGAGATATATGGGTAGCGTCTTCCTTTTGTTAGCCGTCAATAATTTGCCATCACAAGCTGGTCAGTGGTGGGCTGACATTACTACAGTTGGAAACAAATAGCGTTGCTTGCTCGTATGGGACCATTCCGCCACTGATTCTACAGACAACATGGAAGGGATTCCCCATTTGCCAACAAGTCCCCAAACAAAAGAGAAGGTGAATTAATCTTCCTTTCTCTTTCTAAAAATCCTTTCCAAGTGAAACATCACAGACTTTAAATTAAATCTGTCCTGGTCTGAAGTTACAGAGGGGCTTACATGAATTTACAAGATAGAACAATTAATCTGCTTTCATGCTCTTTCAAATATGCAGAATTAAATAATTAAATAAATAAACTTTCTCCCATTATATTTAGAAATATGTACTAGTTCGTATTTTTGCACGGCTCCAATTGATTAAAAAAAGTGAATACTTTGGAAGTATTTCAACTGATTATAAGATTTAATGGCTATAAGAAACACACACGACCTTAAATGAAATGATTTGTTAGTAGAGGGACAAAAACCAATTAAAACTGCATGGTGCGTGTGGTAATATCTAGTTGTTACAGAAATTGAAATAATAGTAAATACTATAGCTTTCTGGTCTGCCTCATAATTCTGGTCGCCAATGACGATCTGTTGTAAGGGTTAGGCCTACACTGTTTATGTTATGTAACAGGGAGACGAGCCACACCGCTAATAATGCCGTAGGAATTATTATTGAAGCATTTCTCCTATTCCTTGCATTTGAGGCCATGAGAGAGGTTTGCAGTAGGCCTATATAGGTTTTAAAGGCAGTTGGTTGTCTTTTTATAATCTAGACTTTTCACACTTACCGGTACCATGTGTGAATGCGACGGCTTGATCGAGGAACTAGTGGACGCCGCGTCGAGTGGAGGCGGTGAACTCGTAGTCGCCGCGTCAAGTGGAGGCGGTGAACTCGAAGTCGCCGCGTCAAGTGGAGGCGGTGAACTCGTAGTCGCCGCGTCGAGTGAGGGCGATGGACTTGCCGGTATTTTAGCAGGCTCTTTAGAACCGTAAATTCCCATAATTATCGTGGGATTCTGTGAATGTGAAACAAGGTAAGGTGATTATTCACTCAGACACTTATAAGTAGACTTCGGACTTTTAAGTCGCTAAAAATGCTGTTTTAGGTACCTAAAATAGGCTCTAAAGATTGGAAAATACCGTATTTTACGGACCATAGGACGCACTTTTTTTTACCTTGAAAACAGAGCCTTAAAAGTCTGGTGTGTCTAATGGCCCGGAGTACTCTAACAAAATTAAAATTATGGTAGATATTGCTTGAATACCATAGTTATACACAAGGTGTTGTAAATAATAAGACAGGCACAAATTTTAACACAGACTGTACATCAGTGCACTAGTCACAATCGTAAAATGAGGATAGCAGGAAGTCAGTTATACAATACGAAAAGAAAGGAATGTTGAGTTCTTTTACACAAAAGGCGTTGTCTTCGCTGGGTAGTTTAAACGAATGCAATGACCTCTATACGTCCTTGTCCCATTACACTTGCCGTGTGCTGAATTGAGGGTTTGAGGGTGTAAAAGTATTTTCAGTCTTTCATGAGAAATCATTTCAATTGTTAAAATTTACGCGATGTCACATGTACAGAAGATATTTTCGTACAACACAGGTTTTAAGTTAGAAGGGATTTACATCGATTCCATTTTACTGGGTTGTAATTTGTATATGTAATTAAGTATAATATTCCCTTTACAATGTTTCATTTAGAATCACATTAAATTCGTCTCCTTTAAGTTTCCATCCTAAAATTAAGGTGCGTCTTATGGTCCTTTCCTTAGCCCAGTAGGCTACTTGAGCTTCTGTTAAATGTCTGCTTTGCTTAATGAAATCTAGTCTAGACAAATCTTATTGTTTCTTATAATGAATAATTTATGGTCCTAAAGATGGTACGATATAGGATATATGATAATTCCATCTGGTTAAACTGCATTTGATTCGTTCATCAGTTGAACTGCTCCATACAGTTTCTAGTTATGAAAAGTGTTTTCAGGCTTCTTATGATGAGACTGTTTTTTAAGTGCGAGAATATTGTACGATCTATGAGGATTTTATTGGAGGAAAGACACGGTTGGTTGCTATATGGTTATCTAATGACGGGGATGTACTGCAACGGTCTGTGACCGTTGGCGGTGTGCCGGAATTTTGTTGTACAGGAGTTCTTTGAAATGCCAGTAAATCTACTGATATGGGCCTGTCACATTTATCCACACATATTAAGTTGATGCGCAGGGCCAGATGGAATCTCTCTCCTATGTTAATATCCTGTGGTTTCAGGAATACATATCTACATCACAATAACAGTGGAAACCCACATTGAAATTCTTCGTTGGTGTGGAAGCCAGATCTTGGGATTGTTCGGGAAATTTGTGTGCATCCATTGTTTGGATTGTTCTTTTGATTCTGGATCGTCTTCACGAATCCACGTTTCATCCCCTGTCACAATGGATTTCAAAAATTCGTCCCCGTGCCGAGTGTCTTTAATATTTTTCGGTAGCTGGATAAAGATCTGGGAGGACAGTGCTTCCAAACCAATAAAGAACTTAAAACACTTCAAAATGCCGTGAAGACCCTTCTCAATACGCTGGCGGCAAGCTTCTATGCAGAGGGTATTGGAAAGTTGGTACTACGCTACGACAAATGTCTCAATCGGACCGAAACTATGTAGAGAAGTAGCTAGAAGGTGTACCTAAGTGTTAAAAATATAACAGTTTTGATTTTCACTGTGGTTTTCATAGCATGCCTCATCGGAGGTCGACACGGAAAAAAAAATAGCCCTCATATATACTATACATAAATGGTGAGCAGGGAACTTTATGAATGTAAATAAATTGTCATGTAATCATTTTCATGAAGGCGCGCACTGTTTATGCTATGGAGTGGCTGTCCGTACACAGTGACGTCTCACTAAACTTGAGTATTCAATCCCTGTATAAACATTCGAAGCCTAGTAATCAGTCATCAGACGCTGTGAATCGAACTATGGCTATCTCATTTGGGAGAGCATCGACACGAAAAGGCGAAGAACATGGGTTTGATTCCTGGTGTTGGAGGATATATTCAAATAATGTAGACTGCGGGTTGAATATGTAAATTGATCCACGCAAATTAAGATTAATACCAAGGTCTTGAAACAGAATCTTAAACATTTTAAGAGGAAAATAAAAAAAAGTTATTAGATAATATTAATAACACACTTTAATTTTGTTTGGTCTTTCAATGTTTCAGTCCAGTTTATTCTGTTTTTTGTTGTAAATGCTATTTTTAACCACTGGTTAATACTAAAGAATTATTTTCATTTACATGTATTCATAAATTTATAACTTTTTCGTGTATAGCACTACTGTGCAGTGATATGTAATTATATTTATATTAATCTACTGTATCCCCTAAACACGAGCGTTGCTCATATAGGGGAATGTTTGGTTTCAGTTATTTTTACTTGTATTAAATATGTAATAATTATAATGATGTAATGTAAGTAATAATAAAATCAGGTAAACTGATGTAAAAAGTGCCAGTATGTTTTTGTTTAATCAGTTATGATTACAATTATGATATGCAGAATATGTTTTTTTAATTGATTTCCAGGTTAAGCTCCAGATTTATTCATTAAGCAGGGCTTACGGAAGAACAAAGGTCTAGTTTGTTTTTAATCAGATTAAAATCTTCCAGCATCAGCTGAACTGTACAGATTTGTGATATCTTGACAATCACAAATTCACATTAGAATAAGAAAAAAATTCAAATTGGCTGGTTTCGGGTTTTGAACCATGGACTCCAGAATGTGAGGCCAAGACTTTACCATCTCGGCCACCTGGGTCATTTTAACGGTCTAGTTTGATAAGCGCATGTAAATCAACAGTGTTTTTGTCATAGCTACTTGTATTATAATTTCCAAGGCCTTATAAGATCACAGTAAAACAATAGGCTATGTTGTCAAGATAACTGATTTTCATTTTTTAAAATAAATTCTTTCGAATACGTATATTACCATAAAATAGGCACTAAATTGAGCATTACTCCGAAACAGGTCAACCGATTTTATCCATTATAAATAGACGTCTTCCCATGGACATTATAAATGTGTATACCAAGTTTCATAAAAATCAGGTAAAGCGTATTTGAGTTATCACGTCTTTAAAATAGACACTAAATTGGGTTTTACTCCGGTACCGGTCTACCGATTTGGTCCAATATCATTAGACGTCTTTCCATGTACATTATAAATGGGTATACAAAGTTTCAGGCAAATCCAATAAAGCATATATGAGTTATCGCGACTTCTTATATATTAACATAAAAGCACTAAATTGGGCATTGTTCCGGTACTGGACAACCGATTTGGTCCAATGTCAATAAACGTCTTCCCATGGACATTATAAATGCGTATACGAAGTTTCATAAATATCCGATAAAGCGTATTTGAGTTATTGCGCCTTTAAAGTAGACACTAAATTGGGTTTTACTCCGGTACCGGTCAACAGATTAGGTTCAAATTCAATAGGGCACTTCTCATGGACGTCATAAATGCGTATACCAAGTTTCATGGAAATCCGATACAGCGTATTTGAGAATCTATTAAAATAGGCACTAAATTGGACATTACTCCGGTACCGGTGAACCGATTTGGTTCAATATCAATAGGGTTCTGCCCATTGACATTATAAATGTGTTTTCCAAGTTTCATGAAAATCTGAAAAAGCATATTTGACTTATTTGACAGACACACGGACGGACGGACGGACAGACGGACAGACATTTTTCGTCCCACACACAATCTCATAAAGTATAGTGGAGGCTAGACCTATGTAGACAGTCGGGATGCTTTGAGGATTAAGCCATTGTCTGGCACTTAAGGAGTGGTATGGTAATGACTGAACGGCAATCGTCTGGTGCCCCACGTGGAGTCATAGCTAAAATGTCAAAAATTCAGAAATGAGCACTGATTGGTTGCACACGAAATTCTATTGGCTGTCAGGCAAATTCAACGACCAAGAAAACACGCTGAAAATCCAGAATATACAACTCTATTGTCCAAGACACCCTCATTTCAAGTTATTTACTGCGGATTATAAGGGTCTGTCGGCATTGCTTTGAAGAAAGTTGTATATGTAGAAGTAGTCTCCACACCATACTGGCACTTAATAATCTTTGTTTGAAAAAATGTACTAGCAGATTTTGATTAGCATGTTTACTACATTTACACTAGAGTTGCCAGTATCACAGGTAATATAATCAGAGAAAGTTCTGTTTTTTTATTAACATGAGTTCTGAATTTGAGAAACATATCCCGTAGGACCACCACTCGTAATTTTCCCAAAAACAATTTTAAGAAAACTTTGTTTGAAACGTTTTTAAAATAATTTTTCAGTAGGATAGTCATAAGGTTGTGAGCACTGCAGCAATGTGTAGAGTTTTAATTTTCTTTTTGACAGTCAGGACATCTAGTTCTTACACGTGATTGAAAACGTCTGATTCTGAGTGTCTTTTATTAAGTGCCAGAATGGTACTTTATGAGATTGTGTGGGGAAGGGAAAATGTCTGTCCGTGTGTCTGTACGCGCGATAACTCTAATACGTTTTATCGGATTTTCATGAAACTTCATAAACTCATTTATAATGTCCATGGGAAGAACCCTATTGATATTGAACCAAATCGGTGTAATGCCCAATTTAGTGCCTATTTTATGGTAATCTCTATAGCCTATATATAAAAGGCTTTGTCCTGACTGACAGGAATCAACGTACAGCCTAAACTATAACAGGTAGAGACTTGGAATTTTGACAGTACCTTCGTTTCATAATGTAAGTGCTCACTAAGAAAGGATTTTGAAAAATTCTGATTTTAAATGCCAAAAATCAAATGTTTTTGAGAATACTTAATCCCTTCTTACACAGAATTATCGAATCCGAATCACATTTGACATTAAAACATATTGTTGCAGTGGGTTTCAGATGGGTTTGGAATTAAATTAAATGGAAGTTTGACAATTACAGTTGGCTTTGTCTATTTTTGTCATACCTTGGAAATTAAACTTTCGCGATCGCTTGAATGTTGTAAGCCCTAATATGGTCAAACATTGTTTTATTTGGACGAAACTCACTATACAGGGGTTTTCTGGACCAAGGAACTCGAATCTGAGGTCGCTTTTACCAGGCGATGCTATCTAATCGTGGTATGTAGTCCACGTGATTTAGGTGTTAATAAATAAAATGATTTAACTATTATGCTCTTAATTTTTAATTTTTGAAATAATTATCGCGGGCGAAGCCGCGGGCACATGCTAGTATATTAGAAAGCATTTATGAAATGCAAATTAGTTATCATGACAACATATTGTTTTACAATATTCATATACGGCTTTGAAAATTGCAATAGGCTACAGTTAGCTATGACAAATAATATTATTCCTTCACATACGCTTATGAAAGTACATCGTTAAATTGAGCGAGGTATCTGAGATGGTAACGTCTTGGACTCACATTTTGGTTGTTCCTGGTTCAATTCCCGTAGCCGGCCAATTTTACATTACTTTTTTGTATTTTTATGTGAGTGTGCGATTGTCAAGATATCGCAAGTCTGTATAGTTCTGCTGATGCTGGACTATTTAAAGCTGATTAAAAAACTAGACCTTTGTTCTCCCTGAAGCTCTACTTAATGAATGAATCTGGAGCTTACCTCGGAAATCAATAAATAAACAAAGTAATAAAAAAAACTTAATTTCTGCGTATCATAATTGCAATTATAACTGATTAAACAAAAGCATACTGGCATTTTGTTACATCAGTTTACCTGATTTTATTTCCATTGAACAACTGCTTTTCAAAAAGGCACTAAGAAAAGTAGTTAGTTCCAGACAAAAGTTGTACAAAAATTAATATTTAGTATAAATATTTTCATTTGTTGGAATAATATTTATTATAAATAATTTTTTTGTTCCTCCTGGCAAAATTGGCGATTTTCAACTCAACATTGCGGGTTTAGGCTATGAGCCGTGGTCTGAATCAACTTCAAGAGAAAGGAAGAATAGCAAAACAAAATGCAAACATAGACCAATGAGAGAATCACACGGCGGAGCACTATAGTCCTTTCACATTCGCCAGAGGTTTCAATGCCAAACGTAGCACGCCTATGATACCCCCACTTACCGTGCTCATATGACATCATACCCCTCCAATGCCAGTCACATGACAAGCCAGTAGGGAGTTCCCCCTTGGTGTCGTATGAGTGTGTGCGACAGCGCAGCTCCTCTGCGCAAAGGGGAGTACTGTTGACTGCTGTTCGGTGGGGGCATATTAGACGTGAGAAGTTGTGGCCTTGAAACCTCTGGCGAATGTGAAAGCACTATAAGCAATCAGTCATACAGCAAAAAGCGAGACAAGAAGCTTTGGAGATGACCGGTAGCAATATGAGCTTGTGGAGTGGTGGCAGGTCTAAGAGCCTGACTTTTTAAAAATAATACTCCTTCCTTTTATTTCGGCGAGACTGCCACCGTTCAGGCAAGTACCGCCACGGAGTTTAGTTTAGTTTGGTTAGTTTATTTCGGTTATATTTTGCGAATTAAGTTATTTTAAAGACTCCAATGCAGTCAGATGTTTGTAAATTTATTAAATCACGCCTTGCTTTAGATGTGAGGCATTTATTGTCATTTCGTTCTGTTGTTATCCCACATATTCCTTCACATATGCTTATCAAACTTTCTCAAGAATCCGTGGTCTAAAACTCAAACTAATACTGTCGAGTCAGCTCTGAAGCACGTTAAAAATATGTGAGTAATCATTTGATCAGTAAACTATTTAATAGATTAAATTTAAGATATTTTCAAGTATTTACTGGGGAAAAGAGTAAACGATGCGCCTGAATAATATACTAAAAACTGATCAGTGGGGTAAACTATTAATTCCGAGTGTTTACTGACAAAATGTAAGTACGAAAGGGGATGTTAACCTTTTATGTCTTCTTTGTTTATAAGTCAGACACCAGACATAAGAATTATGTATATGGTTAAAGACATACAATAACTCTCACTCTCCATTGCGTATAATCAGTGGAACTACAATAATTAATTGCGATACAAGTACCGTAAGCGGTGCATACGGATCGAGGTAAGAGTCTGAAAAAACGAAGACCCAATATTAACCTAGCATTAACCAAGATACGGCCGATGAAACTTAGACAAAGTTTCTCGAAATATAAAAAATATCCGAAAAACGAAGGTTTTGGCCCTATAACTATTTATTACCATCATTTCCGTGTTAATTGTATTAATCATTAATTAATATCAATATCTTGGAATACCTATGACCCCCTTCCTCCACCCTCTCTTACCACCCCCCACCCCTCCCCCAAACGTGAAGAAGCCTCATTTTAATGTAAGAAATGCATTTTAAGAAACCTTCTCACACCGAAAACCCTTTCATTGTACACACAATGTGATGTCAGATGCTTTAGATGTGAGGAATTTGCTGTAATTTCGTTCTGTTCTTGTCCCACTTATTCCTTCACATATGCTTTTCAAACTTTCTCGAGAAACGTGATCTACAACTCAATAGTTTCTGAAAGATGGCCTATTTACTCCATCTGGCACTTTGATGCATCAGTTTGCCTGATTTTATTTACATTTTCTCGTATACTTGTTCTGATTAACAATAGCCTGTCCAAAAATTATAATTTTGTATTATTGTGTTCATATTAAGGGTTGTGCTAATTTGTAAACACCAAGTTTTGGAAAAAGTAAAAGAAAACAAATGTTTGTACAAAAAACACTACTAAATTAAAGTTATTTGCAGAACAGCCTGTCACTAGCCCCTGATGATACGAAGTAAAACACAATTTGCACCTCTAAACTACTTGCCCGTCTTTGTGTCTGCTAAAAAGCTAGTTTTTTTTCAGTTAGCAAATTTAGCAAAAATGGTCCTCATTTTAAACAGAATATGCAATGAGTCCCAGGAGTAAAGAAAAATGGTGGTTTGCTCTGTCGTAATGACGAGTTAGTTGTCTAATCAGGACGTTATTGTGACAGTTTTATTTTCACATTATAACACAGCCCAACAAAAAATAACTTTTTGTTTGGTGTCTCAGATGTTTTACCGGATTTTTGGCTATACTTAGTGTGCTTATTCCAAATCTGTAAACCGTTTTTCTTTACCAGCTCTACTTTTTTATATAGATTTTATTCGTGAACTCTTAGTCTAGCGAAACAAAATCTTGCTTGATAATGTAGCTAGTGAAGGTTCTTGACCATACTTTGGACACGTAGGACGAAAACTAAAAGCTGGATTATTTTTTGGCCCTCAAGTTGACAGCTCATAAGTCATAAACGACTGTAGCCTACAATATGTGATAATATCAGTTTTTTGAAAGACCCCATGTTTTATAGTTATTATAAGTTAATGTAATGTTAGTTTGTTGCTTTTTTCTTCACATGATTTAGAAGCTAAAAATAGGCACTGTTTTTTTTATTTATGTCAAACGAAAATGGGATAAAATGCATAATGTAACACCATATCTTTCAAAACTAAAGCTGATAGGGCAAAACTAATGGCACATTTGAAATCAGCGACCTAAATATACCCAATAATAGGTATAAATTCTAAGGCACCAAAAGGACTGTTGTTCTGTGATAATTGAATGCATAAAGGGACTTATGTCATATTTTTTGGCAAAACTGACTTTTGGTACACACATTCTGAACAGAAAGGACGTGTATACTGCAGGAAGGGGCCAAAATCACTGTCTTTACTCTTCAGGATTACCATTAAATTTATTTCCGTCATGAGAATCAAGTAAACTGTATAGCCTAAGCGGACGCGGAGTTCACTCAAGAGGTCCTTGGATGTCCCGTAGTTAATGTATTCCGTGTTTGCGCAAGAAAAAGAGCCCAAACCTAAACAGACCTAGCTTCTGATTCATAAGTGGAAAAGTGAACCAGACTTGAAGCATTTACATTCGAGACAAATAACACTGAATGTCTTTTTACTAGGGCAAGGCATTTAATGATTCTGCATCTCTTTGTATGGAATGCATGCAGTCGTGTATCCTGAATTAATTGATTAAATAAGGAAATTGTCTTTGTTTGGGGCATTTTAAGTCATTTTCGGGATTTTAAAAGTGTTACATTACGTTATATTTTGAATTTTTCATTATTATTTCTGTTTTTAATGCTTTTACATTATAACTTTATAAGGAACTAAGGACCGCAGGAAACAAAGCAGACTTGCAGCGTAATCCACTACATTAAGGTATACCTGCTTCCCCTACTTTTAAGGAATGTGCTTAATGAACTCATCCGAGCATGTCCATTCATACTAATTTTCAGGTATATCAGAAGGACTTGCACTGTGTTATTCAGGTGTTGAATGAGGTATTTACTAGGGGCAATTTGATGGACATGCCAGTTCAGAAATATATTTTTCTACGTGCTTCATTAGTAGCAAAATTGGTAACCATAGTTATTGGTGTTCCAAAAAATTTGCATAACATTAATGCACTTTTATTTTGCACTTTTACACTATTTTGTGGCCATTAAATGCCTTGCTCTACTAATTACACTTGTTTCTGACAACTTTAGTGAATAAAATACAACATGTAGCATGTTATTACTTACCACTATTCTACAAAACTTGGAATTCTATTGGACACTTATAGTGGGCGCTTCAAAGCTAGTTATAAGGTTCAAGAGAATGAGTAAGGTACATTTCCATAGTAATGCAGCTCCCAACTGTCATTGTCACGTAAGTAATTCCATATTTTTGACAGTTTTTTACTAATTTTTTCTTCTTCCTTCATCCTTTCTGTTGCAATCTACACATCCTATTCATTCCATCATTTCATAAGGTCTCTTTCCCCTTGGTTTGTAGTTAACTAGGAGGTGCCCGCGGCTTCGCCCACGATAATTAATTGAAAAATTAAAAATTAATAGTATAATAATTATTAAAGCATTATATTTATTAACACTTGTACGCGAATCATTCTTAAACTAAACCATTAATAATTAATAAAACAGCTAAAATTCCGGCTTTAGAGTACATTCCACGATTAGAAATCGCCACCTGGGAAAACGATCTCAGATTCGATTATGCAGTTCCAAAGATAACTGTGAACCACTGCCTTCTAAACTGTATAATTCTCGTGCGTAATTCTCGAGACGGCGGTGGATAATACGTATCATTTCTCAACTGTTTGTTGACAGATGAATGTGTTGTGAATTTTATTTGATAAATTCAGTATAATTTTCGGAAATTATATAATTTTTCAAGAGAAGGAGTGATTGATTTGGATTTTTACTGTCCACGATACTTCGAGGATTAAACTATCAATATATTAAACCTGATGCCCGCGGCTTCGCCCGCCATTATTAATTGATTCCAGGATTTATAAGAAATTTACACTGGCAGTGTATTAAAAAGGTTTGTGGTTCAGAGCTATGAAAATTGTAAGTAAAAATAAAATTAGAATATTTGTTCATTGTGATCATTTCACTTAGGACTTATGTAATAAAGAAACGGTTTTACTAATTTTGTAGGCGTCATGAAAGTTTACACTGCGAGAGACGAACATCGCCGAGTATACCCGATGTCCCACGAAGCGGGCGAGCGAGCAAGCACGCTATTTAGGGCCGTTGAATTGTATAAGAGTAGATAAAGTGGTATGATAATCTTTCTCTGTACATGGGTTATCCACATAAATTACGTTAAATATCCCAATTCTTCTCTTCTTTCTTCGTTTCTTTTATGGTCTGTTTTTCTATGTTTTGCAATTGCTCTATTTCACTTTTGCTTTGTTTTAAATATTGCAGCGAGCCGAGTTGAACTTCCTATTGAGATGAATGAAGTTGCTGAAACTTAATAACTTGATTTAATGACATTTATCACACAGGTATATGCAGTCATTTAGTTGGTTTTATATGACATTAATATTCCACACAACGTTTAAACGATTTTATTTAAGTTTTCTGCATGAAGTATATTATACGTATAGTTTATATTATAATATACGGTATACTATGTATTATAATATAAACTGACAGCTAAAACTATCATTTGAAAATTGTTCCCAATCTATTCCCTGAAAGTAAAGAACGATTCGGCATAACTAAATAATAAGGAAAGATATGAACATAAACCTTTATTTACAAAGATACAGTACCATACTCTATTTATCAATGTAATCGCCATTGCTGCCGAGGTATTTATTGTGCCAGTTTTTGAAGTACCAGTTTTTCAATATCTGTTTAATATTTAATTATAATTTTTATAATAGAATTAGGAGTATTTTGTTTAAACAGAAATTTTAAGGATTTTCCATTGCAAATATTAAAACAAACTGTAAAATTGAATCACTTGCCAAACTAAGTAATTCTTACAAGCATTGGTGGTTCTTGTAATTTGAGTAAAAGGAAATACATTTGTTACAAAAAAAAAGAGATTTGTCAAAGCATATTTTTTCATTTGTAAACTGGAAATTGTTCCTCACTGGTTCCATTGTAAAATACAAAAAAATCACCTACATCAATATTATGTAAAATTAACTTTTATAACGCACGTCATAATAAAAATACAGTATGATTTCGATAAAGTGGCCTGCCCTGGGCCAGACTCGACCGAGGGACACTAGGCCGGATGATACCGCGTAGGGTGGCCAGTTCCTTTCGCGGGATGGGGACGAGGACACAATATCCAGTCCTGACAGGAAGGAAACTTTACATCTTTCTACATTGCCCGACCCAGCCGGGGCACCCAACGCATCCAACGGCGGCCGAAAAAACACAATTTCACGATACACGTAGGCATAGGCGTAACCAGGCCGACCATATGGGGGGGGGGGTTATAACATCCGCGGGGTCTGGCGAGTATGGAAGGAGAGGGGGGGTCCGGGGGCCCTCCCCCGGAAAATTTTAAAAATTAAGATGCAATATAACGAGTTTTAAGCTTCCGGGGGTCCTTCCCCGGAAAATTTTAAAAATTAAGACGCAAAATAACGAGTTTTAAGCTTCCCACGCTTTATACTTGTATTAAGCAATTTATGGGCAGACTTAAAAAAATGATACAATTTTCCTTTTTTTAATCAATGGGGGGGGGGGGGTTCAAACCCCCAAAACCCCCCCTCGCTACGCCTATGACGTAGAGGACAAGTACAGTTGGGAGCTGACGAAATGATCCCCAGCAGGACTATGGGGCTCTTATTTGCAGCCAATAGCAGCGTTCCCCTACACTTGCAGTTATAGCACAACACCGTCTTCCCCCTGCATGCCACCACCAAATCACGGATCATCTCGTCAGCTCCCAACAATAGTTTGAATGTGAGAATGATAATTCCGAATTCTAAAACAAAAAAGTATGAACCTAGATTAGGGGTACTTCTAAAAAATTGACAACTTTAAAAATGTTATTCAGTTAGGTGTGCTGAAACTGGCCACCGTCGTTGTCCATACATTTTTGACACTTCTTTAAGAAACCATCCATCACTCGCTGCAGTTCACGCTGCGAAATGCTAGCAATTTCCTGGCGGATACAGTGAACGCCGCTTAATGCAATCGCGGATAATGTTATCAATCGAGTAGTGTTATTTTTATGAAGTCCCGTACGGATTAATACTGATATACTGAAAAAATGTTGTTTATTGTGATCAGAGATTCGGTTTATGTTATCACATTTTCCTTTTTGCGGCTTTATTTCCAAGTACATACCTATGTCATTCAAAATTTCGTTTTTAAGGGTTTCGTTTCTAACTCAACTGTATTGTGTTATATTGGTAGTGTTCCCAGCTCACAGGATGACCAGTTCGAGGGGGTGGCATTGACTAACTTTAACGTTTAAGCTATAAAACATGTTTCACCACATAGTTAAGCTGCAGCTTTTGATTTATGAAGATAAGTGTTGACATGCAGTGATGGCTAGTGTAAAATGAAAAGACTTGAACAGACAGACGTTAGATGTTTTGGTACGCGGTGTTCAACACAGGTCAGTAAACTTCCAAAAACACAAAGAGTATGAAATATTGGTTAATGGATTCCAAAGGGAAAATAGCAACAATTAAAAACTTTCCATTGATTGCAAAAATAGTTGCTTGAAGACTAATAACTGTATTATGAGTGGTTCAATGATGTCACAGTTACGTGTTATCTTGTATGTCTGAATAAATAGCTTTTAATCCTGTTTTTGTAGTGTATTATCTTAAATATTAATGAATAGCCTTCAGTTAATTCTTTCGGTTACTGTTATCAATCGGTGAATGTTAAAGATCTCGCACGAAATCTGTGCCGATGAGACCGTTACTCTCTAGAGAGAGACATGCTATTGTGCGAGAGAGAGAGAGGTAGCAGGCCAATCGACGCTACACGGGTTGCAGACACGGGTTTCAGTGAAGCTAAGAAGTGGTTCTGTAGTAATAGCTTATCATTAAATGAAAATAAAACTAAACAATTCACATTTGGTTTGAACAATCAATGTGAAAATGAATGGAACAGTGTAAAATTGTTAGGATTTCATATGGACAGGAAGTTAACATGGAGGACTCATGTTGAGGCTATTTGTATCAAGTTGTCAAGGGTTATATTTGCTATAAGAAAACTGAAGACGTGTCTTTCCGTAGCTGTCTTAAGGAATGTGTATTTTGCAATGTTTCATAGCCACATTAATTATGGTATACATCTCTGCTGAAGTCATCAGCATACTAAAATGCCACAAGAAGGTAATTAGAATAATACTCAACAAAGTTAGTAGAGATTCCTGTAGACCATTGTTCAAAGAGCTGAAAATTATGACAGTATACAATTTATACATCTATTGCACCCTAATCTATTATTAAGACTAACCTAGATCTATATACAGTAAGAACAGAAATTCACTCTTTCAACACTAGAAATAAGAATAACATTAACCTGCCTCGATGCAGAATCACCAGTACACACAATTCATGCTACTACAATGGTGTAAATTTTTTCAACAAATTGCCGACAACAGCCATAGTTGTACCTATTCGTAGGTACAAAACTGTACTCTTTAGCTGGCTAGAACAAAATCCATTTTATTCTATTGAAGAATTCCTGAATGTAGATGTTGATATCACATTTTAAGTATTGTTAAGTAGCCTATAGCAACCAATGTATTGCTCAATGGTGAAATAAATTATTATTATTATTATTATTATTATTATTATTATTATTATTATTATTATTATTATTATTATTATTATTATTATTACAGTCCCCACGAAAACGTAATGCAATGACTTAGGCAATCGGCACAGATTTCGTGCGGGATCTTTATAAGATTAGCTGCGCCCCAAAGTGATCACAATAAGCGGCGTGCACTGTATTTTATTCTAAAACAAAAAATATAAATCTAGATTAGAGGCGCCGTATTTTACGGACTATAAGACGCTCCAGACCATAAGACCCACCTTAATTTTAGGATTGAAATTTAAAGGAAAAGAAATTTTAATGTGATTCTAAACGAAACATTTTAAAAGGAATAAAATACTTTATGACATAAACAATGGAATGAGTGTAGTAAATCACGTCTACCTTAAAATCTGCATTGTACGAAAATCTCTTCTGTATGTAGCCTACAGGTGGCAACGCGTAAATTTTAACAACTGAACTGATTTCTCATGAAAAACTGAAAATATTTTTACACCCTCTAACCCTCAGTTCACCATGCGGTAAGTGTAACAGGACAAGGCTGTTTAGAGGTCACTGCCTTCATTTAAACCACCCGACGGAAACAACTCCTTTCGTATAAAAGAACTCAACTATTCCTTTCTTTTCGCATTGTATAGGCCAGTGTTTCTCAACCTATGGTCCGCGGACCACCAGTGCAGATGTTCCGCAGACGTAATAAAAAAATATCATAAAGCAAGTGGAAAGTAAAGAAGTAAATTTTTTTCACATATTTCGTTATAATGACCTATAATTAATACCCCAAATATTAAGAATATGGAACTTCTTTTAAAAGTGGGCCATGTAAAATTAGGGGTCCGTATTTTTTTTTTTTTTTTTTTTTTTTTTTTTTTTTTTTTAAACATTTTAGAGGTCCTCGGGTTCAAAAAGGTTGAGAAACGCTGGTATAGGCCAACCTACATTTTACGATTGTGACAATGCACTGATGTACAGTCTGTTCCAGAATTTGTAACTATCTTATTGTTTATAACACCTTCTTTATAACTATGGTATTGCGGCAATATTTTCCATATTTCTAATTTTTTTTTGGTGTAGTTCTGACCATTAGACGCACCCAACTTTCAAGGCTTTGTTTTCAAGGTAAAAAAAAAAAAGTATGGTCCGTAAAATACGGTACTTCTAAAAAAATGACAACTTTAAAAATGTTATGCATTTAGGCCTATGGTTATAAATCACAAGGAAACATTCATACATTATTGCCTTGTTTTAAATTACGTTGATTTGATGAAAAGAATATTCCATCACTAATATGTTACTCTAGTCTGGTATTTGTTTTCCACATAAAGAAATAGCTATAATTCTGAAGTACGTATGTATGTATTATACGAGGTGTGATAAAAAAATAGTAACGTGTATAATTTTATTACAAACAAAGTAATAAGTTTACATAGAATTTGACGTTAATCTTCTTCAAAGTTCTATCCTTAAGAATTATTATAATATCATTAATTTTGTCTTGTTTAGCGGCTTTGCTAATTTTATTCATTGCTGATCTTGCGCACGGCCTCCCAGAATATTATATCATCTTCTTGTTGTCAAAACAAATTATTCCTCTTTACCGAATTGAGTTCTTATTATTGCGGGTTTGTCATTCCAGGGCTAAAAAAGAAGAGTACTGCGCAGCGACAATAAATTATACCAAAAGCACTTCGAAATCTACCTCAGCCTGTAGGCCTGCCTAAAGGTTTTTTTATTATTATTATTATTATTATTATTATTATTATAATTATTTTTAAGTACAGACACAGCGTATGTATCTAGATAACAAGTACAGTAGAGCCTCGGTAATTCGAGCCCCGGTATTTCGAGGTTCCGTGTAATTCGAGCTGGTGTTAATAAAATTAAAATATTCCATAAAATTAGAGTAAAATCCCGTTTTTATACGGTGTCCGCATGTAAGTTTTACGCACTTCCGAATGTGTTACATTTTGAGTTTTCTTTCAGTTTTTCCATGTACAAAAATGCAGGCAAAACTGTCCCACTTGGGTTTTCGTTCATACTACACAGAAATAACCTTGGCTTCAGGCTGCTAATGCATAACTATTACAGATGAACAGAAACCGAGGTTCGATCTTTCTTTGTCGGGACCTCGTGTCAATCAATTGTACAGTGCATACCATTCTTTCAGAAAAGAATACTGTACTGTTACTGTAATTCCTACTCAGCGAAAATGGTAATTAAAAGTGTTTTCCTAGTAGCGCCGCTTTCCCGTTCCACTCCATTAAGGGTCAGACAATGACTTAATCCTTAAAGGAAGCCGATGTAGCAAATTGGAAATGTTTGCCAATATACATACAGGCGTAATACAGGTATATAGGCCTCCTATATTCTTTATTTCTTTACTTTTTAAACCATTATTGTGCTCATTAAAAATTTATTTATGATTTACCCATTGATTTAGTGATATTTCCGTAAAATCCGAGTTTTTTGTAATTCGAGGTAGCCTCAGCCCCAATTAGCTCGAATTATCGAGGTTCTACTGTACCCAGCTTTAGTAGTTTTCGAGAAAACGTACATTGCATTTAACATTGTAAAGATATGCTATTCCGTTTCCCCTTGACATTCATCAAACGAAGCGGCTAGCTATGACAGTAGTGTGGGTATTAGAGACAACAAACAAAGAGTGAAAATTTAATTTCAATTCCAATTAAATGAAAATGGTAGGCCTAATTGAAACAGAATACATACGAGGGAGAATCAAATGAAAACTGCAATTAATTTTTTTCCCACTATTTTACTGCATGAAGAATGTTTGCTTGCATATATTTTTTCTACATAGTCCCCTCCCAGTTCAATGCACTTGCACCGTCGGCTAGAAAGTGCTTTGATAATGCTTGAGAAAAATTATTTTGCTTGACGCTGTAGCCACTCGTGCACCGCCTATTGGACGTCTTCATCAGACTTGAACTTCTGCCCTCCAAGGTGCTCCTTTAATGGACCAAAGATGTGGAAATCTGATGGTGACAAATTTGGCGAGTATGGTGGATGTGGGAGGCACTTGAAGCGAATGTCGTCGATTGTTTTCATGGTTGCACGAGCAGCATGAGGACGGGCGTTATCATGTTGAACCAAAACACCTGCACTCAGCAATCCCCGGCGCAAGCGTACTGAACTGGGAGGGGACTCTGTGGAAAAATAATGTACAAGCAAGCATTCTTCCTGCAGTAAAATAGTGAGAAAAAATCATTTGATTCTTCCTCATGATATTAGATGAGAGAGGATTAAAGTGGATATGGAATTCAGTATTGGCAAGTGATTTCAGAGATAGTTATTAACAAATGTAACGATGTTCAAAGCCAGAATAATTTTGCAATAAAGAGGGAAAATACTCATTTATGAAACAAGTGGTAGAAAAGAGATTTTATTTTGTGAGTAAGTATTTCTGGGAAACGAACTCGTAAGGGCGAGTGTAGTAGCCCTACGAGCAAACTAAGACCATTTTACCAAGTGCAACATACACTA
Organism: Ectobius pallidus; assembly: GCA_964059195.1. NCBI lineage: Eukaryota > Metazoa > Arthropoda > Insecta > Blattodea > Ectobiidae > Ectobius > Ectobius pallidus. The sequence continues at coordinate 208,708,614 of CAXKWD010000002.1, forward strand.
TTTTTGGACAGCCATTAATATTTCTTAAATAATTTTATTGCGTACCATGCGGCCATTTTGGGAGGCTCAGCTGTCCTGCCATCTTGTATGCACTTGCACAGAGCTATTGCATGACTGCCAACATTTGGGGTGGAGAGACGAACATTTTTAAGCCACCATGTGACTTTTCTTTGCGACTACCCTGAGAAATTAAACATTTAAATGAGTTTTAATATTCTCAATGTTTATTAAACAATCTAAATAATATCAGTGCACATATCTTTAAGAGTATTTTCCATGTTGCTGAAACCGTAGTTGGCGAACCTGGAGTGTTTTAAATTTATATCACTCATGCCCGGTTTCTATAAACCCGCGAAATACCTATGGGTAAATTATCCAATGGACAACTTAGTTCCAGAATCACCCACCAGAGCACTAATGGTATAATGAGGAAATAAAAAATAATATATACTACCATGCCGGGGATCGAACAGTGGACCTCTTGAACCGTAATCCAGCACGCTGACAATGAGCTACGGTGAACACTGAGAACACATCTTGAATAACGGAGATGTAATTGTCAGCCTATGATTCCACTACTGCAAGTCAAGACATGGTTTTGCAATATATATCATACTAATTAGTTCGGAAGAACATTATCTTCATATAAATACTACTACTGTCGAGATCTAATGCGTAAGAGGAAGGAAAAATGAGAAGTACGACTCTAGTTTGCAATGTTTGCACACTCAGTGCTACCAAATACCGGCAAATACAGTCATTAGCGACAATGTACGGTACATGAAAATTTCAATAAGAAATATGTATATAAATTCTGATAAGCCCATCCTATTACGGAGAAACAAAGTCGACATTACAGATCATCTCAGCACTTCTAAAACTGTATTTTACAGGCACTGCAATCCGTGCACGTCCGCCATATTTATCCTACGAGAGGTTAAATTTTATCCAGCCATCCATGAAAGGATAAATTAACCCAAAGATTTACCCTTGGAAAGATCTAGCCCTAGTTTATAGAAACATTTTTTCTCTCATTTTCATATTTACCCAGTGGACTTTTATCTAGAAACTCGCCAAAACTGTGTGTGATCGTTATCTTTAAATTATTTCTGTTCGTAAGAGTTTTCCTTGTGTAAATTCTGTTCATGGGATAATTTACCCATAGGTAATTCGCGAGTTTATAGAAACCGGCCATCAGTGGCATAATTTTGTCATAGTTAATCCCACGAGAGATTACAAGTTCTCGGGTAGGATTTGTTAAGACTATTCCACTTAAATGATATTCTGTCAGCCATAAGATACTAGATGGATGAATAGTCCACGAATCGATCCGAGTTCCCATTGCTACCAATAGCGCGCATAACAAAATGGAGGGCATCGTGGTAGTTGCTTACATCAAAACGACTGAAAAGCTCATGAACTGGCTTGTACCGAATCGATTTTTTTTAATCAATGGACTTTATATTATTTCAATACCAAAACAAGATTTTTTGTATAAAATAATGTGTTTTCATTGTGTTCAGTGGCAGCATTTGACGTATTAATCACCGCACGTTGATTCCTTACGTGACCAGTAACGACCTAACGTTTTATCAGATAAAATTTCATCCTTGCGATCCGAGGAAGGACATTATAAGATAAACGATCGTGATTGGTCTATATCAGAGGAATTGCTAATTGGTCAGTATCAAACATTCGGTGTATGAGTGGAAAAGTCCTTTTAATTAATATCATCTACCGTTAAAAGTGCTTCTTTTACAGTTGACTATCTAAGAAAGTCGTTGGTATTATTCGCACACTTTATCTTGAGCCAAACACTCCATAATGCTGGAAACCGTCCATATAAAGGCGGCCTCGCTCGAAAAAATGAAGATCGCGACCCGTCCCCAGTATTGCCATACCCAGAAACTTCCCGTTGAGGCATTCTTGAGCTAAAGTCAATTTTTTTTTTATTTGTTTACATCATATTATTCTGAAAATGACAGAATAAATCCAGGGATATTACAAGAACAGTACTGGTGTTGTGGAAATGGTCGATATAAGTGACAACGAAGTTAAAAATAAAGATTCTTTAAACCAAGAAGTATCGGAAATCAGCGAAATAATGAACCAAATAAATGAAATGGAAGGGAAAGCAATTTAATGTGTTTCAAGCTGAATCTGTCGTTGGAAAAAAGAACAAGTCAAGTTTTATTATTTCGTTGTATAAATTGTGTTGTATTAATTACCTACAAACTTTCGCGAAAGGCATTTAGTTAAATTACATCAATTCAGGCATGTGAAAGTGCGTATTCAAGTAGGCCTACATGTACAATGCTACGACTTTTAAACGATTTTCTATATTCTGAAGACCGGGAGAGAAATTGTCTAAATAGGCCTAAATATATTACTTTATTCATTTCTCCAGCGATATACTCTACTATAATATCTGAATTAATATAAAATCTTTAGTTTGGTAGCGAGAGTTGGAAGTGCTACAGATTACAGTTAGTTCCATTGTGACCCAGCATAAAACTACACACGTTATATTTTCTGGTAATTGGCAACCCTTCAGAAACAACGTCAATTTCAACTCACCGCCTTCTGAAATAGTCAATCTCTTATACTGCATGCAATATCAGCTCCCCTCACCCCGCATTTTTTGGGCTCAAGATAAAGTGTGAGCATTATATTCAACATTAAAATAGAAATGTGGGGAATGAAATAACTTATTATGTGAAGGCTTCCTCCAAGAAATAGAAAACTTGGCTGGCAGTTGTTAGCAGTAAGTAAACTTAGGGGGACAAGAAGACTTTTGAGAAAGGACAATGCCCCTTATGTTTAAATAGACAAGAAGCAGAACATATAATTTTGAGATGTCCAAAATCCAAACGATAACATGTACTGTACATTTTTAATTAAAAAAGCTTTAAATGAATATTCCACTCATGTGTTTGATATTGACCAATAACGTTTAGCAATTCCTTGGATATAGAGCAATCACGATCGTTTATCTTATAAAATGCGTGCTATTAATATGAGGATGCTATTTTATCTGATAAAATCGTCTGCTCGTTACTGGACACATAAGAATCATTGTGCAGTGATTAATACGTCACATGCTGCCATTAAGCAGCACGAAAACTGATTATTTTATACAACATAACTTGTTTGGAAATTGAAATAATAGAAATCTACATTGATTAAAAACACAATTTTGATTCGGTGCAAGCCAGTTCGTGTGCTTTTATTCTGCTCTGCTGTTAGTTTACCTGAATTAGGTTAACCTATGTCTTATATGCACCATTGAAAGCATTGGTCACAACATGATGACTCGAATCGATTCATGGATGGTTGATTCATAGTATGCCGTGATCAGCAGTTGTTAGTTTTGTTTTTATATAATGAAGCACGAAAGCAATTATTATTTGTATAATCCGTTACATTTTTATTCATGGAATAGTCTAAATAAATCCAATACTCGTGTGATTTACCTATGTTAAATATAGAAGTTGAATGCGGAAAGTTAAATAATACAAACGTGGAAGGAAATGGGGAAAAGCAAAGAAAGGGTTTGAAGAAGAATAATAAAAGTTATTTGTGATGTCAGTTGTAGTGGGCAACCTAAGTCACGTGTAAACACCACAGGATACAGGTCGATGTTAATTATGGTGAAAACTGTTTGTGTAATTGCATCTCACATTACATTACACACTCTGTTACAACCCCTAATGCTTTGACAGTGCCATTCTGACATCACGAACACGCTGTTATTAAGTGCCAGTATGGTACTTTATGAGATTGTGTGTGGGGAGGGAAAATGTCTGTCCGTCTGTCTGTCTGTCCGTCCGTGTGTGTACGCGCGATAACTCAAATACGCTTAATCGGATTTTAATGAAACGTGGCATATACATTTATAATGTACATGGGAAGAACCCTATTGATAATGAACCAAATCGGTTGACCGGTACCGGAGTAAAACCCAATTTAGTGTCTGTTTTAAAGACGCGATAACTCAAATACGCTTTATCGGATTTTCATGAAACTTGGTATACGAATTTATAATGGCCCTGGGAAGAAGTCTAATGATATTGGACCAAATCGGTTGGTCGGTACCGGAATAATGCCCAATTTAGTGCCTTTTTATGGTAATATATCACAAAGGCGCGGATAACTCAAATACGCTTTATCGGATTTTCATGAAACTTGGTATACGAATTTATTATGTTCTTGGGTACAAGCCTATTGAATTAGGGCCAAATCGGTTGATCGGTACCGAAATAACGAGTATATCAATATTAATTTTGTATTGAATATTCTTTCATGGCCCACAATATATTAAAAAACGTAACAAATTGCCAATCATATATTTATATTGTTAGCAACCTTGATTGATTTATTTCTTCATACCGATGTCAGTGTGGGCTAAATAATAATTTAAATAATGTAAATAAAGGATTTATAACTCCTAGCCGTTCAATATTGATATTTTATTGTGTATTCTATGCTTATGTAGACTACCGATATTCACATTAGGGGTAATCCTGTATTTGGACGTTACTTATTATTCATAGGCTACATTTCAATGTGAGTATTTTTTATATTCGTTTCTGTGCAGCAATATACCTAATGTAATTCCTGACAGATTTCATATTGACTTTTTATTCATTCATAACCTTTAAGGCTGCTTTAAATTGAAACAGAGATATCAGCGAATCGTAGGTCTATTGCATTATTATTATTAATGCCAGCACATTTTGTTTTTGGAGTTTAACTCGGAGATCTATTACAAAAATAACTTTTCTTCATGGGCCTATCATAATTGCATTTATCACTGATTAAAAAAAACATACTGGCACTTGGTTATATCAGTTTACCTGATTTTATTATTACAGATATTATTATTAGGGCAAGGCATTTGATGATTTTGCATATTTTTATTTGAAGGTTAAAACATAGCTCGAATATATATATATATATATATATATATATATATATATATATATATATATATATATATATAAATGTGTGTCATGAAATAATTAATTAAATAAGAGCAATTCCTTTATATATATATATGCATTTTTCGTCATTTTCAAGAGACAGGTCTTTTTTTGGCAATTTTTAGGTCATGTTTCAGTGGAGATAGAGAGGAGCTTTCAATGTATAAATCATTACTTTCAGACAGCAGACAATCGTTTTTATGTGAGAATCTCCGCCAAGTGTTCATAGTCCATTTTAATTCAGCAGTTTGTCTTGTAGCAATGAACATTTTCTTTCTTTTTAAATGGCACGTATTTGGTAGGGGAAATTAGACGGGCATGCCAGTTCATGTGTTTTATATTGTTAATTATTATATAACGCACTGTCATCCATTAAAATGCTTTTAGCAATAATTCATTACTTATATATATATATATGTAAGTAATAATGGAAAATGTACTGGTTTTCTTTTTAAAAAATTATGTGCTATTTTTTCACTATTTTATGATCATTGAATTCCTTGTCCTAGTTATTATATTTCTCACGCCCAACAGGAACAATAATAAATGACGCCTTTATAAGCGTACAGGCTTTAAGTATTTGTATTTGTGTGTTGCAGTTTACCAAGATGGATGAGTTCTCAGGCGGAATTTGGACGTCAGTGGCGGATCACACATTATACAATCACACTTCGGAACTGAGCACATCTCATTTTCAGTGGTGAAGCATTTGTTAGGTACGTTTATGTGTTCTCAAGACTTAACAATCAAATATGGAGTAATATTTTGACGAAAATTCGGTTAAGTCCACCGCTATGGCATAGGGGATGCGTTCGCTACTCTCACATAGCGGGCCCCGGGTTCTAATCATGGTCGGGTTCCCTAGGTGAGTTTTTTCCCCCGATTTTTTCCTCGCCTTTTTCAGAGCGAGTGCGTGTGTCTCGTCCTATGTGTTCGTGTTGTCTCGGAGGTGGCCCCGGCTTTGCGCTGATCACTCATCCGGGTAAGCCCTCCATCTTATTGTCTGGTCAAAAAAGTATTATATGATCCATAGATAATCTCTCTCCCGACAGGTCGCGGCCCTGTAAGGCCTGGACGGCGTGGGTCGCTTAATTGTCCCTAAAAGGGAGAAGTAAAACTAAGGTAAAGAAAGAAAGAAAGAAAGAAAAGGAAATTCGGTTGAGAGTTGAAAAGGACTGCTGATACTAGTGCATACGTCACAGACTAACTGTAAATTCAGTCTTTTTACAAAATGCCGGAAAATTATCAATGAAATATCCGTTCTGAAATTTGACTGGTCACCTTTCAGGCCGGAGTGGAATCAGGGAATTTGTAAAAAATGATTCAGAAAAAAAAAATCATGTTTGGAATTACTGGAAAGTAAAATCTATTATTCTGTCTCAATTTATTTATGCAGGTTACACTGGTATGACACTTGGAATTATATTCATGGAATCCCATACCCGGGGGCGGGGGGCGGACGGCGCCCCCCTAGCTCTCAGGGAAAGGAAAAATATATATTAATAATTCCGGGGTGCGCGGGCAAAGAGAGTTAAGTCCACCATCCTAAAAAATTGAGATATGTCCATAGAGTTATAGATAAAAATGCTCTCTACATTTGTGTTAAGTCCAGTAAGACAAATTCAAAACTGTACGGTAGTTATGGATGTGTGCCTCATGGGTTTATCCATCTCTAAAGCTATGTTGTGCTGGTATAGTGTGTTAAGTCACTCTAATTCTCAGTAACAAGAAAGTGGACTTAACTCTCTTTGCCCGCGCACCCCGGAATTATAGTCGGGTGTTTTTCTTTTAGGACAATTATTTAAAAGTCAGTAGAGACAAAAAGTTTGCAGATTTTTTACCAAAGCGACAACATGGAAGCAGAATCCGCAATGGATTAGGAAAAAATCAAAACAAAATTCTATTTTTGTATTTAAAAAAAAATATATATATATATATATTGAATTAAACAAGTGTTTTTGGGGTATCAGATATGATATAGCAGTTGTTTTGTTTTCATAACATAATCAGTAAGTCTATTATTTCCACTGTTCCATGTATTACTTAACTTTTCTTATAAATACCAAGCTTGTTTAAGTTGGCATGTCTTGGAGTATGGTAAATAAATTTCCTAATTAATTTTCACTCCTAAAATAGCGTAAAATGTGATTTTCACTAGTTCAATATTTAAAAATTTTCCAGGGGTGGACCCCGATCCCCCTTACTTTGGGGGGGTATCCTATACCCCCAAACTCCCCGGCACTTTCGACCCTTCCCTAAATTATTTTCTGGCTACGTCATTGTCGCACTTATTATATTATTAATATAATGTTACAAAGTGGCCCATGAAGTTAAAGCGACAAATAATAAATTGATTTAAAAAATGCCCCTCTAGAAAATATAATGTTGTCGCCCTTGATTATATTATTGTTTAATGTAATACACTTACCAACGACATCTCCAGTAAATGGATGGATACAAATTTGTAATTCAGTGCTTGTAAACCAGTATTTACCGACAGTACACTTTATATCTGGAACAGCCACAATAGCATTATCACAATCTTACCGACTCCATTCCGGATTTTTCAATATGCCAATAGATTGGAGAACGGTTATTTCAATATTAAAAGCTTGCAAGCGTTTTGTAAAAAGACTGAATGTATAATATGCCTGCTACATATAACATGAGTGTGAAATTATATTGGATGTAAATCCAGTGTTGTTTTATTATAAATAAACAACAGAAGCACTGGAGTAAAACAGTGTAATCTGTAAAAGAGAATAAAAATCCCTACAATGAATACAGTCCCAATCACTCGTGCTACGTAAATATTAATTATTTCATATTTCGTTGTCATCGTATGAATAAGTAATATGAATGAAGTATCGCTTGAAAGGGTTTCCTTTTTACTCCGGCTTAAATCATATGCAGAATGCTGTCCTTTAATAAGGTTAGAGTTTTTTTTTAAATGTTATATTTTAAAGTAAAACAGGATATTTCGTTAGATATCTCAGTTTTATAAACTAAAGCTAGATATCTCAGTTTTGTGAACTAAAGCCAGATATCTCAGTTTTGTAAAATAAATCCCGATTCATATCAATGAGTCAAATGTTGGTGATTTTCTTCAATTTTGAAGCTGAAAGTGAAACTTTAAAATACCTCCACCATGAAACAAACACAAGAATTCCTTATATACATGTACATTTGTAGTTTTATTAAAATATTTTCAATATACAATATGAAAATATCAATTGTGAAGAAATACAGTGCGCCAGGGAAGTTTCTCCGCAGCTTTTATGAAAACCAACACAATATTCGGTGTAAATGCTTCCACACACTAATATATGCACAGCTGTTGCTAGCTCCTCTCCAGCGTGTGGCCGCTGCGGAGAAATTTTCCTGGCGCACTGTATTACAAGTGTTAACATTCTGCTTTTACCGAAACTTCATGTAAAACTACCGGGGGATGCGTTTGGGTATGGATAAAATTAAATGTTGTCATTAGACCAGGGATTTTAAGGCAAATGCCTATTTTGTTCCTTATGAAATAACATGATATTTTTAAAATGTATTGACATTTCATGATATATCGCTTATATTTATAGAGTTTTATAGTGTCCTACAATGCCTATTTGTCCTTTTGAGCCTAGTTTTACTATTTTAGTGCCTAAAATGCCTATTTTGTACATTTAAAATAAAATCCAACTTCTGTAACTTTACAATAATTTAATGGACATCCCTGAATGAAGAGCAGAACAGCAGAGGTTGGGGTTTTCACAGAATCTTGATTTTCCCAAACAATTGTCGCCAAAGGAATACTGACTGACGGGGGAGGATTCGCCCAAAACAACAACAGGGTGTCCACTGGTCGGGAAAATCCGGGAATCCGGGAAAAGGCCGGGAATTTCGTATGGTCGGGAAAATCCGGGAAAAGTCAATGAATTTGTTAAAATATCCGGGAAAATTCGAAAAATTGCAAAGTGTGATCAAAAAGACTTCTAGACAATAATAGGCCTATATGAAAGTATATTTATTTTATTTTATTGTTTCTAATTTTTGTATCTGTTATAGCCTAAGTAATTATTGTTTGGAATTACTTTTGTTACTAAAAGTTTTTCTTATTTAAAGTATGTATATTCCTATAATTTTTCTTATACAGTTATTAGAAAGTGCTTCATATTTTGGTCGGGAATTTCTGAAATGATCAATGAAAATCAGGGAATAAGCCGGGAATTTCTTTAGCATTACTTGGTGGACACCCTGAACAAGTAGAAGGTATATTTCGTAAGAAGGGACATACTCTGTCAATTTTTCATATAATCCAAAACTATTTTTGATAAATGTATTTTTAATTCTGTCTTAATTTTGCAATTATTTCTGTTGAGAATAGGTATATCACGTTTCTTAGAGTAAAAAAAGATTATGTTACAGTTGAAGAGCATAATGTAGTATTTTAAAGTCTATTTTCTGTCTATTTACACATTTTAAAGCTTATTTTAAGTGCCTATTTTCTCTTTTAAAAGCCTATTTACTTGTTTTAAAAGCCTATTTTAGGTGCCTAAAACTATTTTTTAGAGCCTAAAATCCCAGGTCTGGTTATCATAAAAGCCAGTATGATTATAGGAAACATTTCTTGTTGGTTATCTTATAGTTAAAAGATGGGAGATTCCATATTGCCAATCAACAATGCATAACCTGAATGGACAAATGAAAATCATAGATGATTAAAATGGATACAGCGGGCATTATATGTTCTTTGGTATGCTAAATTTGAGAGTGTGAAAAGAGTTCAAAGGGAATTTCGACGTGATTAGGCTATAATGTGCGAATTCCACCAAGATGGTGCACCTCCTCACTGGGTATGGGAGGTTCTTAATTTTCTAAATGCCATTTCCAACGGTATGTAATAATAATAATAATAATAATAATAATAATAATTTTATTCGTCCATTGATCAATATACATGATATAAGACACGTCAAAACAAACAACACTGTAGAAACAGGTTAACACACAAATACATTCATACACATTACACACATACTTATGAACAGGTTAAGACTAAAATTCTTTTACATATGCATAAAACATTGAATGGCTAATAACTATTAAAACTTTATAGATATATCAAAGAAGAAGAGTAGAGTAGAACATATTTTAAAGTATGAGTCGACTCTAAGTAAAATGGGGAGTGAACAAGAAGTCATTAATTTCAAGAAACTTAAATTTCATGAGATGTGATTTTAATTTCTTTTTGAAAAGGTTACTGTCTAGATTTTGTAGTTGAGTTGGTAGCTTATTGTATAAACGGATGCCCAGATGTGAGATGCTTTGTAGGCTTTTGGTGATTCTGTGACAATTAATATGGAGATTAGAGGATGATCTAGTAAGATGATTGTGGAATTCGTTGTTTTTTTTAAAGCAAATTTTATTTCTATGGATGAAATTTAGAGTCTCAAAGATAAAGATGGAGGGTACTGGTAGAACCTGAATGTCTTCAAAAATACGTTTGCTGGGTGTTCTAATCGGAACATGTAATATAATTTTCAATATTCTTTTCTGGATTTTAAAAATCTTAGCTGCTTTTGGGGAGGATCCCCAGAATGGAATGCCATAGGAGATTAAGGACTCTATACAATTAAAGTAGATGATCCTAAGAGTCTGTATGGAGCATACATTGCTAAGTACACGAATAGTAAAACATAGTTTATTAAGTCTCCCGGTAAGATCAGAAATATGAGCTTCCCAAGACAGTTGAGAATCTATCCAGAGACCAAGAAATTTAGATTCATTTTTTTTTGAAAGAATAGTGTGGTTGAAACTTAAATTAAAATTAAATTGCTTTGCCTGATGGTGTAGAAAATGAATATAAACTGTTTTGTCGACATTAAGTAGTAGTTTGTTTGCAGTTAACCAGTTGTTTAGGTTCTCAATTTATGTGGTCATGGTGGACTCACTGCTTGGCCCCTAAACTCTTCAGATCTAAACCCTCCTGACTTCTTTTGTGGGGTTTTGTTACAGACACTGTCTAAACACAGAAACCCAGGAACATTTATGATCTGACAGCAAAAATTACTCAAGCTTTTCAACAAATCATCCCTCTTATGTTACAATGGACATCACAGTTATGAGTTATGCAGATTGCTCTATGGGAGCGTTTCTCAACCTATGGTCCGCGGACCACCCAGCAGACATAATTAAAAAATATCATAAAGCAAGTGGAAAGTAAAGAAGTAAATTTTTTAACATATTTCGTTATAATGACCTATAATTAATACCCCAAATATTAAGAATATAGGCCTTCTTTTACAAATGGGATGTAGGCCTAAAATTAGAGGTCTGTAATTTTTTTTAGACATTTTAGAGGTCCTCGGGTTCAAAAACGTTGAGAAATACTGCTCTATGGGGATCAAGTTGAATACTGAGGAATCTCCCATCTTTCAATGTTGTATAGGCATAAAATTTCAATAAATAAAGTTCAATAGTAAATGTTTTACAGTGTTTTTATTTTATCCATACCCAAACGGATCACTCTATACATTAAAGTATAATATTTAGGTATTTTTATTCCCTGGTGGATTCTTTTCAGTTTAAGGTAGTTCCGTTGTACTCCATTCCTGCCGTACAGCCTACCTGAATAATTTATGATATACATGTTCAGTGAATCCTATACAAATATCATTAATTGCCAATGCATTCTATGAAATCAAAATGCATTTTAAGAATTTAGTATGTGACTGAATGATCAGTTTTCCTAGGTGACCGTCAAAACGGGCAAAATACTGAAGCTTCGACTAGTAGGCTAAACATTTAAGTCTGAGTATATTTGTGAGCTATAAACCGAGTCAAGTTATCTAAAATATCCAAGCTTCCGGCTCAGGGAACTCAGGAAAGCTGCAAAGGTAGCAGACCACTTTTCTTGGCTTATAGTCTCTGAAACTGTAATTAATGATAAGCGCTGAGCAAGCCTGAAGGCTTGTATCATGTTTGAACATAGGTTTGCACTTACATACCAGAATTAGTGTAGTCCATTTATTCTTGTAGGATTCTTTATTTTATTCTTTGCATGTCCAAGCGGCTTCCTTTTGTTAGGAGGAAACATTTGCCGACAGCTCAACCCATGGTCTTTACTTTTACCGCACCAATCAGCTAGTTACCTGATCCAATTAAAATCTAAGAATGTCCTGTGACGGCTGTGACAGCTACTCGTCTACTCAGTGTGGAGCGAAACGCGGGACTGCAAGGTCTAGTTACAGTAAACACTAATACGTGTGATTTGATTAAAGCGAGGGAAGAACTGAGGTCATTGATTACAATGAGAGAATATTGCAACGTTGCTTTGGTTTGGAAAGCGGAAACTAAGACCGACTTTATTCACAAAAATGGGAAATCCTGTCAGGATAGCTGCTTTAAATTAAAGGTGCCAATAGGACGCAGCCAGATCAGAATAATTCTAAGAACTATATTTTTTAAGATGAGAATTTTTTTAATAATTTTCAATATTCATTTATTTTATATAGATTTTTAAAGCAGCTATTAATAAGGGACTTCCTTTCTCTTTATTAAAATAATTCTGAATACGAATGGTTGTGGACAGTATGGAGCGAGTCCTAAAGAATGTTTAAGGCCAATTTCTGCAATGTGGGTGAAGACATAATGTACCAAAATATTATAAAAAAACTGACAGAACATTTCTAAACTGTCCCTCTTGCCCCAAATAGCAACCCATCCACTTCCCAATTTCTTATATCACACTTCTCCTTCAAGTATTTCAGCATGGATTCATGTCTACTCCTTTGCATGGTCTCCGTTCCTCTGAGAAGTACTGTCGGATCAAGTCTAACGAATACATCTACATGCACCATGTACAGAACATGAGAGTTTGTGGAGCTGTCCAACACCAGCCATCGACATGTTCCAGAAGCTGCGGGACGTCCACGTCTGTAAAAGGTGAGTAAAAACTGTATTAGTCCTAATGATATGGTTCGCGTCCAAGTTGCATATTTTGAGAGCCTCGAGGAAGCAAGAACAGTCATGACTAGGGACCGGATTCTTAGGTTTTTACCTATTTTTTTTCTTACTTCCAAAACAAAAAGCGATCACACACTTTTTCGAATCATGCCCATAGGATTCACCCACATTAATTCTGTGGCACCTAAAAATACCTAAATGGGGTATAAAAACCTAAATGTACCTAGACGGGATAAAAAACCTAAAATATCTAATTTAGGCTACTTTTTCCCTTTTTTGTTTGTCAGTTGGGAAATTTTGCGGAAAGACAATTTTTGTCGGGTTGAAATTAATACCAACAGCGTTTCGTTCAACTCAATGTCGTCTAGGATGACAGTATCAAGAGAGGAAGTGTAAGAGTACCTGTGTATTCCTTTTAAAATATTCGTGCGAACAACCATTGTTGATGTCATGTGAGGTTGAAAGGACATTTTCTGCCTTCAAATGTATTCTAAGAGATAACAGGAAGAACTTCACAGTTGAGAATCTTGAAAGATATTTAGTGATATACTGTAACCAGGATATGTGAGGCAATTTTATTTTCACTGCTTCTTTTGATTGTTTATGCTTTCTTTCTTCAATTCTTTAATATTGCCCTAAAGCAAGTTTACACAAATTTAATTCAATTTTGTTAAGTTAAACTTTACAAGTATTATGTATTGAATCCTATGTAGCACATTCAAATTCATTAAACTAATTATTCTACCCAAAAACGATATTTTGGACAAAAAACCTAAAAAAAAACTATTTCACCTAATGGAAAACCTAAAACAGTGTTTTTAAAAACCTAAAAATCCGGTCCCTAGCCATGACAGTGTTCAAACCTATGAGGAAAATTAAAGTAGGCCTTTTTGAATACAAGAGCAATAAAATAAGGTAAATTGATGTAACAAAGCGCCAGAATGCTTTTGTTTAATCAGCGATAACTGCAATTCTGATATCCAGAAAATAAGTTATTTCCGAGTTAAGCTCCAGATAGATTCATTAAGCAGGGCTTACGGAAGAAGTTTGATAAGCATATGTGAAGGAATATTTGGGTAGTGTTATTTGTCAAAGCTAAATGTATTGCAACTTCCAAAGTCATATATGAACACTGTCAAACAATATGTTGTCATGAGAACTGATTTGTATTTGATAATTCCTTTCTAATTACCATAAAATGACACTAAATTGAGCTTTACTCCGGTACCGTTTAAACGATTTGGTCCAAAATCAATAGGCTTCTTCCCATGGACGTTATAAATGCGTACAGCAAGTTTCACGAAAATTCAATAAAGCGTATTTGAGTTATCGCGTGTACTGACACACAGACAGACGGTCGGGCAGACACTTTTCCGTCCACAACGCAATCTCAAAAAGTACCATTCTGGCATTAATAAAAGCGTATTGGATTTTCCCAGCATACAAACAATGTAATTGGTTTCAGGACTGGCCATTATATTTCCACATATAGTTTGACCAAGTAATGGTATTTACAATCTCTGGAGTTAAAACTTACAAATTTATTAAGTGCCAGTATTGTACTTTATGAGATTGTGTGTGGGGACGAAAATTGTCTGTCCGTCCGTCCTTGTGTCTGTACGCGCCTTAACTCAAATACGCTTTTTCGGATTTTCATGAAACTTGGAAAAGACATTTACAATGTCCATGGGAAGAACCCTGTTGATATTGAACCAAATCGGTTCACCGGTACCGGAATAATGCCCAATTTAGTGCGTTTTATGTTAATATGTAAGAAGTCGCGATAACTCAGATATGCTTTATTGAATTTTCCTGAAACTTTGTATACCCATTTACAATGTACATGGGAAGACGTTTACTGATATTAGACCAAATCGGTTGACCGGTACCTGAGTAAAATCCAATTTACTGTCCATTTTAAAGACGCGGTAACTCAAATACGCTTTGCCGGATTTTTATGAAACTTGGTATAGGCCTACACATATATAATGTCCATGGGAAGACGTCTATTGATATTGGATAAAATCGGTTGACCTTTTTCGGAGTAATGCTCGATTTAGTGCCTATTTTATGGTGATATACGTATTCGAAAGAATTTATGAAATGCAAATCAGTTATCATGACAACATAGCCTATTATTTTACTGTGACCTTATAAGGCTTTGGCAATTAAAATACAGTTAGCTATGACAAATAACACTATTGCTTTACATGCGCATATCCAACTAGACCGTTAGACTGACCCAGGTGGCCGAGATGGTAACATCTTGGCCTCACATTCAAATCCCGAAACCGGCCAATTTGACTTTTTTTTGTTTGTATTCTGCATATCATAATTGCAATTATAACTGTTTAAATAAAAATATGCTGGCACTTTGTTACATCAGTTTACCTGATTTTATTTACAACACAAATGAAAAGCGCAGTTCATCTGTACACAATAAGCAAATGATTAATTATAAAGCATTAAAAACCAAACCCTTTAGAGTGGTTACTTTCTTTTAAACGCATCTGGTTTTTTATAATAATTTCAGGCGTCATAAAATAAAACAATAGTGCCACATGTAGGCCTATGAGGCTGAGTATTTTAATATTACTTACGATCTTCATTTTCCGTCATTCATTCAAAGTATGCAATTCTTTATTATAGCAGAACGTTATAGTTGCTTGTTTCCTTTTCTATAACTTCAAGAGAGGTATACATTTCTTTACAAATAGGTCAATCTTTTACACAGTTGTTTCTGCGATGTTAACTGTTTCAAACTGATTTGTTTTAAAACAAATTGTTGCCAACCCAAAGAGCCTGAATTCCGCTACATAAGAAATTACCAAAAAAGGTTCTGAATACCGTTCTAAGCACAAGCGAACTGAGATTATTTTCCTTTTACAATTTATGCTTCAAATAACAATAAGCGTCATACGATCTTACATAGATGTAAACATAGATGTAGATATCTCGTTCTGCAGATCGTATGTTGGGCGATGCTCAAGGATATAGAACACGTCAGATCAGAATAAAAATGCATGATATAAGAACAATATACAAAACTGTAAGCTGCCAAAGTTAAAATTCATATTTTAGAAGGTGTTAGTTATTACAAATTCCTTGAGAGATCTTTTGAAGATTTGCATTTGCTTTTAATACACAATAATTTAATGTTTCTTGAAAGCTTATTGTAAATCTGAATTGCAGAATAATAAGCACCCTTCTGAAAGAGTTTTAATGAATTAGCTGGTATAGGCTTATATGTAAATCATTCATGTTTCTAGTTGTACGCCCATGTACACTGTAATTAGTTTAACACATGACCGAGTATATATTATACTCCCCTGTGAGAGTGAGGACTTAGCAGTTTACAAGACTATATTTTTTCTTTCCACATATTATTCTTATTGTACGTTTTTGTAATCTAAATATTTTCTCCCTATGGGATGAGTTGCCCCAGAATATGATTCCGTATCTCATTACAGAGTGAAAATATGCAAAATATACCATAAGTAACGCATCCTGTTGTAACATATCATTCAAAATTCTTAAAGCGAAACACGCTGAACTCAGTTTTGGACTTAACATTTTAATGCGTGTGGTCAATTTGTAGTCCTAAGAATTTTATGTTGCTAATTTCTTCTATGTCGGCCGCGGTGGTCTAGAGGTAGCGTGCCCGCCTCTAGATCCGCAGGGCGTGGGATCAAACCCGGCCGCGGACGATGGATTTTTCAGGACGTAAAATCCTGGGCACGGAGTCCTCCGGGAGGGACTTTAAGATGGGGGTCCCGTGTCGTAGATTTACGGCACGTAAAAGAACTCCAAGCCTAAATTAGAGCCTCTGGACAAAATTTCTCGGCCCTTTCACGTCCAAGAAATACTTAGTTTCCAGAGGGGGGTTGCGAGGCGATGGGCTTACCACCTGTCCCTCTACCCTCTCTCGGAAAATAAGCATATTAAAATTAGTATAGGTAATGAAACCTTCATTGGAGGCCCCTTCGCCCCACCTGGGGATCATAGGGTACCAGATACAGATACAGAATTTCTTCTGTGGTTTGTGTTTGGTAATTAATTATAATGTTTGAGATACATCTATGTTTTGTTCGAAATTGAATAAAGTGCCATTTTATTAGCTTTTCTTGATAAATTCCCCTATTTACATTCTTTTTTCCTAGGACCGCGGGTCGCTGTGTAGTAATCTCTTACTTCAGGTGCGGGCAGGTATGGCAGATGCCCATGTTAGCCAGACAAGGCCATCAGAACTTATGAATGAAGCACCGAGCGCCTGTTTGGCCGTCTCGACGCTTGGCGTGCTGCTGCAACCGCAACAACTCTGGCGGAGCGATTCAGTTTTCGTTTGAATCTCGAACGCGTAGCAAGCAACAGGCTGTGGCGGGATGAATGGGAGAGACGTCGGGTCGCGTGCGTTCTCATTGGTGAGCGTGTGAATTTGTGCTAAAATGAGTGTCTTAAGAACAGATTATCTTATTGAATTATTATGTCATTTCAAAGTTAGGTTCCCTGGAACTCAGTGAAATGCTCACGATGTGGAACGAGACGAACTCTAGCTGTAATGCTACGGAGGAGAGTGCTGTGTCTGTTAATGCCAGTGTCTCGAGTGGTTCCGATAGTGTTTTTGAAAGTGGCTTGATAGTTCCACTGTATGTAGTTATTTTTGTGTTGGCAATCGTGGGAAACTCTCTCGTGCTCATCACACTTGCACAAAACAAAAGAATGCGGACTGTCACCAACGTATACCTCCTCAATCTGGTAAGTCCACTCTCTCAACATTGTATTTTTCTATTCCAGAAACACGAAACTCCTATAGACTTCAGGTTGTTCTTAAAAATAGGCGAAATGAAAAAAAATCGCACTTATATAACCTAAAATGGCGTTAATTTTTACGTGTTACGGCAGGTCGTCATTTAATGGGGAATGCTGCGTACATTCGATCTCATCTCGAATAGTGTAGACAATCTGGTGACGGTGATTATTAGGGCAAGGCATTTCATGATTTTGCATATTTTTTATAATAAGGTTAAAAGGTAGCTCGAATATATATAAATGTGTTTAATGAAATAATTGATTAAACAAGGGCAATTTGTTTTTTCCATTTTTTGCTTTATTTTGCATTTTTCGTAATTTTTCAGCGATAGGTCATTCTTTGGCAATTTTTATGTCATTTTCGGCATTTTTAGGTAATTTTAGGCATTTTTGGTCATGTTTCAGTGGAGGTAGAGAGGAGCTTTCCCAAGTACAAATCATTACTTTCAGACAACAGACAATCGTTTTTATTTGAGAATCTCCACCGTGTTCATCGTTCATTTTAATTCAGGTTTATTGTAAACACCATAGCAGTTTGTCTTGTAGGAATAAAGAATTATTTATTTTTAAATGGCATATTTGCTAGGGGTAATTTGATGGATTTGCCAGTTCAGAAAGAATTTATTTTTCTTTAAGGGTGTACAAGTACTGTAGTATAAATTTACGGCACCCAAGCCAAGCTCCGCCGTTTTGTTAGGTTAGGAACGTTTATGTTAGTTTAGGAGCGATATACTGAATAGCACGAGGTTTATTATGTCTCACATTGAATTTCTTCTGTGACAAAACCCTAAACCCCACCTTCACAGGCGGGCCTCATTAGAGAGGAGCCTAGGGTGCAGCATAAAACTATTTTTTCCCTTTTTAAAATTTTGTGTCATTTTCCACTATCTTTAGGCCATAAATGCATTTTTATTTTGCATTTTTTTTTTTTTTTTTTTACTATTTTATGGTCATTAAATGCCTTTCCCTAGTGACTATGGTGTTGCCACGTGTCACTAAACTAAACTAACCTTATTTATCCTAACCTAATATAAACCTAGAGTTACTAAGCTCCCGCTTCTAGTTCCCGCGTGTAAAGCTAATCCGTAGCTCTTTAAATGCATCTCTTCATGTTTGCTTGCCTGGCAGTTATTTTTTTTTTTTTTCAGGACAAACACTAAAAACAATTAGTTTTAGAAATGGCGTCCCACATTTCAGTTCCATAAGTGACGTGTGATTGGATCAGTAAGAAATATATTAATTTAGCAGTGAAAGTGGGGACCAGTTTATTTAAATATATAATCCTGTGAAAACTGACTTGCCTGTTTTATCAATGTGTTGGTTCCATGTAAACGTCATTCCGAATAAGTTGCTAATATTAGACTAATTTATAACAAATTGCAAATAATGATTTGTGTTGTATCCGAAAGTTATTAATGCTCATTTGAATTTATCTGCAGATTTAATTGAGGAAAATAAGTAACAATTTTGTTTGCTGCATTTTGCGTTTGAGATTCTAGAGTAAGCGAATTTTTATTCGCAAATACTGATGTCTCGTTAGCATATTGTACGAGGGTGGATCGAAAAGTAACGCACAATATATATATATATTACAAAAAGTTTAATTGGTACAATTACAAACAAATGCACATATGAAGGGACATCTTTTGTTTATTTTTGTATATAGTCGCCAAGTTTCTCAACACATTTCTTCCATGTGATACAAGCGATGCTTGCCGTAAATGACTTTGATTGCTGACACAGATCCGGCATATCATTGGTTTCCCGTTATCAGCTCTGCCACTGCAGTTAGGTTAGGGATACTGATATTACAGTTGATCACTATAAAGTTTACAATCCCAGTCTTGTTTCTGGATCACGTGACCCGTGCGCAACTCTGCCAGTCTCAATTCTCGCCTTTCCTGCTATTTACAGGTTACCAGTGTGTCGGACACTTTCCAGAAGAACTATTTGGACTAAACATAGGTTTATTTCATCTTCATACAAACGGGGACTTTTGGTTACATTTCTTTTTTACCATTCAGCCCCTTGATTACTAAACAAACATTCTATAACTATTTCTACCTATTACTTAAAAACAACAACCAAGAATACTATATATTATTTCCTACTTCACTCGAATTTATACTGTTACTATAGAAGAACTAATTTACTAAGTGTTTTATGAATAACATAACAAGCGATTTTCTCCTTTATTCTTATATACATGTTAAATACATTATCCATAGATGAAATCCAACGCACGGGCCTAGACGGCCGTTCGTGCTTTTACTATGCACAAGGCAAAAACAAACAAAAGAAGAGAAAAGTAACATTAATAATACAAAACAATATACTACGATAACTTATTTAATAATGCTATATAAAGATGAAGAAAAGAAAGAAGACAAAAAGTTGTATATGACAATAATAATACAATAGTAATAGTGCGTAGTCATGGAAACCATCCACGACTGTCTCAGTTATAAACAGACGTTCAAATATGAATGATTAAATCCAAGATGACGATGAAACAATCATCAAACCAAATGCTGTCACAGACTTCATCATATTTATGTAGTCCTTCACTAAACATCCGTACGTATTGCAGTAGTAGACCCTACGCATTCAGTTGTCTCAGCCGTATTATTCATGAAACGAGTGGCTTATAATAAGAGCTTAGACAAATAGGCTAATACGAAAACAAGAAATCAAGCGGAAAATATGCGTAACAGCAATGATGTGTACGTGGGGGATAAGAGAATTCACGGGAATACAGCACTATGTCACTCACACACATGCCTGTGGCCCTGTGCCGTGTAGTAGCTACACCGATACAGTATGGAATGTCGTTACGGGCAAAAACTAATAGTGTTGTCAAGTTAAGCAAACAGTATCACGAGATTCCACATTAAATATTGTTATAGAGGCATATTATGTCATGCCGAAATTAAGGGTTGTAAAAAGGCGACTCCGCTTTGTGTTTCCAGCGCACAATCCGAGGTCTTTCAGACATTCATGAAATGATATCTGCTAATATTCTATTTCACAACGTAGAAATTTTGGGGGTCCACCGCTGTGACGTAGGGGATGCGTTCGTTCCTCTCACGGCCCGGGTTCGAATTCTGATCGGGACAAGTTACCTAGGTGGGGGTTTTACCTCACCTGTCGGGTATCTTTAGGCCCTTGTGGTCCCCGGATTTCATCTGGCCGTCATTATCATCTTCATCCCATCCTCGCCTTGTTCGGAGTGAGTGCGTGTGTGTGAATGGTGTGTCTCGTCCTATGTGTTCGTGTTGTCTCGGAGGTGGCCCCGGCATTGGGCTGATCACTCATCCGAGGAGGCCCTCCATGCCCTTGTCTGGTCAAAAAAGTATGTATGTCATCCGTAGATAATCCCTCTCCCGACAGGTCGCGGCCCTGTAAGGCCCGGGTGGCTTGGGTCGCTTAAATCCTAAAAGGGAGAGGTAAAACTAAGATAAAGAAAGAAAGATTATTATATTTATTAATGAATGTTGTAGTTTGATGATAAGGTTACCAAATCAACATTTGGAGGGAATTTGGAATCAACATTAAGGAATTGAGGGATCGCTTTGTCTGTTATGTTGGAAAAGTCCATTCTGCAGACAAATCAGAAAAAAATTCAACGAAAGGATAAGATTTCCCTTAAAATGGCCAGTAGAGAATAAAATGCTGAAAAGCAACATAAAAACAGGCTATTTTTGTTCGTTTTGAGGCGAGACGAATTTATACCACATCCTGCATTGTGTGTGATGACATTTCACCAACTTCCGAGCCGTAATTAAGCCGTAACATATGTGGAAATACATCCCCAGCCTCGTAGAGCAGTGTTTCTCAACCCGCGGCTCAAGAACCAAACTACTCTTCAATTAACTTGGATATAATCACAGAACGGCATGCTGGGAAATGTACAGTCACATTTAATGAGGACAGGGATTGCTTCAATAGGGAACATTATTGGTGTTGAACATTGAATAGGGTAAGACATTGAAGAAAAACACAGAAATATTGCCACTTTTAAAATTGTTTATAATTAAGGAATCGCGCACAATGTGCATTATCTTAACCTGACTTAACCCACTGACAAACATCCAGTCCTGAACCCGGGAAAGGGATTTTTCACTACTGAAAAATCGCCGGCACGGCCGGGAATCGAATCCGGGCCGCCGCAGTGGAAGGCAGGCGCGCTACCGACTCACCCACGGCGACGGACTTTAAAATTCTTTATGATAAGTTATTCCTCGCTGACCAAAGCGTGGCTTATTGTAGTTCTCTCAGATCAATATCCTTACATTAATTTGCTGTTTAGTTTAAAAAATCTGATGTGAAAGTCACATAACTTCTTCTGCCCAAATAAAAGTTTGCAGCATTTACGCTAATTATGCTATAAATATCTTATAGCCCCTTCTTTGAATGTTGCGACTAAAAACGCAGGCTATGGGGGAAAAAAAACAAGTGACTGCAAACGTTTATTGAACTTTCCGCTGTTAAGAATAATTTACGAAATTTATCAAATATTCCCCTCAGATATTTATTTACTGTAAGCAGGGCCAACAGTACATTTTTCTCACTTCACGTGCTTATATAGAATAAAATGCATTAATGTCCGCGTATTGAGTTGTTCACCAGGCAAGTTGGTAGGTTACAACCACCCTTCAGAGAATGTTTTTGAAATGGTATAAGCAAACCATGTACAAAATTTTAAGGAAATTGTTAGAGCCGTTTATGAGAAAATAGCAAAAAACAAAATATTCTTCATGTAAAGTCCCCTTAAATATAAGAAAAGGTTGTCGCCAATCTTCACAGCCTCAGAAGGTACCTGACCCAAATACAAAATTTTGTTTTCGTACGATTTACAAGAAGCCGTATTGCAAAAAGCACGTGTTCACAGTGGGTTGCTTATAACTACCCTTCAGAGAATTTGTTCGAAAAAATGTTCCAAATAAAAGTTTTAGCTCTTGGTACAAGCAATCCATGCGCAAAATTTAAAGAAAATCGTTCGAGCCGTTTTCGAGAAAATCGCGAAAAACGAAAATTTCTTCATGTAAAGTCCCCTTAAAAATAAGGGAAATTTGTCGTCAATCTTCGAATCACATCTTCAGAAGGTACCTGACCCAAATACGAAATTTTGTTTTCATACGATTCTCCGTTTCGGAGCTAGCCTGTTCACAAACTTCCACACAGACAGACACACACACACAGAGACATGTTTCCAAAAATAGTATTTTTGGATTCAGGGGGCCTTGAAACGTGTATATATGCTAAAAACTCAACTTCGAATTTGGAGGTCGAAAACAATACTTCCTCTACCTATAACTTAGTACCTATGGTACGGGCAGAGGAAGTAAAAAACTCACTTTGATGAGTAACATATCTAGACGAGGTGATCTGGGACCAGAGGTGTACAAAACTAGCTTTCACCTTGCCCAAACCCAAGGCTTGTAAACTACAGAGGTAGCGTATTCCGGCGAGTTTATAGGACAGGGGGTTGCGGCGAGCAGGCGAGTGTGTGACGTCACAAGATTCCAGATCTCGCAATTTTCAGTTTTTACTCAGTCTAGAAAATCTTACACCGCGTGATTAAACTCGTAACCTTTAATTAACCCGTGGTCGGATGCCTGTGAAATTTATACAGAAATAATCTACACACATCAGCCCTACTGATGGTTAAAACAGAGCCTTAAAAAAGCGGACACGAATGTTTTTAATTCATTTTATAAACATCACCCGTTACACAAAATTCATGGAGGGAGAAGCAAATTTCACTATGCGACAATTTTTTGTATTTTTGTGTCCCGAAAAAACTTCAAGCGAGAAAGTTTTAGTGAAATAATTGAATTTTAATACAAATGAAGTTCCAGCCCCATATCTCGAATGGTTTACGAGTAATTGAGTGGTAATTATTCGGGCGCTTCAAGGTGTCAGAATGATTTGGCGCTTCAAGCATGGTGCCGCTGACAAAGCTTCTACCTACTGATCTCGGCCGCTTGAACGCAGTCTTTTAGGATAGATATTACCAGTACATACTGTTTTTAATAATACAAATGGAAGGTGCTTTAGAAAGTGCAATTAACTGAACCATTATGCCGGGCAAGATATGTGCTGTGGCAGTGTGTAACAGTAATTTTGTAGATTGTAGAAAACAGCTAAGATGTGAACTGTTCTGTTATTCAAGTTACTTAAATGTTCCTCTGATTCTACAGCATTTGTCTTTAAAATCTTGTAAAAATCTCCCAAAGGATCTAGATTTGAATAGAAATTATATAATACAGGTAGGCCTATATAACAGCTAAAGGGTGATTTGTTCTAATATTTTGTTGCCTAGAAAATATTCCTCATTCTAGAGGTTATGTTAGTATAATTTGATGAAAATTTGTTAAAGAATGTATCCTATATTTGTATAGAAATTGTACCTTATAATAAGGGTAGAAAACAACTACGGGAATTTTTATGTATCAATATTAACATGTACAGTACTAATGTTATTATTACATTGCGTAGACTATTGTAGAGTATTAATTTGTGTTAATATTGTAATCAAAGCAATACATTTATATTAATAATAATTTTCTCCGGGTTATATGGGGTAAGTTATGTAGGTAATGATTGGTGAAACACGGCCAAAAATGTACATCTGTATACAAATTATGTGACGACAGATATAATATAAGTTAGACCTAATAAACGAAGGGATGGTTTGTGAATTGCAGGGCAGGGAAACTTTCATGAGCAGCACAACGAAAAGAGGCGCAGGATCTTTAAAATCGACGTCTCAACATAAAAAAAAAGGACACAAATTGCTTCGCAATGCATTCTACATAAATCACACAATATTTCAAAGGATTTTTCCATGAAGTATTCATTAAAAAGTATCATCGTCTTGCCCTAACTATAACCCGATAGCATGCTCTTAAAGCCTCGGCAATTCAATTTTAACTGTAATACGTTTTCATGTTGATAAATTATATTAAAATATGAAAAGGGCGTAACAAGGTATTAAACTAATAAGGCATTTGATAAGGTAATTAGAAATAAAAGTTACTAGCACAAAGGATCAAAAAATAAAATAAATAATTCAACAAATATCTAAATAACAGTAGTGCAGATTTACAAGATTAGGAAAAAGTTTAATTCATTCTTTTTCCCCAGCGGGTCAATCTTTCAGTATGGGTACAAGTAGCCAGTTAATATCCTTTATTTTTGAGTCCACGATTAAAATATTTAAGGATTTTTATGTAATTGCTAGTAGGCCTATTTTATAGAATAAAAAAGACCTCTGTACCGTTCCGGTAGCTTTATCGCCTTGAGTAATTACCACTCTATTACTCGTAAACCATTCAAAATATAAACGTGGTACTTGATGTATAATAAAATTCAAATATTTCCCTAAAGCTCACATGCTTGAATCATTTTCTGGTCACAGAAATAAAAAAATTGTCGCATAGTCAAATATGCTTCTTCCTGAACATTTCACGGTCGTCACAAATCACTCCGACACAGAAGCGCCTGGAATAATTACCACTCAATTACTCGTAAACCATTCGAGATATGGGGCTGGAACTTCATTTGTATTAAAATTCAATTATTTCACTAAAACTATCTCGCTTGAAGTTTTTTTGGGACACAAAAATACAAAAAATTGTCGCATAGTGAAATTTGCTTCTCCCTCCATGAATTTTGTGTAACGGGTGATGTTTATAAAATGAAATAAAAACATTTGTATCCGCTTTTTTAAGGCTCTGTTTTAACCATCAGTAGGGCTGATGTGTGTAGATTATTTCTGTATAAATTTGACAGGAATCCGACCACGGGTTAATTAAAGGTTACGAGTTTAATCACGCGGTGTAAGATTTTCTAGACTGAGTAAAATCTGAAAATTGCGAGATCTGGAATCTTGTGACGTCACACACTCAAGTGCTGCGATTGGTCTATCCCGGAATACGCAACCTGTATAGTTTACTGATCTTGGCCCAAACCCGCTTGGAAGCCAGGCAAGCAAGTTGCGAGCGTCGCAACCAGCAAGCAGGCAGGTTTCTTTAGACCCGAATGGGTTGGGTTCAACCACCAGGTTATGAAGAGCTTGTGACTTGTGACTCATAGCGACAGTATTTCATTCCATCGTAGCAATCTGGCTTGCTCTCTTGTCAAGCAAGTTAAAAGCTGTGGCTGGTTGCAGAGTTACAAAGGGGCATGCAAGCTACATTCGGAATATGTACACCTCTGTCTGGGACTGAGCATTCCACTCGTATAGTTTCCAGCAAGGGAAAACAATATTTATTGAGGAGAACATACTTAGAAAATTATAAATATCAAATTCCGCACAACCTTTCGCGGCAGGGTTACCCAAGAAGCCAGATCACTACGTGAGAAATATATTAGAGGGACTTCTCCATTTTCTTTTTGTAGTTCACGCTCTCTAAAGTCGGCCTAGGTGACGCAGTTAGTATCGTGCTGGCTTTCTGTGCCCAAAGTTGTAGGTTCGATACTGGCCCAGGTTGATGACATTTATGTGTGCATAAATGTGTGTGCATAAATGTGACAGGTCCATGTCAGTAGATATTTACTGGCATGTAAAAGAACTCCTGCGGGACAAAATTCCGGCACACCGGCGATATTCAGAGGCCTAAGTTGCATTACATCTCCGTCGTTAAATGAACATATACCAACCAATCAACGCTCTTGTCGGACTAGTATCTCTGTATCTGGTACCCTATGATCCCCAGGTGGGGCGAAGGGGCCTCCAATGGAGGTTTCATTACCTATACTAATTTTGACATGCTTATTTTCCGAGAGAGGGTAGAGGGACAGGTGGTAAGCCCATCGCCTCGCAACCCCCCTCTGGAAACCAAGTATTTCTTGGACGTGAAAGGGCCGAGAAATGTTGTCCAGAGGCTCTAATTTAGGCTTGGAGTTCTTTTACGTGCCGTAAATCTACGACACGGGACCCCCAGCTTAAAGTCCCTCCCGGAGGACTCCGTGCCCAGGATTTTACGTCCTGAAAAATCCGTCGACCGCGGCCGGGTTTGATCCCGCGCCCTGCGGATCTAGAGGCGGGCACGCTACCTCTAGACCACCGCGGCCGACTTGTCGGACTGGTAACACTCTGAAAAATCGCATTTTACCGACGTAGGCAGAAAAAATTGCATACAACTGCATTTAAAGTCGTCACATGACAATCTATAAACAAAATCCAGATATCATTGACCAATCACACCAACTTCAACATGGATTGAAGCATTTAATTGCTCATAAAACAACAAATTTAAGCCAACACGTTTCTTTATGATATTCAGAAACTTTAGCAGGGTTTTTTTTTTGCAAAACACGGTAGCCTACTTCATCATATAACAAATAATATAAGCCAACAACTTTTCACATTGCTTACCATGGATGCACCAGCATTTAAATGCAATATATTCCTTCTCATAGTCTACTGCTGCCGTGATGTTACTAGCAGCAGCTTCAATTAAATGTTTCTGGTTTGGATTGAAATTTTCTCTGGATTATCACTCGTATTTCCACAAGTTTTCATAAATACTGGACTCGTGCAGAAGCACGTACACTGTGAAATACATTGTGCAATTCTATCCTAGGATTTATGTGTAGATTGTCAGGTGTCTGAGATAATTACTGTACATGGTATGATGGATAGGATTTGTAATTTTCGTGCCATATGAATGAATTTTCTTGCATTTTGGCATGCATGTCCCTTGTATGTGTAAGGATATTTATTTTTTATCACATTTCAAGATGGCGGCCGATGTAACTGATGAATAGTAGATCTAAGATTTTTTGGGGAAAGAGGTCTACTATTTACAGAACTACCATGTTATATAGGCCTACATATTGTGTTTAGTGACGTAATAGCGCCAGAAGACAATTTAATGTGTTTGTTAAAAATCTCAATTTAGTAATTAATAGGGCCCGGATTTGTATGTAAAAAAATGTTTTTTTTTCCTGATGCGTACATTCCTAAAACAAAGTTTAGTATGCAAATCTAGGTCCGACAAACGCAAATTCCAAATTTTATTTCACATACAAATACATATTTTACAAAAAAAGTTATGTGAATAAATATTTTCGATATTTTCTCCATAAATACATATTTTAGTACTTTTCCGGGGTTTTTATGTAATTTTTTCCCTGATGCTCATATCCAGATCCGATAACCTCTAATTCCAAATTTTATTTTACATAAATACATAATTTTTACCAAAAAGTTATGTGAATAAATGTTTTTTTTAAATATCCTCCATAAATAAATATTTTAATACTTTTCCTCATTCTCTCGTAACATTTTACAACAAAAATTTCTATCTCGAAAGAATTCAATAATAATGCTGCACTTGCAATTAGGTGAGAGTGATTCACTTGCACTTGCTTATCGGGGAAGAACAGAACCCAATCTCAAGAACCGTGTTGTAATATGCAGATCATTTTGAAGCATTTGCATCTGTAGTAAGTGAACTGGACAAAGACGATGCCCCTGCAATTGAGATTATTCAGCATTTAATATGTGATACTACTTTAAAATGTGACTTGGCTTTCATATCGGCTAATTTTGATTCACTCAATAAAGAAACTGGAAACTTCTGTAGATTTATTGAGTAATTCAGTTAAAGAAATACAGCATGTTGAAAGGCAACTTAACACTACCTCAGGTTCGAAAATAGAAGTTCTTAGAACATAATTTAAAGGTATGTTTGAGAAAAATGGTGACTACGAAACCCTCTACGAAGTCGCTCAAGTTTTGGAAGGGTAGAACATAAGTGAACTTGATAGTGTGTGGGTTAGTGGTATATCCCTCTACAAATATGCAAGGTTAACTTCGTGTGAGTAGAACGTACCTTTTCTCAATATTAGGCATTATTCTCGTATAATAGGCAAGGATTTGTGATCCATAATCTGGAGATGACATTTGTTGTGCACTGCAAATCCAATCAACATTTTACATCTGATGTTGGCGACTTTCAATATAATTTGTTCTAGTAAGTTACGAACATTCTGGTGTTTTTTTTTCTTTTTTTTTTTCAGATTTTCTTTTTAGTTTTAGCACATATTTTTTAAATTTTAGCACATAATATTTTAAACATTTTTAGCACATAGAAATTAAATATTTTTATGTTTTTTAGTACATACAAATCCGGGCCCTAGTAATTAAAGCATCCTGTGTACTCATACTACAAAAGAACGCATACATGAGTGAAAGCATAGGTTATCTTTCTCGTGTAGGCCGCCGGCGTTGTCTTGCGGTTAGCGTCGCTGACTACAGATCCGTCGGCCCGGGTTCGATTCCCGGTACCTTCTCGGATTTTTCTGAGGTAGGGACGTCTGGAACGGGGTGCACTCAGCCTCATGTTTTTAAGTGATGAGCTACTTGATACAGAAGTAGTGGCTCCGGTCATGGAAACCACTATTAATTATCCCAGGTTTAAATCCCGTGGCGGTCAATTTGACATGTTTTTTTTCCTCATGGTTTCCCCAGTGGTAAAGCATATTTACATACCATGAATCATCCTCACCATTTGATCCTGTATCATATCCATTTGAATTATAACGTTATTAGAATGTATAGAAATATCCGCCTATATACCACTAACAAGATGAAGCAATAGATGAAGCAGATCAGGAAATATAAAAAATATTGAATTGAAAACGCACTTTTTTGAATGATAGTTTTTATTATGTTATCTGTTAGACTTGGTGGCTAAATATAATTGTATCTTATGAAAGCAATTTTTGTGCCCAGGTTAAGGCTATAGTGAAATAACAGTGAGCTCAGCTATTATTTCCAATTGATGAAACTATTCAATAGTTGTATATAGTATCTTATAGTATCTTATGTAATTTATAAGTTAAAATTAATATGCTTAAAATTGAATTATATGAATTATAATATATACACTAGCTTCTATCAGTCTATAAGATTGAAATACCGTATTTTACGGACCATAAGACGCACTTTTTTACTTTGAAAACAGAGCCTTGAAAGTTGGGTGCGTCTATTGGTCTGGAGTACATTAAAAAAAATTAAAATTATGGTAAATATTGCCGGACGATGATTGTTACAAATTTTGGCAGACGTTAGGCCAACTTCAGTGCACTTGTCACAATCGTAAAATGAGAGTATTCAATGCGAAAATAAAGGAATGTTGAGTTCTTTTATACCAAAGGAGTAGTCTCTGCCGGGTGGTTTAAATGAAGGCAATGACCTCTAAATAGCCTTGTCCCATTACACTTACCATATGCTGAATTGAGGATTAGAGGGTGTAAAAGTATTTCCAGTCTTTCATGGGAAATCAGTTCAGTTGTTAAAATTTACGCGATGCCATCTGTACAGAAGAGATTTTCGTACAACGGATGTTTTAAGTTAGAAGTGATTTACACTGATTTAATTGTACAATTTGTTTAAGCAATGAAGTATATTATTCCCTTCAAAAATTTTGGTTTAGAATCACATTAGATTTCTTTTCCTTTAAATTTCCATCCTGAAATCAAGGTGCGTCTTATGGTCCGTAAAATACGGTAAATATGCTTGTCGCTTTGCCTATAATTGTTTATGTTTAGTGAAGAAACAATATGTTGCTGAATAAGCACTTTATGCTATCAGTGCATAAAATTAAACAAATCAGCATAGCGTTATGCGTTTCATTTTTTAAAAGACTTTTCGTAGAAGTGTGTGTCCAGAGGTAGAATTGAAATTTATAGTATATTGCGATACATGTGCCGTAAGGCACGTTTACGGGTCGAGGAAACAGATTGAAAACCCGAGGCGCAGCCGAGGGTTTTTAAGTTTTCGAGACCCGTAAATGCCTTTACGGTCCGTGTGTTGCATGCTATTTTTTGCACGACGGTTACTTATATCAATTTAATTATATTAATTGTGATATTATCTGAAAATATTATGTAAATACATTCTTGAAAATAGATGTTTATTTCAGAAAGTGATTCGCATGTGTTTGTTCTTATGGGAACCGAATATTTGTCCTGGGGGCTTTGGCCATAAAGGCTTGTATTATGAAGTGAATCGTAATGAATAATGACGTGGCGCTTGGACCGTAAGTAATTTAACCTCATCGCAACGCCCTTAGCAACACGATTGTGTGGGAATGTCAACTTACGATCCATGTAAACAACTTTCGTAAGTAACACTTACTAGCTAAGGAGTGCAAAAAGATATTATCCGTGTTGTTTTCTTGTTCGTTCAAAGTAGTAGACAGTCTTGAGGCTGGAACTTCCTAATTAGCTTCAGTCTTCAGTTGCTTGTGCGTTGTTGATATTGAGATGCATTTCGATGTATAAAAGGTTACATCATCTTCAGTCATTCCTAGAATTGATATATAATTGTATTAATTTTAAGTTTAAATTTGAATTAATATCAGTTGAAATTTACTCCATAAAAATACACCAATAATAGAAACAATTGACAACCATTAGTTCCATGGCCTACCCTCATATGGCCTCGTAGCTAAGAGGAGTATAAATATAGCTGAAATATTATATATATATATATATAAGCATAGGCGTACCGAGGGGGGGGTTTGGGGGTTTGAACCCCCCCCCCCCCCCATTGATTAAAAAACGGAAAATTGTATGATTTTTAAAGTCTGCCCATAAATTACTTAATACAAGTATAAAGCGTGGGAAGCTTAAAACTCGTTATTTTGCGTCTTAATTTTTAAAATTTTCCGGGGGAGTGGGGGGTATTCTATACCCCCCAGATATTATAACCCCCCCCATATGGTCGGCCTGGTTAGGCCTATGTATATAAGTTAGCCTATATACTTACTTTAACCCCTTCAGACCTTACAATAATTTTTTTAAACAATATAATATATTAATTATTATTTCCAAAAATCCAAATTATGTATTGACTTTGGAATGTTACATCCTTGTGGTCTTGGTCGATTTGTTTCGTAGGCAACCAATAAAGAGATGTAACTAAATCAGGAATGCGTGAAATATCAAATGACCAAATATGTAAAATAAAGGGGGAAACACTCTATCACAATGCAAACTTACATTTTACCTTCGAGTGGCGCAATGCAGGGGCATTCCAGTTTGTTTACACTTCACATGCTAATAAACAAAGGAATTACAAGCCTAGAAATAACGCGGACTAGAGTTGGCTACTCGACTGCATAAGAATGAGTTCACTCTATGGAGAGGATATGAGAAAGAAATCCACCCTCTGGCCTGTACAAACGATAACCTGCATATATCCACGAAAGTGAATAAAAAGTTAAAGGAAAACAAAAGGGGATCTAGTTTTAATTAAAAATGAAGAATACGTAGGAAAAACACTTCATTCCATAAATGAAAATGTTATCGAAGAAATAAGTAAAGACCCTCTGAAAAAGTTCAACTTATTAAAAACGATATGAAAGAGTCAGATTTAATCTTGAATGGAACTGACATCCAAAAGCACCCGTCCTTAGGGGCCAAATAAAGACACAGTACAAGATCTCAGGAAAACTGAACATATACAAAAAATACACAATAATAAACTCCTTGGACTTGATCAATAAAATAAAACATACAAAATATAGTAAAAGCAAAGATATTCTATCACACGATTTCCAAAACCTTTACACCAATATTCCTGTTAAACAAACACTAGAAATAATTGAAAGTAATCTACTAAAAAGTACAGAAAATTTCCTAGTGTCTGAACAAATAAATAGATTGACTGCAATAAAACTATTCTAAATTTAACGAGAAAATACACCTATTAGCAGAAATATACTTACAAAATAATGAAGAATATATCCACAACTAATAAAAAAGTGGCATAAACACTAACCATAGATATGTAGATGAAATTAGGAAAA
Source organism: Ectobius pallidus (assembly GCA_964059195.1). NCBI lineage: Eukaryota > Metazoa > Arthropoda > Insecta > Blattodea > Ectobiidae > Ectobius > Ectobius pallidus. The sequence continues at coordinate 208,741,189 of CAXKWD010000002.1, forward strand.
ACAAATCTGATGTGAAAGTCACATAACTTCATTTTATCATGAAATATTACTTCAAAAATTGGATCATTATAGGTTCGATAATTTAACACTTAAGTGGTTCAAATCATATCTTTCTGATAGAACTCAAAAGGTAATAATAAATGGAAATGAATCTAACTTAGGGGTTGTTAAGAATGGGGTACCTCAGGGATCAATACTAGGACCTTTGCTCTTTTTAATTTTCATTAATGACTTGCCCTATAACTTAAGTGACGAATCAAAGGTATTGCTCTTCGCAGATGATACTAGTGTACTTGTAACAGGAACGTCACAAGAACATTTATCAAGAACAGCTACAAAGGCTTTTCACGAGTTAAACACGTGGTTTTTAGCTAATAAAATGACACTTAATATTGATAAGACCCATTTTATACAATTTAGGACAAAAAACAGATGTATCTCAAATCTTGAAATTAATTATGGAACACAAATCATACAAGAAATTAGCAATGTAAAATTGTTAGGACTGCAAATTGACCAAAATCTTGATTGGAAGACACACATAGAAATGATAAGTCCAAAACTGAGTTCAGCGTGCTTTGCTTTAAGAATTTTGAATCATATATTAAAACAGGATGCATTACTTATGGTATATTTTGCATATTTTCACTCGGTAATGAGGTACGGGATCATATTCTGGGGCAACTCTTCCCATAGGGAGAAAATATTTAGATTAAAAAAGCGGGCAATAAGAATAATACGTGGAAAGAAAAAAAGGGAATCTTGTAAACCGCTATTTGAAAAATTAAAAGTCCTCACTCTTACAGGGGAGTATATATACTCTGTTATGTGTTATGTAGTGAATAATATTGATAAATTTCAAACTAATTTTAGTGTACATGGACGTACTACCAGAAACATGAATGATCTACACAGACCAAATAACTCGTTAAAACTCTTTCAGAAGGGTGCTTATTATTCTGCAGTACAGATATATAATAAGCTTCCAAACAACATTAAATTATTATGTATTCAAAGAAAGAGCAAACCTTACAAAACAGCTGTCAAGGAATTTTTAATAACTCACACCTTCTACAATTTGGAGGAATATTTCCAGCTTGGATAAATTTGGCAGCTTGCAGCTTCTGTAGGCCTATATTATTGTTATAACATGCATGTATTTTTTGATCTGACGTGTTCTATATCCTTGAGCCCCGCTCAACACAGGATCTACAGGACGAGATATCTACATCTACATCTACATCCTCTGCCCAAATAAAAGTTAGCAGTATTGACATATCCTTGTACAGAATCGCAAGACACAATTTTACGCTAATTATGCTATAAATATCTTATAGCCCTTTCTTTGAATGTTGCGACTAAAAACACAGGCTAAGGACAAACAAAAAAGAAAAAGAAAAAACAAGTGACTGCAAACGTTTATTGAACTTTCCGCCGTTAAGAATAATTTCCTAAATTTATCAAATATTCCCCTCAGATATTTCTTAACTGTAAGCATGGCCACCAATACATCTTTCTCACTTCACGTACTTATATAGAATAATTAGGCCTTTAGTTATTTGGAATAAGTAAGTCATGAAATAGATATTTGGCAAGTTTGAGAAAATTAGTTATAAAAACATGCATTTTCATGGAAATACTGTCTTTAGATATGACCTTCGTATCAGAGTGATAAATTATGCTCACATTTCATTGAATTCAATAGAAAATCCATTTTCATTTACATGTTAGTAAAGTAAAGTAGTCCCTATACAGGCCATGAAGGCTCTAAGGGTTCCAGGAGGTTGAGGCTCCCAGATTTTAAGATTTTCGGGCCATGAACGTGGTAAGGTTGTCAGCCCGACGCACCGGCCGTCTTTACCCCATTCATTTCTCTTGGAGGTTGAGTCGATCCCAGAACCATAATAGCACCAGAAGGATTAGGCCAATTGAAAAGTTCCAATGACCTCATCGGGGAACGAACTTTCCGGTTTATAGCGGGCCTCATAAATAATTGAGGTCATCACTAGGGACCGGATTTTAAAGGGAATTCCCTTTTTTATATTTCATCACAAAACGTGATAAAATTGAAAAGGACATTACTGAGTAAGTTTCAACTGCAAATGACCTGGTTTTAACGTCCCTTTTTTTCCCTTTTTCCCTTCTTTTTTAGAAACTTTCCCTTTCCAGTACCTTTTTTGCTAATTTATTTCGAAAAATTCGTAAATTACCCAGTATTTGGTAATATGAAAACATTAAAAATTGTTTTCACTGATTCACCATTGACAAAATAATTCCTCCCGGCAGAATTGAACGTTACAGGGAAATCACAGGCTTGCCATTGCCTAAGTTTCCAATTATAACAAGGTGGGGAACATGGATTTCGTGTGCTATTTTCCTCTGTGAGAATTTCAACAAGATCAAAAAATTTCTTCAGTCATCAGATGTTACAGAATTAGCAGCTGTAGAGCAAGCAAAGGCTTTACATAAAACAAACATATATCTCTCTGTTGAATTTTTACACTCTCTTACTTTTATATCCCTGTTTTCTCACCTTTTTTTTGGCAATAATCTACCCTTTTTCCCACCTTTTTTTGGCAATAATTTCCCCTTTTTTCGTCCTTTTTTGGGTGAAAATTTTCCCCCTTAAAATCCGGTCTCTAGTCATCACATCAGTTCGGAAGATAAACTTCCCACTCCTGCTAAAGTTTACTTTGCCTGGTCGAGGTGAACGAAATCCTGCCGTAAACTCAGCGCTCTGTGTACTTATGCAACGGGATTGCTGATGATGTAGATATGTGTTCATGAAACCACACAACTTTGCTGCTGTTGAACATCCCACGGTCATAACATCACTTCATTAGTGCGCCTCACAATACTGTGCATTACGTAAGTAAGGTCCACAATTAAGGCTGCCTGCATTTTGTATCGATTTCCGAGTTAATCTGCAGATCAGTTCATTATGCAGGGCTTACGGAAGAACAAAGGTCTAATGTTTGATACGCATATGTGAAGGAATAAGTGGGTAGAGTTATATGTCAAAGCTAACTGTATTGCAACTTCCAAAGCCGTATATGAACCCTGTTAAACAAAACTGGACTATGTGACTACCTTGACAATAAAATGGATAATTATGTTAAAATATCAAAATTAGCCAGCAAGGAACAAAATAGTTTAAAAGCTATGACTATTTGTAATGTGTACATTATTTACTTGTTTAGTTGAAACCAGGAAACCAAACAGGAGTAAGTACCAGAACTCCTAATATTCATTTAGGAACCCGAATTTTCTAGAGAATTCCTTCTTGTATTGATTTTTCGTGTAACAATCTTGTTTTATCAAAAGGGAAGAAAAATAAAAAGCTTTTCTTCACCTACCGTATATTTCTTCAGATAAGACGATATTTGAATCACAAAAAAAAAAAAAAAAAAAAAAAAAAAAACTATAACACTTTGACGTAAATTAAACCTTGTCTTATCTGAAGGTCATCTTATCTGCGCGGAGTAAGTACCAGAACTCCTAATATTCATTTAGGAACCCGAATTTTCTAGAGAATTCCTTCTTGTATTGATTTTTCGTGTAACAATCTTGTTTTATCAAAAGGGAAGAAAAATAAAAAGCTTTTCTTCACCTACCGTATATTTCTTCAGATAAGACGATATTTGAATCACAAAAAAAAAAAAAAAAAACTATAACACTTTGACGTAAATTAAACCTTGTCTTATCTGAAGGTCATCTTATCTGCGCGGAAATATACGGCACTTTTTCTTCTTATTCCTTTTAGCACAAGTCATAGCCGATTTTATTCACCACAGTCTCTTGGAGTCATATGAGCCATTGCGTGCTTCAGCGTGGGCGTGGTGTCTAGCCGAATTAGTATAGGTATAAGATAGAGAAGAAAGTCTACAGGACCATTAAACTATACTAAACGTTAATGTAAACCAATTTGAAGTTAGGTTTTAAGGAATTGGAATAACAACTCCCAAAAATTTCACAATTAGCCAGTAAGGAACAAAATAGTTTAAAACCTATGATTATTTGTAATGTGTACGTTATTTACTTGTTTAGTTGAAACCTGGAAACCAAACAGGAGTACGTACCAGAATTCCTAATACTTCGACACTCATATCATTTAGGAACCCGAATGTTCTACAGAATTCATTCTTATATTGATTTTTCATGTAACATTCTTCTTTTATCAAAAGGAAAGAAAATAAAAACCTTTTTCTCACCTACCGTATGTTTCCGCAGATAAGACGATATTTGAATCACACAAAAAAGGCCCCTAAAATCCGGGATCGCCTTATAGGACAGACAAAAAGTAGACTGAAATTTATGTACATTAAAACAATTATAAAACGATGTATTTTGATGTCAAGATTATATTATTTTGATATATTAAGATGTTAGGTACATTTTGCGGGCAAATGCAAGCCCCGAAATAACGCGAATTTCGTAAATAAAACTACAAAAGACATAATTCGCACAGTAAAACTTATTTTTGGTATTTTTTCCATTTTTCCCCTATATACCGGTACGTGTATCACATGGCTCACGCACAATGTGCGTATCGTTCTTTTCTATTGTGGTGCGACTCTGTCAGTGACGCCATTTAGAAAAAGAAATAAGATCCAGAAAGCTTTGTTCCTGTAATGGTAGCCAACAGCATTTTCAACGAACTGTAGTTTTTTGCCCTAACTTCTACTACCCACCTTATGGATTATTTTTGTGCGATGGTTGGCAACATTTTCGCAACCAACCAGAAAACTAAAGCAAAACGAAACTTTTTGAAGTTGTTTCGTAAACATAAATTCATAGACCGTTGATAGTTTGGGGGTCGTCTTATAAGACAGATATATGGTAAAACTATAAAACTTTGACGTAAATTTATACCTCGTCTTATCTGAAGGTCATCTTATCTGCGGAAATATATGGTACTTTTTCTTCTTATTCCTTTTAGCATAGCCCAGAGCCGATCTTCTTCGTCTTCTTCTTCTTCTTCTTCTTCTTATTTTGGAGTCATATGAGCCATTGCATGCTTCAGCGTGGGTGTGGTGGCTAGCCGAATTAGTATAGGTCTAATATAGAGAAGAACTACAGAACCAATACGCATTTCACTGGATGTTATTATTAATAAACTATACTAAATATTAATGTAAAATAATTTAGAGTTAGTTTTAGGGAATTTGAATAACAACCTGCATAACTAACCATATTTGATATTAGAAAGCTGATGTGCGTAACATAAGTCCAGAGCTCACTAGATTATTTCATTGCATAGTAATTTGTATTTCAATTAGTGGGGGTATTTGTGCAAATAAAATTAGCGGTATAAACACAGAACTGAATTGTAACGACATTTGCTAGTGGTTTGGCCTGTATAGCCTACATGTCATAGCATCTCATTATCGACATAATTTCCTTTGCAAACATTTAGTTTAACCTGGCGGAGTTAAGATCTTAAGGTCCTCTCTACCACTCACTCAGAAGGAGTGCAGGATTGTAACAATCATTTACCTTAGTTATAAAACAGTAGGCATGTAAAAACTAAACTAAATAAATAATATTCGAAATTATAATATATCTATATAATATTGACTATGAGTGCTACTATATTGTAGTTATGAATGCAATTGACTTAGTGCTAAGTGGCCCTGTATACAGGGTGTTAATACAAACACCTAAATATTTTACCTGTATATAGAAGCAATTTTTATTAGGAGATTTTTGCTCTATGACGTAAAATGTGTATGCTACAGGGGATTAAAGTCATCAGCCTATAATTTGATCATAAATCAATAATTACGCGAAATAGACTTTAAATGTTCATTAAATTGACTTCATGCCTTCCTAATGATCGATAAAAACCTTACTCTTAATCATTTATCAACAGCTATAGCCTATCATAATTTAGTGTTTCCATAATCTGCAAAATTTACGGACTAATCACATGACTGGTCGCCACTGCATTAGTCTTTTTTAAAATTCATAACTACTGACAACAGTGTTAACAACGAAGTTCCTTTGTATTGCATTTTTTTTTCTGTTAGAAGTCAGCCTGGGAGATTTTATGCTGTAACAGGAAAAATTGAATCCATACAGCAAAAATCTTGTAATAAAAGTTGCTTGTCTGTGTCCCCTCTATACACAGGTAAAATATTTCGGTGTTATTCATTAACACCCTGAATACTAACTTTATGAAATTGCTCTTGTACTATGATATCCTGAGATAGCTAGACATGTAAAGGAATACGAATACCTCGAAGTTGTTTACAGAGTAGGGATGGGATATCGATATTATTGAATATGGATTGGATATTTTCTTTATGATATCCGATATTTTGACATGGATATTTCAGTTCTGATATCATGATATCGATATTGCTCTTAAATAATATCGACTTTCGATATAGGCCTACAGAGGGTGAGAGAGGGACTTAAACAAAAATATACAGTATCATATTTATTTATAAAAATAGATAAAATCAACGTCTTATGTAATATCAAGTTAAAAATAATAAAATAAAAGCATTACTTTAACATACTGAACTTTTTTTCAGCATTTCTGATCGTCAATTCTGAGTCAATTGCCATAGAGACTATCTCAGTTACACCTATTAAATAACTTACTCGTAAGAAATAAAATCAGGTAAACTGATGTAACAAAGTGCCAGTATGTTTTTTTTTAATCAGTTATGACTGCAATTATGATATGCAGAATATGTTTTTTTTTTTTTTAAATTGATTTCCAAGTTAAGCTCCAGATTTATTCATGAAGCAGGGCTTACGGAAGAACAAAGGTCTAGTTTTTTTTAATGAGATTAAAATCTTCCAGCATCACCTGAACTGTACAGATTTGTGATATTATGACAATCGCACACTCACATAAAAAATACCAAAAAAAATTCAAATTGGCCGGTTTCGGGTTTTGAACCATGGACTCCAGAATGTAAGGCCAAAGCGTTACCATCTCGGCCACCGGGGTCATTTTAATAGTCTAGTTGGATAAGAGCATGTAAATCAATAGTTTTTTTTGTCATAGCTACCTGTATTTTAATTTCCAAGGCCTTATAAGATCCCAGTAAAACAATAGGCAGTGTTGTCAAGATAACTGATTTTCATTTTTTTTTATAAATTCTTTCGAATACGTAGACTATATTACCATAAAATAGGCACTAAATTGGGCATTACTCCGGTACCGGTGAACCGATTTGGTTCATTATCAATAGGGTTCTTCCCATGGACATTACAAATGTGTTTTCCAAGTTTCATGAAAATTCGAAAAAGCGTATTTGAGTTATGGCGCGTACAGACACACGGACGGACAGACAGACGGACAGCCATTTTTCGTCCCCACACACAATCTCATAAAGTACCATACTGGCACTTAATAATAACAACAAACAATGATGCTAACCATTCCTTAAATCGCTATAGAGTACAAATTTGCATTAAATAAAATGATCCTAGTAAAGCTTATTGATATTAGTAACCGATATTCATATCGATATCAATAACGATAATTTGCTTCCGATATCCCATTCCTAGTACAGAGACTAACTGGACTATAGGCCTACAGAGACATCAAGCTGAGAGCGCGTGTCCAAGTTACAGGAGAGTAATAGGTAATGGAAACGACATCATTGTTCGGAATTATACGGAACTAGCAGGGGCCCGCGGCTTTGCCCACGATAATTAATTCGAAGTAGATTTCGCTGGGCATCGCACACAGACAGACAGACAAACAAACACTTCCTCTTAATGGATGACCAAAGTAATGACAGTGATTGTTTAAAGTACTTTACCTAAACTTACTTTATAAACAAAAATTGAAGTTTAAAATTTCATTTTAATATTTTCATTTGTTTTTTATTTACTAAATTATTTATTTATTTATTGTTTAATCGAAATTGAAATCTACCTCCTCCGACAGATGTTAAAATATAACTCTTACACCTTTTTTCAAATGGGAAGCGTTTTCCTTCACCGCCAATCACGTGTACGAGCTAAAAGAGTACCGCTATCAGGAAGGGTCTTCCTTCCGTCTCGCCGTCTCTGATTGGACCGCGTATCTAAGCAAGAGGAAGAACAAAACGCTTCCCATTTGAAAAAAGGTTTAATTCTTTATATGCGATTCTTTGATGCCTGCTTTACAAATTTACTGATAGATTTTTATATTGTTTATACTTTTTCTTAAAAAATATATATATATTTTAGTGACTATTCCACTCATGCGCCGCGTGTTTGATATTGACCAATTACGTTCAGCAATTCCTCGGATATAGACCAATGACGATCACAAGGATGCAGTTTTATCTTATAAAAAAGTCAGCTCGTTATTGGACACGCATGGCATCAACGTGCGGTGATTAATACGTCACATGGTGCCATGAGCACAATGAAAACATTATTTTTTACTTGTTTGGAAATTGAGATAGTATAAATATCCATTGATTAAAAACACAATTTCGATTCGGTGCAAGCCAGTTCGTGTGTTTTTATATCTTTTTGATGTAAGCAACTACCACGACGCCATCAATTTTGTGATGCGCGTATTGGTATCACTGGGAACTCGGATCGATTCGTGGACTGTTCATACATCTAGTATGCCGTGATCTTACAGGCGACAACAAAGTAAGATAATAATAATTATTTACAAAATCCTTTACAGTCTATTCATGGAATAGTCTTAATAAAACCTACGGGAGATTATGAGTTTCATCAGATAAATTTGCTCGAACTTCGTTCTCGCAAATATAACGATAAACTCATTGTGTCAGCAGCATGCGTCGAAACGGCATAAAATTTTGCACACTTATATAGCTGTTAAAAAAATTACTTCCGTAAGGTCTTCAAGAGTCCCCGGATTCGTTGAAAACATTTGGCAAACTTTTGTTGTGTTTTTTAATACGTTTTTGCACGACGCAACTAATTAGTGGTACTTTCGAATATTGTTGCCGTGGATCGTAACTTGACATTCCCGCACGCAATCTGGTTGCTATGAAAACAAAAGAAATCTCCGTGCGGTAAAAATTACAAAAAGCACAAGTGCCGTAAGTAAAACAATCACAATACATACAATATATTTATCGTAATAGTACACTTTGTACAGTTATTTAAGGCAATTCATCCCCACTCATGGTGTTTAGATCCAAACTACTTCTTGTACTTATTCCTACAGACGTCGAAGGTCCTGCTATCTCTGCCGAAATTCCCCCAGGACAAGATAATATGGCGACTCGGTCAACAAATATTCCGTCCCCATAACAACCAACACATGCGAATCACTTTCTAAAATATTACATCTATTTTCAATAATGTGTATATATAATATTTTCAGCTAATATCTCCATTAATATAAATAAATTGATATAAATAATCATCGTTCAAAAAATAGCATGCAATACTCGTGCCGAAAGCGCATAACGGATCTCGGAAATTGAAAAAACTCTGCGGAAGAGCCTCGTTTTTTCAAACTCTTTCTTCGATCCGTATGCACTGCTTACGGAACTAGTATCACAATATATTATAACATTGTCATTTGGACAGCCTTGAAATCGAGGAAGGATTCCTTATACAGGGCAAATAAGAGTTGAGTTGACCATATCCTGGGACACGGCCATGACACTCCCGGCGTCATACGTCATGTGCATTCAACACGAGGATTGCTTGCCAAACTTGTATAGCAGCTTGACAAGCGTAGTAATGCTTATAAATTACACGTTTAACTGTGGCGCCACTGTATAGGTGTTGTATGTGCGACATTCTATACACACGCCATGTAACATGTCAACACAAAGTGCCAGAATGCCTTTGTTTAACCAGTGGTAATTGCAATAATTATTATGTGCAGAAAATAAGTTATTTTTGTAATCGATTTCCGAGTTAAGCTCCAGATCGATTCATTAAGCAGGGCTTACGGAAAAACAAAAGTCTAGTTTGATAAGTAGGGTAAATCCGGGTGAGATGGCCACGCTTTTTTAAATGCTCAATAACTTGAAGGATTTTCAAGATAAATCGTGTGCAAAATGTTCAGTCAGGTCCCTGGATATCACATTTTCACAACATAATGTTTTATGGAGAGACAAAAAGTAATTTAGGGTGAGAAATCCCAACATTTTAAAAAACGGTACGTTGACCATCTCACCCGAGGTGTCAGGGGGAGATTGCCATAGGACATAGGGACAGGCGGTCACACCATTTTCGAAGAGTAACAAAGTAGGAAGACTAGGTAGCTGTACTACTGTAAATATATACAAACATAATAAACATAAGTGCTAAAATAAGTTATTACAACGTAAAAATAAACATATTTTGTAAAACAGAATCAATTCTGAGTAACTGAAAAGTTCTGATACATTTCTGAAAAGATAACTAAACTCTACTGCATGCTATTACATCCGATGGAGGGGAAGGGCATACCATCTAACCTCTACATCATTTATCTGCATCTTTCGACTTCGTTAGTTGATGACAGGATCGAGAGCACCTGGTCGGCTTCCATGACCGCTTTTAAATAAATAAATAATTTTGAAAATGAATTGAAGAATTTATTTAATTAGGGGTACACTGTCAAAGTCGTATCTATTTACATACATATTTCTGGATTGGATTTTCAAAATTGTTTCATTAAGGTGTACGTATTAATATGTTCGTTTATGTCATTTCCCTAGCAATAAAAATAAATAAGTAACTGAGAATCGATGGAAATTAGTCTTAAGTGAAAATTTTTACATTTCGTGTTAGAAAAAATCAGAAGATCTTGAAAATATGGCTCTTAAGTTGTTGGCCAACTCTCCCGGAAAAACAGTGGGCCATCTCTCCTATTTGTTAAGGTGAGATGACCATAGTCAGTAGTTAAAAATGGAAATGTTTAGAACAGAACACGCAATGCAAGTGAAATATGTTATATAAATCGCGAATTTCTGAATATAAACAGCGCAGGTGTTCAGCAATCGACTCTTAGTACCAAAAGCTTGCCGCCTACCAAGTTACGTTCAAATATGTTTATCGGCCTTGAAATCAGAGCGATTGGTCGTCTCCCCCGCATAGCCGTCTCTCCCGGAATTACCCTATATGTGAAGGTATATGTGGGTAGTGTTATTTGTCAAAGCTAACTGTATTGCAACTTCCAAAGCCATATATAAACACCGTAAAACAATATGTCATGATAACTGAATTGTATTTGATAAATGCTTTCTAATATATCACCATAAAATAGGCACTAAATTGGGCATTAGTCGGCTGCGGTGGTCTAGAAGTAGCGTTCCCGCCTCTAGATCCGAAGATAGCGGGTTCAAACCCGGCCGCAGTCGATGGGGTTTTCAGGACGTAAAAATCCTGGGCACGGAGTCCTCCGGGAGGGACTTTAAGCTGGGGGTCCCGTGTCGTAGATTTACGACACGTAAAAGAACCGCAAGCTTAAATTAGAGCCTCTGGACAAAATATCTCGGCCCTTTCACGCCCAAGTAATACCTTAGTTTCCGGAGGGGGGTTAAGGGGCAATGGGCTTACCACCTGTCCCTCTGCCCTCTTTAGGAAAATAAGCGTAACAAAATTCACATCGGTAAACAGAAACCTCCACTTGTAGGCCCTTCGCTCCAACAATGGGGGCACAGGAAGAGAGAGAGAGAGAGAGAGAGAGAGAGAGAGAGAGAGAGAGAGAGAGAGAGAGAGAGAAATTGGGCATTACTCCGGTACTGGTTATCTGATTTCGTCTAATATCAGCAGGCTTCTCATGGGCGTTATGAATGCGTATACGAAGTTTCATGAAAATCCGATAAAGCTTATTGGAGTTATCGCGCGTACAGACAGGAGAACAGACATTTTCTCGTCCACCACAAAATCTCATAAAGTACCATTCCGGGAATTAATAATGCTTTCTCCACACAGATAAGCGCCACAATAATTCCACCGTACTGAATCTGTTTTGAACTCTAGCAACGCGAGAGTTTGGAGTATATCATGCACAGAGATCTCTGGAATCTATGCCACGTAATAAATACACATGAGCAAACATCCGAGGAAGTAATTGCTACTGCGTTGCTGCAAAACAAGAGGATCCCTCATAGCAAATCTTAACCCTGCAGATTGTTAATCTTGCTGTACTATGTTAACGCTATGTTTATCGTGGCAGAGCTAAGGGAGCGAGGCCTTCTCTTCCACTTTACCAACTATTCAGTTACAATTTCGTGGTACGTAAGATGCGCAAGATGCGAGTATATTTATGAAACGAACGTCAGCAAGTTTCATAATTAGCAAAACCAGCAATTTGCATTTTATAAAAGATAAAGATACATTTCCTGGTATATTTAGTGTATATGTTGTATATCTGAGTTCCTCCTTTATGTGAAGAAGTAGAAGCTGAGAAGAGGCAGATCTGAGAACCAACTGAAAAGTACAGTCAAAGGTTTAATGATCGAGCAAGACGGATGATCGCTAGTTTTTTCTATAATTTTCGCAAAAATTTGAACTAAAAACGCCTTCAGTTGCCATCACTGCACTTCAGGGTTGATATTGAGGAACCATGTTTTTGGACCTTAGTCCCATTCAAAGACATCTAGCTATATGATTAATGTTCACTTATTCATTATTAGCAGGTGCCGGCGATTATTTACTCAACTGCTAGAGGTTTTGTTTAAATCATCCATTTAACAGTAAAATAATTAAAACATATTTATTAACGTTCACATCGTTTTTACATAAATTGCAGCAATTACGCAATTTTATTCTTAATGAACGTTAAAAATATAAATAATTAAACGAGCAGAACGAATCTTATGCTGCCATAAGGGCATATACAAGTTGGAAATGAAACGATTAAAATGACTCATACATTCATGAACCTTCCCAAATCATGCATAAACAATTGTATTATAACGATTAATAATTAAAAAACTAAAAAACCTGGCTTTGATTTCACAATTATCGGCGGGGAAAAACGACCTCAGATTGGAGTTCCCAAGCCCAAAAAATCCCGCATAGTGTGTTTGGTCCAAATCATTCAATGTTTTCCCATTTAGGTGTGCATTCATGATCACCTTCTTTCCACCCATGTAAAAAAATAAGATCTCTGCGAATCGTAAACAAATAAATCAAGGCAGCAACCGAGCAAGGCCATCTTGAATTAATTTCACAATTGAATACTTAATATGGAAGGTATTTCGTATCCTCGAAAACATTTGATTTTTACATTTAAAATCAAAATTTTCCGAAATCCTTTCTAAGTGTGCACTTTCATTATGAAACGAAGGTACTGTCAAAAATTTTAAGTATCTACCTATTATAGTTAGGCTCTACGTCGATTGTCAATCAGTCAGTCATAATAAAATCTTTTATATACCTAGAGATGTGAAAGGTGCTCTTTGTCTATATGGCAACCTTAATATGTTAAAATAAATATGGGTAGGCACATTAAAATGACTAATTTCGAATAGTATATTTGGCGCGTGGAAGCTAATCACACTTGTGCCGCAAAAGCGCACGACTGTGATGGCGAACCCCTCGTATGAATTCTAAAACCGTGCGCCATATAGGACTGTATTAAATCTTTCTACGTGTGTGAGTAATGATTCGCACCGAGTGGGCTGCCAAGAAACAAATCATCATACAGAGTGATTCAATATTATGTTACCCCTCAAATGAAGAGTAAACGGGAAGGAGGAAGTATTATAGTCATTAGCAGGGGCGCCAAGTTTTGAAAAATTTTGGGTGGGCTCAAAGATTTTAACATTTTTGTATTCCCGCCCTTTATTTCGTTTTTTGTCCCTTGCTGATATAATCAATCATTTTTGACTCGTTCTTTCTACTTGTTCATTTCACTTTGACTTTCATTTTCCAGTCGCCGATACCTTGTACTCCACACTCTTGGCTTACATCACTATTCCTTATTTTGCCCATTAATATCCTTCCTGTCGTTTTTTCTTAATCACAGTAGCGTCTAAATTCTAAAGCGAACTTTACCGCGCTGTTCTTATGAATATTTAGTTCAGCAATGTGATTAAGTGTTTTTTTTCTTATGAGCTTAAAAAAGTCTTCTTTTTTCAAAGCGTAAAAATATATTTCGGCAGTGTCTTAGGAAACTGCATTGACAGAGTAAGCCATTGAAAAATTAAAGAACTTGTGAATGATTTCAAACGATCATGAGTGAATTGTAACAAAAAGATCTTAATACGTATGCCAACAATAACCTGATTTTCGCTTTACAGCGATTCAAAAAATAAACACAATTTTGAGTAATAGCAATAAATAATTATGAAAATAACACACGACAAATTATTATTGAGTGGGCTTGAGCCCCACGGGCCCTTATAAGTTGGCGCCACTGGTCTTTAGAGAAGGGAACACATTCCGTATGAAACTGGTGAAGAAAGCGTAAGGTAAGGGGAAAATAACAGTTTAAATTTCACTGTACAGGGAATGAAGGGGAATGTCCATGCGTCACAGGGAATGGAGGAAAGTCAGTAGCAACAATGACATTCACTTTAGACGTGACAGCTTGATGCGTTAATTTCTTAGGTGTAGTGATGTAGAGTGTATTTGTGTTTATCCAGATTCCATTATTATTAATAAATGTTGGACGTATTTTACTGTACAGTACAAAAAATCAAGAAATATGAAAATTTGAAGAAAAAATTTCCTACTGCTTTAATTTTTATAGAATTAATCATTACCTGCATTACGCTTATTTTGCTTTAGATTTTATCCCACTTTCAAAATAGAAGTATCAGAAGTAAACCATTTGAAGGGATTTTGTTCCAGGAAAACTCAGATATACTTTCAGTCTCTTCCACATAAGAATAACAATACAAGATTTGAAAATTTAAGTTCTGTAAAAATGTAGGCGATGACTACATAAAGAATAATAGGCTACTTTTCACCTACTACCTCAAAATATTTGTGAATTTTATTGTATTTGACGATAATTTCAGAATATGATATTCACACAACGTGTATAAAACACATTATTGTTACTATAGAATGAAAATGTATTCATAATTGATTTCATACATCTGAGTTTTGAGTACTCAAACTTTAAAAATCGTTCCTGCAAATCTTTGATTTCTTGGCATTCCTCCTTCTTCCCGTTTACCCTTCAAATGGTTTAATCAAATGTAAGGAATACTTACACACAAAAACCAGTGTTTAACAATAGAATGAAAACACATTTCGTGGGGATCGGAAGATAACACATTCCGTATCCGGTTCTTTTTAACAACAAATAAACATAAATAAAAACATGTGAATCAAATTGAAAGAGATAAACAGTAGCTAATCTACGTCATATATGCTTCGTGTATGCTTTATAAATAAATAATATAACACATAAATATTTATAATTTTGCTTCTCCCTTGCTAACACTTATTGTTTCATATTTAAGTAACAGATCACAGGTTGTATCATATAAATGTCACTTAGGCTCTATAAAGAATAATAAATGTCAATTCTGGTGTTCTCCAGGGACCGGTCACAAGTGACCCAGTGTGAAAAGGCCCTTATACATTGGAAAAGCAAACACTGACTCTCATAATAATTATCTTTATAATGTACTCCGTATACCAGGGGTGGCCACTAACCTTAACTTTGGGAGCCGCAAATTTATGAAGCTGTTCGAAGCGAGTCACATTGTTTTTACTATACACTTAAACATTATTGTTCAATTTCACAAGAAAAATGCTTTATTTTTCAGAAGTGTTTTTCGAGTGTTCATTTTTGCTGTTAATTGTTTGAAATCTGGCTGAAAATTGGTAAGCGCAGTTCACACGAATTCACTTAAATGTTCATCAGTAGGGTTCGGATGTTTATGACCTAAAATAGTTGAAAATATGACTGCAAATCTGCCCTTAAAAATGACTCAATATGACCTAATAAAATAGCACATTTTCAGAAAAAAAGTTCCAATTTAAAACGTTTAAAGACACTAAATTCTTACATCACACGAATTCAGATAACTTTTTAACCATTTTGGTGATTTACAGTTTTACTTGAAATGAACTTCAATTTTTACTTCCTCTGCCCGTACCATAGGTACTATAGGTAGAGGAAGTATTGTTTTCGACCCCAAAATTCGAAGTTGAGTTTTTAGAATATATACACGTTTCAAGGCCCCCTGCAGTAGCGGCTCGTGGTTCAAAACGAAAGTGTGCTGCAAATACTATTTCATACAGCAAACTTAAAATATTTTTAAAAATTATTAGTAGGCCTATCTAAACTGCTCGTCTCTTAATCCGTCTCTGGGAACTCTCACGCGATTTTCTCTGCCCTAATTATTTTTTTGCTAATTTCTCTCGTCTCGTCGAACGTTGTGTGAGTTGTGTGACGAGAGAAAATAGCAAAAATTAAAATAAAAAATAATAATAATAACAATAATAATAATAATAATGATAATAATATAAATAATAATAATAATTAGGGTAGGGAAAATCGCGTGAGAGTTCCCCGAAATGGAATAAGAGACGAGAAAATAGTATTTTTAATTATCGAGGTAGAGGAAGTCGCTTAGTGTTCCCAGTGCGACAGAATTCTTAATCGGGGTTGTGGAATCCGGGTTTTTCTGAATTTAACACATTCGAATTTGGCGGTGAAGATGAAAAGCATTGCTTACTCGCTACATCACGGCCCCCTATCGTCAGATGGTGGAATATCTTCTCACATAACTAACAGCTCGCCCGCCGGCGAGACGTGAACCTCCCTCAGAATCCCACTCGGCTGCCTGCTGCCGCAGCCAATTTTGCAGGTTAAACTTCCATATACGCAAAGCAGCCAAGGTCGAGCATGACGTCACACCCTCCAAACGCTGCGCTGTTCATAAACTGCATTCACGAATACGGGAAAGATAATATTCACATTACCGACTTCCATTCTCCAACGTCAGCTAAGGAATTCTCGCGTGGACGCGCCAAGTTCAAAATCTACGCAAAAGAAAATATAATATTGCGTTTGAAAATAACATTATACGACG
Source organism: Ectobius pallidus (assembly GCA_964059195.1). Lineage (NCBI taxonomy): Eukaryota > Metazoa > Arthropoda > Insecta > Blattodea > Ectobiidae > Ectobius > Ectobius pallidus. The sequence continues at coordinate 208,758,129 of CAXKWD010000002.1, forward strand.
AGCAGAAAACAAGCTGTGTGCTGCAGCACTGCAGCACATAGGAGAAACCGCCACTGGCCCCCTGAATCCAAAAATACTATTTTTGGAAACATGTCTGTGTGTCTGTCTGTCTGTCTGTGAACACTCTAGCTCCAAAACGGAAAATCGTATGAAAACAAAATTTCGTATTTGGGTCAGTTACCTTCTGAAGATGTGAGGATAAGATTGGCGACTATTTTCTCTTATTTTTAAGGGGACTTTACATGAAGAAATTTTCGTTTTTCGCGATTTTCTCGAAAACGGCTCTTAGATTTTCTTTAAAATTTGCACAAAGGTAGCTTATAGTGAGAGCTAAAACTTTTATTTGAAACTTTTTTTCGAAAAAATTCGCTGAAGGCAGTTACAAGCCACCTACTGTTCACCCACTGTTTGTAAAAAGTTTGTGTTGAGTGGTGAACAATTGAATACACACTCTTTCACGGCCTCTTATTCTATATAAGAATGAAGTGAGAAAGACATATTGGAGGGAAATATTCGATAAAGTTCGGAAATTATTCTTAACGACGGAAGTTTCAATAAATGTCTGCAGTCACTGCACTTTTATTAGTCGCATCATTTTCAAAGAAGAGGTTATCAGGTATTTATCGTATAATTAGCGTTAAATTGTGTCTTGCGATTCTGTGCAAGGATATGTGAATACTCCTAACTTTTATTTGGGCAGAGGAAGTTATGTGACTTTCACATCAGATTTTTTAAAGAATTTTCTCCTGACTGCTCGCTTCATCAGCTCCAAATACTCCTAATATTTTGCGTGCCCCTATAAAATATGAATAATTGCATTAATTTTCAAATTTATGTTACCTATTAATTTGGCATAAACATTAAATTAATTATATCAATTTCAAATTTAACCCGACCACGTAGTACATACACAATATAACTGTGCTCCTTTACCGAATTTCTGGCTTAAATATGACGTTAAATTGCAAATATGGCCAGAATATGACCAAGACCACAAAAGTGACCAAGATATGACTTTATAAGCAAAATAAAAACGTCCCGATTAGGACAACAAGCGTGCAATTCGTATTTAATTTGTGTTTGCGGCGAGAACGGAGGTCAGGATAAAAATATGACATGTCATAAGCATCTGAACCCTATTCATCAGTTAGTTCAGATCGATATTTAGATTTAACGAACTTATGGCCGGTTTCTATAAACTCACGAATTACCTATGGGTAAATTATCCAATGGACAGAATTTACACAAGAATAACACCACACAAACACAAATAATTTAAAGATAGCAATCACATACACCTGTGACGAGTTTCTAGATAAATGTCCTTTGAGTAAATATGAAAATTACAAAAGAAATGTTCTTACAAACTCGGGCTAGATCTTTCCAAGGGTAAATCGTCGGGTTAATTTATCCTTTCATTGATGGCTGGATAAAATTTAATCTCTTTGTAGGATCAATAACAATTAGAATCAAAGCCTTCTGAATTAAATTAACTGTACAACTCCAAGGCCTTGCTCATTATATCATTGTGGTTGAAATGGGACTAATTTATCCATGGATAATTTACCCATAGGTAATTCACAAGTTTGTAGAAACCGGGCATTAAGCGTTCAGTACAGAGTTTCAAACACAAAAGCAGTCCCAAATATCGAGACAAGTCTGTTAGCACACTCCTTTCTTAGTAGATTTTTTCTTCAGGAACTTTCTTCCAAAATTCTTTGACCGAAACACCACATCGTTTAAGTCCTTTTAGTACTTCGTCCTCTTCCAGTTCTAGTAGCTCCAACTCTACTCCAACTATATCCTTTGTAATCGGTGATGAAACAGGACAGCCATCGCCCACAACGTCAAGAGCAAAAGGATTTTTCAGGAATGAAAATGAAGTTTCAAGTGTTATCAAATAATTAAATCTGCATTGATTTCTTTAGCAAGACCAGACATTTTACACAAATAATCTTCTGTTTCCAGCTGATCATTAGAAAGCTTTCAGTAATTTTCTTCAAACATTTGAAATGAGCGAATGTTGTATTCTCAAGGTCTTTCTGAAAGAGACTAATTTGCTATAAAACTAAATACACTCTGCGCTAAATCAGAAATAAGTTTTTCACTTCCTCATAATATGTTTTCATTAAATTATATTAACTATATACTTTTTTAAAATCTGTATCATATTTACTCTTAGCTTGGTTTCAAGACCCGCATGCGGCTCGCGAGCCTCGTTGTGTTCATCCCTGATTTATAGAATCAATTGCACAAAATGGACAATATAGATGTATTTAATACTAACAATTAGTGGTTTAAAAGTATCTGTAATCAAAATCTGAAAATTTTAAAACAGTAATTAAAAAGTGATAATTAAAATATTTTAATTATCACTTTTTAATTACATAATACGAGGGGGATCCAGGAAATAACGACCGTTTTGTTGTAGTAATTAAAAAAATCATATTTATTTGAAAAAACAAAGTCTGTTACATAACTGAAGCTTTCTTTACTTCTCTACATAATCACCACCCACATTTAAACATTTGTCGTATCTGTTCACTAGCTTTAGAATTCCCGTGTTATACTCCTCTGCCGCCAGTTCATTGTCTTCTTCAACTCTTCATCACTTCCAAAACGCGTACCAGAAAGTCTTTCAGCTTAGTGAAAAGGTGAAAATCGCTAGGAGCAAGGTCTGGACTATAGGGAGGATGATCAACACAAAAAGTCATGGCTACTGTCTTTTGGGATCGAAAAGGTGTTCTTTTGCTGGATTTCATGCCAAAAGGCACTACGATCAATGCAAATCGTTATTGTGAGACTTTACGAAAACTACGGCGAACCATCCAAAACAGGAGGCGAGGAATGCTTTCGAGAGGAGTTGTGCTTCTTCACGACAACGCCCGCCCGCACACTGCTGCTGCAACTCGAGAATTGCTGGATCAATTCGGTTGGGAAATCTTTGATCATCCGCCCTATAGTCCAGACCTTGCTCCTAGCGATTTTCTGAAAGACTTTCTGGGTGGTACGCGTTTTGGAAGTGCGGAAGAGTTGAAGAAGACAGTGAACACCTGGCTTAATGAACTGGCGGCAGAGGAGTATAACACGGGAATTCTAAAGCTAGTGAACAGATACGACAAATGTTTAAATGTGGGTGGTGATTATGTAGAGAAGTAAAGAAAGCTTCAGTTATGTAACAGACTTTATTTTTTCAAATAAATATGATTTTTTTAATTACTACAACAAAACGGTCGTTATTTCCTGGATCCCCCTCGTATTATGTAATTAAAAAGTGATAATTAAAATATTTTAATTATCACTTTTTAATTACTGTTTTAAAGTTTTCAGATTTTGATTACAGATACTTTTAAACCACTAATTGTTAGTATTAAATACATCAAATCCACACGTTCCGCGCAAACGATCTGACCGCTAATTGAATATGTTAATTGAATGCAAATTAATATTAAGTGCATCAATCGATCTGTAGAGCTGTTCGATGACGTAAAACACCTGACAGTGTCTTTCCTTCGATGTAATGTAGTCTATTATTCATAATATGAGTTTATGTATTCTCATATTGACATTTGTTCTGGTAGGGTCCGTTTATTTTACTTCTTTTAAAATAGGAAACATACAAAGAATGAAATATATTATGTAAGTAATTAATATTGAAATTTCATCCTTTGGTCTGGGAATATTATATTTTTGTATTTGTCTTCTCTTTGTCTTAAAACCATCAGATTAACTACAGGAGATATATCTACAGACTAACTCACAGAATCTACAGACCCAGGGGAAAAGTTTAGAGCAAACTAATTTTGGAAGAAACCACCCTTTAAGGGTTTCAGCCCCTATTATATTACATTTATGAAGTGTCTGTCTGTCTGTTCATGTGTCTGTACGTGCGATAACTCAAATACGCTTTATCGAATTTTCATGAAACTTGGTAGGCCTATACGCATTTATAATGTCCTTGAGAATAAGCCTATTGATGTTGGACCAAATCGCTTGACTGGTACCAGAGTAATGCCCAATTTAGTGCTATTTTATGGTAATATATTAGATAGAATTTATCAAAGGCAAAACATTTCTCATGACAAGACATTGTTTTACAGTGTTCATATACGGCTTTGGAAGTTTCAGTACGGATAGCTGTGACAAATAACACTACCCACATATTCCTTCATATATGGTTATCAAACTTTAGACCTTTGTTCTTCCGTAAGCCCTGCTTAATGAATCGATCTGGAGCTTAACTCTGAGATCTATTACAAAAATAACTTATTTTCTGCATATCATAGGCCTAATTGCAATTATCATTGATTAAACAAAAACATTCTGGCACATTGTTACATCAATTTACCTGATTTTATTAAATTCTATATTCTTTAACTTTTTTTCACATTTTACACACAAAACCTATAGAACCAGGTAAAATTTTTAGACAAAAGTAATAGCCTATTGAAAGAAACAAACCTTACATTTTTCTACCCCTATTATGTGATTTATATTTAAATCTATATTCTTTGACCAAATTTTATCATACCGTATGCGCTGAACCCATTGACCAGGAGAGCATTTAAAGCAAAATTAATTTTGGTACAAAATACCCATAAAGGCCATTATAGGGCCCTTATTTAAATCTACCTCTTTGATCAATTTTTTACCAGACTTTACACTCAGAGCCAATAGAGCCAGGAGAACGTTTTAAGGCAGGACTAACAGAAATTTCTGTTTCTTTTATCTCACCCTCTACCTCCATGTCTTCAGAAGCAATGAGGTGCAGAATTGCAAGTCCTTCTATGAGCGTTAAAAAGCTATATTTAGAGTTTTTGATCATTTCAAATTCTAAACAGGTGTTTAAGGATACGTTTTGAAAATTACTTATTCGTTTACTTCGAAATGCAAGCAAAATGGAACACCCAAGCGACTCAGCTAGTATAAAGATGATAATGATGATGATAATAATAATAATAATAATAATAATAATAATAATAATAATAATACTAATAATAACAATAATAATATTATCGACGATGAGTTTCATCGGTTTAACTGGAAAAACAAAACAAGTATTTTTTCGGTTCGTAAGTAAAAATTAAAGGATTTCATATTTGTTATTTGAGAGAATAATACAAAGAGGAAGATCCAAAATAAAAAATAATAAAAATCAGCTTATGCTAAGCATTTATACACATACTAGCTGAAATGGCCCGGCGTCGCCCGGGCTTTGTATTTTTTAATTTGAAATTAACTTATTGAGGACTTTATGTATGTAAAACTTGAAATGAGAAAAAGATTTATCACACTCAAACGATTCCACCAGAAAACGCTAGATAGGCCTATAGCTTTTTATGGTTCATAGAGGATGTCGAATGCTGCATTCCGTTGCTTCTACACATCATGCCTGGGAGGGGTTGAAATAAGAAGAAACATAAATTACATAAGATTGTATTGACTTGACGGAAAATTTTATTTCTCATTCTCATGTTACCATACAACCGTTTTGGGGCTGAAATAAAAGAGAAATGCAGTATCACTTTCATACTTTCCTCTCCTAAAACCCGGGACATAATGTACTGCGAGCATAGGACTCAAAATGTTCCATCCCATGCTTAGGGCCTATGATAAACATCTCTATATCTCAACTAATACAAAGCCTACAGGTATGGATAACTTATCAGCGGAAAGGATTATTTACAGACTTCTGATATAGCATACTCACACACTTAAGTTGTCCCTGCAATACGATCTCTTATTCTACATCAAAATGTGAGGTGAGTAAATATTTCTTATGTCGAGGGTAGAGCAAGTTATGTGACTGCATCACACTGTGCTTTATTTTCGTGGATTTCATTTTCAGTAATTATTTTCGCCAATATATTACATCGATGGAATCATAATTCGTTAAAGTCCAGCATTAGGCTATATAGTTGCCAAGGTCCTATGTAATCACAGTAAACAATTCACTGTTGTCATATGAACTGAACAGCATTTCATTTTTTTCAGTATAATATTGTCAGAAATTATATAATTTTCAAGGGAAGGACTGATTTGTTTGAATTTTATTGTTGACCGCGTTACTTCCCGGGCTTAACAGGGTATGTGTGCAAAATGTCGTGTATATTGGTAAAGAAAAGTAGATTTGTATAGGGAACATACATACATACATACATACATACATACATACATACATACATACATACATACATACATACACACTTTCGATTTTATATATTAGAAGACTAGCTGAAAAGGCTCGCCGTCGCATAGGACTCAAAATGTTCCATCCCATGCTTAGGGCCTATGATAAACATCCCTATTTCTCAACTAATACAAAGCATACAGCTATGGATAACGTATAAGCGGAAAGGATTGTTTATCTACTTCTGATATAGCATACTCACACACTTAAGTTGTCCCTGCAATACGACCTCTTATTCTACATCAAAATGTGAAGTGAGAAAATATTTCTTGTGTCGAGGGTAGAGAAAATTATGTGACTGCATTACAATGTGCTTTATTTTCGTGGATTTTATTCTTCAAGAATTATTTTTACAAATCGTTAGCATCAGAATTCGTTAAAGTCCAATATTATGTAGTGTCCAGAGCCCTATGTGAACTGTGTAAACAATACACTGTTGTCTTGACAACTGAACAGCATTTCATTTTTTTCAGTATAATATTCTCATAAATTATATAATTTTCAAGGGAAGGACTGATTTGTTTCAATTTTAATGTTGACCGCGTTACTTCCCGGGCTTAACTGGGTATGTAAGCAAAATTTCGTGTAAATTGGTAAAGAAATGTAGATTTGTATCCTAAGGAACAAACATACATACATACACACTTTCGATTTTATATATATAGATAGACATAGAGGCAGTAGCATAGAAAAGTACACAACCAGGACAAGGGCGTCAGACTTCTTCTTCAGTGTAATGGCCTCGGCCAGAATTAAGCCATGTAGCCAGTATGATTTATATCGATATATATGTATATCTAAGTACTGTACGCGTGGAACTGTGTGTTAGGTTAGGAATGCCTCCATAACGAAACGTAACGTATGGCCTCAGCTAACACGATATTCAACTTAATGTATTGTCATAATTCATTTTGCTTTGTGTCATCGCGTCACATCCAAATGCTAGCTTCAGAGAAAGTGTAGTTAGGGTTGTAATGTATGAATGTTTATTTTTACTACAGTTAGGCCGTAGTCTGGTGGTAGTTTTACAATCATATTGTAATTGACCTGCATTTTTCGGCTTCTGAAGCAGCGAGAAGGTTCCATACTTCTTAAAGAGCAGCTGACCGGAAGTTTTCATAGGACTGGCCGGCCGCGTATTTCGATGCTAGATTGCTTGCAGAAGTTGAACGTAAGTTATTGATTTTGCACTACAAGTACCGCTATTATAAATTAAGTCTTTAAAAAATTGCTCCTTGAAGAAACATATTCCTCGCGAATTTATTCATTTTAATAAAATTATAAGAACTTCCATGCAAGAATATGGCGGACGTGAGGCATATAGCCACAGCCTTCTATACATGTTTGTTTTGGAACAAAACTGACTAAATAATCAAGAAAATACATGGATAGACAAGAGGCGTGTGTGAACCTAACCTTAAGTCTTCCTGTACATGCGCATATGCTCGTTCGTGATACTTAATCAAATACTGCCCGACGTTTTTTATTTGACCGACTGTACTACCATCTAGGGCACTCACACGCAAGTGGTCAGAGGACCCGATTTATCTGCAGAGTATTACATACAGTGTAATATGTAAAATGTCCAATTGAGAAGGACGTCTAGGAAATTGGATATCGCCATTTTAACTTCGTAATCGTAAAAAGAAGACTATAAAACGTGGACAACCAACTAGGGCTCTCAGGCGCACGTATTCGTAGGACCATATTTTCCAGTCTCATATTTAGAAATGTGTTTCACAGGCACAACTTGAATGAATATTTAAAATCACTTTCTAAAATCAAATTGATCTAGTCGATATAATGTAATGAACTTAAAAAACATTTGTAATATCGGGGCGCGACCACTCTACAAATGACCCGACCAAGTCGAATCGGGCGTCAGACTAAATGCATTAGAAGCACTTGAGATGTACAGAAATAAACACTCTATTCCAAATGAAAACTCTCTCCTCATAAACACAACACAACTTCTGATATAGGGAACACATCCACTCTCCATTAACAAGGTTAGTATTCTGTATTTTTGCATTTAAATAGTACTTTTTTTCCTTACGGCAAAAACCTACTTTTTTAAAAGTCTTTTCGCGAAAATATTATTAATGCGTCCCGCTGCGTGCGGAACTTCTAGTGTGACACCAGACGTTGACCAGATATTTTTGAATGGGCTGCAAACTGAACCGGTGTGCTGAGCTGTCCCTTATAGCCATAAACAAATAGGCGTTAGGGACCCCTGTAACAACAGGTATTCCCCCCCCCCCGCGCCTCATTCCCAGGAGATTTTCTTTGCTTTGGGGGACAGTACACGCACATTTGAAAGTTTGCCTGAAACAACAGATGTTGTACAACCTAACCAACAAGAATATTTTTATGTTATATGACTGTATTTTTGAAACTGACTAATTTTTTACACTGGAAGGTTTAAAAAGCTTTGAATATTAACACGATATATGTTTACTACTATAAGCAGTTTTAAATACCAGGAAAATATTGGTACAATTTTTGGTGTTAGCAGACTATACATGAATATATTTTAGATACTCTCACATGGGGACATTTTACTTTTATGACCGAATTATTGCGAAGCTTGTAAATAGTTTTTTTAGTGTAATCTTGTAAATATATTGACAGATTTCTTGATGAATCTATGAGGGTAATTTATGTATGACTAGTTATACGGTAAAATTATTCCCTCATATTACATAAAATTGCTTTAATAAATATAGCGCATGGCTTAAAAGAGAACCAACGTTATAAATTTTACTTTCAGTGTTCTTTTTACAATTTTGCAATGTATTCATAAACTTCTCAACAAAATCATAACTTACACTATTAAGTATTGTAGGCCTATGTCCATTCTTTGATACAAAAAATTATGCCTTATGCCTTATATGTAACTGTGAATCAATGAACCACTCATAATACAGTAATAGACTGCGAGCAACCATTTCTTCAACCAGTAACAAAGTTTTTAATTGCTTTTGTTTTCCTTTAGGACTCCATTAACCAATACTCCATATAGTACTCAGTTACGAGTTACATGTGTTTTTGAAAGTTTATACTGATGTGTGGTGATTACCATGTTACAAAACATCTGACGCCTGTGTGTTCAAGTCTTTTCATTTTACACTAGCCATCACTGCATGTGAACACTGTTATCTTCATCAATCAAAAGCTGCAGCTTAACTGTGGGGTGAAACATGTTTTATTGCTTAAAAGAGAAAGTTATTTAATGCCACCCCCACAACTTGGTCATCGTGTGAACAAGGAACAGTGCAACACAATACAGTTGACTTAGAAACAAAACCCTTAGAAATACACCAAAAGTCTTCTTAAAATGACATGACAGCTATATATATATATAGTTTCTATTACCGAAGCTATAATTATATATACGTATAGCCTATATATACTGTTTATATATATGACTTCAGTAATAGAAATATATAGGAACTGCCTTTACCTGCTGCCACCCTAATTCTCTTCGCCCTGTCAATCAGTGAATAGAAAGGTAATTAGGCGTATTTACACCTGTCTGCAGTCCAGTACAATGTTGCCAAATACGTACCACAGCACATACTTTACTTCAGAAGTAGTGAATGACAGCGGCAAAACTTGGGAAATCCACGCGACTACGAGAGCCCCTTTTCTTTGTCGGTGTCGGTGAAGATTTTAGGATTAGTGAACAATGTTCTTACATTCTTTTGTAGCTAGATGATGGTATGGGACGAGGTCTTCTTAAAATGGCACGAACAGTATATAGGATTTTCTTTATTTGCTTATACCCTGTGTATACAACTAAAGGGGCTGTCACACTGGATCGATCGAGGGACAGCGTCCGACTGACTGGTATAATGAACCTATAGACAGCAGTGGTACCAGTCACATAGCATCGATCGCCAGCGATCAACAACGAGGGTGAGAGATCATCTGGTCTGTGAAATCAAACCTGTCCGTTTTTCAATCGCCAGTCGATGGCAAACTTCGTACCCACCTGAATTTCAGAATTGATGCTGGAAGATTTAACTTACACAATAATGTCGTTTTAAACTTATATTTGAATGAAATATAATTGCACGAATCATTTAAGGCATTTAAAACGATATCTTCTTATGTAATTTAATTTTAAAAACACAAAAATAGATCGAGTTGTAAGCACCTAGCGGTGGGCGATCGAACTACAACAAACAACAAACAACAAACCTCTTCGCTCGGCCGACTGATGGAAGCTTGAAGTAAACAGATGTAGCCTGATATAGTAGGCATAATATTAAACCTTACATCCCAACACATGTAGTATGATAATGTGCAGGAAATAGGCATTCGTATTCCTAATAAGGTAATATACTTTACCTCTAATATACAGTGATGAGTAGACCTAGTAAAATCATATAGGTACTTAACCTATAATATTTTCGTTGATCGATGACGTTCGATGCAGTGTGACAAGGAACAGAAATTTATTCGAGAGCGCAAGATGGCAGTCGGCTGGTCTTGATCGATCGAAGCTCAGTGTGACAGGCCGCTAACTGAGAGCGATGATTTTTTTGTACGGTAGACGAATGGTTTGGACAGGTAGTGAATGGAAAAAAACATTCTCTCTCCCTCAAACTTCCTTGAGAGACGCTAGAGGGAGAGCAGATTAACAAACTTCAGAAAAGCCCTTCTAACTCAGGGCACTCAAGAAGACTGGCCTTCACAGCTGCTTGCGAACTGGCTTGAGCAGAGGCACAATTGAACTTAAAAGAAAATTCAACAAAAAATATTTAATTGTATTCTTACTTACAGAAGATATAGCTTTTATACAATAAAGGGATCCTTTTTTTAAAAAAAACCTAAATACAATTTCCAATGAGTAATTTAATTGCTTTTCCTTGTTACTTGAACATGGGCCTAATAGATAATGGGTAAACTCCCTCAGGAAACCCTATTACATTAATTTAGAAACCCGAAAATAAGACGAAAGAAAGCACTAATCCACTAGATACTCCATTAAATTTATCTGCAATCAGATTACTGCACAGTGCAGATAATGGCGCCCACACCTTCTTGCAACAAATCTAAATACAAGGAACGGATTGAAATAAATAAGAGTTTATGATTTTAAAGCTCATTCGAAAGACCCGAAACATAGGACAAGGTACTTATAAAATATTGTAACAAGGGCTCGTCGGGCTTCGAAATCAGGACACGTAATTTCTAATTGAAGAATGGAGATTCCTTTATTTCCTATAACAGTGGTCAATACATTGGCTGGCTCATCACTCTTCGCGGACTGACTCCCACTGACTGACTGTTGTAACTCACGGACTGTCTCTCCTTGACTGACTGTCGCTGTTACTCTCTGCTACTAACTGACTGACTCTCGCTGTCCGCTGACGAGCTTATATAGTCTTGACGAATGTTCTAGAGTCGATGTCTCGAAGTCTCCGCGCATGGTCCAGAATGCGCGCTGCGGCGCGCGGCCACACCCCTTAGCACGTGGTCCCTTCCTACAGGCCTTCCCCCACGGAGCGTGGCCCAATCGCTGCGCCGTGTCACGCCCACTAGCGCCTTGCCTCCCGCCCGTCCACTAGGAAGCCGCGATCTTTCTAGACTCCGTCGTTCTGGCATTTTCTGGGTGGCTCCTGGCTTTGTGACAATATCTAACCTGATTACTAGGACAAGGCATTTATTGACCATAAAATAATGGGAAAATGCATGATAAAAATTGCATTTATGACCTAAATATAATGAAGAAATGACACTATTAAAAAAACAAATTTACCACTATTATTTTTATTAGTTTTTTAAAGCAATGAATTGCTAATAGCAGTGACAGTGGGTGACAGTGCGTTATATATGAATTTACAATATAAAAAACACTTATTTTGTTACTAAAAAAGTAAGTAAATTTATACTACTTGGACACCCATAGCGAAAGAGAAATTATTTCTGAACTGGCAGGCCATCAAATTGTCCGTAGCAAATATGTGCCATTTAAAAAGGGGGAAAAATTATTTACTGCTACAAGGCGAACTGCTATGGTGTTTACAATAAACCTGAATTAAAATGAACTATGAACACTTGGCGGAGATTCTCAAATAAAAACGAATGTCTGAAGTAACGATTTGTACATGGAAAACCTCCTCCTACCTCCACTGAAACATGGCCTAAAAATGCCGAAAATGACTTGAAAATTGTCCAAAAAATAATCCACGTATTAAAAATGACGAAATATGCAAAATAAAGCAAAAAAAAATGCAAATACAAATCGCCCTTATTTAATCAATCATTTAATGAAAGACACACACACACACATATATATTTATTCGAGCTATCTTTTAACCTTCATATAAGAAAGATGCAAAATCATAAAATGCCTTGCCCTACTGATTACTAGTTACGTTAGAATGAGCCGTTACAGACTTCATTCCAAAAACACCTTTTTTCTGTTTCTAGGTATTGTGAAACATGTTTTCCCGGTGATATTTCGATTTCGATTTTTTGTCACGATCACAATACTTTCTCTACACTATGTATATGCAAGAAATTAAAATTGGACAGCTAATAGGTTACTACCAGGTCATAAACACTCCAAGTAATAAAATTCGCGGGTTTAATTACGAGTGTTTTAATGAACTTTTTTTTTTTGCCCTCCCTTGCCCCCCGAGTACCAAGCAATGAAGCCAGAACCTCGGGTCAAACCAAATTTTGGTAACCATTTGTGCTGTTTTGTTCCTGTGAGTGCCCTTGGTGCTTCATCCGGATGGGATGTTGGTGGTATTTGGGCTGTGTAGGCTAACTGTGTTTAGTGATTGTTGCAGTTATCCTGCTTTTATGCTTGGAGTGTTTTATGTCCTTTGTTTGTGATGTGCTAAGAGGTGTGAGCTGAGTGTTAATACAGTGTACAGGGTGATTCAAAAGTCACTATACATTTTAGTGATACAGTTACTGTATTCTTATTTCTTGCAAGTAATGTGACAGTATGCTCAACAAAGAAGAAAGAATAGCTGTTGTTTCTGCTCGTCTACATGGTATGACGTATGAACAGACGCGAGCAGATTTCACTCGTAAATTTAGGAAACCAGGCCCCACCAGCCTGCCTATAAAGAACCTGGTCAGTAAATTTTGGCGTACTGGTAGAGTTACAGATGAAGAATGTCCAGGGAGACTGGCCGTACCACCAGAAGCCGTGCAAAATATACAGGATGCGATCACTCGTAGCCCCTCTGCATCTACCAGGAGACTTAGTAGGGAGCAAACCACTAGACCTTACATCCTTAGACTTTTTTGCCTGGGGGTTTATAAAGTCTAGGGTGTTCCAGGTAGAGATCCACAGCATTCAACAGTTAAAACCCGGATTAGAGCCGCGGCTGCTGAGATTACACCAGCTATGCTTAAGAGAGTTTTTCGGAGTGTAATGGAGCGTTGGTCATTGTGTCTAGACGTGCAAGGTGGTCACATTGAAATGCATTGAAATTATGTCCTACTGTGGTATATGTTTCAGTACTATTACATATTGTGTAATAATACCCGTTTAAATACAAAATGTATAGTGACTTTTGAATCACCCTGTATGTGTGAGAGGATTTTTAACCAGCTCGGCATTTGCCGATGAGCAAGGGAAACCTCTCAAAAACCTTGCTCGAGCTGGGGTGATAGGTTACCCATTAGGGTGTCCCTCCACCAGTGCGGGTTTAGTTTTCTTGTTTTTCCAGGAGTGCTTGTTTGGCGAAAATTTTGAGAGCTGTGAAGGCGTGTTTACGAGTCCAGAACTGTAGGTCAGGAGCCCAGACTTCGTCTACGGCTCTAGCTGCTTCATGAAGAAGGAGTCTGGGTTCTATGTAGCGCGGACAGGTATATAGCATGTGTCTTGTTCGCTATCTTCGCAGGCGCAAAGGTCGTCCCTGCAAGATTGAACCTAATGAGGTTTGCGGCGAAGTTTCCGTGTCCACTGTTTTAATGAACTGGCGTAAAAAACGTACATTTTGAATAACTGTGAATATAAGCACTTTTACACAATGTAACATTAAAAGAAGTCAGTTTTTAAATGGCGTCACACAGATCCCAATGGTACTCAATGCAAAAACAATGAATACATTTAAATAGGTTGAAAATATTGGATTCAGTTGACACAGAGGAATAATCCTCCAATCAGATTTAATGGTTTCCCATCGGGCATGAGAAGGAAGTAATGGTGATGTCAGAGTGCCCGTGAAGTAGAACTGTTACTGATTACTGCGGCTTTTCAATCTGAATTAAGAATCGTGCATTTATTCAGGTCAAATGAGATGGAAAAAATGTTATGTTACGTATTTTGGACGGTAAAGAAGTTTCTCAGAATTTACTGTGCGTCTATGTAAATTTCACTAAGCCTGTTAAAGTAAAAAAAAAAAGGCGCTAGCACGTTAAACATAATTATTATATAGGATATTAGGATATCCCCAGATGTACTGTCGTTCTCTTCTCTTTCAGACAGATTAAGAATTATCCTCTTACTTCATCTTAATTACTATAATAGCTATTCTTGTATCTTTATTTATTTCTTTCTTTATCTTAGTTTTACCTCTCCCTTTTAGGATTTAAGCGACCCATGCCGCCCGGGCCTTACAGAGCCGCGACCGGGAGAGGGATTATCTTTGGTTCACATACATACTGTTTGACCATACAAGGACATGGAGGGCCTCCCCGGATGAGTTACTTATGTATCAAGTGCGCAAAATAATGCTTTAGCGGACTTATCTAGTATATTGGGCGACGAAATACTGTATGAGTCCGCTAAAGATTTTGCGTACGTGGTGCATACAATAGTTTCTAGTAAAATTTCTGTAATTTTACTACTAATGAGCTCAGTTTTTCACTCATTTTCAATGATTCTGAATAAAGAAAGCAAAGGTAATGGCGATTGTATCAGTAGTGCATGTTTAAAAACTTCGCTTGCTGTGGATTGTTTCTTTTCCTTAAAAACATACTTTTAAAGACATCATTAAGATAATAACGTTGATTAGTTAAACTAAATATATTTACCTCATTTGGAATTACACGTCATTTTTATAATATTTTTTGCAACAGAACTTATTATGCCTTGTTAAAAGAAGCAATCGTACAAGATGCTCATCTGACATCGTTCCTTTGAACTAGCACTCGTGGTTTAGGGGACTAAGCTATGTAAACTTCGTGCGTTCGAGTCCACCCCCAGTGAGAAGAAATATAAAAAGTTACTATTATCGAATTTATCTCTTAAATTGAAGGTTTCTAAATAACAAGGTTTACTATACTTCTTAATAGACAATTAACAATAAAACCTTTAAAATAAAACTTACACTGGGAGATACTGTAGAGACATCTAGGACCCACAGTCGGAACTACGTCCACTAGGGGTCACCATGGCAACTTTAACGGCCTAATACGGTAAAATTACTTTACGTACTAGGCTGGAAAAGTGCTACTTTATGGCGTGTTAAAATTTCGAGAAATAGCCACTTTGCAGAGCGTGTACTAAAAATACTATTATTCTACAACTATTTTTACCAAGTCATTCAAAAAACACGACAAAAAGGCCTACATCCTGGACCCCACTGTGCGGTACGAAAATAATGATATAGATCACGCTAAACAAGTCGACCAGGAGAAGAAGCTGCATACCATTCTTCCAGCAAAAAATATACATCTAGATATGGAAACCGCATTTACATCGTGCAAGGATTCTATTTGGAGCACGGGGGACCATCTATCAATTTGTAGCTGACTTCCTACAACAACTTGGAATAGATAAGAGCCACCTGATAACTGGAATATCGGATTCTGTTGGAATAATGCACCACCATATTTATGGGAACACGCACTGAATCTCGAGTTGTCTACATAACACATAACAAAAAGTAAAAGTATGTTATATTGTTATCCATTGGTCTTTGTGGCTTGAATGGTAAGCTGCGTCTTAGGGCAACTAGAGTGTACAAGCAGCTCCATTGTTCTTTTTGCATTAAATGGTTTCTTCTTCTAACATAAATAACTATATTAAAATAAGATATACGTTTACCACCTTATACCCTCATTTAAAATAACAATACTTGGATAGTTTGCCCTAAATTCCTCAAGTATTTATTCTTTAACATAATATATAATATACTAGCTAAAAAGACCCATAGCATGAATTATATTGATAACTTCTCTTATTTGTCAAATTTGCATTTCATTTATTTCAAACCCATCTGATGTCATTACCAACAATATGTTCTGTGATTTGAAATTGATAATTCTGTGTAAAAAGGGAAATTATATTGATAACTTCTCTTCTTTGTCAAACTTGCATTTATTTCCAAACCCATCTGATACCATTAGCAACAATATGATCTGTGATTATGATTTGATAATTCTGTGTAAAAAGGGATTAAGTATACTAAAAACATTTGATTTTTGGCATTTAAAATCAAAATTTTTCAAAATCCTTTCTTAGTGAGCACCTACATTATGAAACGAAGGTACTGTCAAAATTGCAAGTCTCTACCTGTTATAGTTTAGGCTCTACGTTGATTCCTGTCAGTCAGTCAGGACAAAGCCTTTTATATATATAGAGCATGGGTGCGCATCTGTGACACATTGTGTCACTGTGCGGTAAGGGAATTTCTCCCACTACAGTCGCCCTTGACGTCACATAAGGCAGTTTCGATGTGACACTGAACGTGAAGAACAGGTTTCATACATCACAGCAGGATGGGGGAATAAAACGTTTCCCCTCAGTTGCTCAGGTATGATATAGAGATTGATACTCAGGTTAAAATTGTCAAGGTAAAATTTTTTAGGCCTATTTCTTTTGTATCAAAGAATTAGAATTACAATAAAATTACCTAAAATCCTGTTATCCCGATAAAATTAATCTTATGATTAAAAACATTATAACGTGTAAAAAGAGATAGTAAAATAATAAGAGAACAAGTATTGCTAAGTAGTGTTTTATCCTTGTTGCTGTAGTAGTAATATCAATATTACCGGTCAAAAGTTTTTAAAAATAAATTGCATAAGCACCTAGTATTGCAATGTCTATATTAGTTAAGTGGAGGGAAAGGAAATAGACATTAAATCCATGTCTGGGATATTAATACAAGTAAGAATCAGTTTGAAAAATTTTATGTCATAACCGGGATTTGAACACAGATCTTCGGCTTAACGCGCCGATGCTCTACCATTGAGCTACCATGACAACATGCCAGTACGACATCAAATTCCTCAACTGATTCAGAAGACAAGGCAGACCACGGGAGGTTTCTCCGTTGAGAACACGCATCCAATGGCGTCCTACATTTGTAGGTACTTTGAAGCCAAGTTATTATTTATATACTATTAATTAAGTGGAAGGAAAGGAAATAGACATTAAATCCATGTCTGGGATATTAATACAAGTAAGAATCAGCTTGAAAAATTTTATGTCATAACCGGGATTTGAACACGGATCCTCGGCTTGACGCGCCGATGCTCTACCATTGAGCCATCATGACAACATGCCAGTCTGACATCAAATTCCTCAACTGATTCAGAAGACAAGGCAAACCACGGGAGGTTTCTCTCCGTCGAGAACACACATCCAAATGACGTCCTACCCTTGTAGGTACTTTGAAGCCTAGTTATTATTTATATACTATTAATTAAGTGGAAGGAAAGGAAATAGACATTAATTCCATGTCTGGGATGGCATGTTGTCATGGTAGCTCAATGGTAGAGCATCGGCGCGTTAAGCCGAAGATCCGTGTTCAAATCCCGGTTATGACATAACATTTTTCAAACTGATTCTTACTTGTATCTATATTAGTTGTTTCACTTGCTGTAGGTCTTATTGTCCTTTTCTGTTGCAGATAGTGTCGGTTTTCTTTTGTCTTGTAGGATTTTAGGCGGCAAAACGTCCAAGTATTATTTATAGTAGGTATGCATTTCGGTTTTAAAAAACCATCTTCAGCCTATTAATAAAGTTTACATAAACGTTTCGGCCATGAAAATTTGATCCATAAACACTATACTCGTTCCAAGATGTGTACGGAGCATAAGTAAACAACAGACTTGCCTTAACTAACTGTGTCCTGTCGTTTAATTGGTTAATCGCAACGGCGACAAGCTCAGTCAGATGTTTACTTCCATTCCGCACACATCGTACAATTATTTATATTTTATGTAATTGTGAAAACATAAGTTCTGTTAAGTGAGTTGCTTGCTTTCGCATTTATATCATAGGCTTACATGTTTTACAACATATATCTAGCTAAAAAGATTTCATTTGTTTTTATCGTTGCCTTGGCAAAATTGTTGATTGTGAAGAAAAACAATTGACATAAGTTACTAGATACAAGACGTATTTTATAACATAAATAATTAATTCGTTGTACTTTTCATTTACATAATGTGTGATGAAGTACACCACATATTGTAAGTAAAAGTAATAGGCATGGCCTATAAAAGACAATTGCGAGCCAGGGCCTTCAGAACTTACGTCGCCAATAAAGAAACGTGCAGGAAAAAGTTTGTCAAGCGGCGAGAAGATGCGGATTGTAAATATATCGAAAACATTGGGAATCGAACCGGGTTCCGAGGCGCTTAGTCTAAAAAATAAATTTCAGTTGACTTTACTATGTGTAATCGACTAACAAGTCTCAAAAACGAACTCTTGTGAACTGTGCTTTTTACTTTCACACTCGTTGTTTACTTTTGCTCCGTACATATCTTGGGTCAAGTTTAGATACCAGCAGTTTGACAAAACGTCCACCGGCGTGGTCTTGTGGTTAGCGTCGCTGACTACAGATCCGTCGGCCCGGGTTCGATTCCCGGTACCTCCTCGGATTTTTCTGAGGTAGGGAGGTCTGGTAGGGGTGCACTCAGCCTCGTGATTCCAATTGAGGAGCTACTTGATAGAGAAGTAGCGGCTCCGGTCAATAAAACCACCATTAACGGCCGTGGGTGTCGGCATGCTGACCACATGCCCCCCAATCCTGCCATCTGCCTATGGGAGATGACGCAGCGGTCGGGTGGTAGGCCAAGTCCATCCAGGGATGTAGCGCAACGGAATTTAGTTTTTTAGTTTGACAAAACACAAATGTACGCCAACGCTCAAAATACTTTTATGAAGTTCGTTTTCTTTCCATTCATTCAACGTTTTATTCCTTATCATAGGGAAGGATTTAAAAATATTAGTTTATTAATTTTGTCTTTCCTATAACTTCAAGAGAGAGAAAATGTCATTACAAATAGATCTCATTTCAATGCAGGGAGATGTTTTTGGTGTCTCCAGCTGTTTCTAATTCTTTTTTGTTTCAAAACAAATTGTTGCCAACTAAAAGAGGCTGAAAACAAAAAAAAAACAAATTACTTTTTTTTGTCACTATTCTAAGCACAAGCGAAATTATTTTCCTTTTGACATTTACGATTCAAAATAACATAAAACGTCGTACGACTTTCGACCGCTGAAAGAAATGAACAAGCGAACAGGTATAACAAAACTCACTAGCCTAAGTTCTATATAAAGGTCTTGCATCGTTAAAAACTATTTAAAATTTACAAGAAGTTGACGAAATGACAAGCAGTTAATTACAATACCACAATCTGGACCGTGCCTCCAATATTATCAGCACTTCCATTTGAAATTCGTCTTTCTCACAGCTATCTGATAAAACGTCAATGCCGCTGTAAGTCTTCCAGAAAGTCAGGAAGATTGTGATGTGAAATGTTTTTGATGGGAGTAGGAAAAAGAAAATCAATTAAAAAGAACAAAGTCGTATCTGCAGTGACGTCATGGAGAAGAAGTATGCATACATATACTGTGTGTATAATCTAATTTATAGTGTTTAACTATGGAGGCGTCAGTTGTAGTTTGTTTGCTGATCTCGAGTTTTATGAGCGATAAATCTCGTAGATCTCGAGATAATCCAGTGAGTTATAGAAATACAGTAATTGCAATAAACATGGAAAGGAATTCTACTTCAATTATTTTCATTTCCCTACTGAGCTGTATTGGTTTTAAATTATAATTTCTACCTACGCTCAATATTTGTGACAGTAGAGACCTAACCTACTTCAAAAACATAACGCAGCTTATAGTCCAGTCAATGAATGCTCAAAAAGAGGTGTAGAGGGAAATGGAAGGAACACAATTTTTGACTTTGGGACTTTGTTTGGACTAGTAAGGAGGTAAACATACTAAAAGTCCCCACTCCTAGGGGGTGAGCGGGGGGCAGGGGGGCCCTTAGAATGTCCCTTTTTTCGGGTTTTCGCTTATATCTTGGAAACTATGGGTCCTAGCGATAAAATCTTTCTATACAAAATTAAAGATGACAAAATGCTCCACAAGATTGATTCCATTCATGTTTTCGCTATCTCACCTAGTTTTCGAGATATCTGCGCTCAAAATTAGCTAATTTTGAAAAAAAATAAAACTGCCTCGCGTTTTTTGCCTTATTTCGTTAGCTAACTTTTCGGCCCTTTGTCCTACGAAAAAGTCATAAGGAAAGAAGTTGTAGAGCATTAAATTACCTTTAAGAATATATGATAGTTTACTTCTTTATCTTCAACCGTTCAAAAGTTAGAGCAATTTTAACTTTATGTGTAAATTCCAGGATTTTGCATAAAAACTTAACTTTCGTATTTTCTATGATTTCACTGCTCTAACTCTGTATAAAAGCCAATATTACGTATTTATATGTATAAATAGTATGTACTGTATATAAGGTGTACATAAATGAATCAATATATATGTATACATGTGATGTATTTTGTAATATATTTTCAAGTAATATATATGCTTATGTATAGTCCAGTCAATGATTGATGAATAGAGGGAAATGGAAGGAACACGGTTTTTGACTTTGGGACTTTGTTTGGACTAGTTAGAAGTTAAACATACTAAAAGTCCCCACTCCTAGGAGGTGAGCGGGAGACAGGGGGGCCCGTAGAAGGTCCCTTTTTTAGGTTTTTCGCTTATATCTCGGAAACTATGGGTCCTAGCGTTATAGCACTCTATACAAAATTAAACCTGATAAAATGTTCTATCAAGACTGATTCCTTTCACTTTTTCGCTATCGGAAAATCGGAAATGTGATCGGAAATTAATTTTCAAGAATAACAACTATTTTTTCTAGAGTTTGAAAATAAGTATCAAACTGTCTCGGAAAGATCGAGCACTCCCCCTTTCGAATGTTACCTCGTAAATCAAGATTAACGACGAATGGGTGTCTGTGGATCCTTTTTTGCTATTCCAGCGCAAATCCATAAGTAAGAAAACCGACGAAGATTTGAAAACTTATTTGCAATATGAATTAGCCCCTTTCCCTTTGGCCTTCTTCAATGAGGGTGGGATGAGGAAATCGACGAAGTCAGTTTTCTCTAGAAAGAGCTCAATCCAACTATCAAAGATGTACGTGTGACACACTTTGACATTGTTATGGACGGAGGACTTCTCCTGCACAAAGTTATTTGGCAAAGAGGTTCCACGATATCTGGCATTTGCTCATCCTCAAGTACAAAGGTCGTTGAGCAGCAAAGGCGGTACCGTCTCAGTAAGTCAGCGGACATACATTTCAATCAGGAGACAGTCATAACTGTGAAGCAGGAAGACTTCCTGTCAAATGTCTACAAAAAAAGTCTGCTGATTAACATGCTGAAAGTCACACTACAGGCGCATGTAGTCAGAACCCTGCAAGCACGGAATGTTGCGGATGTCCTCATTGTAGACATTGGCTATGGAGTTGTCACATACCACCGCTGTTGCAGTTATTGGTGAGGATGTCGACCTAATAGTCCTGTTGATGGCCAAAACACCTAGTGACCAGAACATAATTTTCGTCAAGCCTGGGCGTGGAAACATAAAACCTACATTGTTTTCTACCCAGGGGCTGCGAGACTTACTATTTCTGAATGCCTTCACTGGGTGCGATACCACCTCAGCAGCCTTCCGAAAGAGTAAGCTGGGATTTATCAAACTGCATTTGAAGTCTCCAGATGTCCAGGGAACTGCTACAGTTTTCTCAGACCCTTCATCAAACAAGGATGATGTAGAGGAAAGTGTATTTTGAGGTGGTACGGGGCCCCACCTAAAGAGAAATCTCTAAACGCTTACCGTTACCAATCTTATGTAAAATCGGTAGCCAATATCAAGCCGGACATCTCGTGGCTCCCACCAACTGAGGGGGCAGCGAAGCAACATTCTGAGGATATATGACAAAGTCGAGATGTGATTGGGACATGAGCCGCCTCCTCAGATGTACGGGTGGGAGTTAACTAACAAACCCCGGTGCACAGTGAGCAGCAGGCTGCACCGGATGAAATATTAATTTTTTTGTCGGTGCACAAGGATTCTGCCACCACCAAATGCGGATGCAGAAAGGCATCTCTCAAGTGTTCCCCTGCGTGCCAAAACTGCCACGGGAACTGTCTTAATGGGGGCCCCCTCTTGGTCAATGAGGATGAAGAACTCGACATTGATCCTCTGCCAGTTATCCTAGAAGATGTATCCCCTTTCTCAATGGATGAAGAAGATAACGAAGCAGAACAATATCCAGGACCAAGTTACCATGACGAGGAAGGACCCTCCGGCTCCAAGAGAGTCAGGAATTTATAGTTCAATTGTACTATAAGGTGTAAATATATTATTAAATTGAATGTAACACAGTTTCAAAAAACATTCACGAGTTAATGTGTTATTAAAAAAAAAGTTATGTACAAATTGTTGTTGACTCTGGAATCATCCTACCCCAATGCCTTTTGGAGCGAATGTGTAGTTAATATAGGCCTATATATTATATTAACTGTACATTATATATTATATACATTGAATACAAGTATTATTGCCTATGTAGAGGGCAATTATGGCTCCCAAATAACAATAAAGATTCAGCGATCCTCGATAAATTGTCAATTTTGAGTATTATCAAAACTTTCCATCATATATTATAGTAATTGTATTTCTGTGGGGTAACTGATGGAGCTCTCAAAGTGGTTCCACTAGGTTCGGGGTTCGAAATTAGTATTAAACGACACCAAACAATATTACTTTGAAGAATTCCATATATACTTGAAAATATATTATAAATACATGCATATATATATATATATATATACACACATAATTTCTTTATGTGCCATTTATATATATAGTACATACTATTTATACATATAAATATATATAATACATATATTTTGGATTTATATAGAGTTTCAGCAGTGGAAGAACGGAAATACGAAAGTTAAGTTTTTCTGCAAAATCCCGGAATTTACACATAAAGTTAAAATTACCCTAACTTCTGAACGGTTGAAGATAAAAGGTAAAGTAAAATATATTCTTGAAGGAAATTTAATGCTCTACGACTTCTTTCCTTATAACTTTTTTGTTGGACGAATGTCCGAAGAATTAGCTAACGAAATAAGGCAAAAAAGCGAGGCAATTTTATTTTTTTTCAAAATCATCTACTTTTGAGCACGGATATCTCGGAAATTAGGCGAGATAGCGAAAAAATGAACTGAATAAATCTTGTGGAGTATTTTGTCAGCTTTAATTTTGTATAGAAGGGTCTTAACGCTAGGACCCATACTTTCTGAGATATAAGCGAAAAACCGAAAAAAGGGACCTTCTAGGGGCCCCCCTGCCCCCCGCTCATCTCCTAGGAGTGGGGACTTTTAGTATGTTTACCTCCTTACTAGTCCCAACAATGTCACAAAGTCAAAAATTGTGTTCCTTCCATTTCCCTCTACAACTTTTCATTGACTGGACTATTATTACAGTTAACATAATATAAGTAGCATAAGCTACTGTCCAGAAATATAAAACTTGTGTACAAACAGTAAGTTGTCATAAATATTACTAAGATTTCTTAAAACTGTTAAAAATGTGTTTAAAGTCCATAATATAAAAATTTTATACTAATGCAGATGTTGTCTTCTACGCGTTTCGACGCTAATATGTCATCTTCAGGTTTATAATAATCAAATATAGAGCATCAATATCATGTTGTAATATTGGGAATATTCAATGAAAACACGTGACCTTTAATTAGTCGTTACTCCGGTACTGGTCAACTGATTTGGTCCAATATCAATTTGGTTTCTTTCCATGGACTTTATAAATGCGTAGGCCTATACCAAGTTTCATGAAAATCCGATAAAGCGTATTTGAGTTATCGCGCGTATAGATACATGGACAGACATTTTCCCGTCCCCCACACAATCTCATCAAGTGCCATATATTATGTTAATATCCTTAAGTTTTGAAGAAAAAAAACATTACCTGAACAGGAAAACTGTTACCTTTATTAAAAATTCTCAACAACGATACACAAACAGTCATTTTTTTTTAAATTATAAGCAAACAAGTGTTCTCTAATTTTTTAATGTTTGAGTTACGTGATTTGAGTAGCTCTGATGACATCTTGTAGGTGTCGAGGCATGCTTCGGATTATTTTCGTAGTCCTTTCTTCTTCTAAAGAACAGCTCTTCTTTGCTGAATCTCTCTCAATCCAATGTCCCAAACATGTTCAATGGGATTTAGGTCGATATTTTTAAATTTTATTTCAGCTGTCTTTATACTCCTTTTAGCTACGAGGCTATATCAGGAGTTCGGGATCTGTGTCTGTACAGTAGGGTAGGCCAAGAAACTATTGCTTGTCGGTGTATTTAATGGAGTAAATTTCAACTAATATTGATTTAAATGGATTTGATAAAAGATAAAATGGTGAGGATGATTCATGGTATGTAAATATCCAATTCGGCATTTGCCTTTACGACTGGGGAAACCATGTAAAACCCCATGTGAAATTGGTCGGCCACGGGATTTGAACCTGGGACCTCCCGAGTGCGAGCCCAAGACGTTACCATCTCTGCCACTCCGCTCGGTCAGGTTGATATTGCGCGCTGGCAAATCCGTAATGTTCATACGAACTTCATTAATTACAATCGAAACTTGTTCCACACAGTACTGCATATGACATAACTTGTCTGTCAGTAAGGTAGACCATTACGGGCAATCAGTCATAGGAGAGAGGTTCCATCTGGCGCTGTGAATTGAACTCTGGCTTAGCTTAGTTGGTAGAACGTCAGCACGGATAGCTCAAGGTCATGAGGTCGTGTCCCAGTGTTGGATGAATTTTTCTCTTATAATATTCTCATGTAATATCCAACAGAGACAATAATCTGTGGTTCATGAATACTTACATGTATCCATCTTGAATGTTGTGTGAGTTAAACTACAAGTATTTTTCATATGAGAAGCCTTTTCCTTCACCGCCAATCACGTGTACGGGCTAAAGGACTGCCGCTTGCAGTAAGAGGCTTCCCTCCGTCTCGCCGTCTCTGATTGGACCGCGTATCTAAGCAGGAGAAGGAAGAAAGGGCTTGTCATCTGCAAAACACTGCAGTGTTTCAGTTTTACCACACGAGGGAATGAGACAGCTGAACTGATGAAGAGTGCTTCAAAAGTGGAACTGCTTCGAGTGGAACTGCTCTCTTTATCCACAGAGGTTTTAATTGCTCGACCACTTGTGGAACATAAGTATAATCAGTCAGATGAACTAATGGGTAAGGGCTTTACCGTGATTCCGACATTAATGCTCTCCCAGGAACCAATTTCAGTTTCACGCATTGATCCTGAACTCAGACGCTGTTCGCAATTCATTAGTTGGCTTAAATCCTACTTCAACCTTTCAGATGCCTGGAATTTCGAGAAGTTATAATATACAACAAACACCGGAAAGTCTCTTATTAGGATTCTATTTAATTAGTGTGTATTGTTCCTACAGTCTTGGTTTGTTTATAAACATAATTATTTCTTATTTTCCAAATACTAGGAATCTTTGCAATTATTAAGTGCCAGTATGGTACTTTATGAGATTGTGTGGTGGACGGGAAAATGTCTGTCCGTCTGTCCGTCCGTCCGTCAGTCAGTCCGTCCGTCCGTGTGTCTGTACGCGCGATAACTCAAATACGCTTGATCGGATTTTAATGAAACTTGGTAGGCCTGATATTGAATTTATATACCTAGAAATTATGTAAGGGAGAAATTACGCAAGCCGAATTAGAGGATGAAACTGAACAGGATATGCGTGGGTGTTACAAGCAATGAGTAACTAAAATACAGAAGTCAGCAGATTCTCCGAGAAGCAGGGGATTCACCAGTAACTTTCGTTAAAGGGAGAGAGCGTCTAATTTCAAGTTGGTTCGAAGGTGCTGTAGACCCCGTATTAAGATCTTGACCAATAAATGAAGAGATCGCGAATGAATTAAGGGGTGATGAGATAGGAGAAGCACAGAGAAGCTTGAAAACGTAAAATTACTCGGCATCAAGTACTCGGGGGAGACGGACGTTAAAATGACTCGGCATCAAGTACTCGGGGGAGATGGACGTTAAAGGACTCAGCATCAAGTACTCGTGGTAGACGGACGTTAAGTTGACCTGCATTTAGTAATCCGGGGAGGCGGACTCGCAAATATACAAGTATCATTAATGCCGTGCCTACAAGAAGAAGTATTATTATAAAAGTGATTGGAAACAAGATTCATATAATAACAGGTAATTCCTAAAACATCCATTCCCTGTAGTATGGTCAAAATAATCAAAAGGTATCCGTTAACTAATTGCATCCACCATAACCGCTTACATTATTAGTGTTTTTACACAGAATTAAGATTACAATAAAAGTGAAGGATTATAAAATATTACGGTGAAGTGATTTATATGTATTTATGCATGATCGTAATTTGCAAAACCACACACCACTTAACCTGAGATATTTCCATGCTTTCCGATTGACCTTAGCCTGGGTAATTTGCTTCGTCAAGTAACAAGAAGGACAAAGAAGTTTCCATATCGCATTTGAGGTAAGTGGCGCCTATCATTAAAACGTACCCAGAAAAAGAAATATTCTTACCTATGCGAAATTAAATTGACAACCCCCAGACGATTGCAAATTTTATGACGCCTCAACGTGGGTCTTAAAAAAATTATATACATAAAATTTGCGTAATAGTACAAATTTTATGGCGCGCCAAGTGGTGCTTGAACACTAAAATACGCGGGACCTGAATAGACAATTCTGCAAAGTGGTAATTGAACATTGTGTGGTATTTTATAACAAATAGTGCAAATTATATAATTTTTCCGTCGCTGAGCTAAATAGAAAAGAAAGTAAAAAGCAAGAAATAATAATTAAATCGTAAGCAATTAATAAAAATATAAAAGACCATACTAAAATTTTTTCCGTATCCTACACTTGTGTACAAAATTGGTACCCCAGTGCATCAAAATAAACCTTTGCTGCAAAGCACTTATTTCAAAATCCTCCCAATCCTAAATCATACTACGAAAATCCTACAACAACCACACCAGTACGAGACAACTTCATCGGAAGAGATCGCCGCATCCAGGAACGTGCCGAGCCCAGCTGATGTTAGTCAACACATACGAATCAAGGGGAGTGCTGAGACATCTAAACATCATTCCAGCTAAGAAAACAAACAGAACACCATGACCAAGTAAGATAGTGCATATTAAAATAAGTGAAGGTCAGATAGACACAGAAAAATACGAGTGTTATTTATAGTAGATGAAATTAAGGTCAGGCAAGACGATGGCTAAAATTCAGGATAATGCCGATAGTGAGATGCAAGTAGACATGCAAAACGGGCAGGATATTTTGACAGATAGTGAAATTGCAGAAATTGAAAATAGGCAGGAAAATGTTGTTCTTGAAATGCAAGACAGAGCTATGGAGCAGGACAGTCAAGCTGAAGTTGTTAATCCAATACCTTCTACTAGCAGTAATCTAAATCCGATGCCAATTAACATACAGGATATGTTTCAATATATGTTAAATCAGATGAATGATAGTAATCAGAAATTAAAAGATATAAATAAACAAATTCAAGACAGTAATCAGGAAGTAAAAGATGATATAAATAAACAAATTCAAGACATAAGTAATCAGATGAAAGACAGTAATAAGAAAATAAAAGATGAAATTCAAGACAGTAACCAGAAATTAGATGATAGGATGAATAAGGTAGACGAAAATATTGATAAATTGAGAACTGAATTAAAATCAGAAATAGGTACGGAGGTGCAGGACAAATTAAGTTCTTTCAAAATTCAGATTACTGAAGAGGTAAATAAGAAGGTTGTAGAAATTAATTATAAAGTAAATGATTTAGAGGTTAAAATTGTACAAGCAGAAGCTGATGTGAACTTATGTAAAGATCAGGTGGGAACTATGGAAAATGCAATTTGTGGTATGGCTAGACTAAATGATACATTTAGAAATGAGTTTCACAAAGAACTAATTGCTGAAAAAGAATATGTAGATCAGACAAAACAATCTGTTGAAAATAAAATAGATCAAGTTGAATCTAAAGTTGATAATGTTGAATCTAAAGTTGATAATGTTAAATCTAAAGTCGAAAATGTAGAATCTAAAGTTAAGAAATCAATCATGGAGACACACGAAGAAATGACTATCTTAAATAGACGTGTTTGTAGGGAGACAGAAAATCTCACCGATAGAATTATTGTAATCGAAGAACAGTTAGCTAGAGCAAATATTCCAAATCCCAATGGTGAACAAATAAATTGTACTAGCGAAGTGAGAAATAGTGATCATGCGTTTGACAACATGAATAATGATAATGCAGGAAGAAATAGATCTACACCATCAAGTGATAATTGTTTTGGTCCGCAAAACATTAATTCTCACTTAGCAGATCCCATTGTTCATAATGCTAGTGTATCAGGACCTAGTGTAAGTACTAATGGTCAATCGTACCAATTAAGCGATATTCATCTTCCCATGTTTGACGAGAATGCCAATCAAAACCCCCAACATTTCATTTTTGAGCTAAAAGATTACCTGAAGGTTAGAAATGTACCACCATGTATGCAAATGGCAATTATACGTAAAAGCCTACAAGGCAGGGCATTGACTTGGTTTAATTTAACTACAGATGAGAAAACCACATTAGCTGAATTCGAGAGACAATTTACGGAGAGATATTGGAATCAGAATAAGAAAAATGATATAAAATTAAGGTTAGTAAATGGCAGATATGACTCAAATTTAGATAAGTCTTACATAGATTATTTTCTCGAAACTGCCCAATTAGGGAAACTAATAACCCCAGAAATAAATGAAAAAGAAATCGTGGATTTATTAGTTCATCATTTTCCAAATCAAATAAGATGCCACTTAGTTGTTGCTAGACCTAAGACTTTTTCTGAAATGATAGATTTGTTAACAGCCTTGGAGAATTCAAATTACCCACAGAGATACAGTAATGAAAACAACAACGGTAATAATTTTAACAAATTCGGGAGTGGGGCAAGAGTACAATATGCTAACCACAGTCCCAGAAATAGGAATAATTATGAATATAACAACAATCAAAATCCTAGAAATGTCCAAGGAGGTCCTATTAGAAATAACAATTTCAGGAACCAAAATAGGAATCAAGTAAATCATATTGATATTCAAAGGGAGAATTACCCCAGGTACAATAATAGGAAACCAAACCAACGTGTACCATGGTTGAGAAACAGGTCATATTGGCAAAGAATGAGGTCACAAACAAATAGGCAGAATGATCAGGGGAATCAACCTAGAGTAGGCCAATACAGAAATAGAGGACGTTGGAGAGTAACAAATGTTGAAGGTCAAAATAACAACGAGTTAAATCCTAATGCTAGAACATTTCAAAGTAGAAGCAATGAAAATATTGAGAGAAACAGTCAACATGGAAGTGAGGCCGAGCAAGGCAACCAAAATGAGATTTTAAATTAGAATGCTAATATATTTAGGATAGATAAATACCGACGTCCACGACATATAAAATAATGTCGTAGAACCTATTCTAAAGCTTACCAACAAACAAACAGCCAGAAAGTATTAAACAAGATAGCAGGTAAAGAAAACGTAGAGATAATATTGAATCCCCTAGAATTGTTATGAATATTGGAAATTAATGAACGAATTATTTTAACATAAATTAATTTTGAGTAAATTAAAATTATGAATATTTATGTCTGTGGTATTACATGTTTGATCGCTTTAAAGAAGTTGAAACAGTCAGTTAAATTACTACGTATGGTTGATGTTCGGAACGATAAATATAAATAAATATTTTCATCATAACTATCTATCACGGAATTTAGAAGACGGAGTTGTAAAAGTTGTATTTGTGAATCATCCGATATTTTATTTCTTGAGATAAGAAAAAGCAGTGCAGCATAATGTATGAAGTAATTATCGTAAAGAGTATTGTTGTCGAAGCGCGGAAAAGGAAAAATGAAATATATTCCACAGAAATGTGAGGTTATGAGTGCTTATGTTACGTATCGCGCAGAAATAAATAAAGAGTTATATTCCACATGAGGATGTGAGGTTATGAATTACGTCGAATGCGCTGAATAATAAAGTTATAATTCCACATAGAAGAAATGTGAGGTAGATATTGAAATACGACGAATACGTGAAATAAATGAAGGCTAAATCGCGATATTTGCGCTGAAATTACGATATAATTGAAAATAAATGTGAATTGTGTTATGAATAAGCTGCTAATTCCGAAATAAAGATAATGAAATACAAGAGGAAGTTAAAAGATAAACTAACTGCTGATTATGATTGACTTAAATGAGAAATAAAGTTTATTAAGAATATAAGATGAATTTCTGAAAAAGATATATATGTGATTGATATGGAAATAAAATGATTATATGCGATCGATGGGAAAATAGTGCTGACGAATATAATTAATGCTTAACAAAAGTAAATGCTATTGATAGGAACATAATAAAGACATGGGTAAAATTAAACCATTTTAGTACTGATATTTGATACTACCACAAGAAGCAGACAAAGTAATACAGATGTTAAATTTGGGATGATATAAGTTGATATAAATTCTGACATCCAATGATATAAACTCTATTTGTTGAAAATTACGTAAATAATATAGACCTGCTAATTTAGTGAAATGATTACAATTAAACTGAAATTGAAAGTTCATAGAAGAAATTAAAAGGCTGAAAAAGTTCGTAAGGCTTGGATGTGGTTAAATGATTGTAAGACGTCGAGGCATATGTAGCTGAATCTTGAGATGATAGATGATAAATGATAAAAGTTTAAAATGTTGAAAAGAGACCATTCATACAAGAAAACATAGAGTAAGAGAGTAAACTTATATAGAGGCTATTATGAAATTATAATATATTTTAAGCTTAGAGAAAAGAGAATGCTTACATGTTATTAGTGAATGAACAGCTGAGTAAGAACAGACACATGTTAAAGTGTTGACGCATATATTCTTGAAGGTCGTCATTAAGAAAAGTAAATAAACATTGACGGAGAGAAGCAAGGAAATGCTTAGTGGGAGAAAGAGTATGATATAAACCATATGTCATAGATGAATGAAAACTCTCCAGGGTAAAACACAAGACACTATTCATTCGTATAATGATATTTAATTGATATAATAACTCATAATATAGTTATTCCATTTATATGTGTATTGAACAGTTAGAATAAGAATGTATTTGATATCATGTTTCTTTAGTATTGTTGCAATATAATATGTAAATTGCATCAATCGAGATAATTTGAACATACTACAGGAAGAGTAAAATCATAAAAAAAAAAATAAAAAAATAAAAAAAAATATGAGATAAATAATTTAATTCGGGAGTATAATATAATATTTAATTAATTCACTTATAGATAATTAATGAAATATTATCTTGGGGCATTTGATATTGAATTTATATACCTAGAAATTATGTAAGGGAGAAATTACGCAAGCCGAATTAGAGGATGAAACTGAACAGGATATGCGTGGGTGTTACAAGCAATGAGTAACTAAAATACAGAAGTCAGCAGATTCTCCGAGAAGCAGGGGATTCACCAGTAACTTTCGTTAAAGGGAGAGAGCGTCTAATTTCAAGTTGGTTAAAAGGTGCTGTAGACCCCGTATTAAGATCTTGACCAATAAATGAAGAGATCGCGAATGAATTAAGGGGTGATGAGATAGGAGAAGCACAGAGAAGCTTGAAAACGTAAAATTACTCGGCATCAAGTACTCGGGGGAGACGGACGTTAAAATGACTCGGCATCAAGTACTCGGGGGAGATGGACGTTAAAGGACTCAGCATCAAGTACTCGTGGTAGACGGACGTTAAGTTGACCTGCATTTAGTAATCCGGGGAGGCGGACTCGCAAATATACAAGTATCATTAATGCCGTGCCTACAAGAAGAAGTATTATTATAAAAGTGATTGGAAACAAGATTCATATAATAACAGGTAATTCCTAAAACATCCATTCCCTGTAGTATGGTCAAAATAATCAAAAGGTATCCGTTAACTAATTGCATCCACCATAACCGCTTACATTATTAGTGTTTTTACACAGAATTAAGATTACAATAAAAGTGAAGGATTATAAAATATTACGGTGAAGTGATTTATATGTATTTATGCATGATCGTAATTTGCAAAACCACACACCACTTAACCTGAGATATTTCCATGCTTTCCGATTGACCTTAGCCTGGGTAATTTGCTTCGTCAAGTAACAAGAAGGACAAAGAAGTTTCCATATCGCATTTGAGGTAAGTGGCGCCTATCATTAAAACGTACCCAGAAAAAGAAATATTCTTACCTATGCGAAATTAAATTGACAACCCCCAGACGATTGCAGGCCTACATACGTTTATAATCTCCATGGGAAGAACCCTATTGATATTGGACCAAATTGGTTGACCGGTACCGGAGTAAAACTCAATTTAGTGTATTTTAAAAGCACCATAACTCAAATACGCTATATCGGATTTTCATAAAACTTGGTATACGCATTTTTAATGTCTATGGAAAGACGTCTGTTGATATTGGACCAAATCGGTTGGCCGGTACCGGAATAACGCCCAATTTAGTGCCTTTTTATGGTATTATATAGCAAAAGGTGCGATAACTCAAATACGCTTTATCGGATTTTCATGAAAATTGGTGTATACATTTATAATGTCCGTGGCAAGAAGCCTACTTATTTTGGGCCAAATCGGTTGACCGGTACCAGAGTAACAACTAATTAAAAGTCACATTTTTTAAAAATCATGTCTATACAACAATGTCGCATTTTTAATCATTTGGGGGCTTTGTCTGCAGTGCAGTCAGATACCACATGGTACCACATACCATCATTTGGTACCACATGATTACTGTTATATACAGAAGGTACATTACTGTGAAATAAATAGCGGTGTTATTTGCCACTGAATTTTGTGAAATGTTGACGTATTTTAAGAATTTCAAGTTGTAATACATTTAGATTTGACAAAGAACACTATTCCTTCACTTAAGCTTATCAAACTACATCGTCAAATTGACTGAGTTAACCGAATGGTAACGTCTTGGATTCAACGAAAGCATACTGGCACTTTGTTATATCAGTTTACCTGATTTTATTGTCTGATGAATCTGTAAGTCAGGTAAGATAATAATTTTCAGAAAAGTTACGTAATCTCATCAAGTGATGACGTTATTGCTAGTCTTATATTAATGAAATGTTAGTAGAATGGAATTCTACAGGATTAATAAATAGACCTACTAAAACAAACAAAAAATTTTGGTAGAATTTTGGTAGAACGTCAGCACGGATAGCCAAAGGTTCTGAGTTCGTATCCTAGTGTAGGAGGAGTTTTTCTCCTGTAATATTCTCATGAAATGTCCAACAGAGGCAATAATCTGTGATCATGAATGCATTGACCTATTAATATGTATGTTATAGCCTATATGTAAATTGTTGTAAAAATGAAGAGAATGTCGTTACCACGTCACATCGCATCCCCGAAGAATACACAACCTAACTAAAATCATATTAATGTACTCAAGTAACTTTTTTTACTCTAAGCATGGGCAATAGACCTTTCTCACTTCACATTTTGATGTATAATAAGCAGGGCCCGGATTCTAATGACATCTTTTTATTGATGCTGCTCAGACATTGCCAACTTGTAGATAAATCCTAATCATGGCCTCTAGATTAGGCTATAGAAATGCATTTTTATTAGGTCATTTTTTGTCATTTTATGTAATTTTAAAATTTTAGGGAATTTATTTCAATTTTACGTCATTATTTTGTCATTTGCTTCCTTATATAGTCAATTTCATGCATTTACATTGTGTATATTAACTTTTCTTGTATTTTTTCTCATAGGGTAATATTTAAATAAATAACTAGGTTAGTATAATGCAACATTTTTGTAGGATCTAAAAACTACTTTCTTATTTTTCTCCTCAAATGCTCCAATGTACAAATTAGTCTCTAACTTTGTGTACAATAATAATTTTTTATAAATCAAATATCAGTTTTTAGGTCATTTTTTAGAATTATTAAGTCATTTTCGTTCAAATTTAGGGTCATTTTATAGGTCATTTTTCAAACAATTTTAGGTCATCAGAATCCGGGCCCTGATAATAAGAGACCATATTCGGTTGTTTGAACCAGCGGGTGGCTTGTAACTACCCTTCAGAGAATTTTTACGAAAACGGGTTTCAAATAATAGTTTTAACTCTTAGTAAGTTATAAGCACGTCATGTAAAAAATGTAAACAAAATCATTAGAGTCGAACTACAATTTTTTCCCATGTAGTATAGTATGAAAAAAAGAGAAAGTCGCCAATCTTTACGTCACATCCACAGAAGGTACTTAATCAAAACACAAAATTTTGGGGAAAACCGAACTTTGCGCCCCATGAGAGTCCCTCACTCCAACTCTCTAACTCCCTCTCCTAGCGGCGGCATTTGAACTACTAGTAGCGACGGTGGCGCCATCTCTTAATGAACTGATGAAACAGAAAAAATAATTTATTTCTTCTTTATTCTCTTCTTCTCTTCCTTTCCCGTCTCCTTCCTCCCTTCCTCTCACCTCCTCTTCACCCTATCTACCTATTTGAGACCTATTCCTAATAGTAAATTTTGGATCGACCGGGATTCGAACCCGAGACCCCTAGGTCTTGACTACTACGCTACGAGTGAATGTCTAGCACTCAAGGAAGCTTTCGTATATAAGAGTTTCGTTAGGGGGATTTCATGAGTTTTAACGCAAGAATCGGTTTTTATAAGTAGTGTTGGTACAAGGGAATTTTCCTGCATAAATTAAGCCACATTTTATGTTATAATACGGCGTTTTTTATAATTATGAGATATTTTTTATGGTACAAGGGTATTTTTTGTATTGTGTAATAGCCTATTTTGTTGGAAGGGCCGTTTTTATAATTGTGGAAATTATGTGGAGGTGCAAGGGGCTTTCTTTATTGTGAAATATTAGGTGACATATCAATTGCAATTATGTATTACCGGCGTTGAGCAACGGCTATAGGCATGAATAAGGTATGCGGAGCAGGCGGCACGCGGGAAACAGCCGAGAGGGTTGGAAGCTGCCAGGCGAGTGGCGAGTGGAAGGGGAGCAGCATGGGGCGCAAAGTTCCATTATGCCAAATTTTGCTTTCTTACGATTTTTCGTACTAGAGCTAGGCTCTTCACAAACACATACAAACACACTGCCGTGTTTGTGAAAATAGTAATTTTGGATTCAGTGGACTTCAAGACGCGTATTCATGTTAAAAAAAAGATTTTGGGGTTTAACCAGAGGGCGGGTTTAATGGTAAGCGGACAAAGAGACCGCTTGGGGCCCCGGGATACCACAGGTCCCTGAATTTCGCAGCTTTCAATTTTTCTAACCATTCCCTATCTAATGCGTCTGCAGAAATATATTTTATGTTTTAAAGAGAGTAAAAAAAATATTTAAAGAATACAATGGGAGAAGAAATAGTAAATAAACTAGCCAATTTGTATATAGAGCAGGAAATTTTAAACCGCATTGACACTGACAAATTAACAGGATTTTTTTTACATAAATTTATTTAATGTGCAATGGTATGAATTTTTCAATACTTTTCTTTTTTGTTAATCAGATTATGGGAGTTTTCTTGCAGCTTGTACAGTCAACCCTCGATATAATGCCCCTCTTTACAGTGCCAATAAATGCAAGGGAACGGATCGTCTCCCATATAAAATACATAAGAAACCTCGTTACTGTGCCAATTCATTTAGTGCCAGTGAAAATAAGACAAGATTTTTACAAAATATAGCTTGCAGTGATTTCTTTTCAGTTGCAGAATTCTTTTATAACTGGCGTGAATGTTAGGAAGAATATTTAAGAAACATACTGTACTGTATTTCCAAGCAGTGAGTGTTCCCCTGCCATTAACTGTAAATGTAGTGCGGTGGAATGAGGAAGCTATGTTAAGAAGTCGGACAGACAGCCTGCGTGAGGGTGGAGCAGGTAGAAAGAACGCTTCATACAATGAAACATTCTAAACTTTCACTTATTTTAGATCAGTATTCATTCACTACACTACAGCTACAGTTACTGTTTCGTAATTAGGACTGAAGGTACCCCTGTACTGTAGCAAATTGTAGCAGTAAGAAATTGAGTTACTGTACAGTATTTTATTTCTTGCTTAAGTTCTCTATTTTATTAGGTAGATTTCGAAGAAAAATCTACCTACTGCAATGGATACCACTTTATGATTCTCGAAAAATTCTTTCATATCTTTACGTTTCATGCTCCCCTGAGTACGAAACCACCGCCCGTTCAAAAAAAAAAAAAAAAAAATTGTGATATTTATATATATATATATATATCTTTACACGATAGCGGCAGTAATTTTGAAGATATTTGAACCAAATTTTAATATGTTATTTCTAGGCCCAATAGTTCGGACAAGTTCGTTAATGAGCAAAATTGGCCCAAGGGGGTGGTCGGGGAGGGGGTTGAAATTTTTAAAAATGTATATCTCGGCCCCTATGAAGTATAGAGGGAAACTTTGTTTGAATAAATTAGAGTACTCCCTATGGAGTTCACAGTGACACCAACGATTCGGGGGTTCGAGTGAGGGTGAGGGTGGGGGTGGGGGTGGGGGTGGGGGATGAAAATTCGAAACTTTTGAAACCACGTCTTGTGGGGTATCGTTGAAAAGCTCTTGATGAGTACTCTACAAATCAATAAATAGTTTCTTGATAGCTCTCATATGACGCGAGATTTTAATGTTTGAAAATAATAACACTTGAAAGAATTATTATAATATAATTTTGTCTTGTTTAGCGGCTTTGCTAATTTTATTCATTGCTGATCTTGCGCACGGCCTCCCAGAATATTATATCCTATTATTGTTGTCAAAACAATTGATTGTAGGCTCTTCCTCTTTACTGCAGGTTTGCCATGCCAAGGCTAAAGAAGAAGAGTGCTATGCAGCGACAATAAATTAAACCAAAAGCACTTCGAAATCTACCTCCGCCTGTAGGCCTGCCTAAAGGGATTTTTTTTATTTAATTTTTCTTTCATAGTACAGTACAGTAAATTATTAAGCTTACGGCAATGTATTATGTTATTTTTCTTTTCAAAATTAAATTTCGTTTTAGTGCCACCCTCGCTATGTACCACTAAATGTTAGAGAACGGATGGTGGCATTATTTCGAGGGTTGACTGTGTTTTTAATTTAAGTTTTTACCACTTTTGACCTCCATTTGACTTGAGACGCTACTGGGTTGAAGAAATACGCCCCTGCACCTATAGTGTCTGCGGCACGGGAAGAGGAAATAAAAATAATTTATTACGTAATTTATACACCCTATAAAATAAAATCCTTTAAATAAAAGAAGTTATACTTTTTACATATTCAGGTACGCTAATCCCGCTAAATTAAATAGACGTTAAAATCGAAAACATAAATTAAGTCAGGTGCTGTCAAATACCAGTGATACGTGACAGTATGAGAATTGACTTCAGGAACGACCATTGGTAGGCCTGTTGGATGATAAAGACAGTTGACATGAGGTATGCGAATTCTATTCACAGAGGGCACTGGCGATCGCGGCTAATGGCTTCCTTACGTATCGCGTCGGGTGTTGTCTTGTATTATCTCTTTTAATCGTGTGAATCCAGTGATTTTGGGTTGTTTTAAATGTGAAATATCGTCTCTTGAGTGTTCTATTTCGTGTATAGATCGTGTTCCGTGTGAGATTTCAAGTGTATTTGAAGTTCTGTGTGTATCGAATTGAACGCTACCCATGGGCATGACAGGACAGGTAAATAAAATGATACTACAGCTTT
The DNA here is from genome assembly GCA_964059195.1 of Ectobius pallidus. Classification (NCBI taxonomy): domain Eukaryota; kingdom Metazoa; phylum Arthropoda; class Insecta; order Blattodea; family Ectobiidae; genus Ectobius; species Ectobius pallidus. The sequence continues at coordinate 208,796,481 of CAXKWD010000002.1, forward strand.
TAGTATAAGCATATTCTGTAGCATGTTGTGTGTTATATTGCTTATAGTAATTAACCCAAGGAAGTGCAAACACTGCCACAGCTTGTAGTGAAAGTGACTGTCTAGGGCTAATCTTTGAAAATAGTCAGCGTTCCATTGCAGTCTTGTGTTTGTAGGTTGTTTTAGGGTGCGAATGATATGTTTGAGGTAGCTAGCTATTAATAGTTATGTACAATATTTTATTCCCTATTTAGTATAACCTACAAGGATTGCATTAATTAAAAAAGAATCTTGAAATATAACCTCGAACTCTGTCTCATGCGACATCTGTTATGCTGTGTTAGAATCACAGTTCAGGTGGTGGGGATGTCATGATCTGAGTAATAGCAGTGTTTAGCGGTCCTGTACTTATGCTGTTCTTCCACGTAATGTTCACAACCCCCGCTCGAAGCCTGTCCGATATTATTTTGTAGTCTGTTGCCCAATAGTAGACTCCACGAACTCTGTGACTGAAGATGATGATGATGATGATGGTAATTAAAGTTTTAGCCTATATGATGTAGGCAGTTTCGAGATGTTGGTACGAGTTTAGTAGTAAAGTGATTTGAAACTTGTAAATGTAATTAAAATATTAAATACCACTCCACAATTTACTGCCTCTGCCGCAAATATTCTAGAATAACTTAGAGACGTAATGTAAGGAGATAGACTGTTGTTGCACTGAAGCTAGAGACTTTGATTGACGTTTGGAGACACACAAACCAAAGCCCGCTGTGCGTGTGGAACTTGCCATGCAGCAAAGCCAGCTGAGAATTCGTCTACACTGTAATACGAGAATATGAACTGACTGAAAAACTGTAAACGTAAAGCAAAATTGATGTAGCCTAAGGGGGGACCGAGGAGAAAAGCACGTTTTATTATTTTTGCACTCCTTAGCTAGTAAGTGTTACTTACGAAAGTTGTTTACATGGATCGTAAGTTGACATTCCCACACAGTCTTGTTGCTAAGGGCCGTTGCGATGAGGTTAAATTACTTACGGTCCAGGCGATACGTCATAATTCATTACGATACACTTCATAATACAAGCCTTTATGGCCAAAGCCCCCAGGACAAATATTCGGTTCCCATAACAACAAACACATGCGAATCACTTTCTGAAATAAACATCTATTTTCAAGAATGTATTTACATAATATTTTCAGGTAATATCACAATCAATATAATTAAATTGATATAAGTAACCGTCGTGCAAAAAATAGCATGCAACACACGGGCCGTAAAGGCATTTACGGGTCTCGAAAACTTAAAAACCCGAGGCGCAAGCTTGGGTATAGGAACACCTTCATGGATGAAATAAATTTACAGTGAACGCCGCTTAATGTAATCGCGGATAATGTTTTCAATCGGGTAATGTTATTTTTATGAAGTCCCGTACGAATTAATACTCATACACTGAAGAAATACTGTTCATTGTGATCAAAGATTCTGTTTATGTTATCACATGTTCCTTTTTGCGGCTTTATTTCCAAGTACTGTATGTCATTCGGAATTTCGTTTTTAAGGGTTTCGTTTCTAACTCAGCTGAATTGTGTTGTATTGGAAGTAACGGTAGGCCTACTGGAGGTACCAAACTGTTCCCAGCTCACAGGATGACCAGTTCAAGGGGGTGGCATTGCTTTACTTTCTCTTTTAAGCAATAAAACATGTTTCACCCCACAGTTTAGCTGTTTCTTTTGATTTATGAAGATAACAGTGTTTACATACAGTGATGGCTAGTATAAAATGAAAAGACTTGAACAGACAGGCGTTAGATGTTTTGTTACATGGTGTTCATCACAGATCAGTATAGACTTCCAAAAACACTCGTAGCTTTTAGTGAGTATGGAGTATTGGTTAATAGACTCCTAAAGGAAAGTTAAAAAGAATTGTTGCTGGTTGAAAGAATACGAGTATTACCTAGAACTAGCCCATGAGTGGTTCAATGATTCACAATTACGTATTATTTTATGAATAAATAGCTTTTAAGTACGTTTTGTAGTGTATTATCTTATATATGAATAAATAGCTTCCATTTAATTACTTCGGCTACTGTTATCAACCGGTTAATGTTATCAGATTAGCTGCGTGCACTTATAAATTTTATAATTTTGACTATTATTTATAGACCTACGTAGTGTGATAAAAAATCTAAATCGAGATGACACCGGAAATGCATGTTTAACGATGTTTAGAAACCGAATAAGTGTGTTGGAATGACGTCTGTCTGTCTGTGGACAAGCATAGCGGCTAAATAATTCATTGTATGTACTTTTCTTTTACTTTAAAAAATTTTGTGAACTTTTTGCGCTTTGGAATCATCAGTTTTCGCTTAGAATTCAATCGTAAAATTAATTGCAGGTGGCCTTGGAAATAAATAAAAGCTTCGATTCTGTGAGTCCGCCCTGGTCGATTCATTTGTTTATAATGTCAAGCCATACAGATATCTATCTGAAAGTGTCAACATGAATAGAAATTCTTGGAATGGTGAACCTTAGCATGTGATGTTTTAGCAGTTTGCACTCAGTAGAAAGATTTTGATGAGAGTAGCAGTTTTGCATGTGGTTTTTTTCCTTAGTATTTGTATAGGAATAGTTAATAGTTAATTGTTAATATACAATCGATGTCATGTAAGGTGGAATGCCTCACTGAAAGCAGAGATGTAACAGGGGGGCATCCCATGTACTGAACGATGAATAAATACTGAAACATTCAATAAAAAAAAAAAAAAAAAAAAAAAAAAGTGTTAACATGGACAGACGAAAGAGGGATAATGAATGTACGTCTAAAGGGGAAAATTTTTATCGATTCGGACGGAAATAGGCTAACTGTGCGGATTTTCTTGATGGAGGACAGGGAATAGAATTTGAGATTTTTTTCCCGGGCGGCGTTTTCTGATCGTGAAGATTCGCATGTAAATGTTAATAAATATTATGTCTTAATTAGTATGTTCTTAATTTTAAATCTTTGAATTAATTATCGTGGGCACCTGCCGACTGTGGAAAGGTGTAGGCCTACATAGGACAAACTAGTATGAAGTTTCAAAACCGCCTAGCGAAATGGTATTCGCATTCGGGAGGTCTGAAGTTGAAAGCCCATGGCCGGACTATTTGTATTGCTGGTTTCCTTAGCCGCGGTAGCTAAGCAGCCATTTCATAAAATATGGGAATTTTTCCCTCAAAGAGAGAAGTTATAAAATTATTATAATTGGGTGGTCAAAAATAAGTTTAAAACCTCAAATTATCTGAATTTTAAGGACTTGGGTGTATTTGAAGTGGTTTCATGTGTAGAATCTGTCGATTTACTTATTTATAGCGTTGAGTTACTTTTTTGCCATTTTTAGCATGATTTTAACACTCTTTAATACCAAGTAGTCAAGAGTAATCAGCTATGTCCATTTTAATTTGAGAAAATATACATCTTAAGGTACAATTTGGTATAAGGTTAACTTCAAAAAATATGTGTGGTTAATTACTATGTAAAATAACAAACAAGGGATTTTTTGTCCCACCCTTAACAGTGATAGTTTTGTTAAATTATTATTGATGGGTTAAATAAATGTTCTGACAACCTGGAAACAGGAATCCCTCTTACCTTCATTAATAACAACATTAAGACCCTAACAGTAATAGCAGAACAGAAAATGAGCTTTTGTTTTGCAACATTAAAATCAGTGTCCAAATTATGTCCCACCCGTAACAGATTTTGAAAAACAAATTTAAAATATTTAAAATAAAATTTTAATAATGCTTTGCATGTAGAACGAAGGTGAAGCCATAGTAGATTTACAGAATGTGCAGAACACATTCTAATTCATTATTTATGACATGTAATAAACAAAAATAGTTGTTATAATTTGCTAGAATGTCCCACCCGAAATTATGAAATGGCTGTAAGGCGCCTTGGAGCCGTGGGGAAGGAGGCTGTGGGTTCGAGTCTGGTCTCAGGCATGGGTGTAGGCCTATGTGTGTATTAAGGAAAAAGAAGAAAAAAAGGAAGATAATTCTTTTACAAATTAAAAATTAAGAGTATAATAATTATTAAAGCATAATATTTATTAACACTTGCACGCGAATCATTCATAAACTAAGCCATTAATAATTAATGAAACAGCTAAAATTCCTGCTTTAGAGTAGGCTACATTCCACGACATGAAAGCGCCCCCTGGGAAAACTATATCAGAATCGATTAAGCAGTTCCAAAGAACCTGTGAACACACAATACGTATTGTTTCTCAGCTGTTTATTGACATGAATATGATGTGAATTTTATTTTATCAATTCAGTGTAATTTTCAGAAATTATATAATGTTTCAAGGGAAGGAATGGTTTGTTTGGATTATTATTATCAGCGATATTTCAAGAGATAAAACCATCAATATTTTACAGCTGTTGCCCCCGGCTTCGCCCGCCATTATTCATTGACTCCAGGATTTTTAAGAAAATTACACTGGTAGATTATTAAAAATGTTGGTGGTTCAGAGCTATGAAATTTGTAAGTAAAAATAAAATTAGAATATTTGTTCATTGTGTTCATTTCACTTAGGCCTTATATAATAAAGAAACTGTTTTCCTTCCTAATTTTGTAGTCGTCATGAAAGTTTACACTGCGAGAGACGAACATCGCCGAGTATACCCGATGTCTCACGAAGCGGGCGAGCAAGCACGCTATTTAGTGCCGTTGAATTGTATAAGAGTAGATAGATGTGTATACTTACTTACATAGTTTATGATGACTCATTTCTTGTATCTATAATACTTGTAATGTAGTGAATGGCAACATAATATTAACAGACATATTTCATACTTTTTACAAGTTGTACCCAGAGCTGCCGGTTCACACTCGGGAAGGGTAGACATTTTCAATCTTCTCTCGGACCCAAAGGCAGGGAGGCTGCTGCCTAACTTTCTTGATGCTGTCGGGGCCATTTTAAGAAACCATCGTCTATCTACAAAAGAATATAATAGCATTGTTCCCTAATCATAAAATCAGCACCGACACATCACCGGTCTTGTAGTCGCGTGGATTTCCCCAATGTTGCCACTGTCATTCACCATTTCCCAAGTGAAGTAAACGTCGTGCTGTGGTATAGTGGAGCCAACTTCTACATATACAACTTTCTTCAAGGCAATGCCGACAGACCCTCATAATCCGCAGTAAATAACTTGAAATGAGGGTGTCTTGGACAATAGAGTTGTATATTCTGGGTTTTCAGCATGTTTTCTTGGCGTTGAACTTGCCTGACAGCCAATAGAATTTCGTGTGCAACCAATCAATGCTCATTTCTGAATTTTTGACATACTCCACGTGGGCACCAGACGAATGCCTTCAGTCAGTATACCATATGCCATATACCACTCCTTAAGTGCCAGACAATGGCTTAATCCTCAAAGCGTCCCGACTGTCTACATAGGTCTAGCCTCCACTATACCAATTTTGCAACTTTGTACTGGACTGCAGACAAGTGTGAATACGCCCAATTACCATTCTATTCACTGATTGACAAGTCGAAGAGGATTAGGGTGGCAACAGGCATGACAGTTCTTGGAAAACACGTCTTTAAAAAGTATCGCCCACAATACATATTTAGATTCTTACTTATACCAAGTGAATGCTTATATTGCATTATGTGTAAGTAGTCTGTGCTCAGTCGTTGTGGCTATCAGATTGCTTAGCTTGCCGCAACAATTCCTTTGTTTTAAAGCAATGATTTGATACGGTGTCTCTAGCACATCAATGTATTGCTTTCGGCCACATATAAACCTTCATCAGCAAACTCTTGCGCTCTACCGTGCACTGTGACATCTTTGCAACTCAATTCAGGCTCTTAAGAATTCATGAGAGACAGAAATAAGTGTAAACTCTCAGTGTGGTCATGTGATTGCCGAGAAAGTTGTAATTATTTCATGATTCATGCCCGGTTTCTACAAACTTGTGAATTACCTATGGGTAAATTATCCATGGACAAGTTAGTTCTATTTCACCCACAATGATATAATGAGCAAGGCCTTGGAGTTGTACAGTTAATTTAATTCAGAAGGCTTTGATTCTCATTGTTTAAATTATTATTGATCCTACAAAGAGGTTAAATTTTATCCAGCCATCCATGAAAGGATAAATTAACCCGACGATTTACCCTTGGATAGATCTACCCCGAGTTTGTAGGAACATTTTTTCTGTCATTTTCATATTTACCCAGAGGAAATTAATCTAGAAACTCTCCACAAGCGTATGTGATTGCTATCTTTAAATTATTTGTGTTTGTGTGGTGTTATTCTTGTGTAAATTCTGTGCATTGGATAATTTACCCATAGGTAATTCGCGAGTTTATAGAAACCGGCCATCAAAGAGGTAAATTTAAATAACTTTTTCTTATCGCTAAAATAATGATTTTGAGTTATTAAGTGCCAGAATGGTACTTTATGAGATTGTGTGGGGGACGGGAAATGTCTGTTCATATGTAAGTGTGTCTGTACGCGCGATAACTCGAATACCCTTTATCGGATTTTCATGAAACTTGGTATACGTATTTATAACTCTGAATTTAGTTATCTACTATTAATGTTCACATAATTAAAACTTACTAAAATATTATTGAACTCTTTTCAATCATTCAGGACTGAAGACGGCATTATAGATACCGAAATGCATGTAATTTGGAAGACGAGACAAGAAGCTTGGTTCGAAGATGCGCTTGTGGAGTGGCATCGACAACATATTGTTTTACAGAGTTCATATCCGGCTTTGGAAGTTACAATACAGTTAGCGTTGACAAATAACACTACCCACATATTCCTTCACATTTGCTTATCAAACTTGAGGCCTTTGTTTTTCTATTATTCCTGCTTAATAGATCGATCTGGAGCTTAACTCTGAAATAGATGACAAAAATAACTTATTTTCTGCATATAATAATGTTGTAATTATCACTGATTAAACAAAAGCATTCTGGTACATTTAGAGAGGGGCTTCGACGCAATATTCTACATGTCTTAACTCATCAGTTATAAGGCGAATCTAATATAAGATAATTTAAACTGTTTTTACGATAGTGTCGACATCTGAACTGCCTGTGTATGCGTGTATGCATATGTGGGCTATTACATATGCACTACTAGGATCTTTGGTACTCTGTATATATATTTTACGTTAATTTAATAATTTGGCCTCGTACCATTTCAACGATCCAGCCCTAACATTACAGTTTGAATTTTTACTAAACGGAACATCGTTAAAAATGTGTCCCTAGGAGCAAGGATTATAATTAGGTGGGGAATTTGGTGTTATATAAGAATACATCCTGTAATTCTCTTACCTTAAAATACTTAATTCGTGATAATAACATATAACTGATGGCCATCTTATGAGAGCAAACAGGTTGACCAACACGACAAACCTCGCGGGAGATATAATATGGCACATTTTCGAAACGCGTGAATTCGGTATATCCTACAAAATTAATATCACTGTTCATAACCTAACCTAACCAAACCACCTAACCTAACTGCCACTAAAATAGAATCTACCTGCCACTACTTACCTTAATGTAAGAAGGACAGTTGGTCATCCTGCTTTCCAGTTGGGCATCTGCTTCGCTGGGGAATATGGCTGCTGTGTTTTATGAACTGATTGAAATGGGTAAAAATACAAGATAAAGTTCTAAAAACTAGTAATTTCGCCCCTTAATCAATTCCTTGAACAAAAGTAAGTACATTTAATCAAGTGTTCAGTTTCAGAAAGGAAATTTGCAATGTTAAGGAGATAGTGCTGTCACCACATTTCAACTTTCAACACATAGTTAGACTGAGGGTATAAGTTGTTTCAGTACAAATTTGAAATGTTGTTACAACTAAAAGTTTGGTTTTTGTTTACATTTTAAACAAAAGCGTTAGAGCAGTTTCCGAAAAAATAGCGAAAATTAAAAATAACTTGATGAAAACGGCAAGACTGACCAAACTTCATATCCCACTCCAGGAGGTAGGCCTACTATCCCAAATAGAACAGTTTTCTTTAAATAATTATTATTTTAAGGTTTTGAGTTAGATGTTCGCCCGCCCCCCCCCACACACACACATAGGCACATTTCCAAAAATATTATTTTGGATAATATATTAGACCATAGGCGTAACCAGGCCGACCGTATGGGGGGTTATAACATCCGCGGGGTCTGGGGGCATGGAATACCCCCCAGGGAGAGGGGGGTCCGGGGGTCCTCCCCCGGAAAATTTTAAAAATTAAGATGCAAAATAACGAGTTTTAAGCTTCCGGGGGTCCTCCCCCGGAAAATTTTAAAAATTAAGGCGCAAAATAACAAATTTTAAGCTTCCGGGGGTCCACCCCCGGAAAATTTTTAAAAATTAAGACTCAAAATAACGAGTTTTAAGCTTCCCACGCTTTATACTTGTATTAAGTAATTTATGGGCAGACTTAAAAAAATTATAGAATTTTCCTTTTTTTAATCAATGGGGGGGGGGGTTCAAACCCCCAAAACCCCCCCCCCTCGGTACGCCTATGTATTAGACCTCAAAACCTGTATCAGTTCCTAATAACCAGGAACCGGATTTTGATGACCTAAAAATACTTTTGAAATGAGCTATAAAAAGACCCAAAAATATGCATGAAAATACTAGTTTATTCATCAGACTTGTGTCTGTTCTGAAATTATGTTGTTGTTCAATTATAGGCTTGTGATTAGTTAATTGGCACATACAGTTGAACGCAAACGGCAAATACAGTCATTCTGTATCCAAATTATAATTATAACGAAACCTATTTATTATTCTTTTTAGAGTTCCGATAATATTGAACGTAAGTAAATGCGAGAAACAACACAAAATGAGAAAATAATGACTTTATATTTAAAAAATTGCCAAAAATATGAAAGGTGGAAAAAATACCGTAAAATGACCAAAAAAGCCAAAGTATGACATTGTATTCCAAAACGACCAAAAAATTAAAGAGCGGGAAAAATGATCAAAAATAACCCAAAATTACAATTTTTATAATCTAGGAGTCATGATCAGAATATCTGCACTAGTGGACAACGTCTATGATGTACCAGTTGAAGGATGACATGTCATCAAAATCCGGGCCCTGCTAATAACCGACAATGAATTTCATAGTCTAACAAATTATTACCTTTACTTAAGTATTCCTACCTGTAGTAGGAGAGAAAGTTAAAGTGTGTAAATAATTAAAAACAATATGATAATTCTTTCACCCTAGCCGTGTCTAGGCTAAGATGGAAAGGCGAAGCCAGTCTGAAAAATGCACTACCATAGCCGGAATATGAACCAGGATCTTCGGCTCTCCGTACCGTTATATGTGAGTCAGTTGGAGAATTTAATGTTGTACCGGAATGTTGCCATGGTAGCTCAATTGGTAAGAGCAGCGGCACAGAGAGTCGAAGATACTGGTTCAAATCCAGGCTATGGCATTGAATTTTGAAGTTTGACTTCACCTAAAAACAGTAATATTCAAGAAATTAAATTTGATAAATTCAAAATTTTATTTGGTTAACAATCAAAATTGTGAAGACAAATACCAAATGTATAATGTTTTCAGTTATAGAAATAAAGGCAGTAGTTAAACACTTAGTAAACAATACGATCAGATACAGATTTGGACATTAGAAATCTATAAAAGAGTTACAATTATTAAGTTCAAAGAACATGTTGTTGAATTTCACTCTGGGTACTTAATCAAGCTCTTCACTGCTTCAGACCACTCTTCAGAATTAGTTTCCGCAGCACAAATGCTAACTGTCGTTGACTCTGAACAATGCAAGCCAATGTATATTTTGTTATGTACGTTGAAGAATTCAAAAGCTTTGTAACATTGATGGTCAAAAATCTGTTTGAGGCCATTTTCTGAATTCTCATTAGATCCCCATTTAAACTCTATAATAATTCCAGAGCTATCATTCTCTCTGTACATCAACAGATCAAGCCTTGATTGACAATACAAGTCAGCCTTCACTACAACGTCTTGTATGCCAAATGCAAAAGCAACGAGAGGTGCCTTGAACTCTTCGCGATTTTTCGGCATTGGTACATCTTCAGAGTACATCTGTTCTATGGAATCTGCAAGTTCTTTAAATGTTTCTGGCCTGTTTGGATCCAAACACAGCAACGCATTGTGATAGTCAAAGATCTGCTTGGAAGTGTATTTGTACTCTTGCAGGTAGTATTCCGGATCGTAGAAATTCCTTGCAACTTCTTCTCTGATTTCACGATTTAGTATCTCCATCTTGTAACTCCAGATACCTAGCTGATTGAGGTTGAAGTAACCAGAGTCTTTGAGGTACAGAATGAAGGCATCTTCCTTCACACCAATAGGAATCATGGCGTGTTCGTTTACTGTAGATTTTATTTGAAGGATATCTATAGCTCTGAGTTTCTTGCTTGAATTATCTATGACACACGAGTCATGGCTTAGAGCTGTCTGAATTTTATCCCGAATTTCTGGAATACGAAACACTTTATTTAGCATCGGTATGCCATAAGTCCTAACCCAACTATTATCTGATAAGTACCTCACACACTGCCTGTGATCTTCCTTCCACTTTCTGAGGTAGCTTACAACAGAAAAAGAAGAGTACATCTTTTTTGTTTTATTATGAGTCATATATCCATTGTAATGATCAAGAATATGCCTTTCATTAAAGTCCTTGAACTGAGGCCTTTCAAGCAAACAATCTATGTTATATTCTGTAAAGCCGAAGAACAAAGAGAAGTGATGATTTTCCAAAAACGGGCATACTTCCATATTGCTTGAAAAATATGGTGGAAAGAATGTTGACAGAGAAGAAGTGATTACACCACCCGAAACGTCTTTGTTTGCCACCATTAAACAAGAAGCCATCATTTGAACCAACTGAATCACTTCCTTTATATGCGTTAAATATCCAAAACTTGTAGTATTTGAGCTGTTTATTAATTGTATAATTGGTGAATCAAAGTCATCTATGAGAACGAATACTCTCCTACAGAAATGCTTGTTGATACACTTTACTAAGTTCTTCAAGCTATGACACACCTTTTCTTGATCTAAGTTGCTTCCAGGAATGCTATTTAAAAAAGCTTCTCTGTCTTCCTGTCTCAAGTTTTTGGAAGTTCCTAAATATGCATATTGGCCAAACAGATTATCGAGGAGGCTCTTACAAGAAGACATTAAGTCGTCTTTAGTTTCGCTGTTGAGTTTCTTGAACTTCATAGATACAACAGGATGTTCACCACAGTGTCGATAGATAAATCTTGTGCAGCGACATTTTCCAGTAGTCTTTTCTGCAATCGTATGTGGTTTCTTACAATAGCAGATCCACATTCGGAAGTTGTTTTCCCTGAAAAACTTGAAGTTTTCAGTCTGATCATTGTTTTCCAACCACGTTCTTGTCCCGTTATCAAATCTCATGCTGGTCTTGGGATTCCCTTCTAAGTCCACCTCTATTTCAAAAAACTTCTTCAGCATGCTAAGGTTCACTGATTTTCCGTACCCGTGGGGCGCTGTTACGAGGTACTTCTTTAGTCCTGTTCGAAAGGGCTTTTGAAACTTCCTTACGAGGATCGTTTTATCAACAAATGTATCAGATTTAACAATGTCACTATAATCAACGTCCTCAGCTTCATTGGTGGTAGGTATGCCTTTTGCTTCTTCAGCTTCCTCCAGCCTTGGTTGTTTAATTGGAGGTTCTGCCATCGTGCTGTAAAAATATAAAGTATGCTTCATACCAAGATACATAACATTGATACCAGTTTGGCAATACCTAGTTGATTCCAAAGTATTTATGTATTTACTAAGTGCCAGTATGGTACTTTATGAGATTGTGTGAGGAAGGGAAAATGTCTGTCCGTGTGTCTGTACGCGCGATAACTCAAATACGCTTTTTCGGATTTTCATGAAACTTGGTATACGCATTTATAACGTCCATGGGAAGAACCCTGTTTATATTGGACAAAATCGGTCGACTGGTACCGGAGTAAAGCCCAATTTAGTGCCTATTTTATGGTAATATATTAGAAAGCATTTATCAAATGCAAATTAGTTATCATGACAACATATTGTTTTTCAGTATTCATATACGGCTTTGGAAATTGCAATACAGTTAGCTATGACAAATAATATTATTCCTTCACATACGCTTATGAAAGTAGATCGTTAAATTGAGCGAGGTCGCTGAGATGGTAACGTCTTGGACTCACATTTTGGTTGTTCCTGGTTCAATTCCCGCAGCCGGCCAATTTGACATATCTTTCTTGTATTTTATGTGAGTGTGCGATTGTCAAGATGTCACAAATCTGTAGGCCTACAGTTCTGCTGATGCTGGGCGATTTAAAGCTGATTAAAAAAACTAGACCTTTGTTCCCCCTGAAGCTCTACTTAATAAATTAATCTGGAGCTTACCTCAGAAAAAAAAAAAAACTTATTTTCTGCATATCATAATTGCATTTATAACTGATTAAACAAAAAAGCACACTGACACTTTTTTACATCAGTTTATCTGATTTTATTTTTTATTATACATTATTTTAAGTCTAATAGACTCTAATGACAATCAAATAAAGAAAACAACGTTAAGAACAATAACAACAACAAAAACACTAAAACAAAACAATTAAAACAATACACACTCAAGTACAATAATTACAAATGGATAAAGTTAACAAATAAAAGAACAATAATTGCTTTGCTTCGTGATTTTGTGACTGCATGCTAAAAATGTTGCAAATATCTCTATAAAAGACTGTTCTGGATTGAAATAGATCTATATAAAATTCATTACATCGATTATTGTACAAAATGCATAGTATACAGTTTATAGGAGGAGCATACAGATGTAATTTTGATATTAACTTACACAATTCACCAGCTTTGAGTAAATTATACAAACGTTTTAAACCATTAACTTTTCGCCTAACGAGTAGTGATCAGTGTTGAAAATTGATAGTAACACAGAATAGAGAATATTGCGGTATTTTGTTTGATAATATCCGAAAGTTCTAAAAAATACACATTTTAAAAATCTTTTTGGATGAATTCTAATAGATTTATATATTTAATCTGACGAGGGTTCCACACAACACTGCAGTATTCTAACATAGACCTTACAATAGAGAAGAATAATACTTTTAAAGTATCTCCCAACACTCTTATTGGCTGCCTGCTATCATCCGTTTCATTAATTCTTTCACATTGCTGTATTCCCAATACTCTACCGCCTGGGATTTGAACCACTGTGTGACAACCATCTCTGCCTTTCAACCATTTCTTGAGGTGTAGGAAAAGATGAAACTCATTAGGAACGAGATTCGGGCTTTAGGGGGCTGTCACACTGGATAGATCGAGGGACAGCGTCCGACCGACTGGTATAACGAACCTATAGACAGCAGTGGTACCAGTCACATAGCATCGATCAACAACGAGGGTGAGAGATCATCTGGTCTGTGAAATCAAACCTGTGCGTTTTTCAATCGCCAGTCGATGGCAAACTTCGTACCCACCTGAATTTCAGAATTGATGCTGGAAGATTTAACTTACACAATAATGTCGTTTTAGACTTATATTTGAATGAAATAGAATTGCACGAATTATTTAAGGCATTTAAAACGATATCTTCTTATATAATTTAATTTTTAAAATACAAAAATAGATCGAGTTGTAGCACCTAGCGTTGGGCGATCGAACTACAACAAACAACAAACCTCTTCGCTCGGCCGACTGATGGAAGCTTGAAGTAAACAGATGTAGCCTGAGATAGTAGGCATAATATTAAACCTTACATCCCAACACATGTAGTATAATAATGTGCAGGAAATAGGGGCTAAAGATAAGATTAAGTCGCCCCTTACGCTCCGAACAATGCGTTGCTGTTCGCTTGTTATCTCGGCACACCCGATCGTTCCTTCTCTCCAAACTCCCGATCGTACCAAATACAAGCTACCAACCCATACACCAAAATGACAACCCTCTAGCTTACTCGGCACTCCCGACCAGACCACAATCACCTCTTCACATAATCTAAATAATGCAAAACACTAACCACATTAGTTAAGTGCGCGAGCGGAGGCGGCAGCCGAAGCGAAGCGCCCTTGCATTTTCGAATAATGTACGATACACTGTTTGTAGGTTTCGAAAATGTGGCATATTATATCTTCCAGACGTTAGTAAGCCTGTCAACTTTTACGTAAGACATGAGGCTTTTGTTTACCGGTATGACGTCACACTACCAACGTCCAATCACGAGTTTCTACGTAATATGAGGACAGAAGAAGTGGTATAAAAGAAAGTGCATCGCGAGGGAGCGGTGGGTGGGAACATTCATCCAAGGTGCGACTTAAATTTATTTTTTCCCGAAATAGGCATTCGTATTCCTAATAAGGTAATATACTTTACCTCTAATATACAGTGATGAGTAGACCTAGTAAAATCATATAGGTACATAACCTATAATATTTCCGTTGATATATGACGCTCGATGCAGTGTGACAAGGAACAGAAATTCAGCCGAGAGCGCTTGATGGCAGTCGGCTGGTCTTGATCGATCGAAGCTCAGTGTGACAGGCCGCTTAGAGTTGATCTTTAAACAGGTCCCAGCAAGTCTCCCCAAAAGTTCGGCTGGAAGGTGTTTGAACATTCACCCTAAAGCCCGGGTGATTTCCATCTTTTCCTACACCTCACGAAATGACAAAGAATGACAAAGAGGCGAAGGTGGTTTTCAGACGGTGGTTCAAATTCCAGGCAGCACACTTGTTACCGCCAGACGACCCGGCCTCTGATACGAATACCGGACACGTAGAATAATTCTGGGTGCGATTCCCGGCGATAACATATGGAGAATAGAATGGATTTGAGTGATTTGCGGTTCGAAACACAAACTCTATTGCATTTAAGATTAAAGATAAAATAGTTAATTAACATATAGCCTATTCTGGAAGGAAATTTAATACTACATAACTTCCTTTCGTATGACGTTTTCGTGACGAAGGGCTGAAGAGTTAGCTAGTTAAATAAGGCTAAAATACGTGAGTCAGGAGACTTGCTAGGAGGTGTTTAAACAATCACCCTACAGCTAAGACCTCGCTCCCAGTGATTTCCATCTTGTCCTACACCTCACAAAATGACAAAGAATGAGAGAGAGGTGAAGGTGGTTGCCACACAGTGGTTCAAATCCCAGGCGGCAGACTTCTACGACGCATGTGTTCAAAAGCTGGTGCCACGGTAAGACAAGTGTCTCAATTCCTGTGGCGAATATGTTGAAAACTAGCTGAACACTGACTGTGTCTGTTGCAATAAATATTTCCTTGAAATGTTGTTTTGTTCTGTAAATGGCCTCAGGGAAACTTACTTTATGGACGCGCCTCCTAATTTGTTTCAAGTTTATGGAAGCCATTCAGCCAATAGTTGGCCATTAATATTCTTGCTAATGATCGGAAAGAATTCGAAATCAATAATTCTACCCTCTTCTCTTTTGGCACTGCGGTGGACTTTTTACCATCATAAGAAATGTTTTATGAAATAATAAATCTCACTCGGTAAAAATGTGATATTTACTGTCGTGATTACAGGTCTTTTATTAAATTGCACAGTCAAGCAAATTGCGGGCTTCCAGACAATGTAATAACGCCTGCTTTGTAGTCTGCTGCAATAGTGCGAGCACTGGAGTGATTTAATGTAAGAACTAATAAGCTTCGTCATAGTTGAATAATTTCTTCTCTATAACTATTAATGTTATGAAAGAAAATGCTCGGATGAAAAATGTTCATTTTAACAGTCTACAACTTTTCCATTCAAATTTTTAAATCATGTTCTACCCTAACTGAGAACACGAATAAACTGCCCCTATTCATTCTTATAGACAAACTAATATGCAGTCAACGCCGCTTAAAGTAATCGCGGATAATGTTATCAATCGGGTCCCATACGGATTAATACAGATACATTGAAAAAATACTGTTTATTGTGATCAAAGATACGGTTTATGTAATCACATTTTCCTTTTTACAGCTTTATTTCCAAGTACTGTACGTCATTCAGAATTTCCTTTTTAAGGGTTTCGTTTCTAACTAAACTGTAGTGTGTTGTACTGGAGGTAGGAATTCTGTTCTCAGCTCACAGGATGATCAATTCAAGGGGATGGCATTACATAAGTCTCTCTTTTAAGCAATAAAACATATTTCACCCCACAGTTAAGCTGAAGCTTTTGGTTTGTGAAGATAACAGTGTTGATATGCAGTGATGGTCAGTGTAAAATGAAAAGAATTGAACAGACAGGTGTTAGATTTTTTTTGCGCGGTGTTCACCACAGATAAGTATAGACAAAAATACTCATTACTTGTAACTGAGTATGTAGTATTGGTTAATGGATCCTAAAGGAAAGTAAAAACAATTTAAAACTTTGTTACTGGTTGAAAGAATAGTTGATTGCAGTCTATTGCTGTATTATGAGCAGGGCTAGGATTTATATGTAATTACATATTTCTTAATTTCACATATAGACACATTTTTTTCACTTATCTTCATCTATTATGTTGTCCTCTATTCAAATTAAACAAATTTATTTTACATATTTTTCCATATTTCTAACAATAGCACATATTTATATGTAAAATAAATATTTGTCCATATTTAGTGATTTTAATGCAATATTCGTACATATTTCATTCTTAAGAGTAAAACTATATAAAATTGTCGTTTTCAGTGACAGAATATATGGCAGCACAGGATAAGTTTACAGTTATGTACAGAAATTAATGTGTGAAAAATGATTTGTGTTACATTGAATCAAATTTCTGTAATATAACAAAAATAATTCAGAAACTACAAAATAATAATCTGACATTACCTGGAAATATTGACATTGTGAAAAACATGATTCATGAACTCAAATGTAAAGTGGACAATGTGTTCTCAAGAAATCCAGGCTTTGAAGAAATGTGTAAAATGAGTGCAATCTTAAGTAGCTCGTCAAATGTAAAACTAGAATCAGAGAATTTTAAACACGCGCCAATCACTTCATGTGCAGTAGAACGAAGCTTCAGAAAATACAAATCACTTTTGAAAATTTAAAACAACATTTTGTGGCATACTGTTAGGGTAGCAGAAATTATCAATGAATGAATAAAGTAAGTGATCTGAAAAAAATTGAATAATTTAATTTATGACTCCAGTATTTGTAATGTATTTTTATAGGTTCTAAAAGTAACAAAATGTGCTGTCTAGTGGTTAAATTGGTTTTGATGTCCATATTTTACAAAATATCCTCCTCTTGCTACTAGACGTGCATGCACTCGTCGAATCATGGACTGTCGCACCCTTTCAAATACTCCGGGATGGTGTCGAATAGTTTCGCAGACTTCCATGACACGTCGATGAAAAGTTTCTTCATCCGAGATGTCTGTCTTGTGTCTGCTGTCTACAGGGACTTTATCCAGAATTACTTCCCCTGCAAATAAGACAAAACATGTGGTTTATGTATAATGGAGCTCCAGCACATTTTAGTCTCATTGTCCGAGATGCACTGACCGGTATCTCCCATGACAGATGGATAGGCAGAGGAGGACCAGTTCCATGGCCTGCACGTTCTCCCGACCTCAATTCTTCGGAATTTTATATGTGGGGGCACCTTTAACTATTAGTTTATGTCGTGTTATCATCGTTATCGTGAATATAACTAAAATATCTAGTTGCATGTTTAAACAATATAAAACAATGACATTTCCGACAGTTGGGCCACGTATTAAGGAATAGAAAACATGATTTTACCAGGTAAAATTATTGTAAAAAGAGCTCCGGATCATGGCTCATGAATTTAAAAACTAAAAAGTTGAAAGGGGAATCACGAATTACTAGCCAACCTCCGATAGGAGGTGGCATACTTGGAGGTGAAGAAAGCGATAATATCCCCATGTGAAAAACTAAACATTCATTAATATATGTGCCCTCACTGATGTTCGAGCTCAGTTCCCTGCGCTTGTGTGTGGGATAAGTGCAGGCACTTGTGAAATCAATACAGTAGTTCCCCAAGCATTGTCCAGCTAAGAGCATCGCTGGAGGTTGGCACTAGAAAAGCACACAAGGATGGGGGCGAGTTTGGATCCATTGTCTACAAGTGACTTTAAAATCTTTAGTCTTATAGATTATACAGATTATTGCTTACACCCAATTGTTATTCAAGCAAATTGATTACTACATGTTTAGTTGCTGAAGCATTTGCTTACGTCATCATTTTGTTTTATTTTTTCAGTATACACATGACTGCATCATAAACTATTTACTTTCTGAGTCATAAGTGAGATTTCTGAAATTATTTAAGAATAAAATGGTGAAATAATGCAAAATAAAAAATGCATTTATGACCCAAAAGTAGTGAAAAAATGACACATAATTTTTAAAAATGAGCAATAAATTTACCATTATTTCTTATTATTAGTTATTTTAAAGTTACTAAAGAAGTAAGTAAATTTATACTATTTGGACACACTTAGCAAAAAAGAAATTCTCCCTAAACCGGCATGCCCATCTAATTGCCCCTAGAAAATATGTGCCATTTAAAAAGAAAGAAAAAATATTTATTGCTACAAGACAAACTGCTTTGGTGTAAAAAAAAAACAAAAAAAACCTGAATTAAAATGACCTACGAACATTTGACGGAAATTCTCAAATAAAAACGATTGTCTGTTGTCTGAAAGTAACGATTTGTATATGGAAAACGTCCTCTCTACCTCCACTGAAACATGACCTAAAAATGCCGAAAATGAACTACAAATGCCAAAATTTACTTAAGAATTTCCAAAAAATTACCCATCTCTTGAAAATGACGAAAAATGCAAAATAAAGCAAAAAAACTGCAAAAGCAAATAGCCCTTATTTAATTAATTATTTCATTATACACGTTTATATATATTTTAACTATATTTTAATCTTCGTATAAAAAAATGCAAATTTTATCAAATGCCTTGCCCTAATTATTATTATATATATATGCGGATAAACCCATTAGGACTACGCAAATTACTTCGTGTGTGCATTTGTCTTCCTTTGGCCCATATCTCTTTCATTCTTTTACTGTGTGCTTCCTTTCTGTCTTTAGACCACGTTGTTCCAGTCTTCTTCTTTGGTTTTTCCTCTTGGTCAACTTGTCATTTGTAAATTGTGGTCCTGAAATTTTCCCGGTTTTGAACATCTTCTGGTATAATTTCTGCCAGTTTCAGATAGGTTTTGATTTCGCCGATCCACTTCATAGTGTCTGTTTTCGTAGAATTCGACTGTTTGTTTTGTAGGTCTATCGGGGCTTATTCTTTTAATGTGTTCGTGGAATCTCAATCTGCGTTTTCTAATGCCACTGTCAATATTTGTGTAGTGTTTGATTTCCTGTTTGCTTCTGAGTCGGTATTGTTCGTCTGAGAGTTTTAGAATTTTTCTTATTATTTTGCCTTCCTTTTTCTCAGTGTTTTCAATGTCTGCTTTCCTGTTCAAAATTAGTGTTTCTGATCCACAGAGGCATTCTGGTTTAATGACTGTATTGTAATGTCTTAGTTTTGAGAGCTTCGAGATACATTTTTTGTTCTAGATATTTTGTGTGAGTCGATATACAGTCTCCATCTTTTCGATTATTATTATTATTATTATTGTTATTATTATTGTTGTTTTTATTATAAGTATAATTATAATAATAATAATAATAATAATTATTATTATTATTATTCAGCCTTACTGACAGACTTCAGCGTGCTCATAACGCTTGTGTTAGATTTATCTGTACTATCAGACGATTTGACCACGTGACGCAATCTTTTCACACCTTGTCATGGATGCGCCTCAAACAACGAAGAATGATCCATTCTCTTATCTTCCTTCATAACATATTATTATCTTCCTCTCCTCCTTAAGGTCCATTTACACTCAGCAGTGACGTGACCGTGGAGTGACAGGCAAGTGCATCTACCGGCGAGCCTGAAAACATTCTTCTATGCAATTGAGTGGTGTTGTTCACACTCGCCCGGCGCTTGGCCGTGACAGTGCAGTCAGTGTTCTCGCAGTCGCAATACAGTGAAACTCGGGTAGTTCAATTTACACTGAGCAATGACGTGACTGTTGCGTGACAGGCAAGCTTGAAAATATTCTTCTAGAAAATCGAGTGGGGTTGTTCTGCCGCTGTGCAGAAGTAAGAGCTTAAAATGCTCATGGAAGAAGAGCCAAATGCAGGACCATATGCAGTTTCTCATTACTCTGCTGCTACTCCAACATATTCTGGACAGCCTTCTCCTTCAGGAAGCTACAATGAGTGTGTTGTAGTGAATGAAAATCAAGATTTGCTGGTCAAATGCAACCGGCAACCTATTCAGTGCAACGGTATTTTGAGAATTTCGGTCAGGAATAAATACCTATCAAAATTAATTACAAATACTTTTTTGCTCATATATGAGTTTTCGAAGTGAAACTTCTTTTTTTAACTATGAAAATGTTTTTCTTGCAATTTTATTAAAATAATAATTTATGTTACCCAGTATTTGTAAATTAACACTTAAGTTTAAAACAAATTTTGTAATAGTTTAGTTTAAGTTTAAAAAAATTATTTAATAGAATAATTTGAAAATCTTTCTAAACGTAGTTTAAGTAGAAATATATGTTTTTTTTTTCAAAACAAAAGATCAAATTTTATACTGTGCGCCTTTGAAAATGTTTGTAAACTTTATTTTGAGTTGATTTCTTTTTTTAATTCAAAGTTTAGTCTACTGTATTTTCTAATCTACCATACATACCTCAAACAAACTGCAAGCCGTTCCCTCGGAGAAATTGCTTTTCTCCATTTTGTGTCCTGCTTTTGCAGGTTGACTTCCAGTTTGCTCAACAGAATGTTAAATGCATTTTCTGACATTATGAAGTATTCTTGAAACTTTGCTCCATCGTCCATCAATTCTTTATAAAGAGTGGTAAATTCCCCTTCTGTTCTTCTCTTTTTCCAGGCCTCATGAACCCACTTCCGTTTTCTCACTTGTTCCTTCTCCTCTTCATCCCAAACAAGAGTAATCATTCATAAATCAGCTTCTGAGAATTTCGCCATTTTCCGTGGCATTTGTTACTATAGTAAACACTGACTGATGTCGTTCATGCCACGCTATAGTGTGAATAGAGATCACTGCGGGATCACGGGCGGTGGGATTCCGTGCCGTCACGTCACGTTCACCCCACTGCTGTGTGTAAATGGACCTTTATTTACGCTCTCGTTTTAATCTCCTTTCCACCTCACGAACGCATAACCAAAATCTACTGCTTATTCCCCGAAATACAACATCTTTCTATTCTTCATCTTTTAGTGTATCAATTCCTCGCTTTTGGGATTCATTGCCTTGTCATATCAGAGACTGTCGAAATGTACCACAATTTAGAAATAAATTGAATATTCATTTTATTAGTAATTAATTTTATTTTAGTTTAGTTTATAAAACTTGTAATTAAATCCTTGTAGTTTTATTGTCTGTAGAATGTTTAGTTTTAATTTATAATTTACCAATTCTTCGCCAGTGTAAATAAATAAATAATAATAATAATAATAATAATAATAATTCTGTAAGCTTATGACTTCTAGTCCACCGCTGTAACGTAAATAATGCCTTCATGTTAGGGATAAGGAAAAAAGAAAGCCCGATAAAGATAAGAGCTCAATGGAGGAGGGGAGATAAAATCCTTGCAAGGATAAAAGAGCCTGACATGAACTGCCATCTGGTTGACGGATGGGGAACCATAGAATACCGCACTTGTGCTGATAAACACAAAAGAATCATGTCCGTCCTCACAGAGAAGTGCGCCATCTTGCTGGTTTTCTTTCGTCTTTCTGTTCCCATGAAAATAATTCTATTGATATAGCCAGATAGAGACTGTTAAAACTGCAAAATGTCAAAATAAGAGAATCTTGTAATTAATTAATTGTAAAATTCCTTTAATTATCTCTTATACCGGGTGTTTCTGAATTTCTATACATTTTGTTGGCGTAGGCAGCCCAAATGACAATACCAGGGATGTAAAAGGCCTTTACAGTTGTATCTTTAACCCTTAACTCTAAACGTGAGGTCTAAGTGACTGCTTAGACTTATTGTGCTTTTAACAATGAAAACTTACAAATTATTATTGCAAATCATTACTTACGAATTATTATTAAAGCAAATTGACTCCTAAATGTTTAATTGCCGAAGCAATTTTCTTACATCATCTTGTGGGGGTTTCCAGGGCACACATCTCAATCACTGCACCACAAATGCAATGAAATGCACAGTTTGGAAGATATGTTAATATAGCTAATATACACAAAAACTTAATTAGTATCGTCATTCACATCTAATATTAATCCCTAACATTTTATCCCTAACATTTTTCTAACATATCCAATGAAGAGACACACAAACACGCTCATGCTGAACGGGATGAAGATGATGATGATGATGATGATATCCGGGAGACTTGTCCCGTTGTTTGAGGAGAATACAACAGCAATGATGATAATGATGATGGCAATAATAATAATGATAATAATGATGAAAATAATAATAATAATAATATAATAATTTTTTTAAGGAATATTCCACAATACAATGGTTTTCCTTCATCCCACAATAATCTTTTGCCTCCATAAGTCCCTGCCCATAGCATCTTCTTCACTTAATCCTTTTCTCGCCATACTCCTTTTCACCCCATAATAATAATAATAATAATAATAATAATAATAATAATAATAATAATAATAATAATAATAATAATATCAATAATAATAATATCAATAATAATAATAATAATAATAATAGATAAATATACGTCACTGTGTGTAGAAATTAAGGAATTGTGGAGACAAGATGAGGTAATATCAATTCCGTTAATAATGTCTACAAATGGAATTGTACCTAAATGGACGATGACAGGATTAAAAAAAACTAAGGATGGGGACAAAAGAGCTTAAATTAATGCAAAAATCAGTAATTCTATGCACAACATCCATAGTCAGAGCATTTCTCAATGTACCAATATAATGCTGCATCTTGCGAAAAACGCCGATGCAACAGAAGAACTCACAAACAAGTGAATAATAATAATAATAATAATAATAATAATAATAATAATAATAATAATAATAATAATAATAATAATAATAATGTATCTCATCTGTTATTAAAAATCCGGAGAATATGTGTTAGTTATCTGTATATCTTCAGCTGTGGTTTTTGTACGAATGTTTGTGTAGGTTTTGAGTTCGAATCCCGGTGCCGTCTGCAGCAATCATGGATCAACAGTAGCATATACTGTAGAGCTACAATGCCGTACTTAGCTAAGAAGCCTTAACTCCATGGTTTCCAAAAAGTGACTTACAAATATGCCCACCGTGTAGCCTATATGAAGGTCTGAATCTGCTGAAATAATTAAATGACAAGTCTTACTTCCCTAAGCCATATTTTAAAAACCTCATGTCAAAAATTAAACCTTCTAAGAAGAAAAACAGCCTCATATCCATTATCATAAGAAAATTACCGCATGTCTTTCTCAAGGTAGATTTAAGATCAATTTCCTCACTATTAATAGGAATAACCAAGAGATCGTTGCCTACAATCAGACACAGAAGTGTCTTAAGGAACAAGGAGCTTGGAGTTAAGGAAAGACTTCTTATTTATTTAGACTAATAATTGGGCATAAAGGAATTGAGGGCAAAGGAATTGCCGATCACTTAGCCAAAGAAAAAGCCAATCCGTAGAGTACCAGATGGCTACATCAAAGGAAAGAACAAAGGAAAACAAATGATTATTGGAAACATGTTCCAAATTTAAATCATGCAAAACAGTTCATTGAACTGTCATAAAAAAAAATCCCCACACTCAGGAAACAGTAGTTGAGTATAATAAAGGACCTCCTTACTGGACACTGCCCTCTCAAAGATTATCTTTAATAAATGTAGATTCTGCTTAGAAGAAAAAAAACAGCAGGGCATATACTTTGTGAATGCGAAGCAATTGCCCAACAAAGAATAAGGCAACCGGAGTTTGCTTTTCCGACTCCTGAACAAAATGCCTCGTCAGCCAGAAAAATTATAGGCTATATTAAAAGAATTAAATTAAAGTGGGACTGCTAGAGTAGGGCATTCACAATAGATGTATTAAGGTCGCCGGAAATCTTATACTACCCCTCATTAAACTAATCTAATCTAATCTAGACTGAAAATTTAACCTTTTGTGACAATATCGTTTACACTGTAATGTACTCATATTATTTATTTATTTGTTTGTTTATTCTGCCAACTACAGGAATAAATCCAAATTACAGTTGGCGTAGTTTCGCCAATACGTGTTGTACAATATAAAAATACAATACAATAAATAACTGAATGTGTGAGGATAAAGAAAAAAAATACATGAATGATTTGTAATAACTAAGCTTACAATTGATTTAACA
Organism: Ectobius pallidus; assembly: GCA_964059195.1. Lineage (NCBI taxonomy): Eukaryota > Metazoa > Arthropoda > Insecta > Blattodea > Ectobiidae > Ectobius > Ectobius pallidus. The sequence goes on from CAXKWD010000002.1 coordinate 208,820,926, forward strand.
AGACAATCTGTAAACTAAGCCAAATCATATGGAATATATAACATTTTATGAAGAAATCCTGTGTACTGATTTAATGATAAGTCAAAATCCAGAAGAGCATTTTGAAGTGATAGAGAATTATATTGTTTACATGTTTAAATTAAATATGAACATTCTAACATTTTTGACTTAATGACAGAAATATATAGCACTTCACTATTTCTTAAATTTAATTTAATACGTTTTAAAAGTTCATTACTATCAATTATACCATTGGTAATCTTCTACCAATCTTCTACCAATTAAAGTAACAAAATTAAATTCATTTAATAAAGTATTATAAGAAATTCTATCAATTAAAGCAGATCTACCATATTTTTTAAAATACATATATCGAAGAAAACTCTTCAATATTTCATTAAAAACTCAGATAATTGAAATAACCGGGCTTTTTGTGTTAGCAGCTCAGATGAGTGCGATCAGTGATATTATCCCAGTTATACAAAGATGTTTTAAAATTATTTGTTGTTGGGAAACAAACTGAGACGAACCTTGAAACCCCTGTAATACGCAACCAACAATACAGGCGCGCCGTGCACGTTCAAGAAGTGGACGGGGGAGAAGAGACACTTTAGTTAATGTAATGCTGGTCTCCTTGACTCAAAAACCAATTCTATGAGACATGTATACTTCCTCTACTCCTACCCTACGTACTATTCTATTGGCAGAGGAAGTATTGTGGTATCCTGAATCAAAAAATCTGATGTTAAAGTCACATAACTTCCTCTGCCCAAATAAAAGTTAGCTGTATTCACATATCCTTGTACAGAATCGCAAGACACAATTTTACGCTAATTATCCTATAAATACCTCTTCTTTCAATGATGCGACTAAAAGCGCAGGAAGTGACTGCAGACGTTTATTGAACTTTCCGCCGTAAAGAATAATTTCCGAAATTTATCGAATATTTTCCTCAGATACTTCTTTACTCTATGCATGGCCAACAATACATCTTTCTCACTTCACATTCTTATATAGAATAAGAGGCCGTGAAAGAGCGCGTATTCAGTTGTTCATCACGCAAGACAAACTTTCTACAAACAGTGGGTGAACAGTGGGTGGCTTGTAACTACCCCCAGAGAATTTTTTCGAAAAAAAGTTTCAAATAAAAGTTTAGCTCTCAGTAAAAGGAACGCATGTGCAAATTTTAAAGAAAATCGTTAGAGCCGTTTTCGAGAAAATCGCGAAAAACAAAAATTTCTTAATGTAAAGTCCCCTTAAAAATAAGAAAAACTTATCGCCAATCCTCCGCTCACATCTTTAGAAGGTACCTGACCCAAATACGAAATTTTGTTTTCATACGATTTTCCGTCTTGGAGCTAGCTTGTTCACAGACTTTCCACACACACAGACAGACACACAGACAGACACACAGACACACAGACAGACACACAGACAGACACACAGACACACAGACAGACACACATACACACAGACAGACACACACACACACTGACATGTTAACGTGTATATATGCTAAAAACTCAACTTCGAATTTCGAGATCGAAAACAATACTTCCTCTACCTATCGTACCTATGGTACGGGCAGAGAAAGTAAAAATGTTATTTCTAGAAACATGTCTGTGTGTCTGTGAACAGCGTCAACTAACTGGTATAAAAACACTATTTTAAATGTTTGTTTAGCTATTTTCTGGGAATGTGATAGGAAGATTGAGATGACTTCCTCTCACTATTAGTGCCATTCCTAGTGAAGGAAATTTCATTTTTGCGAATTTGTCCAAAACAGATCTAACGACTTGGGTTTAAATTTCGTACACGAGCTGCCTTATATTTAGAGATAAAACTTTTTCGGAAAAAATCAATGAAGGGTAATTATAGGCTAGCCACCGTTTGTATAACTCAGTTTTTCCTAATGAACAATAAAACTTTCCAATACATTGAAACAACTGAATACGCACTCTTTGCAATACGACCTCTTATTCTATATCAGAATGTGAAGTAAGAAAGATGTATTGGCCATGCTTGGGGAAAAGAAAATTACGTGAGTGCATTAATCAGATTTTATTCGGATTGTGTATCCTTCGGGGATGCCACAAGAAGCGTGGCAACAATTTTATCTTCATTTTTGTGACTTTAATGAGGATAATTTTTTCGAAAATTGTGTTAAATTTTTTACACAATAGATACTTTAGATTGTACTACTAAGATTGTATTTTGTACTAAGAGCTAACACTTTTATTTGAAACATCTGAATTCTCTGAAGGATTGGACAACTGAATTCTCCCCCAACTTTCATGAAAAGTAACTCTCCCCAACTTCGTACCATCCCAGTCTCCCCCTCTAAAAATAGTGGAATAACAGTAAGCCAACTCTAAAACTTCTCAAGGAAAAAATATTGCTGTATTCGTAATAAAAAAAAGTGTCAGTTGAAAAAGTACCGGTATGTTTAACGAAGCTGCTTTTACATTATATTGCAAATTATTATATAATAATATATTCAAAAGAATTAGAGGAGGTTTTTATTACCCTTTGAAGTTATGAAACTTGACTTTTTATTTTTAACACATAAAATGCTAATTTTGTAAAAAAATTTCACCCCTCGCTTTTAAGCTAAATATATAACATTGCACCGCTCGTCTTCCACCGCTGGGACCCGGGATCGAATCTCGGTGGATTCATGTTGCGGTGGACAAAATGGGGTCGGGGCATGTTTTCTCGGGGTGCTCCTGTTTCCCCTGCCATATATTATTCCACTTGAGCTCCAGTCATCATACTATGACGATTGATTGAAATAATTTATTTTTTAATACTTTACATCACACTAAATTGAAATGTATTTCTCATTTCATATTCTTAATTGTAGTGTTTTATTACTCTAATGCCATTTTATATTACACTAACAGTTCTTTTTAACAGTTATAAGGTTAAAACTTCAAATGCCATTTTATTTCCTTCTTCAAAATGTTATTTTGGAACAGTAAAGTGTGTTTAAAGAAAGCTACTTTGTTTATAATTGAAGGCTAAATAAAAATCGACACCCCCCGTGGACCCTCCCTATCCAAAATCATGGCTGTGTCCCTGTAACAGACATGTACACAAAGTAACATGCCATGAGCTACCCCACCTTGTGCATGTTGACATGGAACTTGTAAAAGCGTTTACTTACACCTCCATTATGATGAAAGTGACGCTATCTAGATACGACTTGCTAATGCTGATATGTAATCAAGATATTCGATATATTTGTATTTTACTGAATGTTTCAGCGATATTAACTTCACTATCTAGCACATTAATCAGTGATACGTAAGATGTCAACCAGAATGGTACTTTATGAGATTGTGTGGTGGACGGGAAAATGTCTGTCCGTACGCGCGATAACTCAAATACGCTTTATCGGATTTTCATGAAACTTCGTATACGCATTTATAACGTTCATGGGAAGAAACCTATTGATTTTCGACTAAATCGGTTGACCGGTACCGGAGTAATTCCAAATTTACTGCTTATTTTATGGTAATATTTTAGAACGAATTTAACAAATGCAAATCAGTTTTCATGACAACATATTGTTCCCCCGAGCGGTGCACTTTATTCATGAAATTCACCTCGAAACCGTTTATTTTTTTTATTTTTTTTATTAATTATCAGTCGTAATAAAAGTGTTTATGCATGATTTGGGTAAGGTTAATGAATCTATCGTTCATTTTAATCGTTTCATTTTGAATTTGTATAGACCGTCGGCGTGGTCTTGTGGTTAGCGCCGCTGACTACAGATCCCTCGGCCCGGGTTCGATTCCCGGTACCTGCTCGGATTTTTCTGAGGTAGGGAAGTCTGGTAGGGGTGCACTCAGCCTCGTGATTCAAATTGAGGAGCTACTTGATAGAGAAGTAGCGGCTCCGGTCATGGAAACCACCATTAACGGCCGTGGGTGTCGGCATGCTGACCACATGCCCCCCAATCATGCCGTCTGCCTGTGGTAGATGACGCAGCGGTCGGGTGGTAGGTCAAGTCCCTCCAGGGATGTAGCGCCACGGAGTTTTTTTTTTTAATTTGTATAACCACATGGCAACATATGATTAGTTTTGTTCATTTAATTATTTATATTTTTAACTTTAAACAATATAATTAAGAGTAAAATTATGTAATTCCTGCACTGTACACTGCATTTGTACACTTGTACAAACGATGTCAGTGTTAGTAAATATGTTTTAGTTATTTTTATTTAAAAAAAACCTAGTAGTTGAGTAGGCTAAAGTATAAAACAAGTAAGTCCTCTAGGCCCATTCCATAAGAACTACGGTACCTTAGCGATTTCAGTCATGACATGGGAAAAACATTACAACAGGCTATTAAGCCACACTCCAGTGCACTTCCTTAACGGCTAGGAGGCTCAGGAAGTTGGGATTTCTCTTTGGGACTTAAAAGTTTGAAATTCTCTCCTTTCAAAATACATCGTTGTAAGATAAATATAAGTAAAAGAAAGAACAGAATTTTTAACATTTACTTAGAGATAGTTAAATTAATGAAATAAAATAAATATGACACCAGTTGCTCAATTATGATTTATTCTGTAATTCTCCGCCTTGGCCTCTCGGTGCGCTTGCAACATCTTCAGAGCATCTTTTGCTGGCTTGGGGTTTCAATATTTAAAATTAAAAAATGTATTTTGTCACATTTATAAAATGAGATAAAATTCATAAAATCTCATAAATGTACTGTCCCTGTCCGTTGGCCAACGGACACGCGGCGAGAAGGCCACAGAAGACAGTTCAGGAAGTTGGGATTTCTCAAAAGGACTTACCAGTTTGAAATTCTGTTCGTACAAAATATTTTATACATCGTTGTACTTAAAGATAGTTAAATAATTTTATTAGGAATTTAGGCATTCTAGTGTCCAATGTCACATTCCATTCTACAATCTTTGAAGTGTTTGTTTTGATGTGCGACGTTATTCATGTGTTAGTCACACGAAGTACACAAAGGATTTCACTTGACTAAGATCCAAAACATCGACATACCCTTCCAAATATGGCAGAGAATACATCCAGCCCGATATACTGGAATTGAACCCACGAAGGTGAAATATATTAAACACCTGTACATTTTCATGTCACCGAAAGACAGGTATTGTTATGGAGGAAACTCGTATAGGCTAATTTCGATGTGAATATGATTTGTCCCATTAATTGTGCGCTTTGTACAGTCGGTCAAATAAAAAATGTCGGGACTCGTATGCAGTTTAATAGTTTTAACGCATTAGTTCACAAGTTTCCTATAAAAAACATAAAATAAAGGACATTCTCGGAACATATGAGGCCATGCGACAGGAGGGAAAAAAAATGAACAACTAGGGAAAAAATGAACTACGCGGAAAGCGCAACACACGATATTCAACTTAATGTATTGTCATAATTCATTTTGCTGTGTGTCATCGCGCCACATAGGCCTACAAATGCTAGCTTGAAAGAAAGTGTAGTTAGGGCTGTAACTGACCTGCATTTTTCGGCCTCTGAAGCATCGAGAAGGTTCCATATTTCTTAATGCGACCGGAAGTTTTCATAGGAATCGAGGATCTGGCCGGCCGCATATTTCGATGCTAGATTGGTTGCAGAAGTTGAACGTAAGTTATTGGTTTTGCACTACAAGTACCGGTATTATAAAATAAAATCTTTAAAAAATGCTCCTTGAATAATCATATTCCTTGCGAATTTATTAATTATTAATATTATAAGAATTTGCAACCAAGAATATGGCGGATGTGAGGCATATAGCCACAGCCTTCTATATTATATGTTCGTTTTGGAACAAAACTGACTAAATAATCAAGAAAATACATGGATAGACAAGAGGCATGTTTGAACCTAACCTTAAGTCTTCCTGTACATGCGCATATGCTCGTTCGTGATACTTTATCAAATAGGCCTACCGCCCGACGTTTTTTATTTGACCGACAGTACATTATTTTTATTTCTTCATTTACTTTGGTTTTCCTCTCCCCTTTAGAAACATTTAATTGACCTACGCCGCCCGGGCCTTACAGGGCCGCGACCTGTCGGGAGAGGAATAATCTATGAACCACATACATACTTTTTTTTTACCAGACAAGGACATGGAGGACCTTTCCGGATGAGTGATCAGTCCAGTGCCGTGGCCACCTCCGAGACAACGCGAACACATAGGACGAGACACACCATTCACACTCACATTCCCTCTGAAAGGGGTGAGGATGGGATGAAGATGATAATGACGGCCAGATGATATCCGGGGATACCATACATCGTACACAAAGAGCAAACATTTATTCTTCATTTTTATTTATATTTTTTTTTTAAATAAATATAATTATTTAAATTAAACACATGTACAGTTATATTTTAATATTCTAATACTTTCATTTTTTTATCCATAGTAGGCCTACTTATAATTATATATAATTTGATCCATTTTAACGTCCTTTGGAAAGAGTCCACTTTCAGTATTATTAAAATATGCTTTAATTTGATGGAAAATATCACAAAAGTAGTCCAACATTTATTTTCTCGCGGTGTTTATTATGTTTAAAAGAGATCAAATATATTTTAATTCAAAACAAAGCGAATTAAAAATATTCAATTGTGTTTTTATCGCAATGATCATTTTTCCATAGTCAGGAGAAGGAATCAATTTTATGAATAAGTTATGAATAAGTTTCAAGAATTGTACATTACATTAAGCTGTTTTGTCGTAATTGGTACCGCGTATGGAACTGACGTTTAGATTAGCTGAAGCAGAGCCCGAATTCTTATCTCGGACACGCAAGAGTGGAGGTTTTAAAAAGCTTATCTTCTCTGTAATGCGTTTGCCATCTTAACACAGCACTGAACCTGGGCTCTGTTCAGTATTAACATTCTTAGCGAACAACATGATGGCTATGTACTACGATGTTAGATGTTGGCCGCGGTGGTCTAGAGGTAGCGTGCCCGCCTCTAGATCCGAAGGTCGCGGGATCAAACCCGGCCGATTGATTTTTCAGGACGTAAATATCCTGGGCACGGAGTCCTCCGGGAGGGACTTTAAGTTGGGGGGGGGGCAGTGTCGTAGATTTACGGCACGTAAAAGAACTCCAAGCCTAAAGTAGAACCTCTGGACAAAATTTCTCGGCCTTTTCACGTCCAAGTAATACCTTAGTTTCCGGAAACGGAAACCTCCACTTGGAGGCCCTTCACCCCAACGTAGGGGAAATGACACACAGATGATGTTAGATATGTGGAAAAACAAATGCAAACTATTATTAGAGGCGTGCAAATAAATAGAAAAGTTGTGTGTGGTATAAAGTAAGTTATATTCAGATAACCTGCCTTTAAAAGTTCTAACCACTCTTTACAATTGATTGGTAGTTATTTACGATGTAAGATGTTGTATAGAAGTTAAAAGACAAGCACGAATTTCAAAACGAGCGCTAGCGTTTGTGCCTGTTAAGGTCGAACATCCAACGACGAATTATGTTATTTTCATCGAAAATAATTTCAGATTACTTTTGCTTAGAATAGTAATCAAAAACTTTTTTGGAAGTTTCGTATTGTAGCGGAATTCAGGCTCTTTTGGTTGGCAACAATTTGTTTGAAACAGTTGAGTACACCATGACGAATATCCAATAGTATTTTTAGCGCATGAAAAATAGGAAACTCTGTTGCTCACGCTAGTGATGTCCAAACTAGGCCACAGCGCAGGAGATTGATAGGCTAGTCCCTCCTATTCCCGCCTCATTAAGTGCGCTTGTATCCCTGTTTCTAATTAAAACAACCTTTTGTGTTGCTTATGGATTCGCGTGTGTTGGACCAGCACAAAACTGGAAACGTGCATTATGTTAAAAGGAGGCCTATGCCTTTCATGTTGGGTATATTACACATGATTTCTTTACTTTACTCTATGAATCTAGGTCACTTTATGGTATGTTCTGTTCAATATTGCTGTCATGTCGTAACCTCACATGTTGATCAAATGTCCCAGTCGCCTACACGCCATCTTGAAGAAGAAATGAGCTCGGTTTATGCTGCTTATCATCGGTAAAATCATTAGCTTGGATGATATTGGAAAATCTGTCAGTGAAACATAAAATGAATAATATCTCAGCTTTTCAGTCTGAAGTTTGCTATCAGCAAAAGATGAAATCATTTCACATTCTTCTTGGGATTCTATTTTATTTATATTTGACAAGCATTCGATTTTAACAGCGGGTAGACATGCAGCTTTTTATGACCTATTTTGTCTGCGTGTCTTTACGCGCGATAACTAAAATCGCTTTATCAGATTTTCATGAAACTTGGTATATGCATTTATAACGTCCATGGGGAGAAGCCTGTTGATAATGGACGAAATCGGTTGGCCGGTACCGGAGTAAAGCATAATTTAGCACCTATTTTATATTTAATTTATTGAGCACAATGTGTATGTAATAATATAAGTAATACAATCAAATTTTAAAATTGTCATCGTTAGCCTAGTATCTTAGGGATTCAGTCCTCTCTGTACAGTCTAGGATATGGTATTGTGGACAAAATTGTCCGCACAGCACACACTTGCACATCTCAGATACTTGGTGATATCCTCTTTGGTCACATAGTCGGTGATGGAATCCATGCGCAGCCACTCTCGTGTATACGTGCCGGAGATCAAAATTGGGTTCCTTCCATTCCTCTGTTGTCATGGCAGGCGTTGTATAGAATTCCTGCTGGACATTTGCTGCTTTTTGCTCGCGTTCCCTAATGTGTGAATCGTATGCAGGTGTCCTGGGTAGTCTATTTTTCACTCTTATTTCTCTAATAAAGTAGTCTGTGTTGGCCAGGATATACGCTATTCTAATCCGGGTTGTTTTGGATAGTCGGAGAACTCTTCTTATATAAGTAGCTTTTACTGTTTCCAGTCTCCTCATATTTGCCGGTGTGAGATAGGCCCATATCTGTGGGATTGCGTAGCATGCTATGGGAGCGATCTTGATATGGAAGAGTCGTAGAGCTGTTCTTACTGACAGTTTTTCCAAGTTCTTTATTTCAAACATAGCCTTGATTGCTGCCTTGCACCTTTCCTCTATATGCTTTGTGAAGGTTTTGCCAGTTACTTGTAATGTAATGCCCAGGTACTTGTAGGAGTTAACCAGTTCCAGTTGGTCTTTGCCACAAATAAAAGTATCCGCTTTGCTGACATTTCCTCCTCTCCTAAATTTCATTATTTTTGTTTTACTAGTGTTTATCTCTAGTTCATTCCTCTGCGACCTTATATGCAGCTTTTCTAGGCCTCTCTGTAGGGCTGGTTTTTTCTGTGATAGCATGATCATATCATCAGCGTACAGCAGCATTGTGATATCTTCAGAGGCTACCTCTTGTACTACGTCGTACTACCATTTGTTTGCGTGATGAAATCGAATTGACTTACACCGTCGCTGATGGTCATTAGGTTGGAGCTCAAAATGCATGCTATTACTTGCAGAAGGGGGTTTTCCTGCCCAAGGATGGAGGACAGTTTTCTCATCAGTACATTCCTATTGACTCCGTCGAAGGCTTTGGCATAGTCTATAAAAGCAGCATATATGTGTCCTCCTGCTGTACTTATTGCATTCCATATGACCTATTCCATAGCACCTATTTTATGGTAATATATTAGAAAGAATTTATCAAATACAAATCACTTCTCATGTCAAGATATTGTTTTACAGTGTTCATATACGGCTTTGGAAGTTGCAATCAAGTTAGCTTTGACAAATGACACTACACATAAGCTTTGTTCTTCCGTAAGCTTAATGAATCGATCTGGAGCTTAACTCGGAAATCGACAACAAAAATAACTTATTTTCTGCATATCATAATTGCAATTATCACTGATTAAACAAAAGCATTCTGCCACTTTGTTACATCAGCTTACCTGATTTTTTTAAAAATGTATTTGGGATCAGGTGGCATTAACGCACGTGAACAATGTATGGAAGGAGGCTGACGTAACATAAACCGTTCAATTATCGTTACGGGCGGAGTGATACACATGCGTTCTACTCCTAATAAATAGCGTCATTAGCAGACGGGCCACCAATGTTTCAGCTATTTTCCCACACTATAACTTGCTTGTGTAGTTGTTTGGTTTTATGAATACTTAACGTCGGGGATACACTGCTATGTAGGCAGGAATGTTGTTCTTTTTACATTCCTGTAAATCCGCAGACATAGGCCTGTCACATTTATGTGGTCGGGATCGAATCCGCGAGCTAAAAGTTTATTACATGGAGTACGATCGATTGAATACGGGATTCAGTACTGGTAGAAAGCAATGCACCCACTCAGATACTGTGTTGACCTCAAAAATTTTGAAATGAAGTGAAAATTATAGTTAACTGAAGCTATGTGCATTCTTTGAATATTTTTGCAACAAGTTTGGAAGTGATAAATTTACAAAATAATTACTGTTGAGCTCATTTGTATTTCAGCATCGCCGGGTCCTATTTGACTGCTACCGATATAAACCATTACACGATAATGAGTAGGGACCGGATTTTTAGGTTTTTAAAAACACTGTTTTAGGTTTTCCATTAGGTGAAATAGTTTTTATTAGGTTTTTTGTCTAAAATATCATTTTCTGGTAGAGTAATTGTTTTAATGAATTTGAATGTTCTACATAGGATTCAATACATAATACTTGTAAAGTTTAACTTAACAAAATTGACTTAAATTTGTGTAAAGTTGCTTTAGGACATACAATTGAAGAAAGAAAGCATAAACAATCAAAAGAAGCAGTGAAAATAAGATTGCCTCACATTTCCTGGTTACAGTATATCACTAAATATCTTTTAAGATTCTCAACTGTGAAGTTATTCCTGTTATTTCTTAGGATACATTTGAAGGCAGAAAATGTCCTTTCAACCTCACATGACGTCATAGGTGCGAATTTCATCGAAACAATTGCGGCAGGGTCCCAAGTTCATTGGACACTGGAATATTGTTCTCCGAGAAGATTGGAGCACACATTTTTCATCTTTTCAAACCCTGGATTCCTTTCGAGTATTTCTTTACCTCATAATACGTGTTTCTGGCAGGCTTGACAAAATATTACTTTGCCATATATAGTGAAATTCAGGTCGTCGCCAATCCACTGCCATAATAAACTCAATTTCATTTGTTTCGGCATAATTAACACGTCTTCTTAAAACTCACAGTGTGACCACTCAGTATAAATAACAGGGCAAACAAGCGCTTTAAAACACAGAAATCGGTATCCTTGTTCATACTCGGCAACAATGGTTGTTTGTACGAATATTTTAAAAGGAATACGCCGGTACTCTTACACTTCCTCTCTTGATACTATCCATCCTAGACGACAAGGGTTGAACGTAAAGCTGGTGGTATTAATTTCAACCCGACAAAAATTATTGTCTCTTAGCAGAATATCAATTTCTCAAAAAAAAAGTAGAATAAATTAGACATTTTAGGTTTTATATTCCGTTTAGGCATATTTAGGTTTTTATACCCCATTTAGGTATTTTTAGGTGCCACAGAATTAATGTGGATGAATCCTATGAACAAGCTTGGAAAAAGTGTATGAGCAGTTTTTGTTTTGGAAGTAAGGAAAAAAATAGGTAAAAACCTAAGAATCCGGTCCCTAATAATGAGTTAACCAACATAACATTCTCCGGAGAGGCTGTTCACATCCATGCAAACATGACCGCGATATTTCATTCATAAGACGCTTAGTAAGGTCTCGGATATCAACCAATCGTGCTCTTTAACAATAATAATAATAATAATAATAATAATAATAATAATAATATTAGTAATAATAAATTTTATTGTCATTAAACCAATATATTAACAATAGACATTGTCAGGTAAGAATAAATTTGAATTATACAAAGTTATAGTGAGCTAGTATTAGTTATTACTTATTACAATTATTGCATAACCTGTCAGTAGACCAAGTTAGTTGTCAAGACAGAATAAAATAGAAAATAATAAAATATTAGGATTACAGACCAGTCTCATTAGTGATACATAGAAATAAGACAATATTAGGTCTACATCGTTACGATATATTACTATGAAAAATTCATCTATTTTGTAAATATTCCTTTAGGCAGGCCTAAAGGCTGAGGTAGATTTCGAAGTGCTAAATCTCGCCTTATATGAGAGCTATGAAATACCCAGTTATTGATTTGTAGAGTACTCATCAAGAGCTTTTCAGCGATACCCCATAAGACGTGGTTTCAAAAATTTCGAATTTCCATTTTCGAAAGTCATGACATGGTATCGGTTGCAACAGGTAGATTTTTCTTCGAAATCTACCTAAAATAGATTCCTGGCTAACCAGTCATGTACTTTTATCTTAAAGATATTTACAGGTAAATTTTAATAATTCATTGGTAATTATTCTGCCCAATAATTTGATAACTATTTAGAGATTTTAATACCCTATCGTGTTGCATAGGCCTATAGATATGGGTATTGGATCTGGTAGTATCTTGTAGTATCGAAGCAAAAATATGTCATATTACGTGTTTTGTAATTATATAGAAATTGAGGTCAAATTAAAATATTCTATTCCGAATTGTTATAGGAAATACCAGTAGACTATATGATGTGTTATAGCGTTTCGTAACAAGAAACTTACAAAAGAGTCTACAGCGACAGCCTTTTTCCGGGGGTAAACTGGCGAGTGGAAACAGGTTTTGATTTTATTTTATTTTATTCAGTCCGTCGGAACAGATTAACTTTATGGGACACGTCAATGTAATAAATAATTATTATTAACAATTAATAATAATAATAATAATAATTATTATTATTATAAAGAACCAATGTACAATCAAATTACACACTTTTCATCTTAAATATGTGGACAAGTATGAGAAGCGTCAACTACGTCTAATTCACTGCCTGAGAACAATGACCTATGTGAAATGATGGTTGCTGCGAATATCCCGTTTAATAAACTTATTGATTCCACATTTAAAAAAAAATCCTTTAGGCAGGCCTACAGGCTGAAGTAAATTTCGAAGTGCTAAATCTCGCCTTATATGAGAGCTATCGAGAAAACAGTTATTGATTTGTAGAGTACTCATCATGAGCTTTTCAACAATAACCCATAAGACGTGGTTTCAAAAATTTCGAATTTCCACCCCCACCCCCACTCGTACCCCCGAAACCCCGAATCGTTGGTGTCACTGTAAACTCCATAGGGAGTACTCTAATTTATTCAAACAAAGTTTCCTTCTATACTCCATAGGAGCCAAGATATAAATTTTTCAATATTTCAACCCCTCCCCCGACCCTTCCATTGGGCCAATTTTGCTCATTAACGAACTTGTCCGAAGACAAGGGCCTAGAAATAACATAATAAAATTTGGTTCAAATATCTTCAAAATTACGGCCGCTAGCGTGTAAAGATATATATATAGGCTATATATATATATCACATTTTTTTTGTTGAACGGACGGTGGTTTCGTACTTAGGGAGGTATGAAACGTAAAGATATGAAAGAATTTTTCGAAAATCATGAGATAGTATCGATTGCAATAGGTAGATTTAAATCTACCTAATAATCATGGAAAATCTAAAATTATTCGCCTTCCGTGACAACATTGAGACGTTATTTAGACAAATGAATTTCACTGAAAACCAGGGAGAAACTTTCTATTGACATGTGAAGCGGTAGAAGGAGAAAAACCCACTACAGTCATGCGATTTTGAACGCACGTTGCCACAATGCAATTTTTATGTGACAAAAGAGCGAGATATACCTTTGGAACACAAGCCGCTAACACAATCGATACCTTCGAAAGAAAGGTCTTAAGGAGAATATATGGCCCAGTCCAGGAAAATGGCAGGTGGAGAATACGTTACAATAATGAACTATATAATCTATACAAAGACAACAACTTATCCACCGTCATCAGATACCAAAGATTACAATGGGCTGGACATGTTATGAGGATGGGAGACAATCGAATCCCCAAGAAAACGCTAAACAGCCAGATCGAAGGTAAAAGGCCAATAGGAAGACCCAGGGATCGCTGGACAGATGCGGTGGCGAAGGACGCTAACACCTTACTCCAAATGAGGCGGTGGTCATCAGTCGCCAAGGACAGAACCAGATGGAGGCGGTTGATTATGGAGGCTATGGCTCGATCCCGAGCTGCTACGCCATAAAGGATACCTTTGGAACACAGCGTATCTACATTGTACTTCACCTAAAACATGTACCAGTTAACTTATTCTACCGGGCACAAAAGTTTGTACCCTGGCTGTCATACATAACGAACGACGGGATGCCTCAAGTCACTTATTACAACGTTTGTAATTGTGTACTCTTCAGTGGACTCTTAGATAAAATATTGCCTCTCGGATCTCTGTTATAAAACCTAGAAATGCAATTGCTTATTGACCTATTTGAATATCTCTATACATATAAAAGGCTTTGTCCTGACTGACTCACTTAATGACAGAAAATCAACGTGGAGCCTAAACTTTAATAGGTAGGGGCTTGGAATTTTGACAGTACCTTCGTTTCATAATGTAGGTGCTCACTAAGAAAGGATTTTGAAAAATTTTGATTTTAAATGCCAAAAATTAAATGTTTTTGAGTATACTTAATCCCTTTTTACACAGAATTATCAAATCCAAATCACAGTTCACATGACAACATATTGTTGCCAATGGTCTGAGATGGGTTTGGAAATAAATGAAACGGGACTTTCACACATTAGAGAAGCTATTATTCATGTTATAAGTAAATATTAAAGAATGAAATCCACGAAAATAATGCAGTCACATAACTTTCTATAGCCTGGAAATAGACAAAACAATACGAGGTAATGTAATATGGTTTGGGAAGAGAAGTATGAAAGTGATACTGCATTTCTGTTTAATTTCATCTCCAAAACGGTTTTAAGGTAACATGAGATTGAGAAATAAATATTCCGCAATGACAATACAATTTTATGTTACCGGAATTTCTGTTTCTTCTTATTTGAGCCCCTACCAGGCTTGCTGTGTACAAGCGATGGGATGCAAAATTCTATATCCTCTATGAGACATAAAA
The DNA here is from genome assembly GCA_964059195.1 of Ectobius pallidus. Classification (NCBI taxonomy): domain Eukaryota; kingdom Metazoa; phylum Arthropoda; class Insecta; order Blattodea; family Ectobiidae; genus Ectobius; species Ectobius pallidus. Next base: position 208,835,988 of record CAXKWD010000002.1, read on the forward strand.
AGCTATATCAAGCGTTTTCTGAGGAAATAGTTTGAGTGTGATAAGTCGTTCTTCCTATTTCAAATTATAAATACCTATATATGGACCTAGAATTTAAAAATCGAAAGTCCTTCATAAGTTAATTTCCAATTACAAAATAAAAAACCCGGGAGACGACGGGTCTTTTAAGCTAGTATATAATATGTAAATTAAGCTGTGTTTATACTCCTTTTAGCTGTGAGGCCATATCAGGAGTTCGGGATGTGTGCCTATACAGTAGAGTAGGCCATGGAACTATTGACTGTCAATTATTTCTATTGTTAGTGTATTTTATTTTTATTTATTTATTTATTTATTTATTTTATTTCATTTCAGTCTATTGTTAATCAAATCAAATACAAATACAAATACAAAAATACACATATAAACAAAAAACATTTACAAATTTCAAAATTAAAGTACAATACTTTTTAAGAAAAGAAAAAGAAAGAAAAGAACCAAATATTTATTTAGAAATACACCCGAATGAGCAAACTGCTCGTGGAGTAAATTTCAACTGATATTAATTTAAATGGATATGATACAGGATGAAATGGTGAGGATGATTCATGGTATGTAAATATCCAATTCGGCATTTGCCTTTTCGAATCTGGAAACCATGAAAAAGCCCATGTCAAATTGGCCGCCCACGGGATTTGAACGAGTGTCTTGGCCGGTCACTGATTTGAACCTTGGACCTCTCGAATTCGAGTCCAAGACGTTACCATGTCGGCCACCTCGCTAGATGTGTAATACAATTATTTGTTGTATTTTTTATCCGTAATGATCAGATGATATGATGATAGGTCCTGATCGGAAGAGTTAGCACCAATTTACAAACAACGTTTGAAGATCCTCAATTTTCCGCGGATCACTTATTATTCTTAACAGTATTAATTCATTTCCAAGTTTCAAGACTTGTTGATGTGGAAAGTTCCTAGCTCTAGGTTTAACATTTTTCACTTTGTTTAAAGGAATTTGCATAAAGTTAGCCGTCACACAACCCGTCAGAAAAGCCTGAATATTTCAAGAGTTACTCACTAATTAACATATACAGGTAGACATAATTATTCTCCTTTCCAACTTTGTATTTCTCATTTACATTTTGCTGTAGACTGAATTTCACCTGAACATTTCAGGGTAGGAACTTAGATTGTGATTAATTTCGGTCCTGCATTCTTATGCGAATAAACACGTTGTGCGTGATGAAAATACATTTATACTGGACATTAGCAACTTGCTTGTAACAATATCATGTTTACCTATACAGTGAAACACAAGTAGCAATTGTAGCAAAGTTCCTAACTCATCTAACATATTGACTTACTTACTTGCTCAATGGCAATAGACAATTCCTCAGTAAGCTAAAGGAATATTATCTATTTTATGAAACCCGAAGGTTCATGGCCGCGCTTACCTGAGCCTGCCATTCAACTCTATTCTGTGCTAATTCCATCCAATCATCCCTCACAAATCCTACTTCCCTTAAATCTATCCTAATATTGTCCTCCAACCTACATCTAGGTCTGCCAAGTGGTCATTTTCCTTCGGGTCTCCCATTCAGTACATTTAAGATAATGTCTTTCCTCTCCCATGCGCGCAAAATGTCCAGCCCATTTCATCATCCGTGATTTAATTATCCGGTTATGCGTTCAGGTTATGAAGCTCGTCGTTATGTCTATTAACTAGACATAAATTAATAAAATCAGGTAAACCGATATAACAAAGTACCAGATACAGTTAATTGAGCATATTTCACATGCTTCTGATAGGCTATACATGGCACAGACTTTGTACTATTAATATTGTTATATAGGCCTATCTAAAACATAAATGTTTATTATTAATAGAGTGCCCTGTTTAAATATTATAATAATACGTTAGTAAGCAATTCATTAGCAGTAATGTAAAAAAATGCCCTTCACAACCTATAAATCACAATAAAATTACTACCACCGTATGGGTTTAACAAAGTACTGATAAATATTTATCATTAACGTATGTTTACTTACCATGAGTTATCTGAAGGCAATAACATTTTCTCTGGGAATTGTAGATATCCAATTAATACATTTAAGACTATTATTTTGTCTCTCTACATCATTGCATCTTCTCTTCACATTGTATACAGTGATGTGCTTGTTGATTTCACCATAACCACATGAAACCTAGTCGAAAGAATTTCACCTTAATTTTATTTAACCAATTATTCTGAGAACAATTTTCGTTTAAAAGTCTAAAACATTCGTATAGAGTTTAAATATTTCATTATTCTGTACATCATTCTATCCCCACTACTTTCTAATTCTTAATCTTGCCACTCCATTTGCTGAATTTAGCGGGGATCCGGGTACTTTTAGGTAGATTTCGAAGAAAAATCTACCTATTGCAATGGATACCATGTCATCATTTTCGAAAAATTCTTTCATATCTTTACGTTTCATGTTCCCCTAAGTACGAAACCACCGCCCGTTCAAAAAAAAAAATTTGTGATATTTCTATCACGATAGCGGCCGTAATTTTGAAGATATTTGAACCAAATTTTATTATGTCATTTCTAGGCCCAATAGCTCGGATAAGTTCGTTAATGAGCAAAATTGGCCCAAGGGGGTGGTCGGGGGAGGGGGTTGAAATTTTTAAAAATGTATATCTCGGCCCCTATGAAGTATAGAGGGAAACTTTGTTTGAATAAATTAGAGTACTCCCTATGGAGTTCACAGTGACAACAACGATTCGGGGGTTCGAGTGAGGGTGGGGGTGGGGATGGGACTGGGGTGATGAAAATTCGAAACTTTTGAAACCACGTCTTGTGGGGCATCGTTGAAAAGCTCTTGATGAGTACTCTACAAATCAATAACTAGTTTCTTGATAGCTCTCATATGACGCGAGATTTTAATGTTTGAAAATAATAACACTTAAAGAATTATTATAATATCATAATTTTGTCTTGTTTAGCGGCTTTGCTAATTTTATTCATTGCTGATCTTGCGCACGGCCTCCCAGAATATTATATCCTATTCTTGTTGTCAAAACAAATGACTGTAGTCTCTTCCTCTTTACCGAATTCAGTTCTTATTACTGCGGGTTTGCCATGCCAAGGCTAAAAAAGAAGAGTGCTGTGCAGCGATAATAAATTAAACCAAAAGCACTTTGAAATCTACCTCAGCCTGTAGGCCTGCCTAAAGGGATTTATTTTCTTTTAGAGAATCTAGACAGTATGGTGTCTACAGTGTTATCCAGGCGTGTTCGATTCCCAGAACTCTATGTCATAACTAGACCAGGGATTTTAGGCTCGAAAATGTTTCGTTTTAGGCACCTAAAATAGGTTTCTAAAACAAGTAAATAGGCTTTTAAACTAGAAAATAGGCACTTAAAATATGCTTCAAAAATGCGTAAATAGACAGAAAATAGACTTTACAATATTACAACACACACTTAAACTGTAACGTGATCTTTTTATTACTGTTAGAAACGTGGTATATCTATTCTTAACAGAAGTAAGTGCGAAATTAAGACAGAATTAAAAAGACATTTATCAAAAGCAGTTATAGGTCATTAGAAAAATTAGATCACTACAGGCCTTGAAGGGCCTTTGATTTCTATAACGGCCAGCTCTATAAATGTAAGTGATTTATCATGAAACATCAACATATTTTAAAAATTCATGTTATTTCATAAGGAACAAAATAGGCATTTCCTTTAAAATCCCAGGTCTAGTCATAACACAGTTTTGTATCCACTAAAGCATTGTAAATGGGTTGAGATACAGTAACTAAACAAAAGAAGGAAAACGAAAATATGTGATTAGATGCTTCAAGTTTATAAAAGCATCCAAATGTGTGAATATTCGATATTTAAATAATAAAATTATGCTTTAGGTGTATAACATTACGCCTCGGTAGTAGAAAGTGCTCCAAGGCAAATATAAACGCCCACAAAGGAAAGTTCATGGACATAAAACAGTGTTATTTAAAAGCAAACAGAAGTGTGCTGAGTCGCGTTCCTACAATAAAACAGCTCGACGTGACTTTGTTTGGGTTTTAAATTGGATTCTTTTATTGCCATGAGCAACAGAATGCTGTCATGTCATATTATCAATGGTAACATAACCAGAATTCCTGATTTTATCAATAAAATAAACGATGTAATATAAATATTATCGATTATATAATGATATATCAATAATCGATAATAATCGATATAAAAATAGATTATCGTCATCGGCGTTATCGCGCTTTATGCGACTTTTCATGAGCTGTTTTATTTGTTAGATAACCTCCTTGTGTTACTGCAGTAGTAACTTGTATTTATTACTATACGAGATTTAAAATGCTTCACCACACATATAATTATACGTTTTGCTAATATGCAAATCACATATATCTAATCGAAGTGGTTAAATTGTTGTTTTAATGAAGCTGCAGGTATGAAGATTTAAAAGCGTTATTGACATAACTTACGTTAGGCAGAATATAAGGGTTTAGAATATACTACACAGTCCCTTGTGACGAACTTTTGCGTGTTACAAGAATTCCAATGTATTGAATGTATTTCGTTACGATATATTACCATTCATGATATTACGTAAGCATATGCATTCATGAACTACAGATTATTGTCTCTCTTTGACATTACATGATGATATTATAGGAGAAAAATTCCTCTGACACTGGGATTTGAACCCAGGACCTTTGGCTATTCCTTCACATTTCAGTTACAGTAAAACCAAAATATTCGTGACTCTTTCTCGGAAAAAAATTTAAGTCGACAATTTAGTGCACAAACTGAATAATTGTGGTCTTTTACCGAATTTGTAACTGAAATATCATTTTAAGTTACAAATATGACCGATATATGACCAAGACAATGAAAATGACCAAAATAAGACCTTATATGCAAAATAAAAACGGTCCGTTTGGGATAAAAAATGTGTAATTCATGTTTAATTTGTGAAACGGCGAGAATGGAGGTCAGGAAAAAAAAAATGACATGTCATAAACATCCGAACCTTAGTTATAACTTACTTTTTCCACTCTGTATGTACACAAAATGTAATGATAATGGGTTTAGTATGATCTAGCGTGAATCAATATATCTATGACTACAGGAGGCTATCATTTATTCATAAGCTAATATAGTTTATTATACAAGTATCCTATGGATTGAATATTACATTAATTTCCTGCTGTCGAGCACAGAAAATGAGTTTCCTGTAACAAACGAGCATCGCCCTCCCGAATTCTTCCTCAAAAACCTTCTCTTCCGCTTTCGATTTCATCGGCTTTTTTCATTGGACGCACTGCTGATACAATTAAAACTTCTAACAAGATATTTCCATAAGCTACATGAAATTAAGATCCTGCAGGAGATGTATGCAAAAATATGCACATACACCTATCAAAGGTCAATCCTGTGGGTTTATCAGCAGCCCATGTGCGCCTTTTGTTATTATCGATGTGTTTTCGCTACTTTTAATTTTAACTGACGTAAAAGTTTCATTATATCGTAAATTAATGATGGTGAAACACGGTTATATAAATATGCAATCACACATTTTCCTTCATGACAGAGGAAACCACGAAAAACCGAAAGGGAATTGGCTTGACAGGTGTTTGAACCCTGGACCTCCAGAATTAGTAAACATAATAATAATGATAATAATAATTATTACCATAATTATAATATTATTGTAGTTATTATTATTTTTATTATTATTATTATTATTATTATTATGGCCATCATCATTACTAACTACTAGCAGGTGTCCGCAGCTTCGCTCGCGATAAATAATTCTCAGATTAAAAATTAAGAGCATAATAATTAAATCATTAGCCTATATTAACACCTAAATCACGTGGAGTGAATTCCACGATTAGAAAGCGCTGCCTGGGAAAAACATCATCAGATTCGAGTTCCCTGGCCCAGAAAACCCCTTCATAATGAGTTGCGTCCAAATCGAATAATGTTTGCCCATTTAGGCCTATATTCATTATCCCTCTTCCGTCTATGTTGAAAATATTAGATTTCTGGGTGCCTTGACATTATAAACACATGAATCTACCAGCGTGGGCTTACAAAATTCTAGCGATCGCTATGCTTTTATTTCCAAGGCATGACAAAAATACGCAAAGCCACCTGCAATTGATTTGACAAATGAAATGTATTACTGAAAGCTGATGCTTCGAAAGCGCAAAAAATGCACGTTTTTTGCCCGTGTTTCACACATAAATTGCGAACAAAAGCGAAAACAAAAAGTCCGTCTTCGAGGCGCATTCACCCACCCTTCAGTATCTGCAGGGTGGCGCACGAAAATCTCATAAATATTGCAATATTGCAGTTTCGCTCTATCTAACAGTGCTTGTGTTAGCCAAAGTCCGTGGAAAATCCGATAGATGTCATCACTTATCGGATTTCACCATGGCAACGAACACAAACATTAGTTTTTAAAATGGCGCACAATGGGCGTTTGAATGGTGAACATAAGGTGAATAAACAAAATGTACAATTCTGCATGAGGAAGAAATGTTAATTAAAATACGAATGATACCTTGTTGTCCTTAGTAACAAGAAAACTACTGTAATTGTTGTGAAATGCAGTCAGTTTAGCTCAGTCGTAATGAACAGACCAAAACATATTACAGCGAGGTGGTATAGGCTAATAGGAAAGAGATCCTGGGTTCAATTGAAACCTCATGGCCGCCCAAATTTACCAGTAGGCAATTGTAATAACTCATTCGTGTAGCATTTGCTTTATTGTTCGGCGATATCTCAGTAGGCCTATATCCTGTATTTTTGCCTTTGAGATTGAGGAAACCATGCAAACCCCAAGTTGTTATTATTATTATTATTATTATGAGGGACCGGATTTTTAGGTTTTTAAAATCACTGTTTTAGGTTTTCCATTAGGTGAAATAGTTTTTTTTTAGGTTTTTTGTCCAAAATATCGTTTTCGGGTAGAATAATTGGTTTAATGAATTTGAATGTGCTACATAGGATTCAATACATAATACTTGTGAAGTTTAACTTAACAAAATTGACTTAAATTTGTGTAAACTTTCTTTAAGACAATATTATGCAATTGAAGAAAGAAAGCATAAACAATCAAAAGAAGCAGTGAAAATAAGATTGCCTCACATTTCCTGGTTACAGTATATCACTAAATATCTTTCAATATTCTCAACTGTGAAGTTCTTCCTGTTATCTCTTAGTTAATAGTTAATACTGTATCTAGACACTACCCTTCTCAGGCTTCGAATCCGATGCTTCTAATTTAGTGAATAAAATACTTTATGGTGGGATGTGGATAACGTGAAACTGATTATTTTCCTTTTTTTCGGTTGTTACGCATGCTAACCGCACAACAGATCAACTAGGGACGAAAACTTCCCCTTTTCTAGAAAGGTAAATAATACGTGTTTTTGGCAGGCTTGACAAAATATTACTTTTCCATCTGTAGTGAAATTCACAGATCGTCGCCAATCCACTGCCATAATAAATTCGATTTCATTTGTTTCGGCATAATTAACACGTCTTCTTAAAACTCACAGTGTGACCACTCAGTATCAATAACAGGGTAGTACCAAAGGCAAACAAAAAACAAGCGCTTTAAAACACAGAAATCTATATCCTTGTTCATACACGGCAACAATCGTTGTTCGAACGAATATTTTAAAAGGAATACGCCGGTACTCTTTTCCTCTCTTGATACTGTCCATCCTAGACGACAATGGGTTGAATGAAACGCTGGTGGTATTAATTTCAACCCGACAAAAATTATTCTCTCCCCGCAAAATATCGATTTCTCAACTGACAAACAAAAAAGACAAAAAAAGGAGCCTAAATGAGATATTTTAGGTTTTATATCCCGTTTAGGTATATTTAGGTTTTTATACCCCATTTAGGTATTTTTAGGTGCCACAGAATTAATGTGGGTGAATCCTTTGGACATGGTTCGAAAAAGTGTATGAACGCTTTTTGTTTTGGAAGTAAGGAAAAAAATAGGTAAAAACCTAAGAATCCGGTCCCTAGTTATAACCTATGGAGATAAGGCAACAAGTAATGGGACCAAACTTGTAGATCTCTCAAAATCTTGCTGCTGCACTCGGTTATTTTTATACGACTTACCGTTTAGCTACTATAAGCCCCCAAGATGGTCTAACAGAGACCTTAAAGTTGCGTCCGCCATGACACATTTTCAGACAGTAAACACAAAAACTAGATGTGATACAAAAGAAAGTGACGTTTCTGAAATCAGGAAACTTTATTTAGTTAAAATCACTTATTAGATGCTTTGCTGCGAAACCATGCTGGGTAGTGTTATTGTTTAAATTCTTTCTAATATACAGAATATTAATGAATAACACCGAAATACTTTACCTGTGTTTATAGGGGACATAGACAAGCAACTTTTATTAGGAGATTTTTGCTCTATGACGTAAAATATGTATGCTACAGAGCATTAAAGTCATTACAATTTGGTGCTCATAAGTGAATAAAATCAGGTAAACTGATGTAACAAAGTGCCAGTATGTTTTTGTTTAATCAGTTATGACTGCAATTATGATATGCAGAATATATATATATTTTTAAATTGATTTCCAAGTTAAGCTCCAGATTTATTCATTAAGCAGGGCTTACGGAAGAAGAAAGGTCTACCATCTCGGCCACCTGGGTCATTTTAACGGTCTAGTTGGATAAGCGCATGTAAATCAATATGTTTTTTGTCATAGCTACCTGTATTTTAATTTCCAAGGCCTTATAAGATCACAGTAAAACAATAGGCTATGTTGTCAAGATAACTGATTTTCATTTTTTTAAAATAAATTCTTCCGAATACGTATATTACCATAAAATAGGCACTAAATTGAGCATTACTCCGAAACAGGTCAACCGATTTTATCCATTATGAATAGACGTCTTCCCACGGACATTATAAAAGTGTATACCAAGTTTCATAAAAATCCGGTAAAGCGTATTTGAGTTACCGCTTCTTTAAAATATACACTAAATTGGGTTTTACTCCGGTACCGGTCTACCGATTTGGTCCAATATCAGTAGACGTCTTTCCACGTACATTATAAATGGGTATACAAAATTTCAGGAAAATCCAATAAAGCATATTTGAGTTATCGCAACTTCTTATATGTTAACATAAAAACACTAAATTGGGCATTATTCCGGTATTGGCCAACCGATTTGGTCCAATATCAATAAACGTCTTCCCATGGACATTATAAATGCGTATACGAAGTTTCATAAATATCCGATAAAGCGTATTTGAGTTATTGCGCCTTTAAAGTAGACACTAAATTGGGTTTTACTCCGGTACCGGTCATCAGATTAGGTTCAAATTCAATAGGGCTCTTCTCATGGACGTCATAAATGGGTATACCAAGTTTCATGGAAATCCGATACAGCGTAAAATAGGCACTAAATTGGGCATTACTCCGGTACCGGTGAACCGATTTGGTTCAATATCAATAGGGTTCTTCCCATGGACATTATAAATGTGTTTTCCAAGTTTCATGAAAATCCGAAAAAGCGTATTTGAGTTATGGTGCGTACAGACACACGGACAGATGGACAGACGGACAGACATTTTTTCGTCCACCACACAATCTCATAAAGTTCCATACTGGCACTTAATAATGAAGCGAAATAGGGTTAAAGTGTTCATTAAATTGACTTCATGCCTTCTTAGTGTCCGATAAAAACCTAACTCTTAATCATTCATCAATAGCTATATCATAATTTAGTGATAACATAATCTGAAAAATTTACAGACTTCTCACATGACTGGCCACCACTGCATTAGTTTTGTTATTAAGTGTCAGTATGGTACTTTATGAGATTGTGTGGTGGACGAAAAAATGTCTGTCCGTCTGTCTGTCCCTCTGTCCGTGTGTCTGTACGCACCATAACTCAAATACGCTTTTTCGGATTTTCATGAAACTTGGTAAACACATTTATAATGTCCATGGGAAGAACCCTATTGTTATTGAACCAAATCGGTTCACCGGTACCGGAGTAATGCCCAATTTAGTGCCTATTTTAATAGATTGTGTCGGATTTCCATGAAACTTGGTATACGCATTTATGACGTCCATGAGAAGTGCCCTATTGAATTTGAACCTAGTATGTTGACCGGTACCGGAGTAAAACCCAATTAAGTGTTTATTTTAAAGATGCAATAACTCAAATACGCTTTATCGGATATTTATGAAACTTCGTATACGCATTTATAATGTCCATGGAAAGACGTCTATTGATATTCAACCAAATCGGTTGGCCAGTACCGGAATAATGCCCAATTTAGTGCCTTTTATGTTAATATATGAGAAATCGCGATAACTCAAATATGCTTCATTGGATTTTCCTGAAACTTTGTATACCCATTTATATTGTACATGGGAAGACGTCTACTGATATTGGACGAAATCGGTAGACCGGTACCGGAGTAAACCCCAATTTAATGTCTATTTTAAAGACGCGGTAACTTAAATACGCTTTACCGGATTTTTATGAAACTTGGTATACACATTTATAATGTTCATGGGAAGTCATCTATTGATATTGGATAATATCGGTTGACCTGTTTCGGAGTAATGCTCAATTTAGTGCCTATTTTATGATAATATACGTATTCGAAAGAATTTATAAAAAAAAAAGCAAATCAGTTATCTTGACAACATAGTCAATTGTTTTACTGTGATTTTATAAAGCTTTGAAATTAAAATACAGTTAGCTATGACCAAAAACACTATTGTTTTACATGCGCTTATCCAACAATTCCGTTAAACTGACCCAGGTGGCCGATATGGTAACGTCTTGTACTCACATTCTGAAGTTCCATGGTTCAAATCCCGAAACCGGCCAATTTCACTTTTTTTTTTTTTTTAATTTATATGGGAGTGTGCGATTGTCAAGATATCACCAATCTATACAGTTCAGCTGATGCTGGAAGATTTTAATCTGATTAAAAAAAACTAGACCTTTGTTCTTCCGTAAGCCCTGCTTAATGAATAAATCTGGAGCTTAACTTGGAAATCCATTAAAAAAAACATATTCTGCATATCATAATTGCAGTCATAACTGATTAAACAAAAACATACTGGCACTTTGTTACATCAGTTTACCTGATTTTTTATTCACAACTGCAGTGTTAACAACGAAGTTCGTTTGTTTTGCATTTTTTTCGAATGTTAGAAGTCAGTGGCGGTCGTGACCTGGGAGATTTTATGCTGTAACAGGAAAAATTGAATCCATAGAGCAAATATCTTCTAATAAAAGTTGCTTGTCTATGTCACCTCTATACACAGGTAAAATATTTCAGTATTATTCATTAACACTCTGTATAGTCAAGATTTTCTCGTATCTATGAAGAGGGAGTTTCATAACAGAATTCTGTTATAATCCTAAAAATTTAATTTGAAGCACTAAAATCTTGGCCATGCCAACTCCATCAGCAATTGTCAGAAAGAGTCGTCTCATATTTTCGTTTCATATAATATGTGATATTCTTCTAAAATGCTGGTGTTTCCATTTTGAAAATTTATAAAAAGTTGGTTATTGAGGTCCAAGTAGAGCATCTTGACACCTCGGTCGGCATCCTAGCTTTACGAGTTGTTGAGATATAAGAGGCGTGTCCATGATGTAAGTTTCCCTGAGGCCGTTTGCAGGAACAAACGCAATTTCAAGGAAATATTTATTGCAAAAGACATAGCAAGTGTCCGTCTATTTTTCAACATATTCGCCACAGGAAATGAAACATTTATCATACCGTAACACCAACTTTCGAACACCTGTGCCGTAGAAGTCTGCCGCCTGGGATTTGAACCACTGTGGGACAACCATCTCCGCTCCTCTGTCATTCTTTGTCATTTATTGAGGTGTAGGAAAATATGGAAATCACTGGGAGCGAGGTCCGGGCTTTAGGGTGGATGTTTAAACACTTCCCGGCCGAACTTCTGCAGGAGACTTTATGAGATTGTGTGAGGACGGGAAATGTCTGTCCGTCTGTCTGTCCGTGTGTCTGTACGCGCGATAACTCCATGAAACACGGTATACGCATTTATAACGTCCATGGGAAGAAGCCTACTGCTTTTGGACCAAATCGGTTGACCGATGCTGGAGTAATGTCCAATTTAGTGCCTATTTTATGGTTATATATTAGAAAGAATTTATCAAATGCAAATCAGTTCTCATGGCAACATATTGTTTTACGGTGTTCATATACGACTTTGGAAGTTTCAATACAGATAGCTTTGACAAATACGCGTAACACCACCCATATATTACTTCACATATGCTTATCAAACTAGACCTTTGTTCTTTCATAAGCCTTGCTTAACGAATCGATCTGGACCTTAACTTTCTTTCTTTCTTTCTTTCTTTCTTTCTTTCTTTCTCGTAGTTTAACCTCTCCCTTTGTAGGATTTAAGCGACCCAAGCCGCCCGGGCCTTACAGGGCCGCGACCTGTCGGGAGAGGGATTATCTTTGGATCACATACATACTTTTTTGACCAGACAAGGACATGGAGGGCCTCCCCGGATGAGTGATCAGCCCAATGCCGGGGCCACCTCCGAGACAACACGAACACATAGGACGAGACACACCATTCACACACACACTCACTCCAAACAAGGCGAGGATGGGATGAAGATGATAATGACGGCCAGATGATATCTGGGGACCACAAGGGCCTAAAGTTACCCGACATTTGTCTCAAAGGTGAGGAAAACCCCAGAAAAAACCCCACCTAGGTAACCTGTCCCGACCAGGAATCGAACCCGGGCCCGCTGCGTGAGAGGATGGAACGCATCCCCTGAGCCACAGCGGTGGACAACTCGGAAATCGATTACAAAAAAGCTTATTTTCCGCATATCATAATTGCAATTGTCACTGATTAAACAAAAGCATTCTGGCACTTTGTTACATCAGTTTTCCTGATTTTTTTTAGTTGATTATCTCTTCTGCCCGTACCGTAGGTCCTATAAGTAGAGGAAGTATTGTATTCAACCCCGAAATTCGAAGTTTCGTTTTTCCATAAATACACGTTTTGAGGTTTTCTGAAACCAAAAATACTATTTTCAATAAAATGTCTGTGAGTCTGTGAACGGCCTAGCTTCAGAACGAAAAATCGTATGAAAACAAAACAAAAGGTTAAGAACATTCTGGAGATGTGACACGAATATTGATGGCGGTTTTCTTTTATTTTTAATGCCACTTTATATTAACAAAATATCATTTTTTCGCGACTTTCTTTAAAAAGGCTCTAACGATTTTTTTAAATGTTGGTACAGGGGGTGCAATAGTTATTACCCATTTTAGTAAATTGTTAAGTAGGCTACGGTATAGAATCTAGTTATGGGTAACCCCCCCCCCCCACGAAAAGAATTCTGCCTCTATCCCTAGTAGTGGCGTTCTTGAACTAGTATTTCTTTTACAGCCTTACTAATAAAAGCCGCTTACATTTGCGTTGATCGGTTGTTTGGTTGTTCTCCGCGCAAGTTCTACATAAGCCGTATTACCAATAAACGCAGTATAACTGCCAAGGTTTACACCGGGTTTGTACGTGCAACGTCATCAAACACGTCACGCTGGTCATGACGTTACTAGCCCCTGGCTATGAAGGACTGCTGAAAGCCATCTGTCGGAGCAGCGGGCAAACAGCGATGCATCGTCTGCAAAGAGTAATTCTAGTTTCAGTATTTCATTACATTGTTTTCAGAAAGCTGTAATCATGGGTACAAGTATGGAAATATGTCCCGCAAACAAGGAACAATGTTTATAATTCCGCAAAAGCAGATCAGAATATGCATAGCCTCAAAATTCAATCTCAGACATCTACGAAACGACCGGCTGTTACGGATATCGGCCCTCTTGATTATTTATGTCAAGTTTATACAAGGGGGCAGGCTGTGCAAAGCGTTGCACACATTCAGCCTTATGCAAGGATTATTAGTAAATTTTTTCTCCTCAGCTGTTTATATTCCTGGTATAAATGTTACAACTGGATTATTAGTAAGACTGTTAGTCTTTATTTTTCTTCTCGTCCTTATAAAAATGAATTTAAGTGCAATAGAGGAAACAGATAATAATATCCCATACAATTCTAGTATTGGTACTTCTACTAAAATATTGATAAGTATCCCATGGAAGTCGAAAAGAATACAATTTTGTCTAGTTTCTCTATTATAGTTTTTATATGGGTAATCCTGCGAGACGGGGTAAAGCTACGGTTTGTCTACGGCGTCAGCGATCATCATCGTAGGGGTGGTTTCTTTTACGGGCGATAATCGTTCATGAAACTGTTGCTATCCTGAGTTATAGTTGGCCATGTCAAACAGCTCAGTGTTGTGGGGGGGGGGGACATGGAATTGGAAATTTGTTAGCATTCATAACCTCAACATAGCCTATAAAATTAGAATTAGAATTAGAATTGGTTTATTTTACCTGGTGGAATTAAGGCCATTAGGCCTTCTCTTCCATTCAACCAGGATTAATACAAATGAACTTTACAATATTACAATAGAACAAGTATGTTACAAGTACAATACAAAGTTACAGATACACAAAAACATGATTACACTATTATTATTTAAGGCTTAAGAACTAGTTCTCTAGAGATAATACAATAAACAAAACAAAAAACAAAAAATATGCTAAACAGTTTGCTACTTACTAAGATTTAAACTATTACTAAAATATTAACTATTACCAAGAAATATAATGTGAAAACAAAATTAAAAGTTAAAAATGAAAAGTTGTGGATAATTGGAAACACTTACAGTATTTAGATATGTGATGATTTATTGTTATTAATGTGAAACCAAGTCCCTAACTATGGCATCATTGGTCAGCTTACGTAAGAATTGTATTTGTGTTTGACAGTTCCTACAGTTCTCAGGTAAAACATTCCAAGATTGAGATATGGAGACGACAAAGGAGCAAGAGTAATGGGTTGATTTACGACGAGGGATACTTAGAATAGAGTTTCTTTGTGAGCGAGTACCGAGATGATGATGAGAAGATAACCGTTGAAAACGTTCATACAAATAAGTTGGTGTAGAGGACTTGAGGATATTGAATAGTAGAGTGATGGAATGTGTCAGTCGTCGTTCGTTTAGTCTAGCCCAGGACAGTATTTCAAAAGAGGAGGTGATATGCTCATATTTACGGATGTTGCAAATGTAACGAACGCATAGATTATGAGTCCGTTGCAGTCGTTGTCCCAAGTCGGTGGTTAAGTCTGTATGTAGTATGTCGCAGTAATCAAAATGGGGCATGATTAATGTTTGTACCAGGATTTTTATTATAGTCACTCAAGAGAAAACGCTGACAGGAACAAAGGAAAGTCACTTTTGGGGAATTAACTTAAATGTTAAACGGTTCAATGAATAATAAAATAATAAGACCGGTAATAGTATATCGAAAGTACTGTTTCTACTAATAAATGAACTGGCAATTTTACTGTATGTTTCATAAATTGTAATTGTAATTTTCTAACAATTCATCTACCATTTGCCACATATTTTCTTTTGTGTAGCTATATTTATGGTCCTTTAAGCTCATGTCATACGGGGCAATGTGTTCAGACACGAAATCTATTAATATTTCATCTGCAACTTGGGAAAAATTACAGTACTTTGGCCATGATTACGTGAAAAATTGCTGTCTTTTGCTTTTCTTGACCCACTATATACATGATAATATGCGGCGATCAACGCCCTGAATTTTGCCCCAAAAGCAACTACCGGCGATTACCGTCGACCCCAGCGTTCTTCGTCGTAGACAAACCGGCTGCATTGATTTTCATAGAGAGCAACAGGCAGCGATGAACGCCGTAGACAAACCATAGCTTAAGGTTTTCGCATCGTCTCGTTTCAACGTTTGCCAACTGGATATTACAGATTGGTGGAAATAACTTGAATAGGGGGCACTGGAGAGGGATTGCATTTCTTTTTACATCGACGACACAAGAATGATTTAAAATACTTCCTGAAGGAACTACTGGCGTAGAATAATGCCACAGGATTAAAACATGCGTTGGATAAATTTAAACACAATCCTATCGATTTCCAATAAGGCCTGATTGTACTCTTATAGTAATCATTCTCGTCAACCATATATACCATAATTGTATGGTAAGGTACAGAAAAGAGCACAAATACCAGAGTAAGACTCAGAATCGTCTTCACTGTAGTTGCTCGAGACTTGGCCTGACGCTGATGCTGAGGTATCTCTTCAGAAGCGATCACTTTACTCCGTATCAGATGGGAAGCTGTGAGAATGTACATGGTAGCGATGACGCACAACGGCAAGATGCAGAACACCATAAGCATGAATATAAGCACTTGCAGATTATATTTGGTACTATCAAACCAAAAACATACTTTATTATAGACTATTCCTTTACTGTGTATTGTTGTAGGAAGTGCAAATAGTGAAGCCAGGATCCAGACACTGGAAATGTGCAATGCCACTGTCCTTCTGTGGTTGAGATTCGTTATACGGCTCAGAAAAGGCCTAACAATGACCTGATATCTTTGTATACTTAATATTGCAACGGAGTAGGAGGTCACTCCTCGAGATATAATTATCAGATATAAAAAGAGCGTGCATAACAAGGAAGTACTTTTGTCATATGCAGGTACTAACACTATTAATATCATCAAGTCTCCAATTGCCAGATTTAATATATACATATTGGAAATCGTGCGGAACTCCTTATTGCATAGAATTATTAGAATAATGATTACATTCCCACTGTACCAAAAACAAACATTAGAAGTTGCACTAGACGGAAATATTTTCTAATGTAATCATACGTGTCGTCTTCAACCATACTATCAGTGTAGTCGTGACTGATAGACTTGACATCTTCATCGTACTTTATGACCATATCTTTGCATTCCCCACTTCCCACTACCCCCCACCACAAACCGTTAACCTTACTTGGTTCGTTACATCTTGGAACAAAGTCCCCTGTATCAATGTTATGTTCAACAAACCAGTTGTAGAGTTGGATTATTCCCACAAAGTCTCTGGCCTTGAAGAGTAACCCAGCCAGCGAGCTTCTCGTTACGTCTCGTTACCAAGATGCGCGAATTCGGTGCGCGTAAGATCAGTAAGCTACCGCTGGGCAGAGAGTGAACATCATGCAGAAAATACTATAATAGTTGAGTGGAGGGATAATGCGCAGCGAGAGAGACAGACAACACGTGGAGTGGGATAGGAGAGCTGAGCCAATCAGGGTGCAGCTACCTCCCCTAGCCAGGAACTCTACGAGCGGTGAGACTCGCTCCTAAGGTATATACGTAAAACCCCAGAGACGTTGTGGAGGTAATCCTACTCTAAGTTTCTTTAAGATTGCAGTCACATATCAGAGGATTGTCATGTAAATATATAGTGGAAAGGTTTGGAAGCACGGAGAATGTGTTGGGGTTAACATAGGTCAGTCTATTTCTTTGCAACCGAATATTCTGAAGTGAGGTCATATTCCTGATTGTGTTCTCAGATAATTGTGTTATGTCGCAACTCTCTAAACCTGTAGAATTCTCTGTGTCAGAAATCAGAAACTCTGAATTGGTTGGTATATCGATCATATTGCCACTCAAATCCAGATATTCCACTCTAAAGAAGTCTGACTGTATGTGGACTATCTTGTTGGAGGATAAGTCAAGTTCTATTAACTTGAATAACCCCCAGAAAGCGTCTGTTTCAAAATAAAGAATGGAATTATTTTGTAAACTTAACAACTCTAAGGACTGCAGACCATTGAAAACTTTAGACCTAATCACTCCAATGTTGTTAGACGACATATATAAAGTCTCAAGTGCTGTTAAATTACGAAACACGCCAGATGGGATGTCTGTTATATTATTATCTTCTAAATAAAGTTCTGAACGCACTGATATGTGATCAAACGCACCAGCTTCTATAAATGACATGTTGCATCGACCGAAAGACAGAGTGTCGAAACGAGTATATGCTTTGTTCTGAAACATGTTTTTTCTAAGTACACTGAAGTTATTTCCATCAAGATACATTTCACTCAATTCGCCTAATGTGTTCTGAGGAATGTGCTGCAGTCCTGCGTCTGAGCAGATTATTATTGGTTCATCTGTGCTGCACCAACATCTTTCAGGACACGGACGGTGCAGTCTGATTCCCACCATCATCATCCAGATCCAATAAATCAGAGCTGCTGTGAGCAAGGCAAACAGAATCAGTGTTGGCCTTAGCCCTTCAGACATTCTAGTACCGGCAGCAATCACGGTATCAGCGTACAACAAGACTTTAGGAAGTCAGCAGCACAAAGTTGGTCGGAGAACTCTATTGCTTATGAGTACTCTGTACCTGAAGAGGAAAATAAGAAATCAAATTACAATCCGGCAAAGTGAAAACTTGACTAGAGCTGTCTCCTCTAATTCTCATATGTACCATTTGAGTAGGCCTACTGCCCAAGTATTAATAATAATAATAATAATAATAATAATAATAATAATAATAATAATAATAATAATAATGTTTTATTTTGCCTAACAGAGTTTAGACCATAGGGCCTTATCTTCCACTCAACCAGAATAAATACAAAATACATTACAAGGAATCTACAAAAAACAAATGCAATAGATACCATACATAATAATACAAATTGCTAAAAATAGAATAATAATAGGAACTCCTTCAGAATAGCGTAGCCAGCCATGCTCTGCCATTAGCGACCGTGTCCCTCCGAGCCGCGGGGAACAAAAGAGAAACGATCGGCGCAAGGGTAAAATTTCCCGTCGTAGGAAAGATTCAATCTGAGACATAATAAATTCCGCGCTATTCAGTATATTGTTTCTAAACTAATACAAATATTCCTAACCTAACTAACCTGTCACTGACCTAGAATTCCACGCCTTTCTTAAAACATCGTTACATGGCACGAACCCCGCGCTATGCAGAATACTGCTGCTAAACTAACATGACTGTTCCTAACCTAACATAACCTGTCACGGACCTAGAATTATTAATACAGAAGCTTTTCTACCCTTCCACATCCTTCATAAAACATCGCTACAACAGTTGTTTACCTGCCGAATTCAATCGGCATGTAATCATGTTCGTAATATTGGCGACATTGTAGACTTGGTCCCACTCGGTACGGCCCGGTTATGACAGCGGTCACCTTATTCTCAAGTTTAGCGTAATAATACAATATTGATCTGCCTATATTATAACATAAGACAAAAATGCCTCCAATAATATGCCGAGAAAACACAGTGAATAATTGGATGTGTGTATAATATATTATACATTTATACAATACATGAGTATAAATAATATGTTTCCAATTTATATTTTTTAATGCAAATACTTGATCATTATGCACGAGTGAAATACCAGTCGATTTTTTTTCACTCCGTTGCAGTTATTGCATTCTGACCTGTTTAATAAAATATGTCATCTTAAATACTTAATTATTTTAAAATACAACAGAATGTTTCTTTTCGATATTTCGACCCAAATCGCCATAGAGGATTCAATGAAAATGTATTTATAACTAACCTAAACGGCCCGGCGTCGCCCGGGTTTTGTATTTTGCAATATGAAATTAACTTATGGAGGACTTTCGATGTTGAAACTCTAGGTCCTTATATAATATGTATGTAGAATTCGAAAGGAGGAAGAACGACGTATGCCACTCAGACTATTCCCTCAGAAAACGCTAGATATAGCTTTTTATTGCTCATAGAGGATGTCGAATGTTGCATTCCATTACTTCTACACACCATGCCTGGGAGGAGTGCAAATAAGAAGAAAAAAAAGAAATTCAGGTTACATAAGATTGTATTGTCTAGACAGAAAATTGTATTTCTCACTCTCATATTACCATACATCCGTTTCGGGGCTGAAGTATAAAATAATTTCAATATCACTTTCATACTTTCCTTTCCAGAAGTCTGGGACATAATATACTGCGCGCGTAGGACTAAAATGTTCCGTCCCATTTTGTCTTCTTTTAGATGCTTAGGACCTCTGATAAACATCCCTAGACCTATTTCTCAACTCATACAAAGCCTATAGCTATGAGTGACGTATCAGTGGATAGGATTTGTTACGGACTTCCGATAGGCTTTAGCATACTCACTGGCACACACTTAAGTTGTCCCTGCAATACGACCGCTTATTCTACATCAAAATGTGAAGTGAGAAAATGATATTTTCCATGCTGAGGGCAGAGAAAGTTATGTGACTGCTTTATTTTCGTGGATTTTATTATTCAATAATTATTTTCACAAATGTATTACATCGATAGTATCAGATTTTGTTAAAGCCCAGTATTGTAATATAGTTTCCAAAGCCCTATGTAACGTCGTTAACAATACTTTCGTTATGTAAACAATTGCCTGCAGAACTCTTTAACTGTGCCTCATTTCACATTTCCGACTTTTCCGGTGGATTTTAAAAAAAATTCTTTCACACAAACCTTGTCCTGACAATTACGAACACCACAAAAAAGAAATCAACCAAATCGGTCGAGCCGTTCTCAAGTGATGCTACGTCATACATTTTGGGAATTCATTTTTATTAATATAGATTGGGTAACAAATAAATGCTAACGATTATGTTCAACTTTGAAGCTGGAATTAATTGTAAAATACGTCAAACACAAAAAGTAGAATGAAGTGTTAGCATTAGTTTTATATAAATTTTAAGAATGAAATGTCAAGAATCAATAAGAGAGGCCTAGTGAGAAAGATCTATTTTACCCATGCCTGAAGTTTGTAAAAACATTTTTGAAACACCCTGTATACTTTCCTTTGTAATTGTTTTTGACGCGTCCCATAACATGTACGTGTTCAGCTGGACTAAATAAATCTTATCTTATCAACAACGTTCAGCGTTGTGACTAGTTCCTTGCAAAAGTACTTACATAAAATTCTGTTGTGCTTACCCCACAAATAATGCCAAAACACTGTAACAGAAACAAAGCAGACGTTTTCCACAATCACTGGCTTTCAACCAACTGGTCTTTCACTGGACTGTCGGTCTCTTTAGCCAAGGTTACCAGGTGGATTTACCGGATGTGTGCCCGGATAAAATTTATCTCCGGGGTTTCCCTGGATTTATCTTAATCTTCCAGGATTTTCTGACTTGACACAACGTCCTTAACCGTAAACATTTTCTATTAGTGGTTTTTTCTTCCCAAACAAGAATTGAAATGTAGCCTACTGTTGATTATTCTGTGGTCTGCAAAATGTCAAAGAACCGAAAGTGTGTCGTTGGTAATTCACA
The DNA here is from genome assembly GCA_964059195.1 of Ectobius pallidus. Lineage (NCBI taxonomy): Eukaryota > Metazoa > Arthropoda > Insecta > Blattodea > Ectobiidae > Ectobius > Ectobius pallidus. The sequence continues at coordinate 208,857,295 of CAXKWD010000002.1, forward strand.
GACTGTTGCAATTGAATAGTGATTTTCATTTGATATTCTTGAATCTAAAGAGTGGCCCTATTAATTATTTTATTTTTTACTAGCATGTGCCCGCGGCTTCGCCCGTGATAATTATTTCAAAAATTAAAAATTAAGAGCATAATAGTTAAATAATTGTATTTATTAACACCTAAATCACGTGAATTACATACCACGATTAGATAGCGTCACCTGGTAAAAGCGATCTCAAATTGGAGTTCCTTGGCCCAGAAAACCCCTGTATAGTGAGTTTCGTCCAAATCGAACAATGTTTGACCATGTTTAGGCCTATATTGATTATCCCTCCTCCGTCTATGTTGAAAATTCCAAATATCTGCGTGCCTTGAAATTCTAAACAAATGAATCGACCTGCGTGGGTTTTTATTTCCAAGGTATAACAAAAATAGCCAAAGCCAACTGTAATTGATTTGACATTGAAATGTATTACTGAAAACTGATGCTTCGAAAACGCAAAAAATACACGTTGTCTGCCCTTTTTTCACTCATAACTCACGAACGAAAGCAAAAATTAAAATTCGGGCTTCGAGGTGCATTTTCCGACCCTATGTTTAAAATTTCAGTTTTGTGCGTTGAGTAGATTTCGCTGGGCATCGCGGACAGACAGACACACAGACAGACAGACAGACAGAAGGAAGACATACACTTCCTTTTATTAATATAAGAAGATAGATGAAGATAATAGATAATTAAAGACTTGTTCAAGCTGTTGGTTTTTGTAGTAATACAGAGCTTAAACTTCGACAAAAGTTATATACGTAACAACCTTCGGAATAAACTTAAATTTCAACATAGACTCCACTCGATAGCGCCAAGGTACCTGACTGCTCTTATCACATCCCTTGGCAGCGCTCAAAGCTAAATACTGTATGTAGTTTTTTAAATCTCCATGTGAAATTGCTTTTCCTTTTCGGTTTGTCACGCTACGAGATTCCTCCAGAATTCGGTTGATCAACTGTTATCAACTGTTATCAACTGGCTGTAGGCTGCAATGTCATTTCTGTCGGCAGTTCGATTGAAGGATTGATCTATTGACAATCTTCTCTTCTCTATATAAGAGGCTTTGTCCTGAAGGACTGACTGACAGAGAATCAACGTAGAGCCTAACCTATAACAGGTAGAGACTTGGAATCTTTACAGTACCTTCGTTTCATATTGTAAGTGCTCACTAAGAAAGGATTTGGCAAAATTTTGACTTTAAATTCCAAAAATAAAATGTTTTTGAGAATACTTAATCCCTTTTTACACAGAATTATCAAATGCAAATCAAAGTTCAAATGACAACAGTGTATTGTTGGCAGTGTTCAAGGTAGCTTTGGAAGTAAATGATATGGGACTTTGACAAGTTAGAGAAGCTATCGATGGAATTCATTGGTGTAAATAAATATTGAAAGAATTAAAACCACGAAAATAATGCACAATGTGATGCAGTCACACAACTTTCTCTGCCCTGGAAACGGAGAATACCATTTTCTCACTTCAAATTTTGATGTAGAATAGGAGTTCCTATTTCAGGGACAGCATTTTCAGTTGTTTCAACTTGAGTATGCCAACGAGTGATGTCAGAAGTCTGTGAAAAATCGTATCCACTGATGTGTTATTCATACCTGTAGGCTCTGTATTTTTAGTTGATAAATATGAATGTTTATCATAGGCCTAAGCATGTAAAAGGAGACAAAATGGGATGGAACGTTTTTAGTCCTATGCGCACAATATATTATTATGTCCCAGGTTTTGGGGAGGAAAGTATGAAAGTGATATTGAATTTATTTTTTATTTCAGCCCCAAAACGGCTATATGGTAACACGAGAGTGAGAAATAAAATATTCCATAAAGACAATACAGTTTTATGTTACCGGAAAATCTGTTTCTTCTTATTTGAACCCCTTACCAGGCTTGGTGTGTAGAATGAATGGGGTGCAAAATTTTACAATCTCTATGAGCCCTAAAAAGCTATATCAAGCGTATCTGAGGGAATAGTTTGAGTGTGATAAGTCATTCTTCCTCATTACAAATTCCACATACTTGTTTAAGGACTAAGTTTGAAAATAGAAAGATCTTCATAGGTTAATTTCGAATTACAAAATACAAAACCCCTAGTGACTTTTAAGCTAGTGTGGTATTAATGCATTATATATGAGTCGCTTGTTTGTAAACAATAATGCAAACGAACTAGCATTTATGAAAAGCTTGTGAAAATATGAATGATAATCCCGAGGAAATTTAAATCCAAGCCAGAAAGATTGAATTGGAGCTGCTGGCAGTAAAATCTTCTCAATGAAAAGAAATATATTGCATTTTAATGCTATTGTATAGGTAGATACTGAAATGACTTCATCAGCGTTAAACTGGATAGAGAATGCAGTACGTTATATGCTCAGATTTGTACATCGGGTCTGTACTAGTCCAGTCACCAGGTACTTTTACCTGGAAAAAGGTCCGATGTTAATGATTTTTTAATATGTTGTATATGGGTAGCCTATTCTGTGGTGTAGAATCCAAGTTTTCCAATTCGAGAATCCTGTGCGAACTTCAGGGCAGCCGAAAAACCTAGACAATTTTTTAAGCTTTTTTCAGTGTTTTCCTTATAACTCCTACCCAGTGCGTTTTAGTCCAAAACACTCCATTACAAAAGTTAAAGAGCATTAAATTTCCTACCATTTGCACTGTTTAAACGTGTTTTAAAACCAAATACGTACAGCGATATGGCGCTTCAAAATTTTTGAAACATTTAAAAAAACGGAAAAACTGTTAAATATGCAGGAATTAACATAGTAATTTTCATCTTTCAACTTTAACCAGTGAAAATGGTAGGAAAAAATGACCCAATAAGCTTTTTTAAAAAATTAAGCGCAGTTATGCTTTTTTCACCCTGTCAAGAATTTAAGAAATAGTGCTCGCTTCATACACATGGCAAAGGTGTGAAGTTATATGAAGATTGCCCTCCAGTCAACAAATGGTTAGTAAATCAAAAAGGGCTAACTAGTTCCGAGTGGCGAGATGCTATTAAGTTGCAAGCAAATGTTGCTCCAGTACGTGCCCTCCGTGGACGAAGTCAGAACGGCAACCACTGTAGGCACTGCAGTGAGGTAGAAACTTTGGCACACGTTCTAGGCTTTTGTCATCATGGGGAGCTTCTAAGGAACACTCGCCATCATCAAATAAGGAGCAAGATAGCGGCTGCCTTGAAACTGCAGAATTATGACGTTTACGAGGAGGTGCACTGCATTGCCAATGGATGGAGGAACACGAAGAGCAGACATCATTGCAATAGACAAAAACCGAACAACTGGTTTAATAGTAGACCCTACAGTCCGCTTTGAGACTGAAGAAGATCAACCTGCAGCAGTTGATAATGAAAAAAACAAGATATATGAACCAACCATTGAGTACTTCAAGAACAAATACGATTTGAAAAATGTTGAAGTCATTGGACTTATGGTTGGTAGTAGGGGAACAATAACAAAGTTCTTTATTATCTTTTGTGAACGTTTCTCATTGTCACAAAATCTGTACACTGAAGTGGCGTTATTATCACTTAAGGGATCCATCCAAATATTAAGAAACCACCCGTACAATAACAATTAAGCTGGACAGGTTTCCTTTCTTCAATTTTAATGGTTTTACTACTGATTATTTTAATTTTCCTGTCATTACGTTTATCATCTAACTGAAAGCTTGTAATTTTTGTGTAAAAGTATATTTTGTTGAAAGATATTCTTTGTCTGCAAGGCAATCTGCGTTGTGCAGAAAGATTCATGAATAAACTAAAATACAATGCGTAATAATAATGGGTTTAATATTATCTGTTAGGCGCTATCTGTGGTGAAGCAATATATCCTTGACTACAGGAGGCTATCAATTATTCATAAGCTAATATCGTTTATTATACAAGTATCCTATGGATTGAATATTACATTAATTTCCTGCTGTCGAGCACAGAAAATGAGTTTCCTGTAACAAACGAGCATCGCCCTCCCGAATTCTTCCTCAAAAACCTTCTCTTCCGCGTTCAATTTCATCGGCTTTTTTCATTGGACGCACTGCAGATACAATTAAAACTTCTAACAAGTTATTTCCATAAGCCACATGAAATTAAGAAGGTTTCGTGTGATAATACAGGAGATGTATGCAAATATATACACAAACACCTATCAAAGGCCAATCATGTGTGCCATTTGGTATTGTTACGGCTACTTTTAATTTTAACTCACGTAAAATTTTCATGAAATGGTGAAATAGCGAATGTGAAACACGGTGTAATAAGTATTCAATCCTGCATTTCCCTCCATGACAGTAGAAACAAACAAACAAACAAACAAAAAACGTAAGTGAATTGACACGACAGGAGTTTGAACCCGGGAACTCCTGAATTAATTGCAATAATAATAATAATAATAATAATAATAATAATAATAATAATAATAATAAATGTATTATATTTTATAAAATATTATACAGTATATTACGTTATATAATAATAAATAATGTATAATAACTTTAATAATAATTATAATAACAACTATAACTTTTACCGTTATTATTATTATTATTATTATTATTATTATTATTATTATTATTATTATTATTATTATTATTATTATTATTATTATTATTATTATTATCATCAATACCATCTAGGTAGCTGTTTACTTTTTTCATAGGTAATCCCTCGAGAGTTTACTTGTTCATCGATAGATTCGCGACTGTGCAGCAGGAGCGAATTTATCTTATGTAACTCATCAACTAGAGTTGGATTTATTCCACGTATAAAAAAGGTAACGGATTATGCAAATAATAATTACTTTCTTACTTTATTATATAAAAACAAAACTAACAGCTGCGAGATCACGGCATACTATGAATCAACCATCCATGAATTGATTCGAGTTACCATGTTGTGATCAATGTTACCAATGGTGCATATAAGACATAGTCAACCTAATTCAGGTAAGCTTACAGCAGAACAGAATAAAAGCACACGAACTGGCTTGCACTGAATCGAAATTGCGTTTTTATTGTGTGCATGTGTAGTGTTTCGTAGAGGTGTACAAATCTGGATTTTAGCTTGCCCATACCCGCTTGAACGCCAGGCAAGCAAGTTGCCAGCGTCATAGCTAGGAAGCAGGCAGGTTTCTTTAAACTTGATGGGTCAGGTCAAATCCAGCCTAGGCAAGTCAGAATAAGCTTGCGATATTCCTCTCAACAACTGTAGTTGCTAGTGTAGGTAATACTTTCTTGCTTTTCTACATGCTGGTAGAAGAAATTCACCATGCAGATAAATAAAAGGTGGATAAAGTATTAAAATCCTTTTAGCGTCTTAACACAATTATTATTTTTATTACTAGGTAGATTTCGAAGAAAAATCTAATCTACCTAATCAACCTAATGACTTTCAAAAAATTCGTTCATATCTTTACGTTTCATGCCTCCCTAAGTATGAAACCACCGCCTGTTAAAAAAAATTGAGATATTTATATTTATAACAGTATATGTATATATATGTATATATAAAAATTTATATATATATATTTATACTGTATATATACATATATATATCTTTACACGCTAGCGGCCGTAATTTTCAAGATAATTGCATCAAATTTTATTATGTTATTTCTAGGCCCAATAGTTCAGACAAGTTCGTTGATGAGCAAAATTGGCGCAAGAGGGTGGTCGGGGGAGGGGGTTGAAATTTTAAAACATTTATATCTCGGCCCCTATGAAGTATAGAGGGAAACTTTGATTGAATAAATTAGAGTACTCCTTATGGAGTTCACAGTGACACCAACGATTCAGGGGTTTTGGGAGTACGAGTGGGGGTATGGAGATGGAAATTCGAAATTTTCGAAACTACGTCTTGTGGGGTATCGTTGAAAAGCTCTTGATGAGTACTCTACAAATCAATAACTAGTTTCTTGATAGTTCTCATATAAGGCGAGATTTGAATGTTTGAAAAAGTTCTCTTTCCTCTTTTTTGCAGTTATTATTGCGGGTTTGTCATGCCAAGGCTAAAGAAGAAGAATGCTACGCAGCGACAGTAAATTAAAACAAAAGCACTTAGAAATCTACCTCAGCTTGTAGGCTTGCCTAAAGGGATTTTTGTTATTGTTATTAATGATTTTGATGTTTTCTCAAAAATGTTTGAAAATTTTTCCCATGGCGGACTAGTACTACCTTTGTTCATTGATAATTCAAACTGTCCACATTTTAGTTTCTCCTCGGCTTCCTTCAGGGTAAAATTCTCTAAACACATCTGAAGTTCCTCAACTACGTAACTGCACGACTTACCAGTGCACTGCTATACCCAGTTTCATATTCTTTCCGCCAGGCCTTGCAGTTTCCTTAGGTCCTGTGCAACCCATCAGGTTATGAAGAGCTTGTGACTCATAGCGACAGCATTTCTTATCATCGTTGTAATCTGGCTTGCTTTCAAGTCAAGCAAGTTAAAAGCTGTGACTGGTTGCAGAATTTCAAAGGGGCAGGCAAGCTAAAATCAGAATATGTACACCTCTGAGTGTTTGTCACTGCACGTTGATACTTACATTTCCAGTAACGAGCATTTTATGACATAAACGAATGGTCCATATCTGAAGAATTGCTAAACATGCGGCGTTTGAATGGATTATGCCCGGTTTCTACAAACTAGTGAATTACCTATGGGTAAATTACCCATGGACAAATTAGTTCCATTTAACCTACAATGATATAATGAGCAAGGCCTTGGAGTTGTATAGTTAATTTAATTCAGAAGGCTTTGATTCTCGTTGTTTAAATATTAATATTGATCCTATGAAAGGTTAAATTTTATCCAGCCATCCATGAAAGGATAAATTAACCCGAAGATTTACCCTTGGAAAGATCTAGCCCGAGTTTGTAGGAACATTTTTTCTGTCATTTTCATATTTGCCCAGAGGGCATTTATCTAGAAACTCGCCACAAGTGTAAGTGATTGCTATCTTTAAATTATTTGTGTTGGTGTGGTGTTATTTTTGTGTAAATTCTGTCCATTGGATAATTTACCCATAGGTAATTCGCGAGTTTATAGAAACCGGCCATCAGTCATTTAACCTTTTCACTGCTAACTGACGTATAAATTCCTTCGTTCGAAAGCTGTGTAAAAGCAGAAATGTAATATTTATAGAGTAAAGCTACATGTAAAATTGTGAGAATTTTATCCTTGCTTTAAGACTGTAATTTATAGAAACTAGTTATTCTCTTGCAATTCTCTCTATTAATTTCAAACTTAGATTCCACAGATGATTTCACTTGATGATTGCTTATATTATTGTATAAGCTTAGCATTGTAAAGGTTAAAAATATAAATATCTTAAATTTACCCTCCCGAAACTTATGTCCATTGAATGAAAATTTGCATTTTAAACTGTCATTTCTGTCGCAATTTACTTTTTAGGTAAACAGATAGATGTAAGTCTGCTGTCTTTATTCAAACTCTTATCTGCATTAATAGTATATTATGCAACGAGCCTATCACGACATTCATTAAGAAGCGAGTAGGCCTATGTTTTTAAAACCGGGCGTAATTTTCATACAAGTGTCTTATAGGAAAGTTGCATAGACTGGGTTTGTTCGGCCATAACTCGAGGGAGAATCAATGGAAAATGCAATTAATTTTTTCCACTATTTTACTGCAGGAAGAATATAGGCCTAATCCCCTCCCAGTTCAATGCACTTATGCCATCAGATAGGAAGTGCTCGATACCGCATGAGAAAATGTTTTCTGGTTGACACTGTAGGCACTCATGCACCGCCGATTGGATGTCTTCATCAGACTAGAACTTCTGCCCTCCAAGGTGCTCCTTTAATTGACTTAAAGATGTGGAAATCTGATGGTGACAAATCTGGCTAGTATGGCAGATGTGGGAGGCACTTGAAGCGAATGTCATCGATGGTTGCATGTTGAAGCAAAACACCTGCACTCAGCAATCCCCTTCGCTTTGGCACCATCAGACTTCCACATCTTTGGTCCATAAAAGGAGCACCTTGGTGGCATAAGCTCAAGTCTGATGAAGACCGTCCAATCGGCAGTGCACGAGTGGCTACAGTGTCAACCAAAATAATTTTTCACACGCGGTATCGAAGCACTTCCTATCAGATGGCGCAAGTGCATTGAACTTGGAGGGGACTCTGTGGAAAAATCTACTCTTATACAATTCAACGACCCTAAATAGCGTGCTTGCTCGCCCGCTTCGTGAGACATCGGGTATACTCAGCGATGTTCGTCTCTCGCAGTCTAAACTTTCATGACGACTACAAAATTAGGAAGGAAAACTGTTTCTTTTTTGTATAAGGCCTAAGTGAAATGAACACAATGAACAAATATTCTAATTTATTTTTACTTACAATTTTCATAGCTCTGAACCACAAACATTTTTAATAATCTACCAGTGTAATTTTCTTAAAAATCCTGGAGTCAATTAATAGTGGCGGGCGAAGCCGGGGGCAACAGCTGTAAAATATTGATGGTTTTATCTCTTGAAATATCGCTGATAATAATAATCCAAACAAACTATTCCTTCCCTTGAAACATTATATAATTTCTGAAAATTACACTGAATTGATAAAATAAAATTCACATCATATTCATGTCAATAAACAGTTGAGAAACAATATGTATTATGTGTTCACCCATGGCCTCCTTTATAGGTTCTTTGGAACTGCATGATCGATTCTGATATAGTTTTCCCAGGGGGCGCTTTAAAGCCGGAATTTTAGCTGTTTCATTAATTATTAATGGCTTAGTTTATGAATGATTCGCGTGCAAGTGTTAATAAATATAATGCTTTAATAATTATTATTATGCACTTAATTTTTAATTTTTAAAAGAATTATCGTGGGCGAAGCCACGGGCACCTCCTAGTAATGTACAAGCAAGCATTCTTCCTTCAGTAAAATAGTGGGAAAAAATTAATTGCTGTTTTCATTGGATTCTCCCTCGTAAATGTCTAAGCTTTGAATTTTTTGAATACTTTGTATGCAATTAAGACGTTCGTATGAAAATTATGAAACATAAACAAACTCTTGTCTTAGTAAATGCTCATTGAAAATTGTACTATTTTACACAGCCGTTAATATATGTGAATAATAGTAAATGTTACATTTAGGCCTAGAATAATGAATTACCTACCGTGTTACCGTATTGGAACCCCGAGCTGCCCTGCCATCTACTGCCATATATACACACGCACATGCGCAGTCAGAGGTGATTGATTTTCTGGTGCATGGCTGCGAACATAAGAAATGGATTCGACAACACTTTTCAACTACCAAGCATGACCATTCTTGCCACCACACCACCTTTGGAAATTTAGACCTAATATTTTTAAAAAAGGCGTAATGAATTTTATTTTATAATTTTTATCAGACTGAGTGTATCTAGTCATAAACAAATATTCTCAACTAAAAGAGTATTTTCCATGCGTTTCAAATTAATGTTGTCTACAATGAATGTTTACCACTAGTGCGGTAATGTGTAAGTTCTACTTTGCCTTGTTTTAGAAGTTCTACTTTCAATGCAAGCTGTCTAAGAAATGTATTAACATATTCATATACGCTATCACCTTGAAAGGTATATCGAGCGTTTTCTGAGTGTGATAAGTCGTTCTTCCTCATTTCAACTTCTGCATACCTATATAAGGACCTAGTCCTTCATAAGTTAATGCGAATGTCAAAATACAAAAGCCGAGCGACGCCGGGTCTTTTAAGCTAGTATTTAAATAAAACATTTAGGCCCCTAACTTCCTATTGGTCTCCTCGTGGATTTCAATAGCTTTAATCCCTCTCCGCACAACGTGGATCGTTAAAAAAAAAAAAAAAAAAACCGCACGTAAATCGGTCCAGTAGTTTTTTAATCTATAGAGGACTCACTTACTAACATTGGCTTTTATACATACAGTATTTATGTGAGGAATGTGTAGTGAAAAGGTTAGTAACAGGAAAGTTATTTTAGAGTTCACTGAGTTAGGTGAAAGAAGTGGAAAACACAGCCTTGTTAATATGAATGAAAACTAACTAATCCAGTGGCGGACGCAGAGGGGGGATTGGGGGGACAGATCCCCCCCGAAATTAAAAAAAAAGGCTGTATATGCACTCTAAGTGGCCGGTTTTATAAACTAATTGTATAATATGTAAGTTAATTAATTTTGTTAGTATTCAAATCCCCCCCCCCCGAAAAAAAATTCTGCGTCCGCCACTGAACTAATCGTCTTGTGGTGTCAACAGATGGCACTGATGTATGTTCAGAAATGTAATACCTCAGTTTAAGCTTAAAAGCATTTAATACCAATTAATGAATGAATAAATGGAATGACATTCAGTTTAGTGTGAATGAAACGTATCAGCGTTTGAAGTGGATATGTCAGAGGTTTCTATGACGTAAGAGTGCTAATATGTTGGTCACGTAACAATAGGGAAAGAACGTGTTATGTCCAGTTAAATTTATTTTAGAACTGCACGATTTGAAAGCTTCCAAGCAAACCTACATAAACCTAAACTTGATATTGTAATTGCGTTACAACGAGAATAAGATTGCTAAGCGACGGACCAGAATTCACATTTTTATTATAATTTATTCTTCCTACAACAAATCAGTCCAGTATTTGTTTACTTTATCAAGGACGCACATATTAACATTGCCCTATATACCGTATTTTACTTACTATAAGTAGTAGTAGTAGTAGTAAGTATTCTGCCTTCCGGCAGGTTTTCAAACTTGGTACGCGAATTTTGTTTTCCAAAACAGTCTATCCTCTGCTTCCTCCTTCAGCATCCAATATTTCCGCTTTTCCCTTAAATCGTCCAACAGCTGAATTCTTCTTCTTCAAAGTCTAGTTGTACCCTCCAATCTTCCTTCTACGACATCATGTAATAAGCAGTTCCTTCTGAGAATGTGCCCAATCCAGTTTGCTTTCCTCTGACGAATTGTGTGTATGATTGACTTCTCACCCACTCTACTCAGAACCTCTTCGTTTGTCACCATGTCCATCCACTTTATATTTTCTATCTGTCTCCAGCACCACATTTCAAAACTTTATAAATATTTCTTCTCTAATTTCCTCAAAGTCCATGTCTCTGATCCATACAAAGCAATACTCCAAATATAACACTTCACCAGGTTTTTACGTAGCTCTAGGTTCAGACTACTGGTTAGCAGAGTTCTCTTCTTCATAAATGCTTTCTTGGCCATGGCAATTCTTGATCTTATCTCCTTGGTGCAATAGGCATCTTTCGTCAGTACACTTCCTAAGTATTTGAACTGGTTCACGTTCTCTAATTCTTGATTTCCCATGATAATTTGAAGCGGCTCTTCTCTCTTCGATATCCTCATCACCTTCGATTTACCTATGTTGATTTCCATTCCATACTTTCTTCCTGTTTCCACCAGCCTGTCAATCATTCCTTGCAATATTTCTTGTTTCTTTGCCAGAATCACCAGGTCGTCCGCATATTTGATGGTGTTATAAGACACACTTTTTTACCTTGAAAACAGAACCTTGAAAGTTGGGTGCGTGTAATGGTCCGAAGTGCATTAAAAAAATTTAAATAATGGTAAATATTTCCCAATTATAAGCTAGGTGTTGTAAACGATAAGATAATTACAAATTTTGATGCAGATTGTACATCAGTGCACTACAATCGTAAAATGAGGGTAGCTCGAAGCCAGGTATACAATACGAAAAGAAAGGAATGGTGAGTTCTTTTATACGAAAGGAGTTGTCTCCGCAGGGTGGTTTAAATGAAGACAATGACTTCTAAACAGCGTTATTCCGTTGCACTTACCGTATGCTGAATTGAGTGTTAGAGGTTGAAAAGTATTTTCAGTCTTTCATGAGAAATCAGTTCAGTTGTTAAAATTCACACGTTGCCATCTGTACAGAAGAGATTTTCGTACAATGCAGGTTTTAAGTTAGCTTCCCTTGTACAAGGATATAATTTTTTTTATGCAATGAAGTATATTATTCCCTTTAAAAATGTTCGTTTAGAATCACATTAAATTTCTTTTCCTTTAAAAATCCTGAAATCGAGGAGCGTCTTATAGTCCGTAAGATACGGTATATGTTTTCCCTTAAGGGATTATCAGGCTATTCATTCATTCACTAACTATTAATCCACAAAAGTTTTACTAATAAATTAAAATATAACAACATAAAATCCACAAAATCAGATGAAGGTAACACGATTATAATATTACTTACTTAAGAATGATGATTTGGCCCACATCAAGAAAACAAAAGAGAAATTGAAAATAACAATATAGATACACTTACTATTATTAGAAAGTCATGAAAATTAAGAATTTATTTTAAAAATGAAAAGGATATAAGATTAAAATTAATCCAAAACCACCTTTAAGCCTACTTAGAGCTTAAGTTAAAACACACGAACAAGACAATGCTTTAAATTTCAAAAGTGCTCCATCATGTAAAACAGGCCCGGATTCCTTGACAACCGAGAGGTGTTGGCCCCTCTACCCCCTCTCTCTAACCACCCTTGTGCTCTCAATTTACTCAGTCCTGATTATAACAGGTGACCCACGAGAGATTACGAGTTTTTTAATATATTGATGTGCTTTTATTCTTTTTTGCTTTATTCTATGTCCCCTTTGTACGTTTGACACAAAGACAAACAATGCTTTTCAATTTCATTTTCATCTGCATTAAGGTACGTCCATAACATTGAAAAAGTTTGGGAAATTTTCTGGAAAATTTAAATGTTACAATCAAACTATTACACTAATTCTGGAATGCTTTTCATATATTAAGTTATGTCCCGTTTGATGTTTTACAATCTCTGATTACATCCTTCAACATTCTATATTTTCTGCCAGGTTTTCTGCCACAAGTTTGGCTTCAACATAAACATAATAAATGTTATTCGGCTAGTGCTAATCTTAATAAAATAGTTTAAAATATTCAGCCTAAAAGCACTATACTTGATCCAACTGTGGAAGTACAAAGCACAGTTCACAAGAGTTAGTTTCTGAGACTATTTAGTCGATAACATACAGTAAAGACAATTGAACTTTATTTTTTAGATTAAGCGCCAAGGGTCCCGGGTTCGATTCCCAAAGGTTTCTATGTACCGTATTTTATGGACCATAAGACGCACTTTTTCACCTTCAAAACAGAGCCTTGAAAGTTGGTGCGTCCAATAATCCGAAGTAAAAAATAAAAAATAAAAATATGAAAAATATTACTGCATTACCATAGTTATAAACAAGGTGTTATAAACGATAAGATAGTTACAAATTTTGGCACAGACTGTACATTAGTGCATTGTCACAATCGTAAAAGTTAGGTATACAATGCGAAAAGAAAGAAATGTCGAGTACTTTTATACGAAAGGAGTTGTCTCAGTCGGGTGGTTTAAATGAATCCAATGACCTCTATACAGCCTTGTCCCGTTATACACTACTTACCGTATGGTGAACTGAGGGTTAGAGGGTGTAAAATAATTTTCAGTCTTTCATGAAAAATCAGTTCGGTAGTTAACATTTACGCGATGCCACCTGTACAGAAGATATTTTCGTACAACGCAGGTTTTAAGTTAGAAGTGATTTACACTGATTTCATTGTACAAGGTTAGACTATTATAATTTGTTTATGCAATGAAGTACATTATTCCTTTTAAAATTTGTAGTTTGGAATAGCATAAATTTCTTTTCCTTTAAATTTCCATTTTAAAATCAAGGTGCGTCTTATGGTCCGGAGCGTCTTATAGTCGGTAAAATACGGTATTTATAATCTGTATCTTCTCGCCGCTGGACAAACTTTTTCCTCGCACGTTTCTTTGTTGGTGACGTAAATTCTAAAGGTCCTGGCTCACAATTTTCTTCTATGATATAAAATATTAGAGGTTTCCTCCTAACAAAAGGAAGCCGCCTGGGTATGCAAAGAATAATTGGACTATAACAGGTGTTCTGAAAGTGTGAGGCATTGTTTGAGGGGTCTGCGGGAGATTTTTGAATTTTGAATATTGGATATTGAAGTAGATTTAAGGCTGAAATTTTCAAAAATAAAACCCAATATTTCAGAAATTGTCAAAAGCAAAAAACAATACCATCCTTCTCACTGAAATTAGTGGTATTTTATGAGTCCTGTCGTTTTGCAATTGAATTCAGTTTTAGAAATAAAAAAAAATGTAGCCTATCAAAACAAACAGACTGCTTTCTTTTTCTATCCTATAGCTTTTCGTTTTGAATTAAATATATTTCAAATGGTTATCACTACAAAATTAGTAAACGTAGTAAAGGGTCATTTTTTAAGGGTCCGCAATGACAACATTAATAATAACACTAGTTAACAAGGTTTTTGCCACATGGTTGAAACTATGTGTATCAGATCAAGTTTTATGTGTTATTTACGAATATGAACATAAAAACGTTCCAACACCCTCAAATTTTTAGGAAATCACTAAAATATATCTAAAAATATGAAAAAGTAGTAGGCCTAGTAATAATTATTACAACCTCTTCTTTTTATAATTATAACTAGTATACAAAAATTATTATACTTATTAACCAATTGTGGATCTTTATTATCATTCTTAAAGCCAGTTTGCACAACAATTTGTCCATTCTTACATGCCTGAAGAGGCATAGGGATGTGCGGTACCTTTCGAGGTAGGGATTAGTGAAGTGCTTGGCTGAGTGTATGGGGTGAGATAGGGTGTCAACATGAAATGTTCAGGTTTTTTTTGTTTAGTTTGAGTTTTGCTGTGCCTCTGAAAAGTGTTGTAAGTGAGGTTTGCTGCCTGTAGTTTTAATTTTCACTGCAATGAAGAAATTACCCCGTTCGTGTGTTAATTCGCCAAATACTTTCTGTTACGTGTGTGAACAGTTTACTATTAAAAATCAACATAGGTCTTTAACAGAAACATTAAAAGAGGCATACTATAGTTATTTTGGATGTCGTGTTGGTGATGAAGACAAAGTGTGGGCCCCGAACGTGTGCTGTATAACATGTTATTCAAATCTATTTAAGTGGGAAAATGGTGACAAAACCCGTGCTATGCATTTCGCGGTCCCAATGGTCTGCCGTGAACCAACTAGCCACGCACAAGATTGTTATTTTTGCTTAACAAAAATTGGAGGACATTCTCAAAGGAAAAAAATCTAATATTGAGTATCCCAATGTTCCATCTGCTGTAAGATCTGTTCTACAGGGCCTGAACTCCCAATCCCTAGTCCACCTACACAGTTAGAAGAGTCCTCTCCAGGAGAAGAACAAGCAGATGAGTTACCGAAACCATCCATTTCCTCTGATCCAAACTATAGCCCAGAACATGAAATAAACCCCTCCTGATTAATTAATCCAGACTGAACAACTTAGGTAGAGATATGTACGAGTATCTCACGAAGTAGCAGGCTGAAGTGCTTGGATCGCGACTTCAAGATTGGAATCTACTTTCCCCCAGTACTAGAATTTCTTCTTTCCGGAAGAGACATGAACAATTTTCTGGTTATTATGTAATAGAAAATGCTCTCTGTGAATGTATAAATATAGACGGTTTAATGGATGAGCTTGGATTTCAACATGTCCCTGAAAAATGGAGATTGTTTATTGATTCCTTGAAAGCAAGTCTCAAAACAGTATTGTTACACAGCCTGGAAGGCCTTTTCTGAGGTAGTGAATGGTTTCTGGGAAATAATAAAGCAGAAAATTTCCGACAATTGGTTCAAGAACTTCTGGAGAGTTACAAACAACTATGATGCAGAATGTCTCTGTAAATTCATTTTCTCCTTTCGCACCTGGAATTTTTCCCTGAGAATTTGAGTGTTGTCAGTGATGAGCAAGGGGAAAGATTTCACCAGGACATTCAGAAAATGGAGCAGAGATATCAATGTAGATGGGATCCTCACATGATGGGTGACTATTGCTGGTTTTTAGTTAGGGAGACTGACACGCACTACAAGAGGAAGAATTAACTGTAAATCTTAAAACTAAAAGTAGCTGTCACATTTATAATCCCTATCCTGCATGTTTAAGTTACTAAGTAGTACTACAAAGGGTTTTTGACTATTAATTCTTAGGATTTCTTAATTCCAAGTCACAATTTCAAATTGTTTACTTTATAGCAAAAATTACATCATTTTATTACATTTTACTGAGTATGAAATTCAATTTGTCAATAGTAGCATCAATTTATTCCTTTTATATTACCTCATATGTAAAAGTAAGGCATTTTATAATATAATTCTATAATTAAATTAATTAAACTTGTGACATTTTTAGAATTATGTTTAAATTAAACTAAATTTTCTGTATTTTTTGCTGGAATCGAACTCGGTTCTGTCACATGAAAACGTTACGTGTTACGGACTTTTTAATGTCATTTTCGTGTTTAGGCGGTCTGATTTATATAAAATGACCTGTTTTTGTCCATGTGGCAGACAAAAAGTTGAAATTTGTTGACTAGTGTAATTAAAGGGGTCCTCGAATAAAGGAAGTTTGAGAACCCCTGGACTATAATAAAGGCAGGGATAGCTTAGTCTTGGTCTGCCGGTATGCTGGCTCTCCCTACCTAGATGTTCTCAATTTTGTTGAGTGTAAGTGGGATTAACTATGGTCTCAGTCGCCTTACTCTACATTGTGATTCTTCTTCTTCTACTTCCTAGTTGTTCCCCATGAGGTTTATCCTCTGGTGGACAGCTCTTCCTGTCTGCTCGGGGATTGCGAGAGTTCCCTTCTCCTGTTCATCCTAAGACGGCTGTTATTCTTTTAATTTTCATTGTTTACACAAGATTACATTAGGTGAAGTCTCTTTCTCACACGGTCACTATTTCAACTATTTGTTCCTTTTTTAAAGTAACTTTTGTTACGTAGATCTCAGTAGTTCTGATGCACTAATACCCTATCGAGATCTGCGTGCTGGGAACGAAGACAGAACTGCAAACAGCTTATCGGTTCTTAATACAGGTAAAGCTATATTGACTGTGTTCATTGATGAACTTCATTATGAAGTGATTAATTTTCCAACTAGTACGTTTATAAATAATCTAAAAGATGACATGACTTGGTTTGACTTTAAAGCTGAATACGAAGAAAACAACTCCAGAACGTTCACAAACAACTTTTATAAATAAGTGAGTTTTTAAACAACATATGGAAGAACTTTACCAAGAAGAGGACAGCATATTACAATATGGATATTATATGATATCTAAACTAATTTTAACTGGTAAATTTTAATATAATTCTCTGCTACAATTTTAGATTTTTATTCTGGACTAATATATTGCATTTTACATATATTGGTGCCTCTCCAAATAGTCAATAAACAATTATAAGGCACATTTAGTACTTATAAGAGTGACGCAATAAACCTGGTTATTTTTAACTTCTGTTGAACGCATGGCATTGCGTCACTACATTTTTGTCTTTCAAACATATTATTTTCATATATTACTCCGATTTCACATTTGTATAGATAAACCTAATTTCATGTTTATTAATAAATGTAATAACTGATATATGTAAATAATTTTTCGTATTCAGCATTACATTCTGCCCGGTCCTACAAAAGATACTAGTACTTTGATGGAAAAAACATCTTATGTATTATTTATATTGACTGTGTTTTAAAGATGCATACACAGGGAAATGTTTCATATAAATACCATATCTATAGTGTTTTTTTAATGAATGCGTATACAGCTAATATTCAACCGAGTTTCCTCTCAACATACTCAGGAAATTACATAGGCCTATATTTACTACACTTTTTGCAATGCATTCTCATTCCTGTTGGCTAAACTATGACCTATATCCGTCGCTTTTAATTTTTAAGCCGATATTTCTATTAAGGTTTATTAGCCTATCTTATGACCTAGTTGATATTCAACTATAAATATAGATGTAAGTTTAAGCTGACCTTCACTAAGAAATATAATAAATACACACAATTAATGTAACATTGTACTGTTTTCTTCATATAGGCCTACAAAAATTAGGCTTATATTCGATTTGATTAATGTTAGATTGTCATTAAGTGCCAGAGTGGTACTTTCTGAGATTGTGTGGTGGACAGAAAAATGTCTGTCCGTCTGACTGCACGGTTACGTGCACATTGGCACACGTACAAATCGACACAATCGCATTTTCGTGCACATTGGCATAATATTTTTATCTTGCAATATCATCGTGCTCAACGCCACACACCCTTCGTAGGGGTGGACATAGAGACAAAGTTGGAATTACATTATCGTATTGAATGCAATGGAGTTCACAGTAACTGCTGGATAGAAAGACAAACACTTCCTTTTATTATTATAGATACATACTGTGTACATTACTATTATAATTTTATTGTTTAGAAATCATTCATAAAGTATCTGCCTGCGATTGAATAAGACTTATGAATTGATTGAATGAGAGCTAATCTATTCAAACCTAACCTAACCTAACCTAACCTAACCTGACTTAACCTATCTACGATATCAACGGCCGTTTTCCTTAGCCGCGGTAGCTAAGGGGTGCTTTCTTGGAGCCGTGGTGAAGGAGGCTGTAGGTTTGAGTCTCTATGTCCACCCCTAGCCCCAACGGGTTGTATGGCGATGAGCACGATAATATTGCAAGATAAAAATATTATGCCAATGTTCACGAAAATGCGACTGTGCCGATGAGCACCTGTGCCAATGTGCACGACACCGACTGCACACCCGATAACTCAAATGCGCCATATCGGATTTTTAGAAACTTCGCACACGAATTTATAACGTCCATGGGAAGAAGCCTATTGATATTAGACAGAATCAGTTGACCGGTACCGGAGTAATGCTCAATTTAGTTGTAATATATTAGAATAAAATTATCAAATGCAAATCAGATCTCATGGAAACATATTGTCTTACAGTGTTCATATACGGCTTTCGAAAGTTGCAAGCTTTGATAAGCAACACTACCCACATATTCCTTTACCTATTCTTATCAAACTACACCTTTTCAACCTCAATTTCGGAAAAAGTAATTTCAATTTCGGAAAAAGTAATTCCAATTTCGGAAAAAGTAACTTCAATTTCGGAAAAGGTAATTTCAATTTCGGAAAAAGTAATTTCAATTTCGGAAATGCGAGGGCTATGAAGAGGGTATAGTAAAGTTGATACCACGCTAGGACAAATGACTCAATCGGAGCGAGATTATGTAGAGAAGTAGCTAGAAGGTGTACCTAAATGTTCCAAATAAAACAGTTTTGATTTTCACTGTGGTTTTCATTTTATGCCCCATCGAATGCTTTAAAAAATAGCCCTCGTATTTCCGAAATTGAAGTTACTTTTTCCGAAATAGAGATGACTTTTTCCGAAATTAAAATTACTTTTTCCGAATTTGAAATTACTTTTTCCGAAATTGAAATTACTTTTTCCGAAATTGAGGTTGAAATGGTGTAGACCTTTGTTCTTCCGTAAGCCCTGCTTAATGAATCGATCTGAAGCTTATGATTAAAATAATTACTTATTTTCTGCATATCATAATTGCAGTTATGACTGATTAAACAAAAGCATTCTTGCACTTTGTTACTTCAGTTTATCTCAGTTTATTATTAATATTATGTTTGTTCGCAAAGCAGTCAGAAACCAGGAACAAATCGTTCGCGCATGCGCTCTTTCTCCACACGCGTTCGCAAAGCGAGAATCCGTGATTCTGATTTCAATCTTCTGTTCGCAAAGCTCTCACGGACAGTTTCTGTACTATAAGAAAAATTTGCAGGCTCTACCATGAATTGTTATCAGAGACATGCGCAGTAACCTATTTTCACGCGCCTGACTCCTCCCTCCAAATCCTTGCTCCAGATTTATAAGCATAGGCTACTTATATGTATGAATAATGGAAGATAATTAAAAGTTTCCCAAAATATAGTTTATATTGCCGATGTATATTGCATGTATAACATGTAAGGGTAAGGGAAAGGGAAAGGGCAATATATGTGTTATTTGCATATCATATCGATTAAACGCAGAAACTATCGATTCCAAATTCTTGTAACCGTTCGCAAAGTGCAAATCACGGGTAAGTTACAGACTGGACATGCGCAGTACAACCAATTCTCAAACAGTCACGGATTTGCTTTGCGAACAAACCTATTATGTTCATAGTCTCTCTACCGCTGAGAGTACAGGGCGAATAGACATCATTCCCGTTGGTGGAAACACAAGATGTGGGTTTATTATCCACCTGTGCATTTTGAAGTAACCGAGGCACAACCCCAAGAAGTAACATAGATGGAATATCTCCAGGGATACGTTAGATGTTATCCCTCATCCACAATAAGACAGATCCCATTTTTATTTCAGTATCACGTCAAATCTGAACAAATTAATATGGAAACCATGGCCACAGTTGGCATATTCCATTCTTGAAGCTGAATAGAGAGAGCCTTGAGTAAAACGCATTCAAATGTTTGCAAATTTATTGTGAAGCCTTGGTTAGATGTACAAATTTATCAGTTAGCTTTTGCTAAATATTAGGGTTTATTCAGGACAGGGACCGCCGGCGTGGTCTTGTGGTTAGCGTCGCTGACTACAGATCCGTCGGCCCGGGTTCGGTCCCCGGTACCTCCTCGGTTTTTTGTGAGGTAGGGAGTTCTGGAACGAGGTACACTCAGCCTCGTGATTCAAATTGAGGAGCTACTTGATCAAGAAGTAGCGGCTCCGATCATGGAAACCACCACCTTTAACAGCCGTGGGTGTCGACATGCTGACCACATGTCCCCAATCCTGCCATCTACCGCCCGCAGCGGTCGGGTGGTAGGCCTTGTTTCTTGAGGGGTGTAGCGCCACGGAGTTAGTTAAGTAGGATAGGAGGAACGAGTGTATTGCCGGTTGTCGACCAAGAGCTAAGATAACTTAGCTCAGCTTAGCTCACATACAGTGAGGGATTTCATATACAGGGTGTTAATGAATAACACCGAAATATTTTACCTGTGTATAGAGGGGACATAGACAAGCAACTTTTATTAGGAGATGTTTGCTCTATGGATTCAATTCTTCCTGTTATAACATAAAATCTCCCAAGGATATGCACGCCACTGACTTCTAATACTTGAAATTATGGGAAACAAAGGAACAGTGAATATTGTGTAGTGGTCGGGAAAATTGTAAAAAATGACGATTGATATCTTACAACTCTGAGGGAAAAAAAGACAAACGAAACATTTTTGTTAGGTCTGGAATTAGGAATAAAAACATAATGCAGTGGCGGGCAATCATGTGATTAGTCAGTAAATTTTGCAGATTATGAAAATTCTAAATTATGGTATAGCTGTTGATGAATTATTAAGAATCAGGTTTTTGTCGATCACTAAGAAGGCATGAAGTCAATTTAATGAAAATTTTAACCCTATTTCGCTCCATTGTTGACTTATGAGCACCGAATTTTAAGGACTTTAATGCCCTGTAAAATACACATTTTACGTCATAGAGCAAAAATGTCCTAAGTTGCTTGTCTATGTCCCCTCTATACACAGGTAAAATATTTCGGTGTTATTCATTAACACCCTGTATAGTTGAGCCGGATTTCATATGTAGTTTTGTCGACACAACTACATATGAAATCCCGCACTGTATTTGAGCTAAGTTAAGTTAGTTTAGCTTAGCTGTTGGTCGACAACCGACATATTGTCTTTTCTATTTACCGCAGATATAAAAACGAATAGTACCATACGGAGCAGATGCGTCCCTGATATAGCCTGTCCGACTTAAAGCTATTTGGCTCAATCCAGTAAAAGTAGGTCGCGAGTATCTATCATAATTTTATCGTTTTACTTTATCACTTTCGTTTTATTACTATTCCATTTATACGCCGCGTGTTTGATATTGACTAATAACGTTTAGCAATTCCTCGGATATAGACCAATCACGATCGTGTATCTTATAAAATTCTTGCTATTAATGGGAGGAAGGGATTTTACCTGTCTCCGAAATGATTAGAATATAAAGGAAAGTAGACGTAGAATATAATGCAAAGGTGATAAAGCAAATTCGATAAGGATTGAGCAAAACAGGTCTGTGATTAGCTGATTTCACACTCGTTCCAAGTCGAAAGAAAGACACCTTGCTATATTACCTACGCTAAATATATATTATTCTTGTTATACAATTTTCCACTTTGAAATGTTTCATATTGAAGTGTGTGTTAATTTTTTGAAGTGAAACTTCTTTAGCCGCACTAGGAGTAAATCGAGAGCTAACCCAAACTTGCGTTACGAACAAAATCGTCACGAAATTAGTGGGGTGTGACGGACCGGACTGCACACAAACAACTCAATGATTAGGGTTATCCATCATTTAAAAAATCCAAAATTAAACAATTAAAAAAACTAAAGTTAAAAAATTAAACAATCCACAGTTTAAAAAATAAAAAATCCAAAAATAAAAATTAAAAATCCAACATTTAAAAATAAAAATCTAAAATTTAAAAAATTCTAAATTCTAAAATAAAAAAATCCAAAAACCAAAAATAACAAATCCAAAATTAAAAAAATTTAAAATTCAAATTTAATTAATGTAACAATCCAAAATTTAAAAAAAAAACGAAAATCCCGAATTAAAAAGTCCAACAAATATAAAATCAAAGAACCAAAATTTAAAATATCCAAAATTTAAAAATCCAAAATTAAAAAATTAAAAGATAAAAAATTAAATAAATCCAAAAATTCAAAATTGAAAAGTTTAAAAACCCAATATTATAAAGTCCAATAATCCAAAATTGAAAAAAAATCAGAAAATTAAAACAAGTTTCACTTCTGTCGCGTGGCGTTCCACGCACACTTATTTTTAAATTATTTTGAAAATATCGGTATATCTACATCCTAGTTATTTTATCCCATGTGGTTTACAGTATCACACTCTTCACTTCTCAACTTGATCGAACTTGTAACTTTTTTTGGACCCTCTCTTTGTCTTACAAGAACTGGGCAGAAGTTACGGCTTAAGGCATCGGCCGTTGTGGTTCTCTCTAATGAATACTTAACTCTAGCCATACTCCTCCATTGCCTCCAGTATTTCCCAAGCTGATAGTTACTGTGTTAGGGCATAAGTATACTAAGTCCCTTCTTGTTTAGCTTGGACTTGGGTTTCTACACTTTTAAAACATTGCTCTGTATATTCGTGTTATCCCGTGCATTTCGCTAAATAACAAAGGAACTGTTTAATGCCTTCTGGTAAGATTGCTTCGGTCCAGTGGTGTAGGCACCCCCGAAAGCAAAACCTAAAATTGTATTCAAGTTATTTAATTATTTCATTTAATAATAAAATACTAAACTTGTAAATGTAGGTATATTATTTCCAATGTTCCACGTATTATTTAACTTTTCTTATAAATAGTAATAACTAGGGTTCGAATATTTATGACATGTCATATTTTTATCCTGACCTCCATTCTCACCGCAAATTAAACACAAATTACACGAGGACCGTTTTTATTTTGCATATAAAATCATATTTTGGTCATTTTCACATGGTCTTGGTTATATGAGCCCCTTAAAGCCCAAGTGGTGTAACTCACATTACTGCTGTTCTGAGATATTGAAGGTTTTGTCTGTCACCAAGTACATGGCTTTATGGACAGCATAAAATTGTGCTCCTACCTACAGGGTTGCTATGCAAGTTATGATTTACACCATTTGAGCTATTAATAGAAGAACACTTTCTGAATAGGATGCTGACCATAACTAAAAAAATCCAAAACTGGAGTTACACCACTTGGGCTTTAAGGGGCTCATATATGTAATTTAACGTCATATTTCAGTTATAAATTCGGTAAAAGAGCACAGTTATGCAGTATATTCATTAAATTGTCGACTTAATATTTTTTCCAGGAAAAGTCGAGAATATTTTGGATTTACTGAAGGCCTACTGAAATGTAAAGGGACAATAACAAGTAATAGCACAATTATCTCTTCTTCCTTGTAGTTAACAACTTCCAATAGACATGTTCTTAAAATATTTTCAATTCACATTTGCAGTGGAATCTGGAAACATTAACAGATGAGAATAGAAGTTTTTTACAAGTAAAACTGTAAAATTGATAAAAAGTGTTTATCTGATTGGATTAATGTAATGTAATAATTTAGTGTCATTAAACGTTTTAAATTGGAACATTTTTAGAAAATACGTTCCTTTGTGAGGTCATATTTTTTTAATTTTTGGGTCATATTAATAATTTTTAAGGTCATATTTGCAGTCATATTGCCCACTTTTTTAGGTCATAAACATCCGAACCCTAGTAATAAGTGTTATAAGTGTTATAACTTAGGTAACGATTTCTTGTTTAAGTTGTCATGTCTTATAGTACACAAATTTGCTAACTAGTTTTTCAGTGCTAAAATAGCGTAAAATGTGGTTTTCAATAGTTCAGTATTTAAAAATTTTCCGGGGGTGGACCATCACACTATTCTATACACACCAAACCCCTCGGCACTTTTGACCCTCCCCAAAATTATTTTTTGGCTACGCTACTGCCCCAGTTGCTTGCCTTTGTACTTGAGTTTTTATTCTAATGGGTCCAGTGTGGTGCCGATATCGAATAACTGTTTGGATTTTTAACTTCTTCGTCAAGTCTGCCATTAAGATCTCAGACTTTTCTCTAGCTAGCCATCTGTATCTGGTACCCTATGATCCCCAGGTGGGGCGAAGTGGCCTCCAAGCGGAGGTTTCATTACCTATACTAATTTTGATATGCTTATTTTCCGAGAGAGGGTAGAGGTACAGGTGGTAAGCCCATCGCCTCGCAACCCCCCTCTGGAAATTAAATATTTCTTGGACGTGAAAGGGCCGAGAAATTTTGTCCAGAGGCTCTAATTTAGGCTTGGAGTTCTTTTACGTGCCGTAAATGTACGACACGGGACCCCCACCTTAAAGTCCCTCCCGGAGGACTCCGTGCCCAGGATTTTTACGTCCTGAAAAACCCATCGACCGCGGCCGGGTTTAGCTAGCCATAGCCCAGTTAAATTAGACAAATGTAGTGAAAAAAATCCCAGTGTTTTGAAATTCGGCGCGGTTGTTCATTGATATCTACTGACAGTAGGCCTACATTCTGAAAGTTCCAGAGGGTGGGGGAGCTGTTTAAAAGTGGATTTCTACCTTATTTGCACATATGTCCGTAACTATCAATCCTAGAAAAAATTGTTTTACATACAGAAGTAAAGTAGGGGAGACCGACTTTGGTTGTCACACTTTTCAATAAAATATATTTTTTAATTATTCCTATCGGTTTTTTTATTTAACTAATTATCAAATCTGTCTTTTCAACTCTTTGGCATATTGTAAAACAAAGTTCAAAACAAACAATGAAACAGAAAGTATTTAAATATAATCTTTAAAAAAAAAGGTAAAATGTGACAACCAACCCCAGCTCAGGGTTGGTTGTCACATTGCAAAAATAATAACTGGAATAAAAATGTTGTAATTTAACTGTGTGGTATTTAATACTCAGGAAAGCAAGGAAACCATTTCCATAATATAACATCAATATTATTAAACTGTTGACAAAATCAGAGTGTTGTATCATGTGACAAATTAAACTTTTGACTGATACATGGGGTTAGACCTAACAAGGAATTTTTTCTTTCTTTAAAATTCATAGAAAATGAATAAACATTATTATAGCATAGAAATCTTGCATCACCTTCAATCTGTTATGTTAGGCTTCTAATTTGGTCTGTTGTCACACGAGACAACGAATCCGGATTCCGGACGGGGATGGAAGTCACATGTGACAACCAACTCCTTGACGCCTTTTCGGAATTCCATTGCTCTAGCGAGCTTTTCTACCAAGCAAAAGCCGAAAAGAATATAGCAATATACTCCTAAATAAATGTATTCTTTAACGTAATATAGAAGATATTTGTCAACTTATCCCTTTGCGAAGAAGTAGAAATAAACTTCAGAGCAAATATTTTATTTTCAACACAGCAAATCACAAATCTTTCAACAGTGGACACAAAACTAACACCTGCTTCGCGGGAAACTGCTAGGGGTGCTAATGGTCAAGGAAGCATCTTTCGCACTTAAAACCAATCACTCCTGCCAACTGTGTATCCAGTTACCTACTAGTAAGACAACCATCCCGCGTGACAACTAAGGCCGGTCTCCCCTAAATAACATTTCCTACAAAAAAGTTCCATTCATTTTTGTTGTAGAATTAATACTTTTAAATTTATAGATTGACAAGTTATCTGCAATAAAAGCACGTTCCGAAACGTGCGATTTAAACTAAATTCTGTTTTTGGGTTGGGTATTTTCTGGGGATTTGACTCTAAGATTGGTGACGACTTCCTTTTACTTTCACTTTTGATTTACATTAAGAAAATTTTCACGAAAATTGCACTAACGATTTTATTTAAAATATGTTAATGGAGTGCTTATATTAAAAGCCAAAATTTTTAATTGAAACTTTTTTTCCGGAAAAGTTCAAAAGGGTAGTTATAAGCCAGATTACAATAAAACCTACTCCCAAGTAGATACGAAAATGCTAATCCTGCGACAAAAAGATGGACCTTTTTTGTAAGGAAATTTGATCTGCTTTAACTCTGTGTATGAAATATTGTTTGCTAGGAATGGTATGAAGAATATAAATGCCTTTAAACAGCTCCTCAGCCCCGCCTCAAGTGCATTTAGTATTATGTACACACAAACATCAGTGCAACATTTCAAAACTCGGGTTTTTATAAATCTCGATCACCATTTTCTTTGTCTATTTCGACTGGGCTACTACATTGACTCCTGTCCATAGGCATACTGTTAAGTACTGTTTCTTGAAAGATATTACGCACTTGGGCACATATGTATTAAAAATGAAACTTTTCGACCTGCCTGGACGAGTCTATATCGCTGTTTAAAGGTGGGTTTCTACGTGTTTTGCATTATGACCGTAACTATAAATCCTAGCGAAAATTGTTTTATATACAGAAGTAAAGCAAATATCATTTCCTAAAAAAGAAATCCCTTTAGGCAGGCCTACAGGCTGAGATAGATTTCGAAGTACTTTTGGTTTAATTGATTGTCGCTGAGCAGCACTCTTCTTCTTTAGCCTTGGCAAGACAAACCCGCAATAACTGCAAAAAAGAGAAAAGAGCACTTTTTCAAACGTTCAAATCTCGCCTTATATGAGAGCTTTCGAGAAACTAGTCATTGATTTGTAGAGTACTCATCAAGAGCTTTTCAGCGATACTCCACAAGACGTAGTTTCAAATATTTCGAATTTCCATCCCCCCACCCCCACTCGTACCCCAAAAACCCCCAAATCGTTGATGTCACTGTGAACTCCGTAGGGAGTACTCTAATTTATTCAAACAAAGTTTCCCTCTATACTTCATAGGGGCCGAGGTATAAAGTTTTCAAAATTTCAACCCCCTTTGGCCAATTTTGCTCATTAACGAACTTGTCCGAACTATTGAGTCTAGCAATAACATAATAAAATTTGGTTCAAATATCTTCAAAATTACGGCCGCTAGCGTGTAAAGATATATATATATATATACTAGCTGAAAAGGCCCGGCGTCGCCCGGGCATTGTATTTTGTAATTTAAAATTAACTTATGGAGGACTTTCGATTTTGAAACAACTCTAGGTTCTTATATAATATGTATGTAGAATTTGAAATTAGGAAAAACGACTTATCACACTCAAACTATTCCCTCAGAAAACTCTCGATATAGCTTTTTATGGCTCATAGAGGATGTCGAATGTTGAATTCTGTTGCTTCTACACTCCATGCCTGGGAGGGGTTGAAGTAAGAAGAAACATAATTTCTGGTGACATAAGATTGTAGCCTATTGTCTTTACGGAAAATTTTATTTCTCACTCTCATGTTATCATACACCCGGTTCGGGGCTGAAATGAAAAAAGATAACACTTTCATACTTTCCTCCCGAAAAACCTGGGACATAATATACACCGGGCGTAGGACTGAAAATGTTCCATCCCATTTTGTCTTCTTTCAGATGCTTAGGGTCTATGATAAACTTCCCTATTTCTCAACTAATACAAAGCATATAGCTATGAATAACGTATCAGTGGATAGGATTTTTTACCGACTGCTGATATAGCATACTCATTGGCAAACACTTAAGCTGTCCCTGCAATACGACCGCTTATTCTACATCAAAATGTGAAGTGAGAAAATTATATTTTCCATGTTGAGGGTAGAGAAAGTTATGTGACTGCATTACAATGTCCTTTATTTTCGTGGATTTTATTCCTCAAGAATTATTTATACAAATGTATTACATCGTTAGCATCAGAATTCGTTCAAGTCCAATATTACGTAGTGTCCAAAGCCCTATGTGAACTGTGTAAACAATACACTGTTGTCTCGACAACTGAATTGGATTTCATTTTTCAGTATAATATTCTCACAAATTATATAAATTTTCAAGGGAAGGAGTGATTTGTTTGAATTTTAATGTTGACCGCGTTACTTCCCAGGCTTAACAGGGTATATAGTATTATGTCATACGGTATCCTCATATGGGGGAACAGCTCCAGCGTCTCCAAAATCTTGATAGTACAAAAAAAAGGCCATCCGTACCTTAGCGGGAAAGGGACAGGATGCACACTGCAGACCCCTGTTCATAAGTGAAAAGATATTGACGGTTATAAATCTGTACATATACCAGTCTTTGATTTACGTGAAACGCAACATAAATTCAATGCAGTTCAGATCCGATATCCATCAGTACCCAACCAGGAACAATTTCCGCATCAACACGCCAAACGTTAGACTGGCCAAGAGCAAAAAATGGTTTCAGATTGCGGCAATGGACATGTTCAATTGCTTGCCTCGTGAAGCTCACAATAGTAGTTATAGCAGATTTAATTGTGTGTTACGCCGTTGGCTGACTGATAACCCTTTTTATAGAATTGAAGAATACTATATTTCAGTAATAAATAGGCCTGTACCTTTTTGATGCTCAGACAAGTGTAGGTTTACATGTGTAGATATAGGCCTAGTATATTATTGTAGCATTCTGTAGAATGTCTATAGCACCACTGGATGTTCATGACTGTAAATATATTGAATTGAATTGAATTGAATATGTGTGCAAAATTTCGTGTAAATTGGTAAATGAATGTAGATTTGTATAGGGAACATACATACATACACACTTTCGATTTTATATATTAGTAATCGATCGTAATTCTAATAGGAAAGTAATTTTAGAGTTGGCTGAGTATGGTGAAAGAAGTGGAAAACACAGGCTTTTTGATATGAATGAAAACTGTTGAGATGTCAACAGATGGCACTGATGTATGTTCAGAAATGTAATACCGTAGTTTAAACTTAAAACCAGTCAATACCCATTAATGAATGAATGAAACGTATCAGCGTTTGAAGTGGATATGTCAGTGGTTTCTATGACGTAATGGGTGCTAATATAATATTGGTCGCGTAACCATAGGGAAAGAACGTACTATGTTCAGTTAATTTATTTTAGAACTGCACGATTTGAAAGCTTCCAAACAAACCTACATAAACCTAAGCGTTGTAATTGCGTTACAACGAGAATAAGTTTGCTAAGCGATGGACCAGGATCCACATTTTTATTATAATATACTCTTCCTAAAACAAATCAGGGCGAAAGATAAGATTAAGTCGCCCCTTACGCTCCGAACAATGCGTTGCTATTCGCTTGTTATCTCGGCATTCCCGATCGTTCCTTCTCTCCAAACTTCCGATCGTACCAAATACAAGCTCCCAACCCTTGCACCAAAATGACAACCCTCTAGCTTACTCGGCACTCCCGACCAGACCACAATCACCTCTTCACATAGTCTAAATAATGCATAACACTATCCACTTAGTTAAGTGCGCGAGCGGAGGCGGCAGCCGAAGCGAAGCGCCCTTGCATTTTGGAATAATGTACGATACACTGTTCGTAGGTTTCGAAAATGTGGCATATTATATCTTCCAGACGTTAGTAAGCCTGTCAACTTTTGTTCGACTTTTGTTTACCGGTATGA
This sequence comes from Ectobius pallidus, assembly GCA_964059195.1. NCBI lineage: Eukaryota > Metazoa > Arthropoda > Insecta > Blattodea > Ectobiidae > Ectobius > Ectobius pallidus. Next base: position 208,887,308 of record CAXKWD010000002.1, read on the forward strand.
CGTCACACTACCAACGTCCAATCACGAGTTTCTACGTAATATGAGGACAGAAGAAGTGGTATAAAAGAAAGTGCATCGCGTGGGAGTGGTGGGTGGGAACATTTATCCAAGGTGCGACTTAAATTTATTTTTTTCCCCAAATCAGTCCAGTAGTTGTTTAGTCTATCAAGGACGCACATATTAACATTGCCTTATATATATTTGCCCTTTAGGGATTCTCAGGCTATTCATTCATTCATTCACTAATTATAAATCTACAAAAGTTTTAGTAATAAAATAAAATATACCATCAAATACACAAAATCAGATAAAGATAACACGATTATATTAGATACGTAAGAATGATGATTAGGCCCACATCAAGAAAACAATAGAGAAATGGAAAATAACAATATAGATACAGTTACTACTAGAAAGTTATGAAAAATATTCAGTCCCCATAACAACCAACACATGCGAATCGCTTTCTGAAATAAACATCTATCTTCAATAATGTATATACACAATATTTTCAGCTAATATCGCAATTAATATAATTAAATTGATATAAATAATCATCGTGCAAAAAATAGCATGCAATACTCGTGCTGTAAGCGCATAACGGATCTCGGAAATTGAAAAAACTCGGCGCAAGCGCCTCGTTTTTTCAAACCCTTTCCTCGACCGGAAACCTTGTTACTACCATTATTATATAAATATTAGTTGACGCACTAAATCTCGATTGAATATTTAAAGTGTAATTTTAAACATTACACCCATTGTCCAGACTGTTTCTCTCCCGGTTCCTTCGTACGGCAGTAGCACGTGATGCTTCATGTCAAATTATACAGCAGCATGCTGACCACATGCCCCACAATCCTCCGGTCGGGTGGTAGGCCTTGTCCTTTCTGGGATGTTAGCGCCACGGAGTTGGTTAGTAACAAGGTTACCTTCTACAGTGCGTTTCAAGTAAGAGTTGGCCAATCGTGCGGGTTTCTGCGTCGCGGCGGCTACACCTCTAATTCCCGAGCGATCGGGTGAAATATCTCCGCAAATAAAGCCGCTAACGGTGTAATGATTCAGGTTCTCACAATCTCTATATATATAAAAGGCTTTGTCCTGACTGACTGAATGAATGACTGACTGATTGACTGAATGACAGGAATCAACGTACAGCCTAAACTATAACAGGTAGAGACTTGGAATTTTGACAGTACCTTCGTTTCATAATGTAGGTGCTCACTAAGAAAGGATTTTGAAAAATTCTGATTCTAAATGCCAAAAATTAAATGTTTTTGAAAATACTTAATCCCTTTTTACATAGAATTATCAATTCCAAATCACAGAATATATTGTTGCCAAATGGTATATGATGGGCTTGGAAAAAACAATTGAAATGCACTTTTGACAAATAAGAGAAGTTATCAAAATAATTCATGTTATAAATAAATATTAAAGAATGAAATCCACTAAAATAATGGAATCACATAACTTTCTCTACCCTGGACATAGAGAAAACAAAACGAGGTATGGTAATGTGTATATTATTATATTATATCGCAGGTTTTTGGAGAGAAAAGTATGAAAGTGATAATGCTTTCTGTTTAATTTCATCCCCAAAACGACTTTATGGTAACATAAGAGTGGGAAATTTCCCGCCTCGATATTACAATTTTATGTTACAGGAATTTCTGTTTCTTCTTATTTAAACCTCTACCAGGCTTGCTGTGCACTGTACAAGCGATGGGATGCAAAATTCTAGATCCTCTATGAGCCATAAAAAACTATATCAAGCGTTTTATGAGGGAATAGTTTGAGTGTAATAAGTCGTTCTTCCTATTTCAAATTATAAATGCCTATATAAGGACCTAGAATTTAAAATTGAAAATCCTTCATAAGTTAATTTCCAATTACAAAATACAAAACCCGGGCGACGCCGGGTCTTTCAACCTAGTTAAAATTATAATGAAAATAACCACGTTTCTCATCACAAGAGATGTTGGAAATGTCCTTTTCTTGCATTCACACAACACTGGCGTCTTTTTAGTAAATTTTCTTTCCCGCGCATAAGTTCAGCTTCCGAGAAAGAGTTAATTCCTCTTGTGATGTTGTCTTTAAGTTCTTCTAATATATGGGAAATTGAACTATACACTTTATTTTTCAAGTTCCCATAAATAATGGTCACATACTAATATTTATATAATAATGGCAAGAACAAGTTTACCTTGTATTAGTAATACCATTTTATAGTATTGGTATGACAACGACAAAAATTTAATATGCAAACATGTTTTCAATGAGCCGGATGGGTGGGGTTTACAATGGCATGCTGCAGTTCCTTCACATGTGGATCTTTTTATGGGAAGGAATCTTACAAATTTTACGCTTTTAAGTAACTCAAGAAAAAAATGTCACGCAAGATCAATGGAGAATGTTGTAGAGTGCAGAGCACAGAAGCTTTCCGATGTAATGCACAGGGAATTCTATAAGTCCACTCCCCACGCCCATGACGTCATGAGTTTCGACAGTCTTTTTCCCTCGAGGTAGCCTAAGTAGAGAACTGTGGTGGATAATCAGAGAGAGAATAAACTATTTTACATGAACTGTGAACATCCCACCAAATACTGTATTTAGAACAAGGAGAAATTAATAATAATAATAATAATAATAATAATAATAATAATAATAATAATAATAATAATAATAATAATAATAATAATAATAATAATAATAATAATAATAGGTTTGTTCGCAAAGCAGTCAGAAACCAGGAACATATCGTTCGCGCATGCGCTCTTTCTCCACACGCGTTCGCAAAGCGAGAATCCGTGATTCTGATTTCAATCTTCTGTTCGCAAAGCTCTCACGGACAGTTTCTGTACTATAAGAAAAGTTTGCAGGCTCTAGCATGAATTGTTATCAGAGACATGCGCAGTAACCTATTTTCACGCGCCTGACTCCTCCCTCCTATAACATTGCGCCAGATTTATAAACATAGGCTACTTATATGTATGAATAATGGAAGATAATTAAAAGTTTCCCAAAATATAGATTATATTGTCGATGTATATTGCATTTATAACATGTCAAAGGGAAATATATATTTTATTTGCATATCATATCGATTAAACGCAGAAACTATCGATTCCAAATTCCTGTAACCGTTCGCAAAGTGCAAATCACGGGTAAGTTACAGACTGGACATGCGCAGTACAACAAATTCTCAAGCGGTCACGGATTTGCTTTGCGAACAAACCTAGTAACTTTTTTATTTTTTTATGAAGGAAAATTCCACAACACAATGGTTTTCCTTCATCCCACAACAATCTTTTGCCTCCATAAGTCCCTGATGCCCACTGCACGAATGAAATTCGAACAAGAATCGCCATGGCCAAAGCCGCATTCAACAAAAAGAGGACTCTACTGACCAGCAAGTTGAGCTTGGAACTAAGGAAGAAACTGGTGAAGTGCTACATCTGGAGCATTGCACTGTACGGAGCAGAGACATGGACCATGAGAAAGAGGGAGAAGAAATACCTAGAAAGCTTCGAAATGTGGTGCTGGAGGAGAATAGAGAAGGTCAAGTGGACAGAACGGGTGACAAATGACGAAGTACTGAGAAGGGTAGGAGAGAGGAAAATTATTCTGAATACAATTATTCAGAGGAAAGCCAATTGGATCGGACACATACTTAGACACGAGGGACTCATACATGATGTCATCGAAGGGAAGATCAAAGGAACTGCTGGAAGAGGAAGGAGAAGAATACAACATCTGGATGACATGAAAGATAGGAGGAGATACAGCAGATTGAAGGACGAAGCTGGAGATAGGGAACACTGGCGTCAGAAATTCTCCGTACGAAGACATGGACCTGCCACTAGGCAGAATACTAAATAATAAGTCCCTGTCCATAGCATCTTCTTCACTTAATCCTTTTCTCTCCATACTCCTTTTCACGCCATCCATCCAGCATTCTTTGGGCTTCCCTCTTTCTACTTTCCAATCCAAAATTTTCTTGGGTATTCTATCCTCTGTCATTCTGAGTACATGTCCATACCATTTCAAGCGTCTTTCTTCTATGGCGCTGAAACTTGGACCATAAGTAGACAACAAGCAAACAAATTAATGGTATTAGAAATGGATTTTTGGAGGCGTTCAGCAAGAAAATCCAGGAAAGAAAAAATTCGGGATAATAGAATAAGGGAAATAATGCAAGTTGAAAAGAATATTTTCGAAATAATAATAATAATAATAATAATAATAATGATAATGATAATGATAATAATAATAATGATGATGATGATGATAATAATAATAATGATGATGATAAACGATAATACTGATAATAGTAATAATATTGATAATAAACAGTTTGCTTAATAATACGTAGATTTGTGTTAAACCATTCCCGACCTCTAACATTAACTAACTTAGGTGAAACAGAATGCAATTTTTTTTCCGAGCGAGGTAGCCGAGATGGTAACTTCTTGGACTGGCATTCGGGAGGTGCCAGGTTCAAATCCCATGACCATCCGATTTGACATGGGATTTTTCATAGTTTCCCAGTCGTGTATGCCGAATGCCGAATTGGATATTTATATACCATGAATCATCCTCACCATTTCATCCTGCATTATATCCATTTAAATTAATATAAGTTAAAATTTACTCCATAAAAATACACCAATAACAGAAACAACTGACAATCAATAGTTCCATGCTATACCCTACTGTATAGACATAGATCCCGAATTTCTGATATGGCCTCGTAGCTAAAAGGAGTATAAACACAGCTGAAAAAAATTACCGGCAGACAGTAGACTATCAGAACGAACTGTTCTTTTTTTAATTCAGCAGTGTTTATACTCCTTTGACCTACTAAGCCATATCCGGAGTTCGGGATCTGTGTCTATACAGTAGGGTAGGCCATGGAACTATTGTTTGTCAATTATTTCTACTGTTAGTGTATTTTATTGAGTAAATTTCAACTGATAATTGAAATGTATATGATGCAATATGAAATGGTGAGGATGATTCATGGTATGTAAATATCCAATTCGGCATTTGCTTTTACTACCGGAGAAACCATGAAAAAACTCATGTCAAATTGGCCGGCCACGGGTTTGAACCTAGGACCTCCCGAATGCGAGTCCAAGACGTTACCAACGAATTGTTTTGTCTCAAGTCTAGAGTAATAAAAACTTAGTTTCTAGTTAATAGGCCTATGTTTTGCTCTATGGCCATTTGGTTGCAATAAAGGAATTATTTCAATAGTAAACAATAGCCAGAATTAACTAGAATGAGCGACAACAGATGGGCGATGGTATGGGATCCAAGATAAGGGACAAGATCAAAGGGAAGACCGAAAACGAGATGGGTGGACTTACTTAAGCAGAGAGCAGGAGCGCTACGGTCAAGGGCAGCCAGAGACAGTAAAAAATGGTGGGAATTATTAAAAGTTTAGTGAAAGGAACAGTGAGAAGTGTAATGGAAAGTCACAAAAACAAAATTAATGAAAAAGCAACAGACACAAACAGTAACTGCAAGAAAATTACAAACACAAATGAACACAATGTAATACAAAAAATTCCCTTTAGGCAGGCCTACAGGATGAGGTAGTTTTCGAAGTGCTAAGTCTCGCCTTATATGAGAGCTATCGAGAAACCAGTTATTGATTTGTAGAGTACTCATCAAGAGCTTTCCAGCAATACTCCATAAGACGTGGTTTCAAAAATTTATAATTTCCATCCACCACCAACCACCTCCACTAAACCCCCGAATCGTTGGTGTCACTGTGAACTTCATAGGAGTACTCTAATTTATTCAAACAAAGTTTCCCTCTATACTTCATAGGGGCCGAGATATAAATGTTTTAAAATTTCAACCCCCTCCCCCGACCACCCCCTTGGGCCAATTTTGCTCATTAACGAACTTGTCCGAACTTTTGGGCCTAGAAACAACATAATAAAATTTGGTTCAAATATCTTCAAAATGACGGCCGCTAGCATGTAAAGATGTATATGAAGGGCCTAGTTCCATAAGGGCGTAAGGCATAAGGACATAGTTTTGAGAAATCTTGATGTTTTTAAACAATGTTACCACTCACAGGCACAGGTCTTTTCTTATGACTGAGCAGAGGTTTAAGGCACAAGTATAAATTGTTCACTGAGTATTTAAGAGATATGAGGAGAAGGCATAAATATTAAAAGCTCAAAATTAAAGATGTGCCTTACGCCCTTATGGAACTAGGTACTTCATATATATATATATATATATATATATATATATATATATATATATATAAATATCACAATTTTTTTGAACGGGCGGTGGTTTCGTGACTAGGGAGGCATGAAACGTAAAGATATGAAAGAATATTTCGAAAGTCATGACATGGTATCGATTGCAATAGGTAGACTTCGAAGAAAAATCTACCTAAAAGTAACAATCGGCAAGCAACACTAAAACTAACCCATCTACAAGTATATTTCATATGAGAAGCCTTTTCCTTCACCACCAATCACGTGTACGGGCTAAAAGACTACCGCTTGCAGTAAGAGTCTTCCCTCCGTCTCGCCGTCTCTGATTGGACCGCGTATCTATGCATTTGAAGGACATAGGGCTTGCCATCTGCAAAGCACTTGTAGTGTTTTGATCAGGGCTATACCCTGCTGTATGCAGGAGGCCTTTGCCCCGAGGGGATTTATAGGCTGATTGATTGATTGATTGAGTGATTGAAACATTAGCCTACGTCAGTCATCCTGAGCAATTAATTCTACTTGTAATCTCATTAATACTTCTCAATAAAATCGGATGCATCGAGCGTTTTCTGCCAGTTTTTCGCTCATAACTACGAAGGAAAGGAAAAATTAGAAGCGTGGATATGTGAATAGATTAATTCAATCCATTCCTGTTAACATTTCAGATCTCTGCGTGCCATAGATTTTGGCTGAGTTTCACACACAAACAGATGCACACTTATTAATATAAAAGATTATTAGGTGTATGCTTTGGACCAATACATTCATAGCTTATTTTGCTTATTGGCCCTATGATTATGCTATAACCATCTTTATTAAGTGCCAGTATGGTACTTTATGAGATTGTGTGGTGGACGAAAAAATGTCTGTCCGTCTGTCCGTCTGTCTGTCCGTGTGTCTGTACGCACCATAACTCAAATACGCTTTTTCGGATTTTCATGAAACTTGGAAAACACATTTAAAATGTCCATGGGAAGAACCCTATTGATATTGAACCAAATCGGTTCACCGGTACCGGAGTAATGCCAATTTAGTGCCTATTTTAATAGATTATGGCGCCTTTCTAATAGAAAGGCGCCATCACTCAAATACGCTGTATCGGATTTCCATGAAACTTGGTATACCCATTTATGACGTCCATGAAAAGTGCCCTATTGAATTTGAACCTAATCTGTTGACCGGTACCGGAGTAAAACCCAATTTAGTGTCTACTTTAAAGGCGCAATAACTCAAATACGCTTTATCGGATATTTATGAAACTTCGTATACGCATTTATAATGTCCATGGGAAGACGTTTATTGATATTGGACCAAATAGGTTGACCGGTACCGGAATAATGCCCAATTTAGTGCATATTTTGTGGTAATGTTTTAGAAAGAATTTATCAAATGCAAATCAGTTCTCATGACAACATATTGTTTTACAGTGTTCATGTAGGCCTATGACTTTGGAAGTTGCAATGCAGTTAGCTTTGACAAATAACATTACCCACATATTCCTTTGCTTATCAAACTAGCACTTTGTTCTTCCGCAAGCCCTGCTTAATGAATCAATCTGGAGCTTAGGGCCTAACTCGGAGATCGATTATTTTCTGTATATCATAATTATTGCAATTATCACTGGTTAAACAAAAGCATTCTGGCACTTCGTTACATCAGTTTACAGACGGTTTTATCAAGTCACTCCCCCATAAGACTGGGTTTGAAGACGTTCACACGTCATAACATGGAAGTATGCAATCTATTACAGAGCAGTTCGCTCCTTAGGCCCAGTCTGCATTTACATTGACAAAGAGTTCGGGACGTAAATCCCGCCCTGCTCATCCATGTTGCAAACACATGAGAACACGGATTAAATTCCGTGACGTCACACACATCCAGGGGAAGAGATACGGTGCCTTGAATCCTCCGAGGTATTGTATTCAACCCCACAGACTGGGATTTTCTTCCCCAAACAAAGTGAAAGACGAACCAAATCCTAAACACAAAATAAAATAATCTGATGTGTACCACTCACACAACTTCCTCTGTCCTAACCATGAGGCCTTATTGCAAGGATTGCGTATTCAATTTTCTCGTCCTAAATCCTAAAAGTCTGAGCTTAAACTCGGGGGCGGTTCCAGAAATTATTGAACGGAGGGGCCAACATAAAGGAAAGCAATTACTGGGGGGATAGAATATCCTCCCCCGAAAATGTTAGAGAAATGAAGTGCAAAGTGATGAGTAGGGTTAGGATGTTTATGATAAGTCATATTTTTATCCTGACCTTCATTCTCGCCACAAACATTTGTTATCCTAATCGGACCGCTTTTATTTTGCATATAAAGTCATATTTTGGTCATTTTCATGGTCTTGGTCATATTTCGGCCATATTTGTAATTTAACGTCATATTTCAGTTAGCACAGTTATGCAGTATGTGCACTAAATTGTCGACTTAATTTATTTTCCGAAAAAATCATAAATATTTTGGTTTTAGTGTGACTGAAATGTGAAGGGACAATAACAAGTAATAGCACAATTACCTCTTTCTTCTTGTTGTTAACAACTTCCAATAGACATTTTTTATTTTTTTATTTTTTTTTAAATATTTTCAGTTCACATTTGCAGTGGTATTTGGAAACATTACCAGATTAAAAGCTCTTTACAAGTAAAACTGTAAATCTACTGTAAAATTGTTAAGAAATGATTATCTGATTGAATAAATGTGATGTATTAGAACCATTGCACATCTTAAACTGAAACATTTATTTTTAGAAAATTGCGTTTTTCATGAGGTCTTATTTGGTATTTTTGGGTCAGATTTAACCATTTTTAAGGTAATATTTGTTGTAATATTTTCCGCCTTTTCAAGTCATAAACATCCGAACCCTAGTGAGTTTTAGGTTCTCTGGGCGATTAATCCAAATTTATCAGCAGATTATAACTCTTCTTGCCTGGACTTTTAGATTTGGAGAAATTTGTTGGTTTTACATATTACATAATAATCAAATATACCTTTAACTTTATGTAAGTACTGGTCTGAAATAGTTCACAATAAATTAATCATTTATAATAGCCTGATATAACGAAGTGCCAGAATGCTTTTGTTTAAACAGTGATAATTGCAATTATGATATGCAGAATTTTTTTTTTTTTTTTGTAATCTATCTCCAAATTAAGTTGCAGATCGATTCATTAAGCAGGATTTACGGAAGAACAAAGGTCTAGATTTATAAACGTATATGAAGGAATATATGGGTAGTGTTATTTATAAAAGCTAACTGTATTGCAACTTCCAAAGCCGTATATGAACACTGTAACACAATGTAAGTTATGTGACTGCATCACATTCTGCATTAAATGAATTATATCAATAGCTTTTCTAATTTGTTGAAGTCCCGTATTATTTATTTTCAAACCTACCTGATACCACTGCTAATAATACACTGTTGTCATGTGAACTGATGTGAACTGTGATTTGGGTTTGATAATTCTGTGTAAAAAGGGATTACATATTCTAAAAAATACATTTGATTTTTGGCATTTAAAATCAAAATTTTGCAAAATCATTTCTTAGTGAGCACTTACATTATGAAACGAAGGTACCGTCAAAATTCCAAGTCCCTACCTATTATAGTTTAGGCTCTGGGCTGACTCTCTGTCATTAAGTCAGTCAGTCAGGACAAAGCCTTATATATATATAGAGATTAATGAGAAATTGAAATTTACAAGAGTTCTTTAATAATGCTGCGTTATGTAAGAAAATATAATAAATAACCAAACCAAAGTTTTTTTTAAATTATTGGACATGACGTTATAATCCAAATTTCTGGAGGGGTTTCAACCCCCTCAACTCTCCCCTTGGTCCCTACTGTATTAATTAAAATAAGTTTGGATGGATTCTTGCTTAGTGTGGCTGCTGCAGTTGTTGAGCTATTTTTAAGTTTGGTATAAACACGGCTGTATCCTTGGGATTATTGCCTCGCAGACACGTGATGTTTATTTGTAACTGCATACTTCATCTGATTTATGAGGCGTAACGCATCAGCGTTTTATCACTTTTACTTACACTGCTATGTAAATACGCTGTCTACAGAGCGATGGGGCGCTAATCAATATGGAGGCCTACCAGTCTACAGCCTGCCTAATTCATTATTATGAAGTATTCATGTGTTTATTGTGCATTGGACAACTTTACGTTTTTACCGTACGTTTGCACCAGGGCCGTCGCCTGGGCAGGGCGACCGGGGCGATCGCCCCGGGCGCCGCGAACAGGGGGGCGCCGTGTCGACGGCAAAAACAAAACATTTGAAAAAATAAGTTAGATGTACATAACGTTTTTTTTAAATTTAGGTATAACTGAATTTTGAATATTACATTGTATGTATTTATTGAACAAATCGGTTCATTTGACACCAATAACTTTATATTTGCTAAGTTATCCCAAAATAAATATTTGCTCAAAATTGCGCAGCTGGATTTCCTTACAGATAAGTGGAATATCGGGTGGTTGCACGTGGGATTGAGTTGGGGGGGGGCGCCTGAAGAAATCTTGCCCCGGGCGCCAAAAAACCACGCGACGGCCCTGGTTTGCACTGACTTATGGCCGGAGGAAATCCTCGTTAGTATGCAATACCTTTAGTCATAGAAATGAAAAGATAGGTCAACTAAATAGTTCCGATTTTATGTACAAAAAAAGGAACCCCTAACAGCAAAAAGCAAAGATTAATAATAAATAAATAGAATCAGGTAAACTGATGTAACAAAGTGCCATATTGCTTTTGTTTAATCAATGATAATTAAAATTATGATATGCAGAAAAACATGATATGCAGATTTGTAATAGGTCTCAGAGTTAAACTCCAGATCGATTCATTAACCAGGGCTTGCGGAAGAACATAGGTCTCGTTTGATAAGCATATTTGAAGGAATATGTGGGTAGTGTTATTTGCCAAAGCTAAACTGTATTGCAACTTTCAATGCCGTATATGAACTCTGTTAAACAACATGTTGTCATGATAACTGATTTGCATGTGATAAATTCTTTCTAATATATTTCCATAAAATAGGCACTAAATTGGGCATTACTACAGCCTGCCAAATTCATTATATTTCTGTGGACCCTGAATAACTTTCTGACTTACAGTATGGCCGGAGGAAATCCGCATTAGCATGCAAGTCCTTCAGCCATAGGCTCCACATCGATTCATTACGCAGGGCTTACGGAAGAACAAAGGTCTAGCTTGATAAGCATATGTGGGTAGTGTTATTTGTCAAACTGTAAATGAGCATTGTAAAACAACAGCCTATGTTGTCATGAGATATAGGCCTACATACAGCCTTTGAGTTTGGTACAATAGGCTTTGTCAGTTTATACAGAATGATTAACAATAACTTGATAACAACATCAACAATAATGATGACAATAAAGAAACTATAAAAATGTTCAAATCACAATGCTGTTCTGTGGTAGGTCAAGAAATTCCATTAATGTGTAAAACGGTTTGATAGATAACCAATGATAAAATCTCTTTCTGAAATTATTCATGGGTAAAGTATGGTAATGACTAGGAATTTTTTTATAGAGACGCAGTGCTATTATAATATGACTTGTTTCAGTTCTGTGCAGTCTGTGCTTCGGTATCAGAAGGTTTGCATTATTTCTTGTTTGATAACAATGAACTTCAGAATTTGTAATAAATTGTTACGTCTGTTAAAAATGAACAATACCAAGTCATGTATATACAAATTAATAACAGTTAATAGCTATTTATGTATCAAGTACGCAAAATAACGCTTTAGCGGACGAATCTAGTATAGCGGCCGAGGCGAAAGCCGAGGCTGAAATACTGGATGAGTCCGCTAAAGTTTTTGCGTACGTGGTGCATACAATATTTTTTAGTAAAAGTTCTATAAATTATATGAAATAAAACAAAAAATACCGTATAATTAATTATAATGAAAGGCATTTCTTTAAGTTATATTGTCATGGCCATCTAGATCATAAAACAATGACCGTACGTAGCAATAAGAAATGTGGTAGTATACTAGATGCATAATATATGAGTCCCTTGTTTGTAAACAATATTGCATACCAACTAGTATTTATGAAAAGCTTGTGAAAATATAAATGATAATACGGAGGAAATTTCAATCCAAGCCAGAAACATTGAATTGGAGCTGCTACCAGCAACTTCACAGCAGAAATAGGCTATGAGAAGGGATATATTACGGCATTTAAATGCTGTTCGTCCATGGTAAGGAATGTTTTTCAAGTGAACCAAAATGTGGAAAGTTGTTGGCTTATATTTGTTCTCTTGTGATGAAGTGGGCTACCGTGTTTTGCAAAAAATCCCGGTAAAGTTTCCGATTATCATAAAGAAACGTGTTGGCTTAAATTTGTTGTTTTATGACCAATTATATGCGTAAATCCATGTTAAAGATGGTGTGACTGGTCAATGCCGTCTGGGTTTTGTTTATAGATTGCCATGACGACTTTAAAGGACAAGGCCGCTAAAATTGCATTTTGAATGCAGTTTGAATGCACTTTTATGCAATTTTAGCGGACTTGTCCTTTAAAGTGCAGCTTTTCGGCGTGTTACCAGTCCGATAAGCAGCTGTTTTAGAGAACGTGTACTAAAAAATATTTAATTGAACAAACAAAGGCCTACAATGCGCCAATTGATTGCTGTGAGTCATTATTCTTATAACTTTTTTGTTTATAACCAAAATATTGTTAATTTTATTACTGTTTCCCCATAATATTAAACCATACCTCATAACAGACTGGAAGCAAGCAAAGTAAGTGGCTGTTATTTAGGATGAATTAATATAATCAATTAGGTTTTTCATTTAAAAAAATTACTCTTGACAGTTTAAAAGTAATGCAGTTTATTTGAGAATCCCATGAAAGCTTGCAGTCAACAATAATATTTAAAAAGTTAATAAAATTCACATTACTTTCTTGAGTGATGTTATATTTAAAACCAAAGAACCAACTTTGTTTTTTCTTGGTTTAATAGGAACCCATTTACTGTAAACCATGTAGAAGCTTCTTGAAGGGCAGATTCAGAAAGTAATTTTAATTCGTTTATGTCATTACTTTTTGTTAAAAATGTATCATCATCCGCATACATTATAGCCTTAGAATGGACATTATTTGGAAGATCATGAACAATTAATAAAAACAGTAATGGGCCCAGCACTGACCCTTGAGTTACTCCATAGTAAACCTATGTCTCCTCAGACCATTTACCTTGTACATGAACTTTCTGTTTCCTATTGGTCAGATAAGATTTGAACATATTGTGAGAATTACCGCAGTCTACATAGTAGCTCAGTTTTTCAAATATTAGATCGTGATCTATGTAGTCAAACGCTTTGCTCAAATCACAAAATAAACCATTGATAGGAATCTTGTCTTCAAAACAGGTAAGAACTTTGTTTATTAGCACCTCTATGGCATCCACAGTAGATCCGTATTGGTTTGTATTCAAATAACCATACATTTCCAAATAATGATATAGTTGATTGAATATTGCATGTTCAAAAACTTTTGAAAATACTGGTATTAATTAAATCGGCCGGTAACTTGCTATTTGAGACTTGGGACCTATTTTGTATATAGGGCAGACCTTGGCTTTTTAATTTACCTGGAAATATACCTTCAATAATTTATACAATTTATACAATTCAATAATTTATGCAATAATTAAAAGGAACTAAGATTTCTCTTATAACTGACTTCAAAAAAATATTAGACATATCATAGATATCTTGACTATTCGTGTTTTTCATTTTTCTACAAATCTAGGACATCATTACAAGATTCTTCTTTCCAATTAAAATTATGTTTTATAATCACATATTTTTTTCAATACATGTACTGGAGAGACATTTGGTTGTTTGAGAGTTGATATGATTTTTTCTATTGATGTATTAAAGAAATCATTGAATTCCTGTGGGAAATTGTGTGTTGATTATTGTTATGTACATTTATTTTTGTAGCATCTTTAATGATAGACTGATTTGCATTTGATAAATTCTATTATATTACAATAAAATAGGCACTAAATTGGGCATTACTCCGGTACCGGTCAACCGATTTGATCCGATATCAATATAACTTACTTCTTCCCATGCGTATACCAAGTTTCATGAAAATCTGATGAAGCGTACTTGAGTTATCACTAGGGCCCGGGGGTTTAGCCACAAAAACATTACATCATTTAGTGGTGACTGGGATATAGCCGAATGTAAACACGAGGGAAGGGGTGACTCGCTTTCAGTGGCGCACTTTAATACGAACATTCAAGTTCAAGGGCAGTGCAGCTAGTCTAGTGAAATGATAGACACAGCGTCATAGAATAGGTTGCACATTTAATCGTAAATCAAAGAAACAAAATATATTTCCTAGTGAAACGAACATAAATATACACAACCAATGCTTTAATATTTGTTAACAATATTCACAGTGAAAATTAAAAGGCAATTTATACATTATGTCTGTGCATACGCTTTGTTGCAGTGAATGGCAATATACATTTTGAAGTTTTCAAACGAAAAATATCTTCTATTTTCCTCCAAAGAAGATCTTTAATGGTAAAAACTTCTCTCTACGTCTCATGACGTGACTGGGGGATGAGATATTAGTGTTTCCCTTGTGTGGGTACACATTATGGTCTTCTGTAGAACCTTCCAGTGCACCTCGAAAGGTAAAAATAGTAGAAAACCCCTGCATTTTTTCTTTCTGCTGCACCTGTAGAAGTATTCTATCTTCAGGTTGACTCTTACCTATGAGTAATTCCTCCACGAGTCTGATCGCTTGTGCCATTTACATATTTTGTCTCTCTAGAAGAGTGATACATCTAGACAGTTGCCGAAATTATTTGCAATGAACTTGATATTACTTAGTAGCTTTTCTAAACAAAAGGCTAAACATTTTCTGGAGCAGCACCCCCACTTATTTTAGCTATGATCCGCCACTGGTTGTCAAGAACGCACAACACACAACGTCGTCAACAGAACACTAAACTGCCACATGCAGTGCAAGTTGTTTACTATCTCAGAAAGCTTTCTATGCCTTGTGCACCACTAACTTGACGAATTATTGGCTAAACCCCCGGGCCCTAGTTATCACGCATACAGGCACATTTGATATTTATTCGCACTTTTTCACTCTCCATCCTTACACTTTCACTTAGAATGTTTTTTCTCGTGCTTCTTCCGGCCTTCCTGGCCTTTGCTGTTCTTGCTGGCATCTCATATCGTCTGCCCATCTCGTTGCTGGTCTCCCTGGTCCTCGTGTTCCTTTTCTTGGGTCCCATAGAGTCGTTGTAATCAAGTCTTACTACGTGTCCTGCCCAGCTCCATTTTAATATTTGTGCTGTGTAGGAGACGTCTTTCACTTGCGTTTTCCGTCGGATGCCTGTGTTCCTTATATGGTCCTTTAGTAATATCTGTTGTAATTTCCTTTCCATTTGCCGCTGCTTGACTTGTAGTTGAGTTTTCTGCTGTTTGGGCTCGTTAGAATAGTCCCTTTACAGTGAGCAGGTCAACTTGCTGAAAGAGAGATGCGGGTTGCAGCACTGCTCTAATAAATGTCTTTTTGCACAAAAATCCAAGCCCGCACTTAGAAGAAAGCTCACAGAGGCAGCGAGGGTGACGGGTGGGGTGTTTATGGTACCAACTATTGATGGGGAAAAATCGAATGATTTTAACAATCGAATGATCATTCGAATACAGAACTAAACATTTCGAATGAAATCATTCGAAATGTTTTATTCATAGAGGGACATACAACTACGAGATGTTGGTTCGCTAGCTTCAATATTCTTCGAATGAAATCTTCCGTTCTCACTTCACTTCATTGGCATTCGAAAGCGGGTAGATTTAAATTTAGTGCGCACATTTCCGGCAGAGAAAAATGCGGCCAGCTTACAACAAACACGGCCTCCAGAGATGTTCATTATTTTAGTCATGTAGTCTCGAACAAGTGCTGTAGTAAATACAGTAAATTAGGCCTAACATGAAATTTCTTGAAGTCCTACAAATATAAATTGCTTAATCTTATAAATGTATCAAATATAAAAATTTGAATGGCTGTATTTAATATCATAATTCATAATATACGGTAATTAATCAAATAAATAATCCATTTGAAAATGCATATGTTTCATGTAGAAGCTAATGATGGATGTAAAACAGGAACAATATTTGAAAAATTGAACTTTTTAATATTCGAGAGAACGGCTATTTTATTGTCAAAATATATTTTGTAGCCTAAGGTTGAAACTCATGAAAATAAATCTTCGCTCTAGCTCTGCGCCATGCCATCCCCGCTTGGAATGGGAGAGACGGAAGTTACCGAACGCTTTGCTAACGGGGACACGATGGAACACGAAAACAATCGAATGAACGAGAGAACGAGCCGAGATGCCAGATTCCGAGAGGTTGAAGAAGCATTCGAATGAATTCATTCGCTTTCACACTTCAGTTCAGTAAGAGAAGCGCTCTAATGCTAGTCTAGAGCAGAGCAAAATCATTCGAATGATTTTTTTAACATCTCGAACATTTCGAATGATTTTAACAATCGAATATTTCGAATGAATTCATTCGAATGGTTCCCATCACTAGTACCAACATTCTTAAAGAGGGTAGCTGTCCGCTCGCTAGTTGACCTGCTAACTGTAAAGGGAATATTCTAACGCACTGTAGTAGGGCTGGCAGCATGCCCTTATTGGCTTATTCAGTAATTCACTTTTGATCTTGAGTCTCTGTGACTTGTCTAGTAAGAGCTTAGGCTCCAGAATTTCCTCCAGGCTATTGTTTTTCTTCTTTTGACTAATTGCTGCTGCTGTTTCTGAAAGATATTACTTATCCTAGGTAAATGTAGTCTTCTTAGTATTATAAGAAGACTACATTTTTATATAACAAAGTAAGAAAGTAAATATTATTGGTATAATCCGTTACATTTTTTATTCATGGAATAGTCTGAATAAATCCAACTCTGCTGATCAGTCGCGAATCTACCGATAAACTCGTAAACTCTCATGGGATTACCTATGGCAATATCAAGCAGACATTCTTTATTGACCCGGCATAGCTTCATAATTGCATTAGTAAATAGCAATAGTCGTTGACCGGATAATTGAATTATTCTGCCGATTTGTTTCAATAATGAGTGTATCATTAACGCAAATGGGGCGGCTATCGTAAGCGTATTCATTTTGTGCGAAGGTAATTAGTTTTCAAAAACCACAACGGGACAACTTCATTACTGAACTCAATTGGTTTGAAACTGAATATTGTAGGAAGGTAAATAAATCAAATATATAAAGTCGAATGTGTGTTTGTGGGTATGTATGTTTGTTCCTTATACAAATCTACATTTCTTTACCAATTTACACGGAATTTTGCACACATATCCAGTTAAGCCCGGGAAGTATAGCGGTCAACATTAAAATTCAAACAAAGTACTCCTTCCCTTGAAAATTATATAATTTCTGAGAATTTTATACTGAAAAAAAAAGAAATGCTGTTTAGTTCACATGACAACAGTGAATTGTTTACTGTGATTACATAGGGCCTTGGCAACTATATAGCCTAATGCTGGACTTTAACGAATTATGATTCCATGTAATATATTGGCGAAAATAATCACTGAAATTGAAATCCACGAAAATAAAGCACAGTGTGATGTAGTCACATAACTTTCTCTACCCTCGACATAAGAAATATTTTCTCACTTCACATTTTGATGTAGAATAAGAAGTCGTATTGCAGGGATAACTTAAGTGTGTGAGTATGCTATAACAGAAGTCTGTAAATAATCCTTTCCGCTGATACGTTATCCATAGGCTTTGTATTAGTTGAGATTTATCATAGGCCCTAAGCATGGGATGGAACATTTTGATTCCTATACTCGGAGTATATTATGTCCCGGGCTTTAGGGGAGGAAAGTATGAAAGTGATACTGCATTTCTCTTTTATTTCAGCCCCGAAACGGTTGTAACGTGAGAATGAGAAATAAAATTTTCCGTCAAGTCAATACAATCTTATTTAATTTATGTTTCTTCTTATTTCAACCCCTCCCAAGCATGATGTGTAGAAGCAACGGAATGTAGCATTCGACATCCTCTATGAGCCATAAAAAGCTATATCCGGCATTTTCTGATGGAATAGTTTGAGTGTGATAAATATTTTTCTTCATTTCAAGTTCTACATACATATTATATAAGGACCTAGAGTTTCAAAATCGAAAGTCCTCCATAAGCTAATTTCAAATTAAAAAATACAAAGCCCGGGCGACGCCGGGCCTTTTCAGCTAGTCATGAATAAATACTGCATTATCACACACATAATGTGATTGTTTTCTATTTATTCTATTATTTCTTTACTGGCAGGTGCATTTATTAATCCAATCGCTAGGCTACTTGTTTAAAAAATAAATTTTGTTCAACCACACTATAAAGAGCTTATTACATGTGACGTATCATATTGAAATCCATTAAGATACGGAATTTCATTATATCACTGTTGAGGTATGCGGCGAGTCAAATTAATGATGGTTGCTTATCACTAGGGACCGGATTTTTAGGTTTTTAAAAACACTGTTTTAGGTTTTCCATTAGGTGAAATAGTTTTTTTTTTTGGTTTTTTGCCCAAAATATCGTTTTCGGGTAGAATAATTGGTTTAATGAATTTGAATGTGCTAGATAGGATCGAATACATAATACTTGTAAAGTTTAACTTAACAAAATTTACTTAAATTTGTGTAAACTTGCTTTAAGACAATATTATACAATTGAAGAAAGAAATCATAAACAATCAAAAGAAGCAGTGAAAATAAGATTGCCTCACATTTCCTGGTTACAGTATATCACTAAATATGTTTCAAGATTCTCAACTGTGAAGTTCTTCCTGTTATCTCTTAGTTAATAGTTAAAACTGTATCTAGACACTACCCTTCTCAGGATTCGAATCCGATGCTTCTAATTTAGTGAGTAAAATACTTTACGGTTGGATGTGGATAATGTGAAACTGATCATTTTCCTTTTTCGGTTGTTGCGCATGCTAACTTTTTTTTTTACAACAGATCAACTAGGGACGAAAACTTCCCCCTTTTCTAGAAAGGTAAATAATACGTGTTTCTGGCAGGCTTGACAAAATATTACTTTGCCATATGTTGTGAAATTCATATCGTCGCCAATCCACTGCCGTAATAAACTCGATTTCATTTGTTTCGGCATAATTAACACGTCTTCTTAAAACTCACAGTGTGACCGCTCAGTATGAATAACAGGGAAGTACTAAATGCAAACAAAAAACAAGCGCTTTAAAACACAGAAATCACGGCAACAATGGTTGTTCGTACGAATATTTTAAAAGGAATACTTGATGCTGTCCATCCTAGACGACAATGGGTTGAATGAAACGCTGGTGGTATTAATTTCTATCCGACAATTATTATTCTGTCCCCGCAAAATATCAATTTCTCAACTGACAAACAAAAAAAGACAAAAAAGGAGCCTAAATTAGATATTTTAGGTTTTATATCCCATTTAGGTATATTTAGGTTTTTATACCCCATTTAGGTATTTTTAGGTGCCACAGAATTAATGTGGGTGAATCCTATGGACATGATTCGAAAAAGTATATGAGCGTTTTCTGTTTTGGAAGTAAGGAAACAAATAGGTAAAAACCTAAGAATCCGGTCCCTACTTATCACTTTGTTTAGTGATTAAGAGATGATGTGTTGGGCGCCAGACATAGTTATTTACTACCGTTTTTTACGGAGCATAAGACGCACTTTTTTACCTTGAAAACAGAGCCTTAAAAGTTGGGTGCATCTAATGGTCCGAAGTACACTAAAATAATTAAAATTATGTTAAATATTGCCGGAATACCCTAGTTATACACATGGTGTTGTAAACGATAAGAAAATTACAAATTTTAGCACAGACTGTACATCACTGAACATCACTGCAATTGTCACAATCGTAAAATCAGGGTAGCTGGAAGCCGGATATACAATGCGAAAAGAAAGGAATGTTTAGTTCTTTTATATAAAATGAGTTGTCTCCAGCGGGTGGTTTTAAATGAATGCAATGACCTCTAAAGAGCCTTGTCCCGTTACACTTACCGTATGCTGAATTGAGAGTTAGAGGGCGTAAATGTAGTTTCAGTCTTTCATGAGAAATCAGTTCAGGTGTTAAAATTTACACAATGCCACCTGTACAGAAGAGATTTCCGTAAAACTTAGGTTTTAAGTTAGAAGTAATTTACACTGATTCCATTGTTTATGCAATGAAGTACGTCTATATTATTCCCTTTGATATGTTTCGTTTAGAATCACATTAAATTTATTTTCCTTTAAATTTCCATCCTAAAATTAATGTGCCTCTTATGGTCCGGAGCGTCTTATGGTATGTAAAATATGGTATATCAAAATGTAGTTTAAGACCCTCCGGTAGCTTCGAAGTCGGTTGCGAGCAGGTTTCGTCTCTTCTCAGGGCGGGAATGGTAGGTTTGCAGATCAACGACACTTCACTTTCAGAAATGATATGGAATTTACAGTTGAATAACAGGCTTTTATTCCAAATAATATATATAAAGTTCCAGTTGGTAAAAAATAAAAGTTATACAATTGTCGTATCCCAGGGCCCTATATTTATTCTGACACCTTTTACCCCGGGACACGATTTGTCAGGATGGCTCAAAATATACATTTGCATCTTAACCTCGAGGACAAGGGCAAGGAACGGTACATCTCCATGCACAAATCACAAAAGCTAGTTTTACCCAAAATAACAAAATGACTAGTTTATTAATATTAAAATAATTGAAATTACATAGTGTACTTACATACTGACTTCATGATGAAATATTACACAAATTTAAATAAACTTGCACCGGGGTGCTCCCGAGCGCCGTCGATCCAGTCGTGAAGAGTGTAGAGTAGCGAGAGGGCCGAACTGGTCAGTCTGCCCGTTTTATAACATCGTGCGTCAATTTGCCTCCCCACTGGCACCCGTGACGTTTCAAACCAAAAACTCCTTACTTGCAACTTCCTTTTCCGCGTATTTCTTAACTTTACTTCTTTAAAATACATATTCCGTATTTCGCAATTAACTAGACTGTCAACCATCTTTGAAATGCAACTCCGCAAATCATCACCATGTTATGCACACCTTGTGCAACTCTACATTGGCACTTATACTTCCTGATTTACCCAGCCCAATGCCAGGTCTGTTTGCGAACCATTTAGAGGGTCTGGTTTCCAAATTTTTAAGATATTACACAATAATTATTATAATACTCATCAATTATTGGAGAATTCTTCAATAGCAAACTGATGTAATTAGAAGTTCGACTATTATTGATATTGAGTTCTTAGTAAAATCTCCTAAGTTAATTTTTAATTGCAAGGGATAGTTCTCAAAGTCCAATTTATTAAGTGCTAATATGGTACTTTATGAGATTGTGTGGGGGACGAAAAAATGTCTGTCCGTGTGCCTGTACGCACCATAACTCAAATACGCTTTTTCGGATTTTCATGAAACTTGGAAAACACATTTATAATGCCCATTGGAAGAATCCTATTGATATTGAACCAAATCGGTTCACCGGTACCGGAGTAATGCCCAATTTAGTGCCTATTTTAATAGATTTTATTAGAAAGGTGCTATAGCTCAAATACGCTGCATCGAATTTCCATGAAACTTGGTATACGCATTTATGACGCCCATGAAAAGTATCCCATTGAATTTGAATGTAATCTGTTGACCGGTACCGGAGTAAAACCCAATTTAGTGTCTATTTTAAAGGCGCAATAACTGAAATACGCTTTATCGGATTTTTATGAAACTTCGTATACACATTTATAATGCCCATGGGAAGACGTCTACTGATATTGGACCAAATCGGTAGACCGGTACCGGAGTTAAACCCAATTCAGTGTCTATTTTAAAGGCGCGATAACTCAAATACGCTTTACCGGATTTTAATGAAACTTGGTATCCACATTTATAATTTCCATGGGAAGATGTCTTTTGATATTGGATAAAATCAGTTGACCTGTTTCGGAGTAATGCTCAATATAGTGACTATTTTATGGTAATATACATATTCGAAAGAATTTATGAAATGCACATCAGTTATCATGACAACATAGCCTATTGTTTTACTGTAATCTTATAAGGCTTTGGCAATTAAAATACAGTTAGCTATGACAAATAACACTATTGCTTTACGTGCGCTTATCCAACTAGATCGTTAAACTGGCCCAGGTGGCCGAGATGGTAACGTCTTGGCCTCACTTTGTGGAGTTCCATGGTTCAAATCCCGAAACCGGCCAATTTGACTTTTTTTTGTATTCTGCATATCATAACTGCAATCATAACTGATTAAACAAAAACATACTGGCACTTTGTTACATCAGTTTACCTGATTTTGTTATTCAATCAAAAGTTATTAAGTATGATATATCCCGTGGATGAAAAGTTTATACGTTCGATAAATATATGCCGTCAAAATGTTTAAGTACAAAATAGTATCATTAGGATATATTCTGAGTTGAATAAATTATTTTCGCGAACAACCGCGGAGGTTTGAAGAGTGGTGCTATGGGGCCAAGTGCCCCCGAAGACTTGTCTTCGCAGATTGATGATTCTTCTTAGGCAGCGTTCACACTGAGGCGATAAGCGATAAGCGATTTATCGGAAGGAATTTGTTGCGGCGATATATTGCTAGGAAGGTTCACACAGCGAGCGATAAATCGGCGCGACCTGGGCGATAAAAATTCCCTTTAGGCAGGCCTACAGGCTGAGGTAGATTTCGATGTGCTAAATATCGCCTTATACGAGAGCTATCGAGAAACCAGTTACTGATTTGTAGAGTACTCATCAAGCGCTTTTCAACGATACCCCATAAGACGTGGTTTCAAAAATTTCGAACTTCCATCCCCCAACCAACCACCCCAACTCGTACCACCAAAACTCCCGAATCGTTGGTGTCACTGTGAACTCCATAGGGAGTTCTCTAATTTATTCAAACAAAGTTTCCCTCTATACTTCATAGGAGCCGAGATATACATATTTCAAAATTTCTACCCCTCCCCGACCCTCCCCTGGGGCCAAATTTGGTCATTAACGAACTTGTCCGAACTATTGGGCCTAGAAATAACATAATAAAATTTGGTTCAAATATCTTCAAAATTATGGCTGCTAGCGTGTAAAGATATATATATATATATATATCACTTTTTTTTTTTTGAACGGGCGGTGGTTTCGTACTTGGAGGCATGAAACGTAAAGATATGAAAGAATTTTTCGAAATTCATGAAATGGTATCGATTGCAATAGGTAGATTTCCCTAAAATGTGGTGGGAACACAATCTTCACTACAAAAGTTACAATATCGTAAGCAACAAATCGCTCAGGCGACCAGCATGCTGCACTTCGAGCGATATAGCACTTGCGATATGTTGCGCTATCGCGTGAGTGTGAACCTTTTTTATCGCCTCCCTTTAGATTTCAAGTATCTGTCCGTGCGTGTCGCGTATCGTATATCGCTTATCGCTTATCGCCTGAGTGTGAACCCTGCCTAACTCTAGCATAAATTCTAGCTGAAAATCCACATAAGGAACGCCCTTTACTACAATAATCTGAACCCACGTGACTATTCTAATATATTTAATTGGAAGCTAATTATTCTCATCTCAGCCAATAATACAAGACTATCTTTCTAAAAGGGAAAGTTCCCTGGACTTTTAATAAGAAATCCACTTAATGTTCCATTTTTCTCACCTTCGAGAAGGCCTATGCGATAACCATCAGTTTGCTTTTGTGATCATGAATATGGGTATACAGACTTCTTTACATACAGAAGACTAGTATCTAATATAAAAAATCGAAAGTGTGTGTGTGGGTATGTATGTATGTATGTATGTTCCCTATACAAATCTACATTTATTCACCAATTTGTACGTAATTTTGCACTCATACCAGTTAAGCCCGGGAAGTAACGCGGTCAGCATTAAAATTCAAACAAACTACTCTTGAAAATTATATAATTTCTGAGAATATTATACTAAAAAAGAGTGTGTGTGGATCGCCACGCGACAGAAGTGAAACTTGTTTTAATTTTTTGATTTTTTCAATTTTGGATTGTTGGACTTTTTAAATTTGGAATTTTTAAAATTTTAGATATTTGTTTATTTTTATTTTTTTATTTTCGATTTTCAATTTTTTAATATTGGATTTTTTTATTTTTAAAATTAGGATTTTTTTAATTTTGGATTTCTTTATTTTTTAAAATTTTGTATATTGATTTTTAATTTTGGATTTTTAATTTTTTAAATTTTGGATTTTTTGACTTTTTAATTTTGGATCTTTGAGTTTTTAATTTTGGAATTTTGGTTTTTAATTTTGGATTTATAAAATTTTGGATCTTTGAATTTTTTTAATTTTTTGGATTTTTTAATTTTGGATTTTCAATTTTTTAATTTTGGATTTTTAGATTTTTAAATTTTGAATTTTCGATTTGGAATTTTGAATTTTTGGGTTTTTTAAATTTTGGATATATCTAATCATTGAGTTGATTGTTTTCTGTGCAGTCCGTTCCGTCACATCTTACTAATTTCGTGACGATTTTTAGCGTTACACTAATTTCCTGACGATTTTGAGCATTACACAAGCTCTCGATTTACCCCTACCTCGACTAAAGAAGTTTCACTTCAAAAATGAAATGCAGTTTAGTTCACATGACAACAGTGTATTGTTACAGTGTTCACATTGGGCTTTGGGAACTACATAATATTGGGGTTTAAAAATTCAGATGCTATCGATGTATTACATTTGTGAAAATAATTGATTAACTATGAAATTTACGAAAATAATGCACAGTGTGATGCAGCCACATAACTTTCTCTACCCTGGACATGAAGAATATCATTTTTTCACTTCACATTTTGATGTAAACTTAGAATAAGAGGTCGTATTGCAGGGACAGCTTGAAGTGTGTGCCAACGAGTTTGGCTATAAAGAGGTCTGTAAAATATCCTAAGCATCTAAAAGAAGACAAAATAGGATGGAACATTTTCAGTCCTATTCCCGTAGTATATTATGTCCCAGGTTTTTTTTTGGGGGGGGAAAGTTTGGAAGTGATATTGAATTTCTTTTCTATTTCAGCACCGAAATGGTTGTATGGTAACACGAGAGTGAGTAATAAAATTTTCCGTGAGGACAATACAATCTTATGTAACCGGAATTTCTGTTTCTTCTTATTTCAGTCCCTCTCAGCTGTATCTAGCGTTATCTGAGGACCTAGAGTTTCATAATCGAAAGTCCTCCATAAGTTAGTTAATTTCAAATTACAAAATACAAAGCCCGGGCGACGCCGGGTCTTTTCAGCTAGTCTTAAAATAATTCTTAACATTACGTGTCCTTTAGAAATATACAAATGAAGTCTCGGGGTATGCAGTTAGACTATAAATTGTTTAGAGGGTTAATACCTGGCGGTATTGTGGTCGTAGTGGCTTTTACCCACGTTACCCAGCTCGCTACTCGGCCGTTCCCTTTCGTCTTAGGACTTATTCAGACAAGTGTAATTATTTATAAATTCTATTTGTTCATTACTGTCAACATTATGTAAATTATTAATAACTAGCTTAAATGGCCCGGCGTTGCCGGTTTTTTTATTTTGTGATTGGAAATTATCTTATGAAGGGCTTTAGATTTTTAAATTATAGGTCATTTTATAGGTATTTAGAATTTAAAATAGGAAGAACGATTTGTCACACTCAAACTATTTCCTCAGAAAACGCTTGGTATAGCTTTTTATGGCTCATAGACGATGTAGAATTTTGCATCCCATCGCTTTTACACACCAAGCCCGGTAGTGATTCAAATAAGAAGAAACAGAAATTCCGGAACGTAATATTGTATTGTCTTTGCGGAATATTTTATTTCTCACTCCTCATTCAACCGTTTTGGGGATGAAATTAAACAGAAATCCAATATCACTTTCATACTTCTCTCTCCAAAAACCTGCGATATAATAATATACACATTGCCTTACCTCGTATAGTTTTCTCTATGTCCAGGGTAGAGAAAGTTATGTGACTGCATTATTTTCGTGGATTTCATTCTTTAATATCCATTTATAACATGGATTATATTGATAGGTCTCTAATTTCTCAAGTCTCGTTTGATTTATTTCCAAAGCCTTATGTGAAGACTGTCAACAATACTGTTGTCAAGTGAACTGTGATTTGGATTTGATAATTCTGTATTAAAAGGTGTAACGGTTCGCGGGTTACGAAACCAATTACAGCCACGGTTTCGCTACAGTCGAAGCAGAGATTATCTTCAGTATCAAGGGGGCAAATCTGGGTATTTATAGTTCTTACAAACAGTCTACTTTATATTCTGATGCAATCAAAACTCACTGGTTAACTGGTAAGAGTGTTGTTTATTTTACTATAATTATCAAACAGTTAATAGGCTTTTGCAGAATACTCGTCGTATGTGAACTTTGACTTCAGATGAGTGGATGTCGCTATTAAGGTGTCTTTCTCCCTAATCTCGCGTATTCGCTAGAATACCTTGTAAAGTCGTTGATTCACTGGTACTTACAGTTTGATACACACTGAATTTAAGTTGGTACTCAGCTATAATTAAGCCGTACCCCAAACCTGAATATATTCGTAGATTTAAATAATACTGCAGTAAATGATACTTAAATCATTTACTGACCTAAGAATATTAATAGCTTCCCGACTCCTACTAAGTCGGAAGCTGGATGCAGTGAAAATCGTCCCGCTCACCCAGAGCGTAGACGAGAGAGTGTCGATACCATTTACTGCGATTCCCCACTTCTCATCGTTCAAAGTCCAATACGCCTAGTATTTCTTTTACCCTCTAATAGCTATGTTTACATCAGATTACATTGTGTTTCCGAATCTTCGGACACAAACTCTTATTTCATTGGCTATGCTCCTTACCCAGCATAGACGCTAATACACGTGGATAGCAGTGCTTGGCCACGCTGTCAGTAATAAGAAATGATGCTAGATTCCCCGAAGCGCTATAGAGTAAGAACTTTCCCACTTACTAAGCCTTTAGATTTCAATAGAGTCAGTAAGCTCTCCTTTCTCTGCGTTTTTAGTTCAATAGCAGTGAGTTTCGTGATGAATGACTGTCTCCTACACCCCACTGAGATCCTTTAGTTTAGTTCTTAAGTCCATTCTTACGTTCCGGGAAATCCGTCTCGTTTCAATATTCACACAAGTCCAGCCGGAATATAATATTGCAAATATTATGTTCTTATTCCATTTCTGCTGTAACTTGTTCAAATAATTTTAGTTGAATTTTACTTATTCCTATACTGTTATTAGTAATGCAAAGCCCTAATTGATTAATATTTATCTTATTATTCTAATTAATAAGTTTATATAATAAACTTATTTTGTTCATTATAATGATATGGGCGGAGTAATTCAATTGCAAAGTAGCAATCGTCTCACATGCCCAAGAGAATTCTACGAAAATTTATGTTTTGTATTCAAAATTTTAAATTTACGGAGTAATTCTGTTTTACTCCTGACATGAAGTGCTTAGTGTGACATAAGTGAGCAGAGTTTGTTATGAATCCCAGTACAATGACCTTCGTGCTAACTCGTATTCTATTACATGGAATAGCTTCCAACATTCTCACAGTACTATTATTTGTTTTGATGAGTGAATGACATTTCCTATACCTGGCACAACTGCTTCATTCATACTTCACATACTACACTATTTTCTTACTCTCTCACACACCACACCCTTCGCACACGGTAGGCTATCTTAGATCAAGACCATAGATACCTCACCTCATCAGGTAATAATGAAACATTAATACAAAACCTAATTTACCCTATGAATACAAACACTTGAAAACACTTACTAAATCTATTCTAACCTAGATAAAAGCGCGACCGGATATATTTGGTACAACGTCCAGATTAAAAAGAGATAACAACAATAAAAGATCGACGGATTTAAGTGTCGAGGTCCATATTACAATTAAATAACAACAATATAATCGGCATAGGATATATTTTATGCACGTCCCAAGAATTTCACATTTTAGAGGTTATACTGAAAGCCTACATTTCGCTTCATATTTGCTCCGCGGACATGTATACTTACAATAATAATACCCTCAGTTTCAGTGCCTTAATTCTAGTGAAATGACCCAAGCCTATCCCAATGTTGTTTCACCTATTTAACTGGTTATTCTTTGTATGGCCTCACAAATGAAAGATTGTACCGTCCCACTACTTTATTAGTTTTAGGATCAGTCACTTCATAGCAAATTCCATTAAAAATGTTAGTCACTATAAACGGTCCTCTATTACAATAACTCGAGACGAGACATTCTTTTATTTACTGCATTCGACAGATTCTTTTCCCTCTTTTTCTTTTTCTTTTTATGTTTGTGGTAGTGATGTTTAGGTTTCTTTTGTGGATCCTTAATAGGCGTGGTGCGGCCCAATTTACTCCTTAAAATTTCTAAGATCTCAGATTCTCGCAATTTTTCAGTCTCGTCGTCTCCGTTATTCTCACTATAATTTCCCTGATCACGGACATCTGTCTCACACATGTTTATCTCATAACTCGATCCTACTTCGTATACTTCCTCTACAAATGTATTATTAAATTCATCAATTTCCGTGCGTTTCTGATACTGATCTGGCGTTCCGCCATTCTGATTCTCAATATTATTGCTTGGGCTCGATAGGCCTACATTCTGCATAATTGAAAATTCTTCCCCCTCTTTATCTAGTTGCACAGCTGATAAACTTTCAATAATAAAGCATTCGTCTTGGATAGTTAATGCCCGTTCGGAGCATGTATGATGATCTGTTGCGTGAGTCGTGAGAAACGGAATTTCAGTACTTTTACTTCCATCTACGAGAACTGGTACCTTTAAATTTCCTATATTTGCTTTAACCTGCTGTGGACATAAAATTTGTTGATTTAACTTTTTATTCAAGTCATCAGACACTTCTACGGTATTTATGTCATTCCTATTTGTTTGTGGGGAGTCCCCTGAGGTCACTGGGCATGAGTTAGATGGGATATGACCCCTTATCTCATCTCTGCTAAGTTTAAAGCCTCTGGCTGACATCTGTCATTTCCTACACCTGCTGTGTCGGCTTGAGAGTGATGAAATGCATTCACACTAGGATCTAATCTTTGTTGTGAATCTGGCACGTGGCTACAATTATCCGTCCCGTTATTTTGATGAGGAATGTACCGACCGTCTTGTAACTGTCCATATCGGTAAACTTGATCTACATTTCCTCTCTCTTGTTCCTGGAAGGCTATGTGATTTATTCCCACGCTTTGAGGTCGTGACCTATTCCTATCATCAGTGTGATTATTGTTGGCGTTACGTAACCCATTATTATTATTCTGGTTTTCTCTGTAACTATTGTTATTTACCCTCTCATTCCTTCCATTTCCGTAATTAGAATTATTCTGATTTCTTCCGTTATTAGTCCACGGCTTATTTCCCCTGGCATCCTGATAACCTTGTGTAGGCCTACCATTACTATCATTATAATTCTCATTATTTCGGCTGGCACCTGCGTACTGTGCTTGATTTCCTCCACGATTTTGAGTATTATGGTACCGCTGATAACTATGGAATTTCTTTATGGCTCTCTCGCCCTCCTCAAATTCAGTTAACAAGCTAAGCATCTGCGAGTAAGATTGTGGTCTTGCCACAGTTAATAATTTATGAATATCTGGACCGAACTGTTTCATTGAAATTTGGATCACCTCTTTTTCGGAAACTATATTTAGCGACTTGGCTAATTTTATGAGTCTTACGAAATGTTCAGTACACGACATTTTCCCTTGCTCATTATAGTGCCCTGAATATAGTTCAGTCCTAGCTTCACTCTGCCGCGAATCACTCCAATATTTATCCATAAATAACTTTGTGAATTCTTGGTACCCAGTTCCTTCCCTCATTACAACCAGCATCCAGTCTTTGCAACTACCTCCAAGCGATCTCTGAACAACTAATATCTTAAATTCTTCTCGAATGCCTTTAACTTTAAAGTATGTCTCTAGCTCCCTTATAAATTCATGAGGATTAGCATTTTTCTCATCATTATAATAAGGCAAAGGCCAATCTAAGTCCGCGATTTTATTTACATGAGTATTATTATAACCAGTTACTGGGATAACAACATTGTCATGTAGGCCTAGGTCACCTCGCGAATTTTCTGATTCTAGGCTTATGCTCGGAGTCCTCGGTTCACCATCTTGACTTCCGTGTGGGTGAGTATTTTCCCCATTCGAACAATGAATTAATTGTGAACAAACCCCTCTACCATTAGCCTGAATTCCGGTACAAGAAATGTCATTACTCATCCTACTTAGTTTATCAGCATGATCATTAACCTCTTTAGTCACATTATTCTGTACTGCAACTATTTTGTTTAGTTCAGTTTTAATGTCATTAACCTGCCCTTGAATATTAGTACTTATTACCCCCATATCCACTGACAAAGCTTGAACTAATTTTTCCTCTAAGTTTTTATTCTGAGTTCTTATATCCAGCTCTATTTTCTGTTCCAACTGTTTTCTATTTTCTTCGACTTTGTTTTGCACGTGGTCGATCCTTTTAGTTAATTTTACAGTAGTTACTTTACATTCGTCTGAGAGTTTATTTACCCTATCCTCGTTTTTCTTTGATTTGTCAGATATTTGATCAATCATTAACCTCATCTCACTGGTACTCCTATCCAATTTTTCCCCTATCTTTCTAATTTCCTCTTTTGAACTCTTATCAATCTTTTCTCCTAATTGTTTAGCTAATGTCCTACTATTTTCCTCTACGATTCTTTGATTCTGTTTTTGCATATCAGTTATGAAGTGCTTCATCCATGAAGGCGGTCCCTCATCTACTTGGTTTGACATTGTATTTTCACAAGGCCTATCTTCCTGAACTAATGAAATCTCTGGTTCCCTCTCCTCACTAGTCTCCTGATTAATTACTAGGCTTTCGTTAGCTAATAGAATTTCAGATTCATTACTATTATTTTCCTGGTTACCTACTACAATTTCGTTCCCTTGGATTTGATCTACCTCACTATTAGTTAGCACATCTTGACTGTTATACATTTCCTCGGTTTCCATATTTGAAATTACGGCTTTTCCGTTCCTTAACGTCATCATTTCTACACAACCCTAGCTTTATTTATTGCACTGGGATCACTCAATATATAAAAAACATGCTCACTCACCTTTGCATACATATAAATCATACCCTTCACAGAACATAAATACATATAATACCCTCTTATAACTAGCAATAATACCCTCTTATAAACTATATTTTTACAAGGCTTTTTACTGCTGCTCCGGTATTCTATCTTCGGTCTGCCCACTCCTGATTCTTCTTACTCGGATCTTGAATTTATCTATCCCTATTTTGACTTTTTCTTCCCGTTAATCGTTGCAATGTCTGTAGTCTCTACTTAATGATGTGTGTAACAGTTATTATTTTAATTTAAAATATTCTGAGTCAACACAATTTAGCTTCGAGCCTTTTCAAGCCCCACAGATTGGGTAAGCCACGTATGTAACGGTTCGCGGGTTACGAAACCAATTACAGCCACGGTTTCGCTACAGTCGAAGCAGAGATTATCTTCAGTATCAAGGGGGCAAATCTGGGTATTTATAGTTCTTACAAACAGTCTACTTTATATTCTGATGCAATCAAAACTCACTGGTTAACTGGTAAGAGTGTTGTTTATTTTACTATAATTATCAAACAGTTAATAGGCTTTTGCAGAATACTCGTCGTATGTGAACTTTGACTTCAGATGAGTGGATGTCGCTATTAAGGTGTCTTTCTCCCTAATCTCGCGTATTCGCTAGAATACCTTGTAAAGTCGTTGATTCACTGGTACTTACAGTTTGATACACACTGAATTTAAGTTGGTACTCAGCTATAATTAAGCCGTACCCCAAACCTGAATATATTCGTAGATTTAAATAATACTGCAGTAAATGATACTTAAATCATTTACTGACCGAAGAATATTAATAGCTTCCCGACTCCTACTAAGTCGGAAGCTGGATGCAGTGAAAATCGTCCCGCTCACCCAGAGCGTAGACGAGAGAGTGTCGATACCATTTACTGCGATTCCCCACTTCTCATCGTTCAAAGTCCAATACGCCTAGTATTTCTTTTACCCTCTAATAGCTATGTTTACATCAGATTACATTGTGTTTCCGAATCTTCGGACACAAACTCTTATTTCATTGGCTATGCTCCTTACCCAGCATAGACGCTAATACACGTGGATAGCAGTGCTTGGCCACGCTGTCAGTAATAAGAAATGATGCTAGATTCCCCGAAGCGCTATAGAGTAAGAACTTTCCCACTTACTAAGCCTTTAGATTTCAATAGAGTCAGTAAGCTCTCCTTTCTCTGCGTTTTTAGTTCAATAGCAGTGAGTTTCGTGATGAATGACTGTCTCCTACACCCCACTGAGATCCTTTAGTTTAGTTCTTAAGTCCATTCTTACGTTCCGGGAAATCCGTCTCGTTTCAATATTCACACAAGTCCAGCCGGAATATAATATTGCAAATATTATGTTCTTATTCCATTTCTGCTGTAACTTGTTCAAATAATTTTAGTTGAATTTTACTTATTCCTATACTGTTATTAGTAATGCAAAGCCCTAATTGATTAATATTTATCTTATTATTCTAATTAATAAGTTTATATAATAAACTTATTTTGTTCATTATAATGATATGGGCGGAGTAATTCAATTGCAAAGTAGCAATCGTCTCAAAGGGATTAAGTATTCTCAAAAACATTTAATTTTTGGCATTTAAAATAAAAAATTTTCAAAATCCTTTCTTAGTGAGCACAAAGGCTACATTATGAAACGAAGGTACTATCAAAGTTCCAAGTCTCTACCTGTTATAGTTTAGGCTCTACGTTGATTCTCTGTCAGCCAGTCAGTCAGTCAGGACAAAGACTTTTATATATATACACATACATATATATATATATACACATACATATATATATATACACATACATATATATATATATATATATATATATATATATATATATATATATATATACGTAGATATATATGTAGAGATTGCAATGAAATTTTATCCTGATTCTGATTAGTTTGATACCAAACATGGCTATCGGTAATTTGATTATATTTTACGAATAATAATTATCCTTCATTTAATCGCAGGTCAATTTCATGTAAGAGTATGTTTTAATTAATGTGATGGGCTATTCAGAACTGTATTAGGTATCGACTGATATCGATCACGAAACAACGTAAGAGCCTTGAAAGCTTCAATTCAAACTGATATTAAAATAAAACCAGTTCTGTTCGTGTTAATTTAAATAGCATACTAAATTGAAGCGTTTAGTTCTATGAGGGTCTAAGTGCTGAAATCATGATTGTGTAGGAAACAAGACATAGGCTCACAGAAAGACGTACCGGAGATAGACCCAGCTACTAATTCCCTGGATCTTGGACCCTTCTGAAATGCATTGGTCTGGGTACATAGATCCATTTAAAATTATCGCTTAAAAATTATAATTTTGGCCCTTAGACCCTTATAAAATTAAACGCTTCAATTGAGTTCACGTGGCGTGTTTTAAAGTGCGTTGCTTTGCGGTTAAAAAGCCAAGAGAAGCTTCGAGTTCCCCTCACGCCGACACCTGCCATCTAGCGCAAAAGATGAGAACTTACAAACAGTTGATTGCCGCGGTCAGCCGACTCGTTTGTTTGATGAATGTCAAATCTCAATATTATGGTGGAACAAAAACAATTTGCCTGTATTGGTAATTAAGTCTGCACATCTTGTTTCACAACTTCATCGTTGTTGAAATGTTTTCCACCAAGGATGAGGAAACAAATGAAAATCGCTTCGTGCTAAATCCGGACTGTAGGGAAAGTGGCCGAATTTTTCCCAACCAATTGATGCTATCAGGACCATGTGTCATCAGGGAACAATATTATGGAAGAAATTACAAGAGATTTCACGTTACAAGAAGTGCAGACCTGACTTTCATCACAGGCGGCATCATTCTTCGACGAAGGCATAATTTACAAACACTGGTTTACAACAAATGCCTGAATAACGACGGTGACTATGTGGAGAAGTAGTATAAGGTGTAAGGTATTGAATAATAATAATAATAATAATAATAATAATAATAATAATAATAATAATAATAATGATAATAATGATAATAATAGAGTATTTGGAAAATAATGTTTTGTTATTAGAAAAGTTATCGGTGCCTACATTAAACAAACAAACGCCTCGTAAAACCAATATCTCCATAATGCGGTCTTGCAGACTCCTCTTTGCTATAGGCCTATCTGAGTGTTAGGTAGATTCGTTCCTATTTCCTGTTTCATTTTGCAGGCCTGTATTGAAACACACTGTGTAGAATTTATTGAAATTGTCTGCTGATGCGATTCAAAAGCCCACGCAACTGTTGAGCTAAATTTAAAATGTGTTGAAATCCGTAAATCTTAGGTTTTATAGCCCATTGTAGATGGAACAGATTTATCTCTTTTTAAACTAATCAATTCAAAGAGGGCAGATACGTAAGAGTTGGCGTCTGGCATTGTCAGTTACTTGCGGTGTGATCTGTGATAATTGTGCGATTGGAGAGATTTTATTAAACCTGTAGCCAGAATTCAAGATGAAGGTGGGCAAATGTAGGGTTGCTTATTGAATTTGGGCGCGATGTGGAATAAAAATCACTATACTTGATCCACGATGTGTATGGAGCAAAAGTAAACAACAGATTTGCATTGACTAACTGTGTCCTGTCGTTTCATTCGTTAATCGCATCAGCGCATAATTCACGGTAGAGCGACCAGCTCAGTGAGATGTTTATTTACATTCCGCACACATCGTACAATCTCTATATATATAAAAGGCTTTGTCCTGACTGACTGACTGAATGAATGACTGACTGAATGACAGGAATCAACGTACAGCCTAAACTATAACAGGTAGAGACTTGGAATTTTGACAGTACCTTCGCTTCATAATGTAGGTGCTCACTAAGAAAGGATTTTGAAAAATTCTGATTCTAAATGCCAAAAATTAAATGTTTTTGAAAATACTTAATCCCTTTTTACATAGAATTATCAAAACAAATTCACAGAACGTATTTTTACCAGTGGTATCAGGTGGGCTTGGATTAAATTAAATGGATGTTTGACAAATTAGAGAAGGTATCATTATAATTCATATTATCTATATTAATAAAAGGAATTCTCCTCGATGTCCAGCGAAATCTACTGAACGCAGAGATCTGAAATTTTAAACATAGGTGTGCTGAAGGGTCGGAAAATGCACCTCGAAGCCGGAATTTTAATTTTAGTTTTCGTTCGTGAGTTATGAGTGAAAAACTGGCAAAAAACGTGCTTTTTTGCGTTTTCAAAACATAAGTTTTCAGTTATACATTTTAATGTCAAATCAATTACAGTTGGCTTTGGCTATTTTTGTCAAACCTTGAAAACAAAACTTTCGCGATCGCTTGAATGTTGTAACCCCTAAATATGGTCAAACGTTTTATTTGGACGAATCTCACTATACAGAGGGTTTCTTGGCCAAGAAACTCGAATCTGAGGTCGCTTTTACCAGTCGATGCTATCTGATCGTGGTATGTAGTCCATGCGATTTAGGTGTTAATAAATGTAATGATTTAACTATTATGCTCTTAATTTTTAATTCTTGAAATAATTATCGCGGGCGAAGCCGCGGGCACATGCTAGTTATTTATATGTTATTTGTCATATGGTACTTACTATCGTGATAAGTATTGCTTATATTTCATTATTATAATTACTTTTATCTCTTGAATCATGACATTGTTTTTCTCCCCTGGTACTTTTTTCTCAAAATAACAGTCACAGCAATTTATACGGGGAGCGATACAACATTTAGTTTTTTGTATGGCTTCCATTCATCTCAAAACGTGTTCTAGATGTTAAAATTAATGTTCTCAATCCGTAAAATTTATTTACAGCCCTTTCTTTGAAAAGTGTAGGCGTTTCATGGTGTAAAACTAAGTCCAACTTTTTTGTGCCCTCCCTTACACCCGGAGTACCAAGCAATGAACCTTATTACCTCTGGTAAGACCAAATTTTGGTAACCATTTGTTTTATGTATTTATCTAATAGTGCCCTTATGTACAGTTAGGGGGACAAAAGTGAACCGACTCTTGTAGCTGATTTCAGAGCCTTGTTCACACCAGTGTCCATGCGTATTCCTTAGACCTGTGTAGTTGGACAACAGCCACGCAGCTGGTTGCTGCTTTCGTCTTAGTTGAATAGCTCAGGTGCTTGGGGCGCATGACCTTCATGCGAAAGGACGCAGATTCGATTCCCGTGACTGTTAGTTTTTATTAATCGTCACAGCTTGTGGACCTACTCATATTTGAGTTTAGTAAACATATGTGGGCTATTATTTGGTCAAAAAAAATATATATATATTTATCTGGAAGGTGCATCTTGTCTTCCTCTACGAAAAACAAAATATATGTAAATAAAAAAAAAAATAACGGATTATTCCCAGAAAATGAATTTTACTAGCTTATTTTCTAATGTGTCCACCGCTGTGGCTCAGGGGATGCGTCCAATCCTCTCACGCAGCGGGCCCGGGTTCGATTCCTGGTCGGGACAAGTTACCTAGGTGAGGTTTTTTCCGGGGTTTTCCCTCACCTGTGAGACAAGTGTCAGGTAACTTTAGGCCCTTGTGGTCCCCGGATATCATCTGGCCGTCATTATCATCTTCATCCCCATCCTCGCCTTGTTCTGAGTGAATGTGTGTGTGAATGATGTGTATCGTCCTATGTGTTCGTGTTGTCTCGGAGGTGGCCCCGGCATTGGGCTGATCACTCATCCGGGGAGGCCCTCCATGTCCTTGTCTGGTCAAAAAAGTATGTCTGTCTGTGTTGTGATCCATAGTTCATTCCTCT
The DNA here is from genome assembly GCA_964059195.1 of Ectobius pallidus. Lineage (NCBI taxonomy): Eukaryota > Metazoa > Arthropoda > Insecta > Blattodea > Ectobiidae > Ectobius > Ectobius pallidus. Next base: position 208,924,589 of record CAXKWD010000002.1, read on the forward strand.
CCCGACAGTTCGCGGCCCGGTAAGGCCCGGGCGGCGCGGGCCGCATAAAGGTCCCTACAAGGGAGAGGTAAAACTAGGAAAGAGAAAAAAAGAAAAATTCTAATGTGTTTCGAAATGGGCTAAGTCAAAAGTCGACACTAGAGCAAATTTCAATACATTCCCTGCTGTCCTGTGAATGCCGCTGTTGGGATGTGTGGTGAAATTGACATGTTTGGGCTGTGTACTTGTGTCGTTGTGTATTAGCGCGGGTTTGACTTTCTTGCCATGAAGTCGATTGCTTGTGGTTAGTTGTGTTTGTTTAGTATCGTGTAGAGACAGGGCCGTCGCGTGGTTTGTTGGCGCCCGGGGCAAGATTTCGTCAGGCGCCCCCCCCCCCAACTCAATCTCACGTGCACCCACCCGACATTCCACCTATCTGTAAGGATACAAACACAAACACACAGCGAGCGACGTGATGCGACACTATCAAATACATATAAACATTTGGTATTAAACACGCAATGAGCAACGCTACTTGGGGCGACGTGGACTGGACATGTTCCAAGCCGCATCGCCTCCAGTCGCTCGTTAGCCAAGTTGCGCGTCGGGTTGCGTCGCTGTCTGTGTTTTTGTGCCCAAAAGAGACACCTAATCGGATTACCTTGCAAAAATACCAGAAATAAAATTATTTATTTTTTTTTATAAGATTGTATTGAAAATCAAATTAATACAAGTTTAGTAATGTTAGAAAATCTTAACAATCATAAAAAATACTATAGACGTTATTAATGGACTACAAATTAATAGTGTGGGAAACCTCGATACATACATTGAATAGAATATAGAAAAGGGAACCGCGTTTATCAAATTAAGATAAGGTACTAAACATTAAATGCCATTCGCCTGGTTTTTGCACGAGCACATGTCGTTAGAATTTCCTTCAAGTCTATTTTTTGTGCTTCATCGTTTTCAATGGACAAGATGGCCAGATAATTCAGTCTCTCCTGTGACGGAAGTTCATCGTAAATATGTCTTTATAAGGAAATATTTATTTTGGGATAACTTAGCAATTATAGACCTAAAGTTATTGGTGTCAAATATTTAATTGTTCAATAAAAACATACAATGTAATATTCAAAATTCAGTTATACCTAACTTTAAAAAATATGTTATGTACATCCTACTTATTTTTTCAGATTTTGTTTTATTTTTGCCGTTACCACAGCGCCCCCTGGTCGCGGCGCCCGGAGCGATCGCCCCGCTCGCTCCGCCCACGCGACGGCCCTGTATAGAGATGTTTTCTAATGTATGTAGCAGTGCGTGTATCTGTGTGAGGGGATTATTAGCCAGTCCGGCATTTGCCTATGAGCAAGGGAAACCCCTCAAAAACCTCGCTCGGACTGGGATAGTGGGCCAAAGGCCATTTACCATGTGTTGGATTATTCATTCACTAACCTCAGCTTGAAAATTAGAGTAATATAGGCTCTGCTGGAAATAACTGCTTCTCGCATTGAAAATTATGTAGAGCTATAGGAGCACCGCTGAAACACTGCATTTGGTAGTTTACAGAATCGCAGATTGACAAACGAAGTACTCGACTTAATTCTAACGACTGACATTCGGCCTCTAGGCATTCATTTGTCTTTCTTTCTGTTCTTTTATGCATTAGGTATCGCTCGATACGTTATGGTATTGGCATAAAAATACTATTATTCCAAACTGAGCAGCAGATAATTTGCTTTTAGAAAAACAGTCTCGTATATGTACACAAAGGTTTATTGGGATACAGAATTTAATAAAAATGTCATTCCTCATACCCCTATATAAAGTAAGGAAAGAAAACTAACCTTACGCAACAGACTGGAAGACTTTGTGGAAACAGTTACAAGAATTTATAAGTAAGCAAAGTTATCATAGGTAATCCCACGAGAGTTGACGAATTTCTTTGATGAAACTCGTCAACTCATCAAATAAATTCTTCAACTCGAGTTGAATTTATTAAGACTATTCCATGAATAAAAATGTAACGGATTATACAAATAATAATTACTTTCGTGCTTTGTTGTATAAAAACAAAACTAACAGCTGCGAGATCACGGCATACTATCAATCAATCAAACATCCATGAATCGATTCGAGTTACCACGTTGTAACCAGGGCTACCAATGGTGCAAATAAGACACAGTTAACTTCATTCAGGTAAGCTAACAGCAGAACAGAATAAAAGCACACGAAACTGGCTTGCACCGAATCGAAATTGTGTTTTTAATCTATATAAATCTTTACCATTACCATACCTCGTATTGTTTTCTCTATGTCCAGGGTAGAGAAAGTTATGTGACTGCATTATTTTTGTGGATTTCATTCTTTAATATTTATTTATAACATGAATTATATTGATACCTTCTCTAATTTGTCAGAGACATGTTTAATCTATTTCCAAAGCCTTATGTGAAGACTGCCACCAATACTGTTGTCAAGTGAACTGTGATTTGGATTTGATAATTCTGTGTAAAAAGGGATTAAGTATTTTCAAAAACGATTAATTTTTGGCATTTAAAATAAAAATTTTGCGAAATCCTTTCTTAGTGAGCACTTACAATATGAAACGAAGGTACAGTACTGTCAAAATTTCAAGTCTCTACCTGTTATAGTTTAGGCTCTACGTTGATTCCCTGTCATTAAGTAAGTCAGTCAGTCAGTCAGGACAAAGCCTCTTGTATATATAGAGATAAATCATTGTAGGTGTCTTAAATTATCCTAATTTGTGTTTTTATTGGTAATAAACTTTGCTTACATATACATTTTTGTAACTGTTTCCACAAAGTCTGCCAATCTGTTGCATAAGGATAGTTTTATACGTGTTTCTTTATAAATTCTGTATACTATCCCCTTCAATTCACTATGAAATTTATCAATTATGGCATACAGCTAAATTCATGCATTTTTACCAATATGCTTAGTGGGGGAGTAGGCCTACTTACGATGCTTGGCTACGAGGGGTCCCGAGTTCGATATCCATTGTGTAATCATCATTATTTATTTGCTCTCATAATAATTAATTTTAAAGTGCAAATTCAGTGAATAATTTTTAAATTTTTAAACTCACTGCCTTATATTTTTGTGTGTAATACTATTCATGGTTTAAAAAATGTTTATAATACAATCATTAGTAGTCAAATCATTAAACTATTAACCCTCCAGAATGTTCAACAGAAATTTCTTAACATATCTTGGCTGTGGGAAAATGTCCAGAACTGTACTTTTGTTGCCAACCAAGTCAAGTTAGAATGGACCATTCTGGACTTGAGCTGAAACACTGGAACTTGTTTTGAGGAAAATAGGTGTTATAGGCAATCACTTTTATGGAAGTACTTTCGAAATCTAGCCCTGAAGCCCTTAAATACAGGCATGTAATATTCACTTTCTCATTAGTGGAGACAATGTAAACACTTTCCATGGCAGTTCCTTTCTTCTTGACTGCAAATGGAGATGTTTCTTGATTAGATTTCTAAGCATCTGCGTAATTTGGTACTGGCTTTGCACTCTACATTGTTCTGCACATTGTTTTCCCGTTACATATTTTTATTTATTTGTCTATTATTTATTTAGAAATTAATCTTGTAGAGCACAAGGCTATAAGATTCGTTACAAATAATATCGTACATAATTATCTATTGCCATAAAAATGTCATCACTATTATATGGGCAAATATCACTTAAAATAATCTTAACATGTTTTCTAAAACCTTTACCATTATTTAACTGTTTAACTGATTATACACTTTAAGACCAAGCACCATAAATTATTTATTAAACTTAATTATTCAATGGGAAAGTATGTTCAAAGCGTCTCCATTCCGAGTGCTGTAAATATCAAAATCTCCATTGTATAAATTAACTCGATCGGTAAGACCTGAGCCAAACAAACCGCTGCGCAGTAGTCTACGATGACGTAATCTAGACCTGCCTGTCCTTCATAGCACGTGATGTTATTTGCTAGTTCATTATGTACAGACCGTGTAAAAACATCTTAGTTAGCCTAGTGAAGACCCAACAGCGATATTCTGAGAGTTACATACCATTACTTAAATAATGTTTCATAACTAAAAAAACAAATACTTGATTCACTTTATTTTTGTTTTCAATAGTTACGGGCAATTATGAACCGCATAGTTTGGAATAAATAGTACAGTATATGCATTCTCTTATGCGCCTCCTCCATTGCTACCGGCGGACGATAAGCTATCTGCGCGTGTTTGGCTCAGGTCTTACTGATCGAGTTATAAAATCATTTATGTTTACATATATACACTCTAACATTTAAAAACATATAAATCATATTTCGTTAATCTCTCTCTCTCTCTCTCTCTCTATATATATATATATATATATAAGAGGCTTTGCCCTGACTGAATGATTGACAGAGAATCAACTATAACAGATAGAGATTTGGAATTTTGATAGTACCTTCGTTTCATAATGTAGGTGCTCACTAAGAAAGGATTTTGCAAATTTTGATTTTAAATGCCAATATTTTTGAGAATACATACTTCCTTTTTACACAGAATTATCAAATCCAAATCACAGTTCACTTGACAACAGTATTGTTGGCAATCTTCACATAAGGCTTTGGAAATAAATGACAGACTTGACAAATTAGAGACATGTTATAAATAAATATTAAAGAATAAAATCCGTGAATATAATGCAGTCACATAACGTTCTCTGCCCTGAACATAGAGAAAACAATACGAACTACGGTAATGTTTATATTATTATATTGCAGGTTTTTGGAGAGAGAAGTATGAAAGTGATATTGCATTTCTGTTTAATTTCATCCCCAAAACGGTTTTATGGTAACATGAGAGGGAGAAATAAAATATTCCGCAAAGACAATATAGTTTTATGTTACCGGAATTTATGATTCTTCTTTTTTGAACCCCTACCAGGCTTGCTGTGTACAAGCGATGGGATGCAAAATTCTACATCCTCTATGAGGCATAAAAAGCTATACCAAGCGTTTTCTGAGGGAATAGTATGAGTGTAATAAGTCGTTCTTCCTATTTCAAATTATAAATACCTATATAATGACCTATAATTTAAACATCGAAAGTCCTTCATAAGTTAATCTCCAATTACAAAATAAAAAACCTGGGCGACGCCGGGCCTTTTAAGCTAGTATATTATATTGCTTTAAAAAATTTCTAAATAAATTACCTTTAACTGGTAGACCTATTAAGTTGCTATTATGTTATCGGAAAGTTTCAGATTCGAAGAATAAGCCTAACAAGTTAGACGAGACTCGTGGTTTGCACTGTAGAGCTGGGGTAATTATTAATTGGTTAACTAGCAGATGATAGGCCTAAATCAAGTTACCAATAAACAGGATAACAGTTAACCAGATAAGTGGATAATGTCGACATTTAGGCCAATTACTGTTAATTGGATAAAATGGTAGCATATTCAGTCTGAATTATCGGTTCGAGTGCAAGAAGTTTCTTGTAACAGGTGTTATTATGCGCATGAACGACATGACAAACACAGCCCGTTCAATTCCATTATCTAACTGTCATTCTTTCTGTTCCAGGTGAGTTGGTGTGGATTACTTCTGATCTTGCAGTTCAGCCTCTCGAGGTAATCAAATTGCTATTTTCATGTTTCAATTATGATTATTCCTCTTAGCAATATACAGGGTGTTAATAAATAACATCGAAATATTTTACCTGTGTATAGAGGGGACATAGACAAGCAATTTTTATTTTGAGATTTTTGCTCTATGTATTCAATTTTTCCTGTTACATCATACAATCTCCCAGGGCATGGCCGCCACTGACTTCTAACATTTGAGAAAATGCAAAACAAAGGAACTTCGTTGTTAACACTGGAGTTATGGATAAAACAAACTAAGGCAGTGGCGGCCAGTCATGTGATTAGTCAGTAAATTTTGCAGATTATGAAAACTCTAAATTATGATATAGTTGTGAATGAATGATTAAGAATCAGGTTTTTATCGATCACTAAGAAGGCACGAAGTCAATTTAATGAAAATTTTAACCCTATTTTTTTCATTAATGACTTATGAGCACCAAATTGTTATAGCTTTAATGCCCGGTAGCATACATATTTTACGTCATAGAGTAAAAATCTCGTAATAAAAGTTGCTTGCCTGTGTCCCCTCAATACACAAGTAAAATATTTCGGTGTTATTCATTATCACTCTGTACAAACTAAAATTTGAATTATAATTGTGAACTTATTCCTCTAACAAATAAAGGAATATAAAACAAAACACTCATCACTCATGAATCAACAGTCTATGCTTGCTTGGAGTCCTGCATTTGTTACACAGATTTACATCGTATTGACGAACAGTGGGGTTTTTGCTGGTTTTAAGATGGCCGTATTTTTTTTAAGTGATTACTTTCAAAAGAGCATACAAATACTCGCACTTGCCAGAGATTTTAACAGAGGGAATAGCTGTACTGTCCTACCAATTGCTTTTCCTTTCGTTATGTGTACATTCCCCCCCCCCCCAGTTTAAGTTTCTGTCTAATTTTACTCCTGGATATTTTATTTGAGATTGAAATTCCAATTGCGTGTTATTTATAAATAATAAGGGAACTCTTTAAGTGTGTATTGTACAAACCAGACTGCTTGAGTTTTATATAGTATATTGTAATACAAGTGCCGTAAGCGATGCATACGGATCGAGGAAAGAGTTTGAAAAAACGAGGCGCTTGCTTCAATTTCCGAGATCCGTTATGCGCTTTCGGCACGAGTATAGCATGCTATTTTTTTCCTGATGATTATTTGCATCAATTTAATTATATTAATTGTGATATTATCTGAAAATATTATGTATATACATTCTTGAAGATAGATGTTTATTTCAGAAAGTGATTCGCATGTGTTTGTTGCTATGCGAACCGAATATTTGTCCTGGGGGGGCCTTGTCCATAAAGGCTTGTATTATGATGTGCCGTAAGCAAATTCATAACCGCACGGAAACACTTACCGCACATAGAAACAAGATTGCGTGTGGGAATGTCAACTTACGATCCATGGCAACAACATTCGTAAGTACCACTAATTAGTTAAGTCGTGCAAAAAACATTTAAAGACATTGCCCATTTTTTACACCAAATCTCTAGAGAATCAATATGTTCTTGCAGTCGACTAGTAGCTTACAATGGATTTACGCCGTGTCATCAGCATATTGGGCCACATGAGTTTCTGATGTAGTTGATAAATCAGCTTTGTATATGTTATACAGCATAAGGCCTAGAACAGAACCTTGAGGAACCCCGGCATGCAAATAACGTGTACTTGATAGCTCTATACTTTCTTTTACTTCATAAGTTCTATTCGATAACTAAGAAGCTAATATCTTCGCAATTGCATCAGGTAGTTTAGTTAATATCAATTTATAGATCAGCCCAATGTGCTACACGGAATCGTATAAGCTTTTGCTGGAGTATACCCTCCCACATTGAATGGTTTTGAAGTTTCAATACGATATTGAAAACAACGTTTCCGAGTGAATCCACAGAATTCGCTAGTTCCACATTCCACAACCAATGAAAACTTTCTCGGAATACTGCGACGACCAATGAAAAGTCTGATTAGCGTATTGAGATCTAACTGAATACGTGGTAGTGTTTTCAAGGCGTTTGCATACGATCTCAGTCGGATCCGATCCTACTTTTTCGGTGTATCGATCTTGAGACTTAATTCGATCTTAATTCCCGTTTTCATGGCAATTTCAATGCGGTAAGCATATTCAGATCGATCTGAATTCTGCATAAAAACGTGTTAATTGTCTTGTCATCGTGACCATAATTCCCTTCTTTATTACAAACTTAATTACTATTATCAACAGTCTCTCTAAGAAACCTTATAATTAACAAAAACAAAATGTCTGGGCTACATACTACTCGAGGGTTAACTGTAGTTCATGTTAATTAAATGAAGAAAATACATCACTGAGTGGTATAAAATTATAACATTCCACAGTTACCAACTTTGAATCTGTCAAGTGGAAAGCACTCTTTCAGTTAACAATATTTCCACATGGTTCTTAAATAGCCTCGCTTTCATAAAAATTGAAAGTGTAAAAATTTATTACTCCTTAGTAAGTATTAAATTTCTCACAGTTGCCCAAAAAATAGTCACAATTGGTGGTTCAACTCAAACTCGTATCTTGGCAGCGGCGTCCTAGAAAATCAATAGCACTTTTGTATAATAAAGTTATCGATATTAAATAAATAAAAAAATAAATAAAAATAAAAACATATGTTTGCGCACGTGCATACTAGATGGCAGCACCACTATGGGTTAGTGCGTGATATTCATTACAATGAGTGTAATAATTCTCATATTTCACAAATATTATCGGCTGTCTAAAAATAGTGCATGCTACACGTGGTAAAATGATTTTTTAGACAGTCGAAGGTAAAATAAGTAACTTACTATAAACGGTAGAAGATATTAATTAAAAGGAGAAAATTATGCTACTGAGTGGTATAAAATTATGACACTCCAGGGTAACCAACTTTGATTGCTTCGCATGGAAAATACTCTTTCAGTTGGCAATAATTGCATATGATTATTAAATGAACTCAGTCTGATATAAATTGAAAATGTTGAAATTCATTACGCCTTCTTTAAACTATATGTCTCATGGTGGTCGAAAACACGGCATACTTGTCCATTTCATATCTTACATTGGCAACCATGTACGAGAAATAGGCCTAAGTAACCTATGTCTGCATTAGGTGGCAGGAGAGTTCACAAACAGTTGTACAGCTCCCAAAATGGCTGCAGCGTACGTATTAAATATTATTTCACAAATATTAACGCTTGTCTAAAAAAAATAGTACACGAAACTCGTGGTAAAATGATTTTATTTTCCTCGTAGGATTCCTTCACTCCTCCTTACGGGCTTATTTTGGAAACAAACTAATCGCAAAATAAAAAATCTGATGTGAAAGTCACATAACTTCCTCTGCCCAAAAAAAAGTTAGCAGTATTCACATATCCTTGTACAGAATCGCAAGACACAATTTTACGCTGATTATCCTATAAATAACCTACCTCTTCTTTCATTGATGCGACTAAAAGCGCAGGCTATATAACAAACTTAAAAAAAAACAAGTGACTGCAGACGTTTATTGAACTTTCCGCCGTAAAGAATAATTTCCGAAATTTATCGAATATTTCCCTCAGAATTACTTCTTTACTCTATACCTGGCCAACAATACATCTTTCTCACTTCACATTCTTATATAGAATAAGAGGCCGTGAAAGAGCGCGTATTCAGTTGTTCATCACGCAAGACAAAATTTCTACAAACAGTGGGTGAACAGTGGGTGGCTTGTAACTACCCTCAGAGAATTTTTTCGAAAAAAAGTTTCAAATAAAAGTTTTAGCTCTCAGTAAAAGGAACACATGTGCAAATTTTAAAGAAAATCGTTAGAGCCGTTTTCGAGAAAATCGCGAAAAACGAAAATTTCTTCATGTAAAGTCCCCTTAAAAATAAGGGAAATTTGTCGCCAATCTTCAAATCACATCTTCAGAAGGTACCTGACCCAAATATGAAATTTTGTTTTCATACGATTCTTCCTTTCGGTGCTAGCCTGTTCACAAACTTCCACACAGACAGACACACACACACACACACACACACACACACATGAACACATAGACATGTTTCCAAAAATAGTATTTTTGGATTCAGGGGGCCTTGAAACGTGTATATATGCTAAAAACTCAACTTCGAATTTTAGGGTCGAAAACAATACTTCTTCTACCTATAGTACCTATGGTACAGGCAGAGGAAGTAATAAGTGTAATATTTATCATATTTCACAAATATTATCGGCTGTCTAAAAATAGTGCATGCTACACGTGGTAAAGTGATTTTTTAGACAGTCGAAGATAAAATAAGTACCGTACTTTTAACGGTAGACAATAATAATAATAATAATAATAATAATAATAATAATAATAATAATAAATTTTATTATCATTAAACCAATATAAATTAGCAATAGGCGAAGTCAGGTAACAGTGAATTTAAATTATAAAAAATTACATTAAAGCTAAGTATTACGCCATAAGTATCTTACATTTTTACAATAATTATTGCATAACCTGTCAATAGACCAAGTCAGTGCATTGTCAAGAAACAATAAAAAAAATAACAAAGTGTTAGGATTATAGACCAGTCTCATTAGTGATACATAGAAACAAGACAATATTAATACCACATTGATACGTTATATTACTATTAAAACATTCATCTATATTATAAAATGGATTCCTGGCTGACAATTAATAAAAAGGAGAAACTTATGCCACTGAGTGTTATAAAATCCAGGGTTACCAACATTGATTGCTTCGCATGGAAAATACTATTTTAGTTAAGAATAATTGCATGTTATTATTAAATAGACTCAGTCTGATATAAATTGAAAATGTTAAAGTTCATTACGCCTTTTTAAAGACTAAATTCCTCACGATGGTCGCAAATATGTCATACTTGTTGTCCATTTCATCTCTTACATTGGCAACCATGTACGAGAAATCAATAAGCTCTGTCTGCGCAAGTGCAGGACAACTCACGATTAGCTGTAAATGGCTGCAGCGTACGTGTTAAAAATTACTTCACAAATATTAACACTTGTCAAAAAAATAGTGCATGCTCATAGGATTCCTACACTCGCCCTCTCATTTGGGAAAAAAACTAGTCGCAAAATTAAATCTCGCTTTTAACACTTGGATCACAAATAACTATTTTAGTAGGTCTATGTGTATACAGTAGATTCCAACAGAATAATTTTCCTCAGTATAGATTTGCGTTCATTATTTGTTTTGTGTCGCTTGCGATGTGAGTTTTATTTTGGATTGTACATAACATGAGAGATACGTTTACTTTGCTCTCTAAATGTGATGTCGTCACAACTCTGTTGCATTTTCCCTTTTATGTACAAGTTCAAGTGTCCCAGGTGCTCTCTTCCTTTGCCTTGATGCTTCATATTAAACCTCTCATAAGAGGCTTTAGTTCATTTCTACACGTCAAGTTAGGGAATAAGATCAGCTGCGCTTTTCCTGCAACTTTTCCTACGTAAAATATTATTTTGCTTTTTATTTATTAAGTCCCAGAATAGTACTTTATGAGATTGTGTGGGGGACGGGAAAATGTCTGTCCGTGTCTCTGTATGCGCAATAACTCAAATACGCTTTATCATTGGATTATCACAAAACTTGGTATTCACATTTATAACGTCCATGCGACGAAGCCTATTGTTTTTGGACCATATCAGTTGACTGCTACCGAAGTAATGCTCAGTTTAGTGTCTATTTTATGCTAATATATTAGAAAGAATTTATCAAATGCAAATCCGTTCTCATATTGTTTTACAGTGGTCATATACGGCTCTGGAAGTTGCAATACAGTCAGCTTTGACAAATAACGCAACTCACATATTCCTTCACATATGCTTATCAAACTAGACCTTTGTTCTTCCGTAAACACTGCTTAACGAATCAATCTGGAGCTTAACTCAGAAATCTATTAAAAAATAACTTATTTTCTGCATATCATAATTGCAATTATAACTGATTAAACACAAACAATCTGGCTCTGTTTACCTGATTTTATTTACTTATACCATTAAATTACACATGCTATCAGTTGCAAAAACCAAACATGACATTTTTTTAAATAGGTGATTAATGCTCGTGTTAAGGGGCTGCAATAAACATATCTGTTAATAGGAAATAGAGGAAAAAATATACAAAGAACTGCAAATAAGTGATTTTTGTTGCGAAGTAATTTGGCTATATTGCACTTTTCACAGCACAAGTTAGATCGGAATTGACAAAGGAAGATTATGAGCTGAAGGATATGATGGCATGAGTAAAGCAACTGGAGTTCAAGAGGAGAAGTTGTTGAGAAGTTGTGAGAGTTGTTTGGTAAAGTTTTGTCATTTCAATTTATGGCCTATTCCCGTTGCCTTATCATAATGAGCTCCTCAAGTAGGGAGTGCATTTATATTACGCACTAAAATAATGAAAATGTGCATAAAAATAAGTTAAAATAGTATAAAGATTGCACTAAAACTTAAATAAAAAATGTAGATATTACTATAGGCCTTTATTCTATGTCAATAAGATATATTTTTAAAAGTACAGTTTTCTAAATACTTCTTTACATTTTCGCAGGTCCTGTATACAGGGTGTTAATAAATAACACCGAAGTATTTTACCTGTGGGAAACAAAGGAACAGTGAATATTGTGTAGTGGTCGGGAAAATTGTAAAAAATGACGATCAATATCTTGCAACACTGAGGGAAAAAAAGACAAACGAAACATTTTTGTTAGGTCTGGAATTAGGAATAAAAACATAATGCAGTGGCGGGCAATCATGTGATTAGTCAGAAAATTTAGCAGATTATGAAAATTCTAAATTGTGATATAGCTGTTGATGAATTATTAAGAATCAGGTTTTTATCGATCGCTAAGAAGGCATGAAGTCAATTTAATGAAAATTTTAACCCTATTTCGCTCCATTGTTGACTTATGAGCACCGAATTTTAAGGACTTTAATGGCCTGTAAAATACATATTTTACGTCATAGAGCAAAAATGTCCTAATAAACGTTGCTTGTCTATGTCCCCTCTATACACAGGTAAAATGTGTCGGTGTTATTCATTAACACTCTGTATATTTTCCTACGTTAGTAGTGGACAATTCTTTTTCTTTTCGACTTAATGTGTTTTGCTTGTAAACCAACGCATATTTGTAAATGTATTATATTTAGGGATGGGTCGATACCAGATTTTCTCGATACTCGATACCGATATATAATTTTTCCTCGATACTCGATACTTCGATACTCGATGCCGTCAATATTTCCAGTTTCAATAAATAGCTACATTAAAAATTAAAAGTTGAGAGAACTTGTAATACCAACTAAATTAATTAAGTCTGCATATTTAATGAGATAAAATGTAATATAATCAGTAGCCTATAATTATTTTTAAACTCTACTCTAAACTCTATTTTTACACTCTAGATTAAAACTAAAATTAGTTTTTAAACAGTCCACTTACAAGTTTTTGTTAAAAAATACTAGCATTCTCACTTAATTGCAGAACTGCAGAATTACAAAAGTATCGAAAAAGTATAGAGCGAGTTTTCTGAAGTATCGTTCTTTGCCTATACCATGCAAGTATCGAGAGTATCGAGGTATCGAAAGTATCGAGGACCCATCCCTAATTATATTCAATTAGAAGTTGTAGTAAGTAGGGCGTACGCACTAAAATAATGAAAATGTGCATACAGATAAGTTAAAAAGTTATAAAGCATGCATTAAAAATATAAAAACATATGTACAAATTACTGAAGACCTTTATTCTATGTCAATAACATTTTAGAAAGTCCGGTTTCCTTAATATTTCGCAGGTACTGTGTATATTTTCCTACCTGAGTAGTGAACAATTCTTTTTCTTTTCGACTTAATGTGTTTTGCTTGTAAACCAACGCATATTTGTAAATGTATTATATTCAAGAGTGCCTCAATATTTCACATTGAAGAACGAATAGTTTTGAAAATTTGCTATTATAAAGAATTAAAATTTTGGTGCATGCTTTTACTTATTTCATAGGCTACAAGGTTATACCGAATATTCTGGTGCGAAAACGTTTCTGTGAGAGGCCGAGTAGAGTTTAGGAACTGGCACAACAAATGCAGCTGTCCAATGTACATGTTATTACTATGAATTCACATAGTCTATCTCATAGATGTGTTGTATGAGAGACAAACTACTTAATTGATATTTACCCCGTGGTGTTTCCATTATCCTGGCCACTAGGCCTATATATCACAATGAAGATGTCATTATGGCAATTGCCGGCAACTAACTGAAACAAACAATGCATCCGGTCCCACAGACCTCTTATTTTTCTGGTGTCATGAAATAAAAATTGTGCAAGAGGGGAATTGCAAATGCGTTAATAGTAAATTATGCATAGTAAGACACTAGTATATGTATGAAACGAGCAAAGGGAGTCTCACAAATTATTGTCATACGGGTATCTTATTATCATTATAAGCAAGTTGCATACGGCTGTTTTACCATAACTAAATGTTTAAGTTCTTGGTTCTTAAAATATCCGGTAATCGATGAAGCAACCGACTCTTCGGACAATTCTTCGTAGTTCTAGATTTTTTCGATAGATGGCAGGCTAGAAGGCATGCAGGCCGCAGGGCTTCTCTTGAATTTTAACGTCAAACAACGCACATTAAAACACATTAAATGAACTCAATTTAGTTATGAAAATTAACATGAACAGAATTGATTTAATTTTAAATACACGTCGTTTATTTTGCAGGAGATAGGAGATAGAATAATGTAAACAAGTTAGGCCTAATGAAAATACTACCTGAAGGTTTAATTGCCGTGGAAACCGGTTCTGGCTGTGTCAGCAGGCTTTTCCTTGGGGTGGCACCACTCACAATAGGAGGGAACTTTAATAACAGTTGAACACACTGTTCGAGACTACGTATCTGGCTACCAGTTCATAGAGCAAGACATGATGAGTTCGCGTAACTTATATTAGTGTTTGTGTTAGTGTTAGCTTGTTAATATCAAGTTTAGACACTGCAGGATTGGACACGGATGGAATCCAGGTTAGTGAAATAAAGATTTTTACATTGGTCGCAAATGAAAGTGATTGGCAACATGGTAAAACTTGTGAAAGAATCCAAGGAAGATTATATTGTCGTGAAACTGTTTGGTACACGAGGAACAAAGCAGACTTTTTAGAAGTATCCCACTGTTGCACTAAGGTGTCATCGTAATCCGCGAAAAAGTGGTGGCGAGAGTGTGAATGTGAACGTAAGCGGATTGGAATCACTGTGAGAATGGTCAGTAAGTTGGGTTGCCAGCTTGCAGGCGTCTGACCGTAGCAGCTCTACAAATAAAGCTTCACTCTTTTTCCACAAGAGGGCTAATCTTTTTCTGATCAGCTACTATGCAGATAACTGACCGAGCCAAGCGAGGTTCGTCTATCTATAAATTTGTGTGTTATACAGACACCGGACACGTTGTTCGATTTCCTTACACTTTGGCATGAATGCTCGCTAAAAACTACGTATGTCAGGATTTTAAATTTATGATTCCGTTTCAAGATGGTGGTAGTTTTGATAATTCCGTTTCATATAATGTTCAGTTTCTTTATATGATTCTAGCATAAAGGGTCATGCTATACAAATTTGAAGACTTCCTTTCCTGTCGAGTGTAATAGTATATTGCGATACAAGTGCCGTAAGGCACGTTTACGGGTCGAGGAAACAGATTGAAAACCCGAGGCGCAGTTTTCGTGCATGCTATTTTTTGCACGATGATTATTTATATCAATTTAATTATATTAATTGTGATATTACCTGAAAATATTATGTAAATACATTATTGGAAATAGATGTTTATTTCAGAAAGTGATTCGCATGTGTTTGTTGTTATGGGAACCGAATATTTGTCCTGGGGGCCGTGCCCATAAAGGCTTGTATTATGAAGTGTATCGTAATGAATTATGACGTAGCGCTTGGACCGTAAGTAATTTAACCTCATCGCAACCGTCCTTAGCAACAAGACTGTGTGGGAATGTCAACTTACGATCCATGTAAACAAAGTTCGTAAGTACCACTTACTAGCTAAGGAGTGCAAAAAATATTGTACAACTTTGATCCAGCACATCTTTCAAGTAACTTCATTTGGTCTGTTTCGCTGTAAACTTGTGTGATCGCAGACACGTTCTTTGGTGTGATTAGAAACGATATGTAGATGAGGAGTTTTATATTTTTTATACCAAATCATGATAGTGACCGTTTTACCTGATGAAGATCAGGTATTATTATTAAGTGCCAGAATGGTACTTTAAAATATTGTGAGGTGGACATGTCTGACGTCTGTCTGTCTGTCCGTCCTTGTACGCGCGATAACTCAAATATACTTTATCGGATTTTCATGAAACTTGGTATATGCATTTATAACGTCCTTGGGAAGAAGCACATTGATATTGGACCAAATCGGTTGACCGGTACTGGAGTAACGACTAATTAAAGGTCACGTGCTTTTTAAACGTTAAATCATGACTACTACAAAGCCGCGTTGCTAATCACTGAGGGTCTTGACTCCAACGCAGTCAGATGCTTCTAAATGCACTATATCACGCCTGGCTTTAGATGTGAGGCATTTGTTGTAATTTCGTTCTGTTGTAATCCCAATTATTCCTTCACACATGCTTATCAAATTCTCTCAAGAAACCGTGGCCTAAAACTCAATAGTTTCTGAAATATGGTCTATTAACTCCATCTGGCACTTTGTTGTATCAGTTTACCTGATTCTGTTATTATTGTACTATGATTAGTTTATTATTATTTAATTTCATTATTATTACCACTGTCATTCCCATTATTGTTATTGGACGCGAGGTCTACTGTTTACAGAACTATCTAACATTTCATAAATAGTATTAAACGAAAGAGGAAACAACGAGGCATATTTACTTTTATGCACGATTTCTAATAATAACTTCCTTACCGATATTTATTTTCTTTATTTAGTCCACCTGATCAAACAAAATGATAATTATGGGAAATTCTACCGAGAGAGAGAGAGAGAGAGAGAGAGAGAGAGAGAGAGAGAGAGAGAGAGAGAGAGAGAGAGAAGAAGTGCTTATTTTATTTACTATATAAAAATATAAAAAGGTGTAAGTTGAGGAGAAACATTGACGGTAGATAAGGGGTGCGGCAAAACATCCTCCCTATTTTAAAATTCAAATAAAAAACAGATGAATCAAAATAAAGAAACTGTATTAATATTAATGATATCTACACAGTGGGAGTTTAGGGCTTTCAGTATAATACATTAGATCGCCTCACTGCGAAGTGTCAATAGACCTTAATCCTGTCTCCGTACTCTTATAGCAAGATTCACCATATCAATTGTGTCAACGTGATTATGAAAATCATGTGAGGTCAAGTGCAAACATCCTTGAAGCTGTACCAGAAGATGCTGTGGTCCTTTTTAGTAATGAAGCACATTTTCACTTATCTGGATGTGTTAATAAGCAAAATTTCCGTTATTGGAGTGGACAGAACCCTCGTGAACTTCATGAAAAACCTCTGCATAGCAACCGTGTTACTGTATGGTGCGCAGTTGGAAGGGTCGAGATAATTGGTCCTTACTTTTTTTGAAGAGAATGGCGCTACTGTGACAGTAATCTCTGAAAGATACACTCACATGATCAACACATTTTTTTCGCCAAGTCTCAATGCATTGCCAACTGAACAGGTATGGTTTCAGCAGGACGGAGCCACCGCTCACATAGCTCGGATTTCTCTCCAAGTGCTGAGACAGATGTTTCCCGGGCGCTTAATTTCTTTACATGGCGACATTTCCTGGGCAGCACGATCACCAGACCTTACACCCTGCGATTATTTTCTGTGAGGATATCTTAAGCGTGAGGTGTTAAACATCGGCCGAGGACTCTGCCAGCCCTAAGAAATGCAATACTGGAAGAGATTGGTCTTATTCCTCAAGAAATGTTGGTTAGAACGATGGAGAATTTCCGAAGTCGCATTCAACAATGCATTGACAGTGAAGGACACCACTTGAGTGACTCATTGTTTATAACATGAAACTTCCCACTGTGTAGAATCATTCATGTTAATAAAGCTTCTTTATTTTGATCCATGTGTTTTTTATTTGAACTTTAAAATAGGGAGGATGTTTTGCCGCACCCTGTATTAACAAATAGTAACAGAAGAAATAACCTAAAATTTGAGAATAGTAACACTGGCAAAAAAGACCTGAGTTGATATATTCATTGAAGTCATATAGAGAGATATTATACAGAGGGATTACACAGACCAACAGCCATTTTGGAGCCTTAGAATTTAAACTTATTCTTGGGTATATTTAGGTCGCTGATGCCAACCCTATAAGCTTTAGTTTTTGAAATGTGGTATTACCATTATGCACATTATCCCATTTTATGGTTTGATATAAATAAAAAAACAGTGTCTATTTGTGGCTTCAAAATCATGTTTAGAAAAACGCAAAACACTAACATTACATTAACATTACAATAACAATATAACATGGGGTCTTTCAAGAAATTGATATTATAACATACTAGCATGTGCCCGCGACTTCGCCTGCGATAATTATTTCAAAAATTAAAAATTAAGAGCATAATAGCTAAATCATTATATTTATTAACACCTAAATCACGTGGAAAACATACCACGATTAGATAGCGTCGCGAGGTAAAAGCTACCTCAGATTCGAGTTCCTTGGCCCAGAAAACCCCTGTATAGTGAGTTTCGTCCAAATAAAACAATGTTTGACCATATTTAGGGCTTAAAACATTCAAGCGATAGCGAAAGTTTTATTTCCAAGGTATGACAAAAATAGCCAAAGCCAACTGTAATTGATTTGACATTGAAATGTATACTTGAAAACTGATGCTTCGAAAACGCAAAAAAATGCACGTTTTTTGCCCGTTTTTCACTCATAACTCACGAACGAAAGCGAAAATTAAAATTCCGGCTTCGAGGTGCATTTTCCGACCCTTCAGTCCACCTATGGTTAAAATTTCAGATCTCTGCGTTGAGTAGATTTCGCTGGGCATCGCGGACAGACAGACAGACAGACAGACAGTCAGAAGGAAGACAGACGCTTACTTTTATTAATATAGATTGTACGATCGTTTATGACTTATGAGGGCCAAAAAATAATCCAGCTTTTAGTTTCTCTGTACTTCGTACAGTTTTCGTCCTACGTATGGTCAAAGTATGGTCAAGAACCTTCACTAGCTATTTTATCAAGCAAGATTTTGTTTCGCTAGACTAAGAGTTCACGAATAAAATCTATATAAAAGTAGAGCTGGTAGAGAAAAACTGTTTACATATTCGGAATAAGCACACTAAGTATAGCCAAAAATCCGGTAAAACATCTGAGACACCAAACAAAAAGTTCTGCGATGTATCGAGAACGCACGTCCGTCGCCTAGAAGCGAGTCGTCGGCCGGCAAAGGCTCTCCAGCGGCTCAGCGCAAAAATAATGTCTCGTAATAAAGATTCCACTGATACTTTAAGTGGTTTGGCTCATAAATGTTGAGTGCTTTGCAATACATTACATACTTTAAAACTATTTTGATTTATATGAAACACTTAGTAGCCCTACATAGGATTGACGAACTTGATAAAGCATAATATTAAATTGATCCTGAGGATCTGAGACTTGAGAGGTAAGTGCCTGTATTTCTCTGTCGCTTTACCCTTGACCCGAATGTCTCATATCGGATAACTTATCCGCTTGATTACACCAACATTCTCTACAAATTAGGATCAGCAACTTGAGTGTTGGCTCTCCACAACAAAGTCGTTATTACGCCCAACAAGTTGTGGCAGTCTGGACTCGCTCTGTTTTATGCCTTCGCTTCGGTTGGTACAGTCTGGGAAAGAAAATGTGTCCCCGGAGTTTGAAACTTATGTCATTTGTGTATGTAAGCAACCAGAGTTCAAAGAATAATGTTACTGTACAGAATCTGCCTATAAACCTTTAAACTTTACAACATCTATGCCGGCCGTTCGCTATGCGCGGTAGAATTCCGGTGGCATATACGTACACACACATACAAAATCTACTCTTATACAATTTAACGGCCCTAAATAGCGTGCACACTCCCTCACTTCGTGAGACATCGGATATACTTGGCGATGTTCGTCTCTCACACTAGAAACTATCACGAAGACCACAAAATTAGGAAAACCGTTTCTTTATTATATAAGGCATAAGTGAAATGAACACAATGAGCGAATATTCTAATTTTATTTTTACTTACAATTTTCATAGCTCTGAACCACAAACATTTTTAATATACTGCCAGTGTAAATTTCTTAAAAATCCTGGAGTCAATTAATAATGGTGGGCGAAGCCGCGGGCACCCTGGAAGTATCGCGGACAATAAAAATCCAAACAAACCATTCCTTCCCTTGATAAATTATATGATTTATGAAACTTACATTGAATTTATCAAATCAAATTCACATCGTATTCATCTGTCAACAAACAGTTGAGAAACAATATGTATTGTCATTGTTCACAGGTAGCTTTGGAACTGCATAAAACATACGATATAATTAATTTCTGAAATCTACATACTGGTAGAAACGAATTATATACTAAAGGAAAAACCGATAGTATATGATAAGATATTTTAAATAAAAATTGATGTAGCCAGCGCAAAGCCACGGGCTATTTTCTAGTTATTGTACATTATAACATGATGAAAACACGTGTTAATTATAATTTTATAGTTTATTGTAAAACCAGTTTAATATCTATCACAAATAATTATGCACCCAGGAAAAATACTTTGTCCTGCAGAAACAAAAGCAAGCTTCTATTTTTCACTTGTCACATTTCCTCTACGGGGTACGCCGTAGCGTAGTGGTTGAGGCGCTGCGCTACAAACCGGAAGGTCGCGGGTTCGATTCCCGATGAGGTCGTTGGAGTTTTTCAATTGGCCTAATCCTTCTGGTGGCACTATGGCCCTGGGGTCGACTCAGCCTCTAACAGAAATGAGTACCAGGAGCAATCCTGGGGGTAAAGGCGGCCGGTGCGTAAGGCTGACAACCTTACCACCTTCACGTGCCGAATGTCCAAAATCGGGGAGCCTCAACCTCCTGGAACCCTTTGGGCCTCCATGGCCTGTATAGGGATCACTTTACCTTTTACATTTCCTCTACCTAAAGTACCTATGGTACGGGCAGAGGAAGTATTGTTTTCGACCCCCAAATTCGAAGTTGAGTTTTTAACGTAAATACACGTTTTGAGGTTCCCCTGAATCCAAAAATACTATTTTCAGAAACGTGTGTGTGTGTGAACAGCCTAGCTCTAAAACTAAACGTAGTTTGAAAACAAAATTTTGTATTTGGGTCAGGTACCTTCTGCAGATATGATACGTACATCGGCGGCAAGTTTCTCTTATTTTAAGGGGACTTTTGCATGAAGATTTTTTCGTGATTTTCTCGAAAATGGCTCTAACGATTTTCTTCAAATTTTGCACATGGGTTCCTTATACTAAGAGCTAAAACTTATATTTGAAACTTTTTTTAATTCTCTGAAGGGTAGTTATAAGCATCCCACTCTGAATACGCGCTCTTTGCAATACGGCCTGTTGTTTTATAGGCTATCAGAATTTGATGTGAGAAAAATGTGTTGACCATGCTTAAAGTAAAGAAAGTTACGACAGTATTGCTTTACTTACTTCATTAGTAGGGACTTCATTACCTATTTTTTTCCTTACTTCGAAAACAAAAAGCGCTCATACACTTTTTCGAATCATGTCCATAGGATTCGCCCACATTAATTCTGTGGTACCTAAAAATACCTAAATGGGGTATAAAACCTAAATATACCTAAACGGGATATAAAACCTAAAACATCTAATTTAGGCTACTTTTTTTCATTTTTTGTTTGTCAGAAGATAAATCGATATTTTGCGCAGAGACAACTATTTTTGTCGGGTTGAAATTAATACCACCAGCGTTTCGTTCAACCCATTGTCGTCTAGGATGGACAGTAACAAGAGACGAAGTGTAAGAGTACCGGCGTATTCCTTTAAAGAATATTCGTACGAACAACCATTGTTGCCGTGTGTGAACAAGGATATAGATTGCTGTTTTCAAGCGGCTGTTTGTCTTTAGTACTGCCTGATATTCATACTGAGTGGTCACACTGTGAGTTTTAAGAAGACGTGTTAATTATGCCGAAACAAATGAAATCGAGGATATTACGGCAGTGGATTGGCAACGACCTGAATTTCTTCTTCTTCTTCTTTCTTCTTATTCTGAGGTTATTTTATGACGTTGCACCCCACGGGTTTCTATGTCTGTTCTGTCGTTTTCCAAGTTGCTCCTGCTGTATATGACAGACGTTGTCATTCAATACAACTCACAGTTGAGAATCTTGAAAGATACACTGTGATATACTGTAACCAGGAAATGTGAGGCAATCTTATTTTCACTGCTTCTTTTGATTGTTTATGCTTTCTTTCTTCAATTGTGTAATATTATCCTAGAGCAAGTTTACACAAATTTAAGTCAATTTTGTTAAGTTAAACTTTACAAGTATTATGTATTGAATCCTATGTAGCACCTTCAAATTCATTAAACCAATTATTCTACCCGAAAACTATATTTTGGACAAAAAAAACCTAAAAAAAACTATTTCACCTAATGGAAAACCTAAAACAGTGTTTTTAAAAACCTAAAAATCCGGTCCCTATTCATTAGTAACAAAACAAAAGCGTTTTATATTGTAAATTTAATTGTAACATTGTCATCCATTAAATTGATCTCTAAAATCACCTCATTACTTCTAAAGACTAATTACAAGTACTAATGGATATTTTATTGGCCATTTTAAAAAAAAGTGTCTTTTTTTACTAGTTTTATGGCATGAATGCATTTTTATTTCGCATTTTTTCACTATTTTACGGTCATTAAATGTCATACCCTAGTCATTACCAAGTAAAGTGTTCTTCCAAGCTCCCTGGAGTTAACTTACTGCAGAGATTCAGGAAAGCAGAAGTTGTCCCTTGTTATATTACGATTATAACAGTTAACTTTTCATCCACGCTCTTTTTAATGAGTTTAGAATATATTCGACACAAAGTATCAAACTTATAACAGATATATTTTCTCAGAATCTCTCCAACAAAACTGCAAGACCGACTTCCGTAAGGATTATGTGGGAGAACACGGCTGCAGTCACATGCAGGGTGCTAGGTTATACTAAGTTATACTGTTGAGGTTGAAATATTGGTTACAACTTATGCTGGGGGATCAGTCTCTAATTAGAGCAATATGTTATCAAGAACAGCTAAGGATAGGAGGAAATACGTAGGCTTCCAAATTAAGAAAGGGATTAGAAACAATTGGGATGGGATACGTTTGGATGGATGGGCAGAGAAATAGGAGAAGTGTGTGGAGGAAGGTTAAGAACCGTTTGAAAGATATTGAAAGACAACAGACAAATGCACAATGTCAGAATATGGTTTCACTTGAATTACAATCGCGGTTAAAATTGGAGTGGGGGAAGGAGCAATACACAGGAAAAGGATCTAAGTCAGTAAACTAGGCCTCGCTTGGATTAGACTCGGTGCGTGGAGAATGATTAAGATCATAGATGAAAACGGAATGAGAGTTTGTCCGTTATGTAAGGGGGAAGAATCATGGTTTCATATTTTGGCGAATTGTGAAGGTTTGGAAAATTGGAGGGGAAAATATTTGCCATTATCTTTTATGGAATCAAATAGGGATCAACGGAAATGTTTGGAGTTACTGACGGGAAAAAACGTTGAGGAAGGCATTGGGAAGTTTTTAATGAAGGCGAGACAGCTCAGGTTTGAGAAAGCGACGAATTGGAGAGCGGGTGTGGAGGGTGAGGAATAGATTTAGTTTGTTTGTGTTATTTTGTATTTATATTATTTGTTCTTTTTTTGTGTGTTTTTGCGTAAGCATGTACGGTCCATGCGGACCCATGCGACTGTTTGCATTGGAATTTGTAAAAAGTTAATTATTGTAATAAACACTTACAGTACTATTGAGGTTTTTAGGTTGACGACAAAAACCGTGCCTAGAACGGGCGCGCTCTGTAATGTTACGTGAGCAGGGCCGTCCACAAAGTAAGTTTCCTAGGCCGTTTACACAAACAAAACATTTCATGGAAATATTTATTGCAACAGATATAACAAGTGTTCAGCTATTTCTCAACATATTCGCCACTGGAATTGAGACATTTGCCATACCGTCGGACCAACTTTTGAACACTTGTGTCGTAGAAATCTGCAGCCTGGGGTTTGAACCACTGTGTGGCAACCATCTCCGCTTCTTTGTCATTCTCTGTCATTTATTGACGTGAAAAAAAATGGAAATCACTGGGAGCGAGGACCGGACTGTAGGCTGGATTTTGAAACATCTCTAGCCGAGGTAATTAAATCACGGAGGATGGAATGGGCTGGACATGTTGCGAGCATGGGGGAGGAAAGACATATCTCGACTGACTGGGAGACCCGAAGGGAAAAGACCACTTGGATGACCTATACGCAGGTGGGAGGACAATATTAGGATATATTTAAGGGGAGTACGATTTGCGGGAGAGTTAGCACAGAATAGGGTTGAATGGCGGGCACAGGTGAGCGCGGCAATGAACCTTCGGGTTCCATAAAAGAGATAATATTCCTTTAGCTTGCTTAGGAATTGTCCATTGCCATTGAGTAAGTAAGTAAGTAAGTAATACAACATATAACTTATAACATATAGTACCCCATTAAATGTATGGTAGCCAATACACAATATTTCACTTGTAGTTCTAGTATAAAACTAAAGAATGTCAATGTTATTATGTATTAAAAGTGTTTTACAATTTTTAAAAAATCCCCTCAGGCAGGCCTACAGGCTGAGGTAGATTTCGAAGTGCTTTTGGTTAGATTTATTGTCGCCGCGCAGCACTATTGTTCTTTAGCATTGGCATGGCAAACCCGCCATAATAACTGAAAACAAAGCACTTTTTCAAACATTCAAATCTCGCCTTATATGAGAGCTATCGAGAAACTAATTATTGATTTGTAGAGTACTCATCAAGAGCTTTTCAGCGATGCCCAACAAGACGTGGTTTCAAAAATTTCGAATTTCCATCCCCCACCCTCACTCGTACCCCCAAAACCCCCGAATCGTTGGTGTCACTGTGAACTCCATAGGGAGTACTCTAATTTATTCCAACGAAGTTTCCCTCTATACTTTATAGGGGCCGAGATATACCTGGGTAGAGTCTTCAAAATGTTAACCCCCTCCCCCGACCCCCCCTTGGGCCAATTTTGCTCATTAATAAACTTGTCCGAATTATTGGGCCTAGAAATAACATAATAAAATTTGGTTCAAATATCTTCAAAATGACGGCCGCTAGCGTTTAAAGAATTATAATTATTACAAAAAAAATTTTGAACGGGCGGTGGTTTTGTACTTAGGGAGGCATGAAACGTAAAGATATGAAATAATTTTTCGAAAGTCATGACATGGTATCGATTGCAATAGGTAGATTTTTCTTCGAAATGTACCTAAAAAAATATTAGAATTAAAAGAATACAGTGTCTATTTTGTTTTATAAATGCTCTGGATATTCACCACGAACGAATACTCAATTCATAAAACATGTTTTCCCTGTGTTATCTGATGACAACACTTTCTCTATAGTACAATGCATGTAAACAACGTAATACGGATTCCGACGCTCTCTGCTGTAATTGCTAACAGAAATTTAAAGTTCTTCTGTGACGTAAATGGGGGAAACGGGCAGTCAGGCAAAACAAGTGACATTAGAAATCGTATAATCGGGTTAGTCTAAACGGCTTTTGCTTCTATGAGACAAAACTGGGATCCAATAAAATTAATAAAGGCTCTGCAGCCAGGGTTAGTT
The DNA here is from genome assembly GCA_964059195.1 of Ectobius pallidus. Taxonomy (NCBI): domain Eukaryota; kingdom Metazoa; phylum Arthropoda; class Insecta; order Blattodea; family Ectobiidae; genus Ectobius; species Ectobius pallidus. The sequence continues at coordinate 208,950,128 of CAXKWD010000002.1, forward strand.
GAGAGACAGGAGTGAAAGAGAGATAGAGAACTGTGTTGTTTGTCTGTGGTAAAATAGGTTCTCATTTGTAATATTGTACGGAACTACAGAATGATTTGAATAAATGAAGTGAATGGAGTAGATATAGTACATTACCTTCAAACATAAGTTTAAAAAAAAATCCCTTTAGGCAGGCCTACAGGCTGAGGTAGATTTCAAAGTGCTTTTGGTTTAATTTATTATCGCTGCGCAGCACTCTTCTTTTTTAGCCTTGGCATGGCAAACCCGCAGTAATAAGAACTGAATTTGGTAAAGAGGAAGAGCCTACAATCATTTGTTTTGACAACAAGAATAGGATATAATATTCTGGGAGGCCGTGCGCAAGATCAGCAATGGATAAAATTAGCATAGCCGCTAAACAAGACAAAATTATGATATTATAATAATTCTTTTAAGTGTTATTATTTTCAAACATTAAAATCTCGCGTCATGTGAGAGCTATCAAGAAACTAGTTATTGATTTGTAGAGTACTCATCAAGAGCTTTTCAACGATACCCCACAAGACGTAGTTTCAAAAATTTCGAATTTCCATCCCCTCACCCCCACCCCCACTCGTACCCCCCAAAACCCCCGAATTGTTGGTGTCACTGTGAACTCCATAGGGAGTACTCTAATTTATTCAAACAAAGTTTCCCTCTATACTTCATAGGGACCAAGATATAAATGTTTTAAAATTTCAACCCCCTCCCCCGAGCACCCCCTTGGGCCAATTTTGCCCATTAACGAACTTGTCCGAACTATTGGGCCTAGAAATAACATAATAAAATTTGGTTAAAATATCTTCAAAATTACGGCCGCTATCGTGTAAAGATATATATAAATATATATATATATATAAATATCACAAATTTTTTTTGAACGGGCGGTGGTTTCGTACTTAGGGGAGCATGAAACGTAAAGATCTGAAAGAATTTTTCGAAAATCATGAAGTGGTATCCATTGCAATAGGTAGATTTTTCTTCGAAATCTACCTAAAATACAAATAATAACTTTCTCTAGATCTATTGCATGGCAATATTGTATCAATGGTATTCAGTTGAACAAAAGTTACACTATAGATTATTTAGGTACATTATTCAACAGTGATTTAACTTTCTGGAATCACATTAATAATATTATTTGTAAAACTCTAAAAAAATCTTGGATTCATTATCAGGAACTCTAAATATTGTACTCAGATTGTATAGAACCATTGAAAGGTCAAAATTAGAATACTGCTCATTAATTTGTAATCCTGCTACCAATAAATACAGTAAATTAATACAGTCCATTCAAAAATAATTTATGAAATATAACAGTCGGTCAAATAAAAAACGTCGGGCGTTATTTTATAAAGTATCACGAACGAGCATATGCGCATGTACAGGAAGACTTAAGGTTAGGTTCACACACGCCTCTTGTCTATCCATGTATTTTCTTGATTATTTAGTCAGTTTTGTTCTAAAACAAACATGTATAGAAGGCTGTGGCTATATGCCTCAAATCCGCCATATTCTTGGTTGCAAATTCTTATAATATTAATAATTGATAAATTCGCAAGGAATATGATTATTCAAGGAGCATTTTTTAAAGATTTTATTTTATAACACCGGTATTTGTAGTGCAAAATCAATAACTTACGTTCAACTTTTGCAACCATCTAGCATCGAAATACGCGGCCGGCCAGATCCCTGTGAAAACTTCCGGTCGCATTATAGTGAAGTTCCCACCTCCGAGCTGCTCTTTCATAAATATGGAACGTTCTCGCTGCTTCAGAGGCCGAAAAATGCAGGTCAATTACAGCCCTAACTACACTTTCTCTCACTTTAGCATTTGTATGTGGCGATGACACAAAGCAAAATGAATTATGACAATACATAAGTTGAATATCGTGTGTTGCGCTTTTGGCGTTGTTCAATTTTTTCCCCTAGTTCTTCATTTTTTTCCCTCCTGTCGCATGGCCTCATATGTTCCGAGAATGGCCTGTATTTTATGTTTTTATAGGAAACTTGTGAACTAATGCGTGAAAACTTTAATTTTAACTGCATACGAGTCCCGACGTTTTTTATTTGACCGACTGTACGTATTGAAAACAGTTTAACTAACTTATTACCCCAAATTTGAATCATGTTCAACTATGTTACTGTATTTCAATATCCCTGAATTATTATTCGCACACTTTGTCTTGAGCTTCACACTCCATAATGCTGAAAACCGTCCATATAAAGAAGGCCTCGCTCGAAAATATGAAGATCGCGACCCGTCCCCAGTATTGCCATACCCAAAAACTTCCCGTTGAGGAATTCTTGACCTACCGTCAATTTTTTTTATTTGTTTACATCATATTATTCTGAAAATGACAGAATAAATCCAGGGATATTAGAAGAACAGTACTGGTGTTGTGGAAATGGTCGATATAAGTGACAACGAAGTTAAAAATAAAGATTCTTTAAGCCAAGAAGTATCGGAAATCAGCGAAATAATGAACCAAATAAATGAAATGGAAGGAAAAGCAATTTCACGTGTTTCAAGCTGAATCTGTCGTTGGAGAAAAGAACAAGTCAAGTTTTATTATTTCGTTGTATGAATTGTGTTGTATTAATTACCTACAAACTTTCGCGAAAGGCATTTAGTTAAATTGCATCAATTCAGGCATGTGAAAGTGCGTATTCAAGTAGGCCTACATGTATAATGCTACGACTTTTAAACGATTTTCTATATTCTGAAGACCGGGAGAGAAATTGTCTAAATAGGCCTAAATATATTACTTTATTCATTTCTCCAGCGATATATTCGACTATAATATCTGAATCAATATAAACTCTTTAGTTTGGTAGCGAGAGTTGGAAGTGCTACAGATTACAGTTAGTTCCATTGTGACCCAGCATAAAACTACACACGTTATATTTTCTGGTAATTGGCAACCCTTCAGAAACAACGTCAATTTCAACTCACCGCCTTCTGCAATAGTCAGTCTCTTATACTGCATGCAATATCAGCTCCCCTCACCCCCGCATTTTTTTGGCTCAAGATAAAGTGTGAGCATATTATCACACAGACGAAATTGTCACGTATTGCTTTTATACAAATTACTTAATAACGAAATAGATGATAACTTATTAATATTCTCGAAGAAATATCTTTTTTATGTTCCACGTTATAAATTGCAATAGTATATTGCGATACAAGTGCCGTAAGCGGTGCATACGGATCGAGGAAAGAGTTTGAAAAAACGAGGCGCTTGCGCCGAGTTTTTTCAATTTCCGAGATCTGTTATGCGCTTACGGCACGAGTATTGCATGCTTTTTTTGCACTATGATTATTTATATCAATTTATTTATATTAATTGAGATATTAGCTGAAAATATTATGTATATACACTATTGAAGATAGATGTTATATTTCAGAAAGTGATTCGCATGTGTTTGTTGTTATGGGAACCGAATATTTGTCCTGTTAAAGTCACCACAAACGGGGGGGGGGCCTTGGTTCCGGTCTTCCATAAAGGCTTGAATTATGATGGTTTTACTTACGGCACTTGTGGTAATTTTTACCGCACGGTGATTTCTTTTTGTTTTCATAGCAACCAGATTGATTGCGGGAATGTCAAGTTACGATCCACGGCAACAATATTCGTAAGTACCACTAATTAGTTACATCGTGGAAAAAATCTGTGTTTTTTTTCATCCCAAAAGCAAACACTGACTCCCATAATAATTCTCCTCTTTACAATGTGCTCCGTCTATACAATCAACTGCACAAAATGGGCAATATAGATACATTTAATAATAACAATAAGCGGTTTGAAAATATCTTGCGATAACGAATTTAATGGCTGACTCATGCATTTTCGCTAACAAGCACGGCTTGCTGTAGATGAGGTGTATATTTTGACGTCATAACTGAGGTAGGAGGCCGTGATTAGCAAAAAAAAATTCGCATCGCGCATTTTCCAATTAAAATGCAAATGACCGCCGTTAATTAGTCATTACACCGGTACCGGTCAATCGATTTCGACCGAAATCAATAGGCTGTTTTCCATGGACGTTATAAGTGCGTACACTAAATTTCATGAAAATATGACAAAGCGTATTCGAGTTATTGCGCGTACAGGCACACGGACAGACAGACAGACATTTTTCCCGTCCACCATACAATCTTAGAAAATGACATTGTTAATACCATCTATATTAATAAAAGGAAGTGTCTGTCCTCCGTCTGTCTGTCTTCCGTCTGTCTGTCCTCCGTCTGTCCGCGATGCCCAGCGAAATCTACTCAACGCAGAGATCTGAAATTTTATACATAGGCGGACTAAAGGGTCGGAATGTGCACCTCGAAGCCGGAATTTTAATTTTCGCTTTAGTTCGTGAGTTATGAGTGAAAAACGGGCAGAAAACGTGTATTTATTCCGTTTTCGAAGCATGAGTTTTCAGTAATACAAATCAATTACACTAGGCTTTGGCTATTTTTTTTGTCAAACCTTCGACATAAAAGCATCGCGATCTCTTGAATGTTGTAGCTCACGCTGGTCGATTCATTTGTTTTTAATGTCAAGGCACCCAAACATAATGTGAAATTTTCAACCTACACCGAAGAGGATTATTATTATTATTATTATAGGGATAATCAATATTAGCCTAAATATGGTCAAACGTTGTTCGATTTGGACGAAACTCACTATACAGGGGTTTTCCGGGCCTAGGAACTCGAATCTGAGATAGCTTTTACCAGGTGACGCTATCTAATCGTGATATGTAGTCCACATGATTTAGGTGTTAATATAATGATTTAACTATTATGCTCTTAATTTTTAATTTTTGAAATAATTATCGCGGACGAAGCCGCGGGCACATGCTATCTTAAAATAATAAAAGGACGTGTTTGACTGTCTGTCCACGATGCCCAGCGAAATCTACTGAACGCAGAGATCTGAAATTTTAAACATAGATGGGCTGAAAGGTGGGCGAATGCGCATCGAAGCCGGATTTTTAATTTTAGCTTTCGTTCGCGAGTTGTGAGTGAAAAACTGGCAGAAAACGTGATTTTAGCGCTGTCGAAGCATCAGATTTCAGTAATACATTTCAATGTCAAATCAATTGCAGTTGGCTTTGGCTATTTTTGTCATACCGTGGTAATAAAAGCATCGCGATCGCTAGAATGTTGTAAGCCCACGCTGGTCGATTCATTTGTTTAGAATGTCAAGGCCCGTAGACATATGAAATTTTCAACCTACACGGAAGAGGGGTAATCAACATAGACCTAAATATGGTTAAACATCGTTCGATTTGGACGAAACTGACTATACAGGGATTTTCTGGGCCAAGGAACTCGAATCTGAGATCGCTTTTACCAGGCGACGCTATTTAATCGTGACATGTAGTCCACGTGATTTGAATGAATGAATGAATGAATGAGCCACATGTGTCCCATTCAGGGCTAGGGCCTCCCTCTGATGAGGGGGTAGCTCGGTTAGAATCTCATATGGTGAGCTGGTCCATATGAGCTTGGTAAACACTTCACTTTCACTAAACTTCTTCCAGCAACTCGGTGTGTAGGCTTCTCCAGACATCTCTGTTCTTTGCTACGCTGGACCAGTGTACCCCGGCACGCCTTCTGAAGAAATCTACCCACCTCGTTCTTGGTCTTCCTCTCTCCCTTTTGCCGATCCTAGGGTCCCATACAGTAGAGATGTTTCCCCATCTGGTACCTGGAAGTCTCGCTACATGACCACCCCACTTCCACTTCAGGCTGCATGCGCGCTGGGCCACGTCGGTTAGTCCTGACATCTTTCTCAGTCTTTCTGTTGAAATTCTGTCTCTGAGGGATATCCCCATTATCCTCCGTTCCATCTTCCGTTGGCAAGTTTTTATGCTATTCTTCTGAGGTGATGTGAAACTCCATGTCTGGCATCCATACAGAAGTGAAGGGAAGATGCAGGATTCTAGTGCCGCTAATTTTAGTCTTTTGTTTAATGATCTGTCCATCAGGATGAATTTCAGTCCCCAGAAAGCTCTCCATGCTGAGGAGATTCTCCTCTTTATTTCTTTCCCCATATGGTTTTGGAATGATACAACTCTCCCCAAGTAAATGTACTCTGACACATATTTTATATCTGATCCGTTAATCATGATGAGTGTTGGTTGTCTGTTTGTCATGACTTGTGTCTTCTCCATGTTCATGTGTAGTCCGGACATTCTACTGCGGTCACTGAGCTCCTGTATCATTTCTTGAAGGCTTTCTGCCGTTCTGGCAAATAAGACTATATCATCAGCGAATCGTAAGTTGGTGAGTCTGTAGCCATTCATTACAATTCCAAATTTGCTTCCCCATTTTATCTTACGAAATATTTCTTCCAACACGCTGGTGAAGAGTTTAGGGGATATTGGGTCACCTTGTCTTACACCTCTGTTTAGTTTGAAAGGTTCCCCTTTTCTTTCTGTCATCACTGTAGCATGTGAGTCCTCGTATAATTTAGCTATTAGTCTTATGTACTTATGTTCCACTCCATGTTTAGTCAGTGCCTGGAATATACTTGGGTGTTCCACAGAGTCGAAGGCTTTTTTGTAGTCGACAAAGGCAATCTATTATGCTCTTAATTTTTAATTCTTGAAATAATTATCGCGGGCGATCGCTTGATTTTGTAAGTCCATCCTGGACGATTCATTTATTTAGAATATCAAGGCCCGAAGACATGAAATTTTCAACCTACACGGAAGAGGGATAATCAATATAGGCCTAAATACTGTATGGTGAAACATTGTTTGATTTGAACGAAACTATACAAGGGTTTTCTGGGCCAAGCAACTCGAATCTGAGGTCGCTTTTACCAGGCGACGCTATCTAATCGTGGTATGTAGTCCACGTGATTTAGGTGTTAATAATTATAATGATTTAACTATTATGCTCTTAATTTTTAATTTTTGAAATAATTATCGCGGGCGAAGCCGCGGGCACATGCTAGTACTTAATAAAATCAGGTAAACTGATGTAAAAAAGTGCCAGTACGGTTTTGTTTAATCAGTTATGATTGCAATTATGATATGCAGAGTCTAATTGGCCGGTTTCGGGATTTGAACCATGGAACTCCAGAATGTGAGGCCAAGACGTTACCATCTCAGCAACCTGGGTCAGTTTAACGGTCTAGTTGGATAAGCGCATGTAGAGCAATAGTGTTATTTGACATAGCTAACAGTATTTTAATTGCCATAGCCTTATAAGATCACAGTAAAACAATTGACTATGTTGTCATGTTAACTGATTTGCATTTCATAAATTCTTTCGAATACGTATATTACCATAAAATAGGCACTAAATTGAGCTTTACTCCGAAACAGATCAACTGATTTTATCCATTATGAATAGACGTCTTCCCATGGACATTGTAAATGTGTATACCAAGTTTCATAAAAATCCGGTAAGCGTATTTGAGTTACCGCGTCTATAAAATAGACACTAAATTGGGTTTTACCCCGGTACCGGTCAACAGACTACATTCAAATTCAATAGGATACTTCTCATAGACTTCATAAATGCATACACTAAGTTTCATGGAAATCTGATACAGCTTATTTGAGTTATGGCGCCTTTCTGATATAATCTATTAAAATAGGCACTAAATTGGGCATTACTCCGGTACCGGTTAACCGATTTGGTTCAATATCAATAGGGGTCTTCCCATGGACATTATAAATGTGTTTTCCAAGTTTCATGAAAATCCGAAAAAGCGTATTTGAGTTATAGCGCGTACAGACACATGGACGGACGGACAGACATTTTTCGTCCCCCACACAATCTCATAAAGTACCATAGGCGTAACCATAAGGGAGGGGTTATAAAGGAATACCCCCCAGAGAGGGGTCCTCCCCCGATAAATTTTAAAAATTAAGACGCAAAACAACGAGTTTTAAGCCTCCGGCGGTGCCCCCCGGAAAATTTTAAAAATCAAGACGGAAAATAACGAGTTTTAAGCTTCCGGGGGTTACCCCCGGAAATTTTTAAAAATTATGACGCAAAATAACGAGTTTTAAGCTTCCCACGCTTTATACTTGTATTAAGTAATTTATGGGCAGACTTAAAAAATTATACGATTTTCCTTTTCTTAATCAATGGGGGGGGGGGGTTCAAACCCCCAAAACCCCCCCTCGGTACGCCTATGTAAAGTACCATACTGGCACTTAATAATGCTCAATGAAGTGAAGTGTGGCCGGTTGCAGCTAGGGAGCGGGGCTGACAAGGTACTTTGTGCATTTCCGCAAAACCTCGTGGAAGAAAGTAGGACATTTTGAAATTGCGGGCTGGTGGGCTCGTTCACTTATCCTCAAAGTCGTGAATGTTTGCACAGGATAGTAATTAACTAATATTTTCTCCTGGGGGTACGCATCGGTATGCATGCCCCTTAAAGATTTTTCCAATTTCATATAGGAGAAAACCAATAATTTCCACAATTTTGAAATCTAGAGAAATTTTCAAAAATAAAATCAGGTAATAAATTTCATATTCTTTTCTCCTACGAGGGATAAAATTATGTTGTATATTGTGCATAAAATATCACCTATTCCCTCGAATTAAAATATATTGTTACAATTTCAACTCAATAGCTTTGTCATATCTAAAATCTATACTTGCCAATATTATAAAACATTCAGATTTCGAATTTCGTGGGATGGACAAAATATTTCGGCTATTCCGCCATCTTCAGATCCACACGATCTTATTGTTTTCGTTAACCCACTTCAACTCTGAAATTGTAACAACACTAGGAGGTGCCCGCGGCTTCGCCCACGATATTTAATTGAAAAATTAAAAATGAATAGTATAATAATTATTAAAGCATTATATTTATTAACACTTGCACGCGAATCATTCTTAAACTAAACCATTAATAATTAATGAAACAGCTAAAATTCCGGCTTTAGAGTACATTCCACGATTAGAAATCGCCACCTGGGAAAACGATCTCAGATTCGATTATGCAGTTCCAAAGATAACTGTGAACCACTGCCTTCTAAACTGTATAATTCTCGTGCGTAATCCTCGAGACGGCGGTGGATAATACGTATCGTTTTTCAACTGTTTCATTTCATTTCATTTCATTGTGTCACTTGTTGACAGATGAATGTGATGTGAATTCTATTTGATAAATTCAGTGTAATTTTCAGAAATTATATAATTTTTCAAGAGAAGGAGTGATTGATTTGGATTTTTACTGTCCGCGATACTTCGAGGATTAAACTATCAATATATTAAACCTGATGCCCGCGGCTTCACCCGCCATTATTAATTGACTCCAGGATTTTAAAGAAATTTACACTGGCAGTGTATTAAAAATGTTTGTGGTTCAGAGCTATGAAAATTGTAAGTAAAAATAAAATTAGAATATTTGTTCATTGTGTTCATTTCACTCAGACCTTATATAATAAAGAAACGGTTTTACTAGTTTTGTAGTCGTCATGAAAGTTTACACTGCGAGAGACGAACATCGCCGAGTATACCCGATGTCTCACGAAGCGGGCGAGCGAGCAAGCACGCTATTTAGGGCCGTTGAATTGTATAAGAGTAGATATTTTAATTCGAGGGAATAGGTGGTATTTTATACACAATATACAACATAAAATCAGGTAAACTGATGTAACAAAGTGTCAGAATGCTTTTGCTTAATCAATTGTAATTGAAATTTTGGAATACAAAAAATAAGTATTTTTTTTTAAATGGATTTCCGAGTTAAGCTCCAGATTGCTTCACTAAGCAGAGATTTTAAATCGGATTAAAATCGTCCAGCATCAGCAGCACTATACAGATTTGTGATATCTTCACAATCGCACACTCAGATAAAAATGCAAAAAATCCCTTTAGGCAGGCCTACAGGCTGAGGTAGATTTCAAAGTGCTTTTCGTTTAATTTATTATCGCTGCGCAGCACTCTTCTTTTTTAGCCTTGGCATGGCAAACCCGCAGTAATAAGAACTGAATTCGGTAAAGAGGAAGAGCCTACAATAATTTGTTTTGACAACAAGAATAGGATATAATATTCTGGGAGGCCGTGCGCAAGATCAGCTATGAATAAAATTAGCAAAGCCGCTAAACAAGACAAAATTTTGATATTATAATAATTCTTTTAGGTGTTATTATTTTCAAACATTAAAATCTCGCGTCATATGAGAGCTATCAAGAAACTAGTTATTGATTTGTAGAGTAGGCCTACTCATCAAGAGCTTTTCAACGATACGCCACAAGACGTGGTTTCAAAAGTTTCGAATTTTCATCCCCCCACCCCCACCCTCACTCAAACCCCCGAATCGTTGGTGTCACTGTGAACTCCATAGGGAGTACTCTAATTTATTCAAACAAAGTTTCCCTCTATACTTCATTGGGGCCGAGATATACATTTTTTAAAATTTCAACACTCTCCCCCGACCACCCCCTTGGGCCAATTTTGCTCATTAACGAACTTGTCCGAGCTATTGGGCCTAGAAATGACATAATAAAATTTGGTTCAAATATATTCAAAATTACGGCCGCTAGCGTGTAAAGATATATATATATATATATATAAAAATATCACAATTTTTTTTTTTTTGAACGGGCGGTGGTTTCGTACTTAGGGAAGCATGAAACGTAAAGATATGAAAGAATTTTTCGAAAATCATGATATGATATCGATCGCAATAGGTAGATTTTTCTTCGAAATCTACCTAAAAAAGTCAAATTATCCATCTTTGGGATTTGAACCATGGAACTCCAGAATGTGAGGCCAAGACGTTACCATTTCAGCCACCTGGGTCAGTTTAACGGTCTAGTTTGATAAGTTATATGAAGGTATAGTGTTATTTGTCATAGCTAATTGTATTGCAACTTCCAAAGCCGTATATGAACACTGTCAACAATATGTTGCCATGAGAACTGATTTCCATTTGATAAATTATTTCTAATATAGGCACTAAATTGGGCTTTACTCCTATTTAGTAAAAAATCAATAGGCTTCTTCCCATGGACGTTATAAATGCGTATACCAAGTTTTATGAAAATGCGATAAAGCGTATTTGAGTTATCGCGTGAAGACAGACATTTTCCCGTCCCGCAAAGAAACTAAAAAAGTACGGTACCATTCTGGCACTTAATAACCAAAGTGATTTTAGGCATCGTTTGCATTAAAAAAAACTATTTTTAGGGATACGTTCGTCATCTGTATAATGATTTTCAAGAGGTGCGATCTGACATCAGCTCTGCAATTGATAGAACAAGTGAGCGGTACAGCATTGTTCCAATGGTAACCATGACTACGTTGCCAGTGTTACTGATTCAACATTAGAGTTGGTTGTATCCCTTTCCTCTTGGATTGAAATTACATTTATTTGCATTATGTGCCCTTGTGAGAATGACTCCATGTATATACACGTCAGATGATCAACGCACTGCATATACTCCTTGTGTGCCCTATTATCACACATATTAAATCTACTGGTTTGCTGTATAACATTTAACCATATTGAGTTTTGTGTTTGTCGATGGAAGCAATTACCGAACGCACGGCTGCTCCACCATTGTGTTAATTAACAGAACAAAGTAGGCTAATAATGCTGTTGTGTTTAATACTGCGTATGTAATGTTGTAATGACAATGTAATGCAGTTGTCCAATTAGCGACATTTGGCACAGCTAGAGGTGTACAAATCTCGATTTTAGCTTGCCCATACCCGCTTGAAGGCCAGGCAAGCAAGTTGCCAGCGTCATAGCTAGGAAGCAGGCAGGTTTCTTTAAGCTTGGTGGGTCAGGTCAAACCCAGCCTAGGTAAGCCAGAATAAGCTTGCGACATTCCTATCAGCTAAACAACTGTAGTTGCTAAGTGTAGGTAATACTTTCTTGCTTTTCTACATGCTGGTAGAAGAAATTCACCATGCAGATAAATAAAAAGGTGGATAAAGTATTAAAAATCGTTTTATCGTCTTAACACAATTATTATTTTTATTATTTAGGTAGATTTCGAAGAAAAATCCACCTAATTACTTTCAAAAAATTCGTTCATATCTTTACGTTTCATGACTGCCTAAGTACGAAACCACCGCCTGTTAAAAAAAATTGAGATATTTATATTTATATACAGTATATGTATATGAATATATATATATGTATATATATATGTATATATATACATATATATCTTTACACGCTAGCGGCCGTAATTTTCAAGATATTTGAATCAAATTTTGTTATGTTATTTCTAGGCCCAATAGTTCAGACAAGTTCGTTAATGAGCAAAATTGGCGTAAGAGGGTGGTCGGGGGAGGGGGTTGACATTTTAAAACATTTTTATCTCGGCTCCTATGAAGTATAGAGGGAAACTTTGATTGCATAAATTAGAGTACTCCTTATGGAGTTCACAGTGACACCAACGATTCGGAGGTTTTGGGAGTACGAGTGGGGGTGGGGGTATGGGGATGGAAATTCGAAATTTTCGAAACTACGTCTTGTGGGGTATCGTTAAAAAGCTCTTGATGAGTACTCTACAAATAAATAACTAGTTTGTTGATAGTTCTCATTTAAGGCGAGATTTGAATGTTTGAAAAAGTGCTCTTTCCTCTTTTTTGCAGTTATTATTGCGGGTTTGTCATGCCAAGGCTAAAGAAGAAGAGTGCTGCGCAGCGACAGTAAATTAAAACAAAAGCACTTCGAAATCTACCTCGGCTTGTAGGCTGCCTTAAGGGATTTTTGTTATTGTTATTAATGATTTCATGATGTTTTCTCGAAAATGTTTGAAAATTTTTCCCATGCCTTTGTTCATTGATAATTCAAACTGTCCACATTTTAGTTTCTCCTCGGCTTCCTTCAGGGTAAAATTCTCTAAACACATCTGAAGTTCCTCAACTACGTAACTGCACGACTTACCAGTGCACTGCTATACCCAGTTTCATATTCTTTCCGCCAGGCCTTGCAGTTTCCTTAGGTCCTGTGCAACCCACCAAGTTATGAAGAGCTTGTGACTCAAAGCGACAGTATTTCTTATCATCGTTGTAACCTGGCTTGCTTTCAAGTCAAGCATATTAAAAGCTGTGACTGGTTGCAGAATTTCGAAGGGGCAGGCAAGCTAAAATCAGAATATGTACACCTCTAGGCACAGCAGAGTGGCTATAGGCCCTGTAAAATTTGTCACGGCTTACCCCACCTAAAACTTTACCGCACGCCACTGATAACTGCCGATCCAATTTTTAGCTTAAATATATGCGAAGGCACACGGAGCGGATTTAATTAATTTAAAAAGTTCAATCACACTTTCATCTTGATCCATCATTGTGTCTATTGATTTACATAATCTCTATCCGCTCGTTTATTCCTTGCACTACATCATTTTTTTATTTACGTAGTTTCTTTCTATAAGCGGGTACACTTTTTCAATAAATTGTTCTACCGTTTTACCATGTTGCACAATTCTTCTGTTGAAATAACTTTAACACAGATCGACCGCCGACGTGGTCTTGTGGTTAGCGTCGCTGACTACAGATCCATCGGCACGGGTTCGATCCCCTTTACCACCTCGGATTTTTCTAAGGTAGGGAGGTCTGGAACAGGATGCACTCAGCCTCATGATTGAAATTGAGGAGCTTACCACATGGCCCCAATCCTGGTAGGTGACTCAGCGGTTGAGTGGTATGCCTTGTCTCTTCAGGGATGTAGCGCCACGGAGATTAGGTTATGTTATTATGTGACGCCTGCGTGGTCTAGTGGTTAGCATTGCTTACTATGGATCCGCAGCTTTAGGTTCGATCCCCGGTACCTCCTCGAATTTTTCTGATTTAGAGATGTCTGGAACGGAGAGCACTCAGCCTCGTGACACAAACTGGAGGTGCTACTTGATAGAGAAGTAGCTGCTACGGTTAAGTAAGCCATCAGTGTTGGTATGCTGACCACATGCACCTCAATCCTGCCATCTGCCTACAGTAGATGACACAGGGGATTACCTCAAAGAGAAAATAGTATGCAATTGCAGAAGGAGACAATTTAGAGCACGACAGCCTCCAAGAAGTGAAATTCAAGTGTTTCTCAGTCGTGTGTGTGATGCATGTTAATCAAGCCTTCATTGCTAGACTAATGCTTTTCTTAGGGACAATTCCATTCTATTCAAGTATTTACATTCTATCCTACGGCCAGGAAGGATAAGTTTATTCCGCTTCTGTGTGACGTTTGCTTCTGCTTAACCCAGACGCCCGAGGCTAATGATTATTCCGCATTCGTTACACGCAACAAGACTGGGACAATACCAGAAAACAGATATGAGAACATCTGGAACCAAGACCTCGGGGAACACAAACTTCAAATGACAAGATATGCGTCTTGAGAGGGAACACTGTTGTTGAATTATTAAGTGCCAGTATGGTACTTTATGAGATTGTGTGGTGGACGAAAAAATGTCTGTCCGTCTGTCTGTCCGTGTGTCTGTACGCACCATAACTCAAATACGCTTTTTCGGATTTTCATGAAACTTGGAAGACGTTTATTGATATTGGACCAAATCGGTTGGCCAGTACCGGAATAATGCCCAATTTAGTGTTTTTATGTTAATATAAAAGAAGTCGCGATAACTCAAATATGCTTTATTGGATTTTCCTGAAATTTTGTATACCCATTTATAATGCACGTGGAAAGACGTCTATTGATATTGGACCAAATCGGTAGACCGGTACCGGAGTAAAACCCAATTTAGTGAATATTTTAAAGACGCGGTAACTCAAATACGCTTTACCGGATTTTTATGAAACTTGGTATACACATTTATAATGTCCGTGGGAAGACGTCTATTCATAATGTATAAAATCGGTTGACCTGTTCTGGAGTAATGCTCAATTTAGTGCCTATTTTATGGTAATATACGTATTCGAAAGAATTTATTAAAAAAAAATGAAAATCAGTTATCTTGACAACATAGGCTATTGTTGTACTGTGATCTTATAAGGCCTTGGAAATTAAAATACAGGTAGCTATGACAAAAAACACTATTGTTTTACATGCACTTATCCAACTAGACCGTTAAAATGACCCAGGTGGCCGAGATGGTAGACCTTGCTTCTTCCGTAAGCCCTGCTTAATGAATAAATCTGGAGCTTAACTTGGAAATCAATTTAAAAAAAAAACATATTCTGCATATCATAATTGCAGTCATAACTGATTAAACAAAAACATACTGGCACTTTTTTACATCAGTTTACCTGATTTTATTAAGTGCCAGAATGGAACTTTATGAGATTCTGTCTGTAAACGCTTTATCGGATTTTCATGAAACTTGGTATACGCATTTATAACGTCCATGGGAAGAAGCCTGTTTACATTGAACCAAATCGGTTGGCCGGTACCAGAGTAATGCTCAATTTATTGCATATTTTATGGTACCGGTAATATATTAGAAAGAATTTATCGGATGGAAATCAGTTATCACGGCAACATATTGTTTTACATTGCTGGTATAGGCCTACGGCTTTACAAGTTGCAAAAGAGTTAGCTATGACAAATAACACTACCTTCATATTCGAATTAGAACTTTGTTCTTCCTGCTTAATGAATCTATGTGGAGTTTAACTCGGAAATCGATTGCAATAACAACTATTTTGTGCATATCATAATTGCAATTATCACTGATTAAAGAAAAGCATTCTGGTGCTTTGTTTACCCCATATTATTATTATTATTACTATTATTATTATTATTATCATCATCATCAGCATCATCATCATCATCATCATCATCATCATCATCATCATTAATATTCCGTGAACAATAGACCTCGCGCCCAAAACAAAAAAAAAACCAAGGATTTTTGAAAGTTAAAACGTCCACCATTTTCAAACGGAATCAAAAAATTAAAATCCTTATACTTACGTTGTTTTTTTATGATTTCATTGAACATTTTTGCAAAATTGGAAGAAAATCGAAACACGTATTTGGTCGTGATTGCGCTAGAAACAAACATACAGACGAAATGGACGAAATGCCGAAATGTTGAGTTAAAACAGGATATTATTGTTATTATTATGTAGGCCTACCACTCCATTTAAAACGTAGGCCCTGGTTAATCTACCAAGGACTTTTTGTTTTCAGCGAGTGTAGCCTTTGTGGAGCTTGGAAAGGTTGAATCAGACTGAACAATTCAATGCCATAGCCGGAATTTGAACCAGGATCTTCGTCTCTTCGTTCCGCTGCTCTAACAGTGAGCTACCATGGCAACCTGCCGGTATAGCATTAAATGTAAGTCAGTTGGATGCACTGAACCTCGGAGCTACTTTTTAAAGAAGTAACTGATCCGGTCATGGAAACCGACGTCAACGGCCGTGGGCGTCGGCGTGCTGACAATATTCTCCCAATCCTGCCATCTTCCAATGGTAGATGATGCAGGCATCGGATGGTAGCCTATGCCTAGACCTTTCAGGGATGAAGCACCATGGAGTTTAGTTTGGTATAGAATAGAGCTACACATTGATATAGTCTACTCTTAGTTACTCTTATTAAATTCGTCTGGATTATTAAATGTGTGCCATGTATAATAAAATCTTGAGTGAGCTCTGAATATCTTTACTAGTGTTCGGATGTTTATGACATGTCATATTTTTATCCTGACCTCCATTCTCGCCGCTGACACAAATTAAACACGAATTGCACGCTTGTTATCCTAATCGGACCGTTTTTATTATGCATATAAAGTCATATTTTGATCATTTTTGTGGTATTGGTCATATTTTGGCAATATTTGTAATTTAACGTCATATTTCAGTCATAAATTCGGTAAAAGAGCACAATTATACAGTGTATGTACTACATGGTCGAGCTAAATTTGAAATTTATTTAATTAATTTAATGTTTAGGCTATGCCAAATGAATAGGTAACTTACATTTTAAAATGAACGAAACTGTTCATATTTTATAGGGACACGCAATGTCTGCAAAATATTAGGAGTATTTTGAGCTGATTAAAGAGCAAACAGGAGCAAATTCTTTAAAAATAGAAGTTCATTACTAGTAAAACTGTAAATCACCAAAATTGTAAAAAGTTATTATCTGATTGAATTCGTGTGATGTAATAATTTAGTGTCTTTAAAAGTTTTAAATTGAAACGTTTAATTTTTGAAATTACGTTATTTTATTAAGTAATATTTAGCCATTTTTAAGGGCATATTTGAAGTCATATTTTCCAGTTTTTTAGGCCATAAACATCCGAACCCTAATCATAACACTGGAATACACATTAAAATCTTGAGTCTGGGCTGTCTTTGAAACGCTGTACTTTCACCTGTCGTGGCGATAGCGGCCGCCTTCTGTGTTCTCTGCTACAAGTTGACATAGTTCACGGTAGATGGCAACCCCAAAAAGCTATCAGTTGCGTCTTGCTTGGTCGAAGTGGTTGGTGGTTGCGAGTAATGGGCATTCGTTTAGTGCTTAAAAATAGTGTAATTAGTGTGTCTTTAGTGTTTTAAAGTGTTGTGTGCTTGAACAGGAACTATAAGGAGACTTTTAAACATGGTATCGGCTAAGGATTGCTGCATGAAAGGTAGGAATATTGTATTAATAACTGGCGGGAGGTTGATGATTAAAACAAAATGGCCTTGGCAGCCGTATCTACGGCAGTGCTTGAAGCAGAGATTACAAGTTCGTAAAACTTGCAGGCTTATAGTCCATCGTTTGGGGGAATACATACACCTAAATCATTTGGGTGAGCTGATTCAGTTTATATGAACTGCCGGGCTAGTAACAAAATCAAACTTTCCATCCCGTTTTATAGATACAGGGGAGGATATGATAATGTAACTTAATATGGCTGTGCAGGCATGCAATGGCGTAACTGGACCACTTGGGGCCCCCTCCCTCCAACACTGCCATTTTTCATTTTTTTCTGTGGCTAGTCTTTTTACTTCCTCTGCCCGTACCATAGGTACTATAGGTAGAGGAAGTATTGTTTTCGACCCTAAATTTCCTGTGTGTGTGTGTCTGTCTGTGTGGAAGTTTGTGAACAGGCTAGCTCCGAAACGGAGAATCATATGAAAACAAAATTTCGTATTTGGGTCAGGTACCTTTTGAAGATGTGATTCGAAGATTGGCGACAAATTTCTCTTGTTTTTAAAGGGACTTTACATGAAGAAATTTTCGTTTTTCGCGATTTTCTCGAAAACTGCTCTAGGCTAACGATTTTCTTTAAAATTTGCACATGTGTTCCTTTTACTGAGAGCTAAAACTTTTATTTGAAACTTTTTTTCGAAAAAATTCTCTGTGGGTAGTTACAAGCCACCCACTGTTCACCCACTGTTTGTAGAAATTTTGTCATACGTGATGAAGAACTGAATACGCGCTCTTTCACGGCCTCTTATTGTATATAAGAATGTGAAGTGAGAAAGATGTATTGTTGGCCAGGTATAGAGTAAAGAAGTATCTGAGGGAAATATTCGATAAATTTCGGAAATTATTCTTTACGGCGGAAAGTTCAATAAACGTCTGCAGTCACTTGTTCTTTTTTTAAAGTTTGTTATATAGGCCCTAGCCTGCGCTTTTAGTCGCATCATTGAAAGAAGAGGTATTTATAGGATAATTAGCGTAAAATTGTGTCTTGCGATTCTGTACAAGGATATGTGAATACTGCTAACTTTTATTTGGGCAGAGGAAGTTATGTGTCTTTCACATCAGATTTTTTTTCTGTGGCTAGTCTTTTTTGTCTTTCTGATCGTCTCCATGATCTAATCTATACGGATGAAGGGAGCGAACTCGTGCAGTATTTATTGTATTTATTTATTAAATACGAACAGACGTTAGTCCAATAATATTAAGCTATCTGATTAACAAAATACAAATGTGTCCATAATTAAAAAGTAATGAAATGAAAATAAAAGGTTAGGCTATGTTTAAATATGACAAAATAAGAAAATTTATGGTAACAAACAACAGTTTTAATTGTAGTCGGAGAGTCAGATAATAAATTTGCAAAATATGGATTATATTAATTCATAATATGTATTTTTCACGTTTACAAAAGCAATTATAATTGTCGCGGCCGACTCATGAACCTGAGACCAAAACAATGGCAACTGGTGTCAATTTTTTTTTATTGGTAACACATTAAATACGCTATTTTTTTATTTAATGCAAAAATTCCGATGAGTAAAAAAGAGGCGAAACATTAATTTTTATATTAGGGTGTGGCATCAATGGGGGCCCCCGTAGTAAGTGGGGCCCGGGGCGGACCGCCCCCACCGCCCCACCCTAGGAACGCTATTGCAGGTATGATTAATATTTTATTCAGAGATTGAAAAACTCCTCCCGTAATATTAAATAGCCTTCAAGAGTAAATACCTTACAGATTAATCTTGTGTAAATTTTTATTTTGCCTGATAGGCTAGTTATATCCCTTAGGCTACATTTAAATGCAGATAAACTATATAACACCTTTGCTCTTTTTAATTTTCATTAATGACTTGCCCTATAACTTAAGTGACGAATCAAAGGTATTGCTCTTCGCAGATGATACTAGTGTACTTGTAACATGAACGTCACAAGAACATTTATCAAGAATAGCTACAAAGGCTTTTCACGAGTTAAACACATGGTTTCTAGCTAATAAAATGACACTTAATATTGATAAGACCCATTTTATACAATTTAGAACAAAAAACAGATGTATCTCAAATCTTGAAATTAATTATGGAACACAAATCATACAAGAAATTAGCAATGTAAAATTTTTAGGACTGCAAATTGACCAAAATCTTGACTGGAAGACACACATAGAAATGATAAGTCCAAAACTGAGTTCAGCGTGCTTTGCTTTAAGAATTTTGAATAATATATTAAAACAGGATGCATTACTTATGGTATATTTTGCATATTTTCACTCGGTAATGAGGTACGGGATCATATTCTGGGGCAACTCTTCCCATAGGGAGAAAATATTTAGATTACAAAAGCGGGCAATAAGAATAATATGTGGAAAGAAAAAAAGGGAATCTTGTAAACCGCTATTTGAAAAATTAAAAGTCCTCACTCTTACAGGGGAGTATGTATACTCTGTTATGTGTTATGTAGTGAATAACATTGATAAATTTCAAACTAATTTTAGTGTACACGGACGTACTACCAGAAACATGAATGATCTACACAGACCAAATAACTCGTTAAAACTCTTTCAGAAGGGTGCTTATTATTCTGCAGTACAGATATATAACAAGCTTCCAAACAACATTAAATTATTATGTATTCAAAGAAAGAGCAAACCTTTCAAAACAGCTGTCAAGGAATTTTTAATAACTCACACCTTCTACAATTTGGAGGAATATTTCCAGCTTGGATAAATTTGGCAGCTTACAGTTTCTGTAGGCCTATATTATTGTTATAACATGCATGTGTTTTTTGATCTGACGTGTTCTATATCCTTGAGCCCCGCTCAACACAGGATCTACAGGACGAGATATCTACATCTACATCTACATCTACACCATGGCGCTACATCCCTGAAGGGACAAGGCCCACCACCCGACCGCTGCGTCATCTACCAGAGGCAGATGGCATGATTGGGGGGCATGTGGTCAGCATGCCGACACCCACGAGATAAAATAACTTATATACAGAATTAAATAATAGTTTAGTCAAACACTAGAACTCAATTATCCGAACTCCGACTATACGGAACACTTTGGGGCTGTTTTCAAGTGGTTTTTGTAGCAGCGAGAGTTGGAAAACCCTCTTTCAGATCCGATTATTTGCGAAAAAGCACAATTTCTACTAGAAAAATCGATAAAAGTAGAAACATTGTTTTTTATTCATGAAATTAAGATTGTGGTATACACAAATTTAGTTTTTTTTATTGGGAAATAATATTTTTTCGTGATTTATCCAACTATCCGAATAATTGGCGTTCTACTGTATTTTTTCCACAACTTGAATGATTTTACTATTAGTATTTTAGTTTCTCTTTAACGGTAAGTGCAGCAGATCCAGGGGAGGGGCCACGGCCACCTAGGTTTTTTTCTTATTGATTTGACTTTTTTTATTCGTCGAAATTTAATTAAATATAGAACAAACAAAATAAAAGCTTTTATGTACTCGTCTTGTTTCAACAAGAAGATTGTAAAATGCAGGTGAATAGTATTTGTATTCTAGACGCACTTCCTTTAAGCTAAAGGCATAATGAATAGAATGAGAAAGTGTATTTCGCCGCTAATACAATGGTGGGTATAGGGAGAGCGGCGGTCCACCGAAACACTGGCAGCACCTTCGTTTGCGTTTCAACTTCTCAATGCTGCATCATGATAGTTTGGCATCTTATGATTAAACTCGCAATCTTTAATTAACCTTTGGTCCTATTTCTGTGAAAATGTGCAGAAATAATCTGCACAACACAGTCCTTCTGATGGTTAAAACAGAGATTTAAAAAATGCGGACATAAATGTTTTTATTTCATTATATAAACATCACCAATTACATAAAATTCATGGAGGGTGAAACGGAATTTGACTATGCGACAATTTTTTTCATTTTTGTGTCCCGTAAAAACTTCAAGCGAGAAAGTTTTAGTGAAATATTTCAACTTTATTTTAAATTCAGTACCACCTTTATATCTTGAATGGTTTACGAGTAATTGAGTGGTAATTATTCCTGGCGCACAGCTGTCCGAATGATGTGGGACGATCGTGAAATGTTGAGGGTGAAGCAAATTTGACTATGCGACATTTATTACTTTATTTTTGTGTCCAGAAAGAGATCAAGCGTGTAAGGTTTAGTGAAATATTTGGATCTTATTATAAATCGAGTACCACCTATATATTTATAATGGTTAACGAGTAATAGTAATTACTCTAAAGCTAAAGCTATCAGAATGGTATTGAGGTATTGGCAGGCATCTTTTCCATAAAATACCAGCAATAACGTAAAATTTTTACATAATTTATTCGTGGACTCAATAATAATACTATATTAGCTGACTACTTGTACCCATACTGCAAGATTGACCCGTTGGGGAAAAGGAGCGAATGAAGCTTTTTTCTAACTTAGTAAATCTGCACTACTTTTATTTATGCATTTATTGGATTATTTATCATATTTTCTGTTCACTTATGTTAGTAATTTTTATGTATAATTATTATAGCAAATGTCTTATTAGTTTAATATCTTGATCCTTTTTTTAATAATATAATTTAACAACATAAGACGTACATCAGTTACAGCGAACGGCGAATGGTCGAGGGTTTGAGCAAATAGCGGGCTGTAGTTAAGGCAAGAGGATTTAATTTTTTTATGAAAAAATCAGGGAAAATGCTTTGAAATATTGTGTGATATATGTAGAATGCATTGCAAAACAATTTTTGCATATGTGCGTCTTTATCGGATGTTGAGACGCCAATTTTAAAGATCACGCGCCCTATTTTTGTAGTGCTGCTTATGAAATTTTCCATGCCCTGCAATTCACAAACCATCCCTTAGTTTATATTATCTCTGTTCACATAATTTGTACACAGATCTACACTTTTGACCGTGTTTCACCTACATAACTTACCCCATACAGCCAGGAGAAAATTAAAATAATATAAATAATATTACTATTAATACAATATTAATACAAATTAATAGCCTACTCAGTAATATTCTATACAATGTAATATTAATATTAATTTATAAAATATCCCTTAGCTGTTTTCTACCCTAATTATACGTTGTTATTTCTATACAAATGTACATCCTTAAAAAAATTCTCATCATATTATACTAACATACCCTCTACCCTATTTTCTAGTCAACAAAATATTAGATCAAATCATCCCTTAGCTGTTTCATACCTATATTATATAATTGTTCATTGCTTGTGAACATCTTCGATTTTTGGAAAGATGTGGAACGAAATGTTATGGTCAAGCTTCTTGCAATCTGAGAAATTACTGTTACACACGGCCATGTTTATTTATGGAGATGAGATCTTCCAAGACGTGTAAAGCAGCCCGAAAATTGTCAAAAGTATCTAACAATTCAATTTAGATAAGGTGAGTCATTTTGAAATAGATTAATGTATTATTTTGTTTAAGAATGTTTGCAATTTTTCCTATACCGCCCGTAGTAATCTTGCTCCCGCGAATCTCAAGCAGAGTAACTGCTACCTAGCGGCGGAACCAGTGAACTACCTCAGTCATCACACTTTCTCCTCTATTCATTATGCTAAAGGTAAAAAGTTTGGTATTTGATTAAGGATTTTAATATTTATGTAAACTGATAAATTTCTCAACAGAACTCTGGGCGAAAAGAGAGTCAGTTTTAATTTTTACTAAACGGAACAACGGTAAAAATGTGTTCCTAGGTGCAATGATTATAATTAGGTGCGAAATTGGATCATATACAGGGTCTTTATTATAAGTTGAGACGGGGCGACCGGTGTTTTCACTCTCCGCTACGGAGTCCGCATTAGCCGCCGGTGACGCGCGCGCGGCTTCCCATCTTCAAGTGTAGGCTATATAAAGTATTACATATCTTACCTTATAACATATGTTGGAAGTGTCGTCCATCCTATGTTATACAGGCATTGTATCTGGAAACCACATTCTGGCTGACGCGAGTGAGTTCTTCCACTGTAATGCCCCTAATTTGCTTTGTGTGCAGAAGAAACTGAAACCCCTACTTGTTGGGCTAATTTTGAGAGTTATTTTGTTTGGTGAATGTTCAAGATAAGCGCCAATCTCGTCTAGCTTTTCTTCTGTTAACACTGTTCGTGTGCGCACATGCTTTTTGTTTTGCATTGAGCCAGTATTTACAAATTTATTAACAATTCTGTAAATTTGTGCTCTTGAAGGTGGCACATCAGCAGGAAATGTCCGAATAAATTCATCACGTACACGTCCAACAGACTCGTACTTAAAATAATGTTTACACACAAAAATACGATGCTGCAGCGAAATGGGTCTCACCATGTTGACACTTTAACAATAACTGCACGTGCCGATGTTGCATCAAGGTCGGACCGGTTGCGCGCGCCTTCCGTCGCCCAGTATCAAGCCTTCCGTCGCCCCCGTCTCAACTTATAATAAAGACCCTGTGCAAACACAAACACAAATTAAACACGAATTGCACGCTTGTTATCCTAATCGAGTCGTTTTTATTTTGCATATAAAATCAGATTTTGGTCTTTTTTGTGGTTTTGGTCATTTTACGGTCATAAATTATTTGTAATTTAACGTCATAATTTGAGTTATAAATTCAGTAAAATAGTACAGTTATGCAGTGTATGTACTGCACGGTCGAGTTAAATTTGAAATTTATTTAATTAATTTAATGTTTATGCCACATTTATAGTAACTTGAGTTTTAAAATTAATTCAATTGTTCATATTTTATAGAGAAACGCAAAGTCTATAAAATGGCATTTGTAGCTGATGAAGCGAGCAAACAGGAGAAAATTCTTTAAATATTGAAGTTCTTTAAAGTAAAACTGTAAAACTGTAATTGTTAAAAATTGATTATCAGATTGAATTAATGTGATGGAAGACTTTAATATATTTAATCTTTTTAAATTGGAACATTTAATTTTTGAAAATACATAGTTTTATTAGGTCATATTTAGAATTTTTGGGTCATACTTAGTCATTTTAGCATAATCTCAATGACGCGGACCCATTCACGCGATATTCACATTTCCACGGACTGTGTGATGCTTTTTGTTTATGAGCGATACACGGTTACCAACTGTTAGGTTAGGAACGTTTATGTTAGTTAAGGAGCAATGTACTGAATACCGCCGATGTTTTGTTAGGTTAGGAACGTTTATGTTAGTTAAGGAGCAATGTACTGAATACCGCCGATGTTTTGTTAGGTTAGGAACGTTTATGTTAGTTAAGGAGCAATGTACTGAATACCGCCGATGTTTTGTTAGGTTAGGAACGTTTATGTTAGTTAAGGAGCAATGTACTGAATACCGCCGATGTTTTGTTAGGTTAGGAACGTTTATGTTAGTTAAGGAGCAATGCACTGAATACCGCCGATCTTACGAGCAGCTAGTGGCTTGTACCTTTGTAAGTTTGTCAGAGTGTTCACCCACAATCATATCTCGTTTAGCGATATGACGTCACACCTCCAACGTCCAATCACGAGGACGAGGACAGAAAAAATGGCGGAGAACAAGGAAAGTTTTCGCTAGATCATGAAAGAAAGTGTATCAATTAAGGCGGGTGGGTCGAACCAAATCATTCACCAAGTTACTTTTAGACCCAAAATTCATTTTAGACCCAAAATTCATTTTAGACCCAAAATTCATTTTAGACCGGTTGATAGAGCCAGCTCAATTTCTTCTTGGTTACTGTGAAGGCATTCGTAGTGATAGAAGGCTCCTATTTGCTCTGAAGTATGCTGGATATCCAACCAACATCCAACAGAGGCGATTTGAACTTCCTGTATTCCACAATGATTTTTTAAAACTTTTAGCCTTCGTATAAAGGATCAGGTGACGTCATTCAGGGAGTCTATTAAACATAATCATGTCTTTTATATAGATAGAGGTTCTTTTTACTTCCTCTGCCCGTACCATAGGTAGGCTACTATAGGTAGAGGAAGTATTGTTTTCGACCCCAAAATTCGAAGTTGAGTTTTTAGCATATATACACGTTTCAAGGCCCCCTGAATCCAAAAATACTATTTTTGGAAACATGTCTGTGTGTCTGTGTGTGTGTGTGTCTGTGTGGAAAATATCTGTGAACAAGCTAGCTCCAAAACGGAAAATCGTATGAAAACAAAATTTCGTATTTGGGTCAGGTACCTTCTGAAAATGTGAGGATAAGATTGGCGACTACTTTCTCTTATTTTTAAGGGGACTTTACATGAAGAAATTTTCGTTTTTCGCGATTTTCTCGAAAACGGCTCTAACGATTTTCTTTAAATTTTGCACATAGGTTGCTTATACTAAGAGCTAAAACTTTTATTTGAAACATTTTTTCGAGAAAATTCTCTGAGGGTAGTTACAAGCCACCCACTGTTCACCCACTGTTTGTAGAAAGTTTGTCTTACGTGATGAACAACTGAATTCGCGCTCTTTCACGGCCTCTTATTTTATATAAGAATGTGAAGTGAGAAAGATGTATTGTTGGCCATGCATAAAGTAAAGATGTATTTGAGGGAAATATTCGATAAATTTCGGAAATTATATTTTACGGCAGAAAGTTCAATAAACGTCTGCAGTCATTTTTTTTTTTTTTTTAAAGTTTGTTATATAGACTGCGCTTTTAGTCGCATCATTGAAAGAAGAGGTATTTATAGGATAATTAGCGTAAAATTGTGTCTTGCGATTCTGTACAAGGATATGTGAATACTGCTAACTTTTATTTGGGCAGAGGAAGTTATGTGACTTTCACATCAGATTTTTTAATAAAGCTTGTGGTCTGGGGAACCAAAATACTCCACATCTGTATTGCAGGACGAGAAGAACAATACTCAGGGTTGCCAGGTGTTAATGGTAAAAATATGGGACATAATCACAGTAACCCCCAAAGCTGCAATCGCCAATATGGAAACAAATTAAAATTATATTCGAATTATATTGCACATAGTAATTGAGCTTTGAGGTTACTACATGCAATTAAAATCCAGGCTAGAAAGTTTTACAAAATTTTAGTTACTGATTTACAAAATTGGTGCATCAGATATAGGCATTATTTTACTAGATTATTTTTATGAGCTAGCTCTGAAGCATGCTGCAATACAAGCTGTCTCACCATGTGCTATCGAAAAATATTTTTGCACTCCTTAGCTAGTAAGTGTTTCTTACGAAAGTTGTTTACATGGCTCGTAACTTGACATTACCACACGCAATCTTGTTGCTAGGGGTGACGGGCGGAAAGTGAATTGTTGCTAGGGGCGACGGGCGGAAAGTTACTTTACCGCCCGCAAATGCTTATTTGCGAGCAGAAATGACCAAGGCCTCCCCGCTTTATAAATATTCGGTTGCCATAAACAATAACAAATGCGAATCCCTTTCTGAAATAAGCACCATTCTTCAAGTCTACATAATATTTTCAGGTAATATCACAATTAATATAATTAAATTGATATAAGTAACCGTCGTGCAAAAAATAGTATGCAACACACGGACCGTAAAGGCATTTACGGGTCTCGAAAACTTAAAAACCCTCGGCTGCGCCTCGGGTTTTCAATCTGTTTCCTCGACCCGTAAACGTGCCTTTCCGCCCTTGTGTCGCAATATACTATTGTTACAGTATTTACAATTTATTTGTACTGTTCTTAAACCACACATGAAAAATCTTCTTGTAACATTATCTACGAAATTATGCTATACTTTTTGTCAGAAGCCTTTTAGCCTGTTCCGCACTAATCTTAGATATAACACTGTGTACAAACCCGACACTCGCTGATAGAAAATAGGAAGAATGTAGTTTGAGTGAAGCAATTAAGCTAAGTGGTCAAAGGGTATAGAACTTGGAAACACTACTCATTTCACCGGTTTGGCAGCTACGTTGAAACATGGATAAGGGACAATTGATATTCTATGAAAACATGTTAAGATACAAAGGGCATTTTACTGAAATAGGGACTGCCCCTTGAAATCCGGGACACTTGGCAACCCTGGAAACAGTGTACCGAAACTGAAATGGGACTTACTTTATTTTGGCTCTAAATAAGAAATGGACTTGACCATTTAAATTCTCTGTATTTCCATTAAAAATTAAATTGGACTTACTTCCTTGTGGCTTGCATAGAAAACATTGCAAATCTGAAAAAATATCCATTTTCATAAAATGGGCTTAAGTCATTCTTGCTCTGATTGCTGTTAATGAATTTCAAATTTGCTACGAGCTCTTCTATAGTCAGTGAAGTTGTAAACTGTAGCACGTTCCATACTGTAGGTTGCCAACATCTCGCCTGCAGTGTACTCTGTCTACATGGGAGCCATGTTTACAAGCGCGGACAGATTTGCTATAACCAAAAAACACGTGCTGGAGCCATTGTTATCACGGGGAACAAAACACTAACGCCATCTCTTAGCAAGGCCCGCAGCTACTGCTTCATGTCGTCCGCCGTAATGCTAATTAAATAAACACTGCGGCACATGCAGTCCAGTTATTTTAGCATACCCAAGCGGCTTCCTTTTGTTAGGAGGAAAAGTTCGCCGACAGCTCAACCCAGCTATTTATTTTTACCGCACCAATCAGCTAGTTACCTCAGCCAATCAAAATCTGAGATTGTACCGTGACGGCTGTGACAGCTAATTGTCTACTCCGTGTGAAGTGAAACGCGGGACTGCAAGGTCTAGTTACAGTAAACAAGGCTACGGCTTCACTAGCAGTATTCGACTGCTGCCGCGAGCAGCATTCTACTGCCTGAAAATGGAACACACGCAAACAAGTCTAGGTGGCTATATGGGCAGTCATTATACTGCTCTTAACACAATTACTGCGGCAGTAAAAATTTCTACTGCCGCGGAATACGACAATATGTTCCATTTTGGCGCAGTAATCTGTCGCGGTAATCTGGCTTCACTTAGCTGTAGAAATCTGCTGGCAGCGGCAGTAAGTCATCTCGACGAATGTCTCGAGCACCCTATGCTGTTGTATCATTGTTGTTCATTGTTTGTTTGTTTGTGTACTGGCAAAATGGAACTAGACCACAGATAGAAGATAATCAAAGGAACCCTCCGACATCCGGTAGAATTCAAAATTATTTTCTGGATATTCCCTAAGTTTGTGATGCATTGTAGCAAACACGCCTTCACGTTTCCTCCTACTT
Organism: Ectobius pallidus; assembly: GCA_964059195.1. Taxonomy (NCBI): domain Eukaryota; kingdom Metazoa; phylum Arthropoda; class Insecta; order Blattodea; family Ectobiidae; genus Ectobius; species Ectobius pallidus. The sequence continues at coordinate 208,978,875 of CAXKWD010000002.1, forward strand.
GATATTGGATGAATCCACCATTTTCTTTTATGCAATCTCCGGCGACGGCGAACCAATAGCAAACATACAATTACCTTTAAGATACACAATGCACCAAGGCCGTAGCTAGGCGGTGGCGAGGTGGGCCCCCACCAAGGGCGCAGGTACAAAGAGGGCGCAAAATTAACCATGAAAAATCCCGCCTTTTTTTTAGACTGGTGCAGTTTATCAAGCAATAAAAATTCCACGTTAATGGAAGAAATCTTTCAGGTTATTAAAAATTACTGCACGTGAACTGTGTGTAGTATTATGCCGATTGTCTATAAACAAAAAGCAGTCGTGCAACGTTTTTTATTGGCAGGGTATGATAACATAAATCATGAACAGTATGGAAAGATATAACAATAAAAATTAAAATGTACGTTATTATTGAGATGAAAGTGGTTCAACTATTCGAAAAAAATACTTTTTTAGTACACGCTCTCTAAAACAGCTGCTTATCGGACTGGTAACAAGCCGAAAAATTGCATTTTAAAGGACAAGGCCGCTAAAATTGCATAAAAGTGCATTCAAATTGCATTCAAAATGCAGTTTTAGCGGCCTTGTCCTTTAAAGTCGTCATGGCAATCCATAAACAAAACCCAGATGGCATTGACCAGTCACACCAACTTTAACATGGATTTACGCATATAATTGCTCATAAAACAAACAAATTTAAGCCAACACGTTTCTTTATGAAAATCAGAAACTTTACCAGGATTTTTCGCAAAACACGGTAGCCCACTTCATCACACGACAACAAATATAAGCCAACAACTTTTCACATCTTCGTTCACATAGCTTACATGGATGCACCAGCATTTAATTGCAATTTATTCCCTATTCCTTCTGCCGTGATGTTGCTGGCACCAGCTCCAATTCAATGTTTTTGACTTGGAGTGAAATTTCCTCGGGATTATAATACATATTTTCACAAGCTTTTCATAAATACTAGTTCGTATTTATTATTGTTTACAAATCAGCGACTCATATAACGCATTCATAGCCTACCGCATTTCGTACGGTTCATTGTTGTCTTGCGTTTGAGAGGGCCGTGAGAATATGGTAGACTACCTTTCATTACAATTAATTATATACGGTATTTTGTTTCATTTCATATAATTTAGAGAGCTATTACTAAAAAATATTGTATGCACCACGTACGCAAAAACTTTAGCGGACTCATCCAGTATTTCAGCCTCGGCTTTCGCCTCGGCCGCTATACTAGATTCGTCCGCTAAAGCGTTATTTTGCGTACTTGATACATAAATAGCTATTACCTATATTAATGTGTTAAACATTTTAGTATGCCTCAGGCCTAATATGTAATTTACTTTTGATACTAGATTTAATTATTTAATTCTTTTTTAAGTAGTTCAATCGTCTGAAAGTAAGGTTTTAGTACCTTGAAAGTCCAGCACTTAGGTCATTTTCAAATTGAGGTTTTGGTTTTCTTTGATAATAACAGTGTTTTTATATTAAAATAATAAACAATTTTACAGAAATTTTAAAAAATTGTTCAGACCCTCAGTATTGGAGGGCGCAGATTTGTCAAACTCGCCAAGGGCGCAGAAGGACCTTGCTAGGGCCCTGCAATGCAGTCATTTCCACCAATTATTACAAGACAGTCTATATTCTATGCACAAGAATCCCACAACGCTGTGTGCAACGCTGAACAAAACTGCTAGTGAAGCCGGGCTGAGCACAGCGGAGCAGTAAACTACAGCTTTTTTTTCGCAGAAAATTTACAGCAAGTGAAGTCACCTTCTCGCGGTAAAAACTAGACAGTAGAATACTGCTCGCGGCAGCAGTCAAATACTGCTAGTGGAGCCGTAGCCTAACGTGTGAATTGATTAAAGCGAGGGACGAACTAAGGTCAGTGATAGGAATGAGAGAATATTGCAGCATTGCTTTTGTTTTGGAAAGCGGAAACCATGACCGACTTGGTCAGATCAATTAACATAAAGAAACACCGCCTTAATTATTTATTCCTTTGAAGCCGCCTGGGTATGCAATGATAAACTCTACTGTATTAACCGATATTTTCAGGTTACATGTGTCATAAAATGTGGAAATTGACAACTGTAGGGATTTGGATTAGGTAGGAGTCTAGGATCCCATACATATAATAGATGAATTTCTCCTACAAAAATATTCCTTCTGGTAGCTAGTTGAGCAGTGGATTATATGAAATAATATCATAATAATTCAACAACAGAGGTAACAATTTATTTGGTCATAAAGCCAAAGTAATACAACATAATTATTTAAGTGGTCCAGGTCTGGATGACCGAGTAAGATGTAATGAACTGTGGATTTATTAAGGTTAAATATCTTCAACCTTTGGTGAAATGTTCTAGCTATTTTTAGCTGAACTCAGTTTAAGTACATGTAATGCGGAGGTGGCAAATTGCCCAAAGACTCCGGAAAATTATGCATACAGAATTACAATTATTGCTTCTAAATGAGAGCTCATCACATTTGAGCTATTAATTGGAAATGCGAATCCTGCACCAAGTGCCAAATGATTCGATACAATTATAAATACTGCCATGCTATGGATCAATCATCAGATTTAACCTTTTTACTGGTTTACATTGTTCGTACTTAACTCTTGATTTGCAGAGAGTATGTAGGTTGTCCTGAACTCGTTTGAAAGTACTAATGAATAGCTAATATCCCATCGGTGAGGTTATAGAAAGAAGTCTGCCATGCTGAAGTTGCTGCTGGAGGTTGTGGTTAAAGGCTTCTTTGCCTTAGAAGTCCAGGTCTGGAAGTTCTGGTAGGCTACATCATCTGCGTTGTGTAGAGTAGTACCACGAAGTCTCGGTACCCAAGTATCGGTACTGGGATAAAGCTAAGGTGCTTGCCTTAGTAGAGTTCGATGAAAAAAAGTGAATACGAGTCAAACAGGTTAGCCTACGTACCCCCTCTAGATTACATTAGAGTGCTTTCAGTTTCTCGATCGAAGTAGCGTAGAAGCTTCTCGAGACTTCTATCTTGAAATACGGCGTATTTATAGCATCTTCATATTTCACAAGATCTGTAAAACTGAGAAAAACTATTTAGCAAATTGGTGTAGATTAATGTTTAAAGAATGTCTGAAAACTTTGTAAAACATAGTTTCGAGATATCGATACAGACATCGATTCGGTCATGAAATGTATGGTTAGTAGTGTTTTAAGAGTGCGTTCATCGCATTACAGTACTCCAAAGAGAATATTTACAAAGTGCTTTCAGTAAAGTTTAACAAACAAATATATAGAAAAAAAACTGCACAATATGAAATGTTTAACATTTCTCCTAAAATGTTACAACAACATTACATACTTTTCTCATTAATTGTATTTAGACCTTCGAGTGAAGAATACGAACCGTTACAATTAATGTGTGTGTGTTTGTAGGCCTATATATTGTGAGAGTGAGAGAGAGAAAATGAAGCATTATCAAAGAAGTGAAACATTGGTAAGTTTACATAAGGAAATAAAGTATTTGTAGTTGTCGGCTTTAAATATAGTTATCTAACGACGGGGTGTATTGCAACCAAGACCTTTTACCGTCGCCACTGTGTCGGAATTTTGTCCCGAAGGAATTCTTTTACATGCCTTTAAATCTGCAGTCATGAGCCCTTAAGGTTTACGCACACATAAATGTCATCGATCTAGACCGGGATCGAACTCGCGATCTTGAAGATCTTGAACACACAAAGCCAGTGCTATACCAACTGCACCACTCAGGCCAGCATTATTAATAATATCATAATTTACGCAATTAAGTCAAGTGGAGATTCAGTAGTCAGATACCGATGTTTTAATAATAATATTAATAATAATAATAATAATAATAATAATAAAATACCATTCATAATAATAAATATCCTCCAACTCAATACAGTATGACCTATTGGAACAATAGGCACAGGTTTAAAAATACCATATATCTAAATTATACACTGTATTTACGTTGTAAAATAATACGAAAGAAAAAAATAAAGATCTACTGACTATAACTGGCTATAATCCATGTTTAAGTTGGTATGACTGGTCAATGCCATCTGGACTTTGTTTATAAATTGCCATGACGACTTTAGCATCCTAGGCCGGTAAAACTGCATTTACCAATTCTAGCGACCTACTAGTTCGACAAGCAGCTGTTTTAGAGAGCGTGTACTAAAATAGTATAATGCGATACAAGTGCCGTAAGGCACATTTACGGGTCGAGGAAACAGATTGAAAACCCGAGGCGCAGCCGAGGGTTTTTAAGTTTTCGAGACCCGTAAATGCCTTTACGGCCCGTGTGTTGCATGCTATTTTTTGCACGATGATTATTTATATCAATTTAATTATATTAATTGTGATATTACCTGAAAATATTATCTATATACAGTCTTGAAGAATGGTGCTTATTTCAGAAAGGGATTCGCATTTGTTATTGTTTATGGCAACCGAATATTTGTCCTGGGGGCCGTGTCCATAAAAGCTTGTATTATGAAGTGTATCGTAATGAATTATGACGTGGCGCTTGGACCGTAAGTAATTTAACCTCATCGCAACGCCCTTAGCAACAAGATTGTGTGGGAATGTCAACTTACGATCCATGTAAACCACTTTCGTAAGTAACACTTACTAGCTAAGGAGTGCAAAAACCATTTAAAAACACTTGTTTGTGATTTTGTAGCGTTAGAAAGGAAAGGCGTGGGAGCGAATGGAAGCTCTGCTGTTCTCTGGATTCCAGAACCGAATTTGATTCCCAGTCAATAAGAATTAATGGACACTGCAAACGTCCGTTGCTGCTGATAAAGTTGCTGTAATGCCTAGGAATGGACATTGGATAGCAATAAATACGTACACTAACAGGAATACATGTAACAACAGCTGATACGTTACGTTAAGTTGGAAAAGTAAGGTATACGAAATGTAATAGGAGACCATTTTACTCTGTACACGAATTCCTCACTGCTGACTTTGTTTTATAAGAACTGTTATTACCAGGGCTAGGATTTATATGTAATTACATATTTCTTAATTTCACATATAAACACATTTTTTTCACTTATCTCCATCTATTATGTTGTCCTCTATTCAAATTAAACAAATTTATTTTACATATTTTTCCATATTTCTGACATTAGTACATATTTATATGTAAAATAAATATTTGTCCATATTTAGTGATTTTAATGCAATATTCGTACATATTTCATTCTTAAGAGTAAAACTATATAAAATTGTCGTTTTCAGTGACAGAAAATATGGCAGCACAGGATAAGTTTACAGTTATGTACAGAAATGAATATGTGAAAAATGGTTTGTGTTACATTGGACCAAATTTTTGTAATATAACAAAATTAATTCAGAAACTACAAAATACCTGGAAAAAAATCTGGAAATATTGACATTGTGAAAAACATTATTCATGAACTCAAATGTATATGTGGACGTTTAGCCGATCTTATCAAATGTAAAGTGGACAATGTGTTTTCAAGAAATTCAGGCTTTGAAGAAATGTGTAAAATCAGAGCAATCTTAAGTGGCTCGTCAAATGTAAAACTAGAATCAGTGAATTTTAAACACGCGCCAATCACTTCATGTGCAGTAGAACGAAGCTTCAGCCAATACAAATCACTTTTTAAAATTTAAAACAACATTTTGTGGCATACTGTTACAAATCACTTTTTAAAATTTAAAACAACATTTTGTGGCATACTGTTATGGTAGCAGAAATAATCAATGAATGAATACATCTAAAAATTTAAAAAATAAATTAAGTGATCTAAAAAAATATAATAATTTTATTTATGAATCCAGTATTTGTAATGCATTTTTATAGGTTCTAAAAGTAACAAAATGTAGTGTCTAGTGGTTAAATTTGTTTTGATGTCCATATTTTACAAAATATATTTGCATATATATATGTACGTATTTTGACATTTTTAGTACATATATATGTACATATTTTGACATTTTTAAGTACATATATATGTACATATTTTGACATTTTTTAGTACATATAAATCCTAGCCCTGGTTATTACGTATATTCACGATGCCTCACCTGTATGGACATTGGCTAATAAACATTATTATTATTATTATTATTATTATTATTATTATTATTATTATTATTATTATTATTGAACACTGCAAATGGAAAGAAATTCCAAATGGAAACGAATTGAAAATTGTATTAATTGTTCACGAAAAAATTACAAGATATTGCTGAGCATTGCCTATATGAAGCATAGATAGTTCTGAGAAATATATGTCTATGGCCCCAGATAATGGAAGGAAAACTGTAGGCCTATATTATTAGCCAGCGCCAGGATTTTGATGACATGTCATCTTTTAACTGGTACATCATAGACGTTGCCCACTAGTGCAGATATTCTGATCATGACTCCTAGATTATAAAAATGGCATTTTAGGGTCATTATCTCCCATTTAGTGCTTATTTTATGGTAACATGTTAGAAAGAATTTACCAAATGCAAATCAGTTCTCATGGCAACATATTGTTTTAGCCTACAGTGTTTATATACGGCTTTGGAAGTTGCAATACATTTAGCTTTGACAAATAACACTACCCACATATTCCTTCACATATGCTTATCAAACTAGACCTTTATTCTTCCGTAAGTCGTGCTTAATGAATCGATCTTCAGCTTAACTCGGAAATCGATTACAGAAATAAAATATTTTCTGCATATCATAATTGCAATTATCACTGATTAAACAAAAGGATTCTGGTACTTTGTTATATCAGTTTATTTGATTTTATTATTCTTGTTTATGGGAGATGCAATAAATTGTTTGGTCTTTCATCCTGTTTTCTTCCGGGATGTGATTGGTACTGTGCTTAAATCTAATTACAACTTATGCTGTCCCTCACACATAATTTATGCAAATCATAGCCTACATGTAGCGTTCATAGTGAGGCTTTTGTAGCCCTTTGTCTGCGGGAAGGAAACAGAGGGAGAGGAACAGAATTTTCTAACGCTGTAAAACTTTTGAATGGAATTTCTCCTCACTTGCAGTTGGCGTGTGTAACAACCAGTAATCAAGAGTACTTTTGTGCATTGTTTAGTTTAGTTGTTGTAGAGCAGGGGTTTCCAACTAAATGCTCAGTGACGTCATAGCGAGCGTCTCTAGTGCTCCGTAGCAAGGCAGGTAGACAACACGGAGCAGATGGAGCAGATTCACCCTGTCAGAGCAGTGGCGTATAGTAAGGAAATGCAACGTAGTGTAGTAGTGATGCATGCTACTATAATAATAATAATAATAATAATACTATTTTAACACATTTAATGCATAGCATGCTGAACTTAAAAATAACAGTAAAATGATACAAAATGTAACTAAAAGGAAAATGCTACAACTTCTTTTGCGAATAACAAACAAAAATGAATGAAAAAATAAATCAAACAACAAATTATGTTGACCAGTCACATTCCTGTGAATTATTTTTCATTAGTTTTTCGGGACTTCTTTAAAAGTTTCGACTTCACAAGTTCCTCAATATTTCCATAGAGAGATCGAGTCACAGATAACCAAAGTGTAGACTGTAAGCTCTTATCGGACATCTGGCTTCTATAGCGAGATTTGTTAATTTTCATTAGAGAAAAAAACTACTCGCAGGCATATGTGGTTCCAAACATACACAGCATTCTAGCGGCCAATTGATGTAGTCTTGGGAACCTTAGTCAGGGGAGGCTTTGTAGATGTCACACAAACACTAGGTTGAGTAGATGGCTTTTCAGTAATACTATACACTGAAAATACTACCGCGCCACTGCTGTGTCCACGGCTCTCGCATGTTGCTCCGTACCGGTTTTATGCAAGAGAAACAAGCTCTGACGTCATTCCTCAGTCAGTTGGAAATGCCTGTTGTAGAGGGAACATTCTATACAACTTCCAAATGCCTGGGTATGTAACATTTCTCTGTCCATTACTGTGTGATGCAGCGGAATTCTTCACACCTACTTCAACACCTGTGCTCATGGAATCCCATTATCCGAACTCCAACTATTCAGTTCGCCAATTATCCGCATCGCTTTTGAGGCTCTATTCAAGTGGACTTTCCAGCAGAAAGCTGGCTAAAGAAACCCTCTTTCGGGGCCGATTATTTGCGAAAAAGCAAAATTTTAACCCAAAAAAATCGACAGTATGTTAGAAAAAAACTAACTTTGACCTGTGTGTTTAAAATGTGACACTTTATGTACAAGTAGATTGCTGTACAATTTGGTTTTATAGTATATTGCGATACAAGTGCCGTAAGCGATGCATACGGATCGAGGAACGAGTTTTTTTCAATTTCCGTGATCCGTTATGCGCTTACGGCACGAGTATTGCATGCTATTTTTTGCACGATGATTATTTATATCAATTTAATTATATTAATTGTGATATTACCTGAAAATATTATGTATATACATTCTTGAAGATAGATGTTTATTTCAGAAAGTGATTCGCATGTGTTTGTTGTTATGCGAACCGAATATTTGTCCTGGGGGGCCTTGTCCATAAAGGCTTGTATTATGATGTGCCGTAAGTAAATTCATAACCGCACGGAAACACTTACCGCACATAGCAACAAGTTTGCGTGTGGGAATGTCAACTTACGATCCATGGCAACAACATTCGTAAGTACCAGTAGTTAGTTAAGTCGTGCAAAAAAAAGAAATTACCTTCTAAATGGTTTATCATCTGATGCAGTACTTCATACTACAAGCCCTCGTTATATGAGTTCTCCCAGTATGCTGCAATCGGTTTGTGGTCCACCCCCACAATATTGTACTCACTGCGAATGTTGTCTTCTTCAGCCTGGTGGAACCTCGGGTTGCTCAGTCGGAGTTGCTACGATTTTCTCTATCTTACCTCAGGGCATAAAATTGGGTGTGGAGGTTCTATATTTACTGTTTATCAATAATTAAATATTTATCAAACACTGCCAGTTTATTTAGTATTCCAATCAAAGTTCAAATGTATAAATGTTACTTCGTGAATTTATTAATTTTATGATGGGATATTGAAGGGAGTCTAATATTGGCCTTTGCAACTCGTACGTAAATACTTCCTAGTAGTGACACTCGATATCCACGTAATCTTGTAATGATGGTGACGTCAATGTCACAACCGTACTTACTTGGCACACTCACTGAATTTATTTTAGTAAGTAGCTATAATAAGCTCTTACTGCAAGAATAAATGTATAATAGAATTTACACTTCGGTAATTTAGTGAAGTTAGTTATATAGATACAGTCGGATTGACCACAATGTCAATACGACTTATGTGTAATTCGAGGAGAAATGCAGGGATATGACCTGCCTCCTCGAGTCCTTCGTACACAAGTGTCGTTTCGTAAAAGCCATGATCTTAGCCTCCTCTCAATTTCCCTTCCTTACCATAGTTACACAAAACCAATCATCTGCACTGTTATAGCTAAATTCAGTTTTTTCTATCCTAAACTTAAATTCTATTGGTTGTTTCGATTAGCGTGGTTTTTAGCTTGGGAGTGATGCTTTTCTGTTTCTCCCATCATGCGATTCTCCGAATTTCTGTCTAGTTCTTGGACCTTGCAACTTTCACTGTACATTCTCGTGAAGTGCCTATTCATCTCATAATCTTTCCTTTCTACTACATTTTGACTGAATAGCCTAGTACATTTCTGACAATACCTGGCACCTATCTCCCACAGAGTTGCTATACATTTCACTCCGGCTGCATTGTATCTTTCTGAGTATTCCGTCTGCTAACTTCTATTGAGTCCTAGTGTATTTTATTCTTTACTATAAAATAATTAATATCAGCTAAAGTATTGATGATATTAATTTCATATTTATGTAATATTATTTGTTAATTTTTCCTGATTTTTATCATGTAATTTATAATAATATTACTTGGTTAGTTCAAAAGTTATTATCTGCCGTATTTAATTAATATCAATCTATTTCTCATCATTTTCTATCAATTGATATTAATGGAGATGACTCCATTTACACCACATCTTATCAGGATATTTGTTTATCCGGATTGGGTCCGGTCCCAATTACTCCGGATAATTGGAGTTCTACTGTAGCCATTTGCAAGAAGGAACCACGAAACGTCTCAACGCACATATTTTAGGTAAATGAATGTCAATGCTGATTGTGTAAGTGCACAACACTATGCATTCTACCGATTTTTACACATAGAAGTCGTTCTTCTACAATTATTTTACAGCACTTCGTTTTTAATATAGTGACAGTGTCTCTTATATCTTCTGATCAATTTAGAACCCTGTTTCCAAAAATCGACTAAGGATATGACTATAAAAATTGTTTTTACATGTGAAACATGTGTTTTTATATAAGTCGACCATTCTAAACCCGATTTGGAGAAAATTCTAAGTTTACATTACGAAATTCATTTCCCGCCAACATCCTTTAAAATTCTTTTTTGCACTCCTTAGCTAGTAAGTGGTACTTACGAACTTTGTTTACATGGATCGTAAGTTGACATTCCCACACAGTCTTGTTGCTAAGGCCGGTTGCGATGAGGTTAAAACACTTACGGTCCAAGCGCTACGTCATAATTCATTACGATACACTTCATAATACAAGCCTTTATGGCCACGGCCCCCAGGACAAATATTCGGTTCCCATAACAACAAACACATGCGAATCACTTCCTGAAATAAACATCTATTTTCAAGAATGTATTTACATAATATTTTCAGGTAATATCACAATTAATATAATTAAATTGATATAAATAATCATCGTGCAAAAAATAGCATGCAACACACGGGCCGTAAAGGCATTTACGGGTCTCGAAAACTTAAAAACCCTCGGCTGCGCCTCGGGTTTTCAATCTGTTTCCTCGACCCGTAAACGTGCCTTACGGCACTTGTATCGCAATATACTATAGCCTACTTGTAAAAGTTGTGAACCAGTAGTAATAATGTATTCTAATGTTCTCAATTGTGTAATTGAAAGTGGAGCATGAACTTATTTCCCCTAGGACGCCAATTAAGCAGATCGGGGTTCATCTCGTAGCTATTAAATTCTGAAAGGAGATCTTGATGCTGAAAGTTTGCTCTGTGACTTTAAATTGGGAAAATGTTCAGTCAACTGTTAACGTTTATGTGGACAAGAGTTTTAATTAACAGATAGACTTTAATTCGGACGACCCGAGCTTGTTTAATATTATTTTAGCTTATTTGTAGAAGCTGCAACGTAATATTAGCTCATTTGTTTCGTTTCTGTTGCTAGGAGACGCGAGTTAGCTAAAATTTAAATGAATAGAATAAATTAAGCTCAATTAAATGCTGTTATTCGCTACAGAAAATGTTCTGTTTGTGCATGTCATGGTACTTTGAGCACCAACTACCACGCCATGTACACTTGCATTCAGAGCCCGGGTCATGATATTTCTTTTCTACGCACACTTTATGGTGGAAACCATGAATTGCAAAGCGCTAGCAGATTTAGCTAGATTCACAATGTTGGTATGACTATTTTTCCAGTGCTTACTGAATCATCTACTCAACCACGGTACACACAAAATTAAGACACGAATGATTCTGCATTTTTCAGAATGTTTTACATATTTTGATAAAATAGTTTGATTTTATGTAGCCTAACATAGATTCAATTAACTACTGTATATTACATAAATAGTGTATTGTAGAACTGTGTAGGTGTTTGTTCCTTGTTCTATCTCTGGTTGAGTGTAAGAGAAGGCCTTAAGGTCTTAACTCTTCCAGTTAAAAAATCATGTAAAGTAATGTAACAAAGAGCCAGAATGCTTTTGTTTAATCAGTTATAATTACAATTATGATGTGGAGAAAATAAGTTATTTTTGTAATCGATTTCCCAGTTAAGCTCCAGATCGATTCATTAAACAGGGCTTATGGAAGAACAAAGGTCTAGTTTGATAAGCATATATGAAGGAATATGTGGGTAGTGTTATTTGTCATAGCTAACTGTATTGCAACTTCCAAAGCCGTCTATGAACACTGTAAAACAATATGTTGTCACGAGAACTGATTTGCATTTAATCAATTCTTTCTAATATATTACCACAAAATAGGCACTAAATTGGGCATTACTCCGGTATGAATCAACCGATTTAGTGCCTATTTTATGGTAATGTAGACCTATTAAAATAATTTATGAAATGAAAATCAGTTTAAGAATTTCATTTTACGTCTTTGGAAATTGCAATACAGTTAGCTATGACAAGTAACACTATTCCTTTACGTACTGTTATCAAACTAGACCGTTAAACTGAGTGAGTTGCCCGAGATGATAACGTGTCGGACACGCATTTTGGAGGTCCTTGGTTCAAATTCTGAAGCCGATCAATTTGACATTTTTTGTTGTATTTTTATGTGAGTGTGCGAATTCATTATATCTTAAGTCTGTAGACTATAGTTCTGCTGATACTGGACGATTTTAATCTGATTTTTTAAAACTAGACCTTTGTTCTTCCGCAAGCCCTGCTTAATTAATTAATATGGAGCTTAACTTGGAAATCAATTTAAAATAGTATATTGCGACACAAGGGCGGAAAGGCACGTTTACGGGTCGAGGAAACAGATTGAAAACCCGAGGCGCAGCCGAGGGTTTTTAAGTTTTCGAGACCCGTAAATGCCTTTACGGTCCGTGTGTTGCATGCTATTTTTTGCACGACGGTTACTTATATCAATTTAATTATATTAATTGTGATATTACCTGAAACTATTATGTAAATACAGACTTGAAGAATGGTGCTTATTTCAGAAAGGGATTCGCATTTGTTATTGTTTATGGCAACCGAATATTTATAAAGCGGGGAGGCCTTGGTCATTTCTGCTCGCAAATAAGCATTTGCGGGCGGTAAAGTAACTTTCCGCCCGTCGCCCCTAGCAACAATTCACTTTCCGCCCGTCGCCCCTAGCAACAAGATTGCGTGTGGTAATGTCAAGTTACGAGCCATGTAAACAACTTTCGTAAGAAACACTTACTAGCTAAGGAGTGCAAAAAAATATTTTCTGCATATCATAATTACAATTATAACTGATTAAACAAAAGCATTCTGGAACTTTGTTATATCAGTTTACCTGATTTTATTTGTTTCTGAATACATCACGGAATATGACCCTAAATCCCGAAAATATACACAATATGACAAAACTCTTAAAATGTCCTAAGTATGCATATATACCCATATATGACGTATAGAATAAAGTAATCAAAAACGTTAACTTCTCGTTTAATTCAATTCCATGACTGAAAAGAAAGTCAGGAAGATATGACACGTATAAAAGTTAGAATTGTACTCTTTCTTTCTCTGAATGTTGACTAGGTTAATTTTCAGCAACTTCAGTAATCCTAATTCTGATTCCGTGTATCATAAAGCTGTCTACACAATTAATTACACGATAATGGATTTATGCAGAATCACTCTGCATAATTAATTGCCGGAATGATGCCGTCTCCATGGGATATCCATCTCGCAGGTAGAAAGCTGATCCAAATTGGGATTTGACGCTCCGTTAAATTGCGTGATTACAGGAAGCAGGGAATCGATTTCTACATGACAATATGCAGATGTTCGTGTTAGCGATAAACTGCCTCTGGATGCGAACTGAATACGAAACAGAAAAATATGACGTAGGAGTGAAACAAGATCTCCAATACTGGCTTTGCAGACGTGTAACGAATTAACCTAGAGGCTTAGGTATTTCTGTAAGTTGTCTGTGATATTAGATTTCACATTTCTATACGTTGGATCAACCAGACATACTCTTTGCGCTATGAGTTAAAAAGTTTGATGTGAAACGAATAACTTCCTCTACCTGAATAAAAGATTTGGCTCTTAATTTAACATACACATATATTTTTATTTACTGTATGAAACACAAGAGAGATACATCAAATGATTACCCGAATGAGCAAGTTCTCGTGTCCAGTTATTTGTATTACACAATACACAATTAAATACAAAATACAACTCTAACTTAAAATCCAATACTTAAAATAAAAGTAATAGAAGAAACAATAAAAATAGGAAGAACAAATTTGAAATCCTGTGGTATAACTAATAAAATGAACCTTTAAATATTATCGCCTCACTCATAACGTTGACGGGCGGCTCGCTTTGTTCTCATACAATGCTTGTTGTTACTGTAAAAGGTTTTCTCAAAAGAAACCGCTGACTGAATCCGTATTGCCAATTCTCTCATTGCTCAATGTCATTGCCACGTAAGTGTTTTGCTGCATCTACTTCTTCCCGCTCTGTTTACTAACACTGTGCAGTGTGGCAACTACTCCAAGCGGCGGCGACTTCTTTGATGTTAACTGTCAACGAATTGAGTGCGGCGATAATAACATCTAGTAGCTTTGACCACAGCAAAATAATTAAAACATTATATTTATTAACACTTACAAGCGAATCATTCATAAACTAAACGATTAATAATTATAATGAAACAGGTTTGGAGTGCATTCCACGATTAGAAAGCGCCGTCTGGGAAAAACGACCTCCGATTCGAGTTCCTTGGCCCAGAAAACCCCTGCATAGTGAGTTCCGACCAAATTGATCAAAGTTTGACAATTTAGGCCTATATTCACTATCCCTGTTTCGTTCATGCTGAAAATTTCAGATGTCTATGGGCCTTGACATTATAAACAAACGAATAGACCAGGGCCCTATTTTATAAAACTCTACAGGTGTGACAAATACGACAATTGTGTCAAGTCTGACAGATTTGTCAATATATCAGGACAATTGTATTTTTCATAAATAATACAACTTTTCCTTACATTACAGGCAAATTAATGTAAATTGTCAGACTAAAAGAACCCATTTCATAAACGCGACAATTTTATGTCAAACCTAAAGATTACTTTAGTACACTGTAGATGGCTCTTATATACGTGTCTCAACATCGAATATGATACTTAAGAAATCGATTATTACTATCGAAAATAATTGAATTATATTTCTCTTTAAATACAAAGTTACTTAAATTGAAAGTTAGGTTAATCCATTGCCTAAAAACACTGGGTGGACTCTATTTCTTCACCACTTTACTACTACCAATATCACTACTACTAGTGTTCATTATTAACAAGACAATTTAGCAAGTTTATTAACAAAGTTTAAATCACAAGAAAGTTTGCCAAGTTATGCCACATATTTACATAACCTACTCTGTTGGCCTACATATGAAAGATTGCCTGTCACTTCTGTAATGACAATTCTACATTTTTTGTAAATTTGTAAATATGTCAGCAAAAATTAATGTGTCATAAATGATAGGTATTCTAAGATTTGACATATTTGTCAGACTTTTACCTGTAAACTCAAAGGTTTTGAGAAACAACAATATGTAAAATTGTCATACAAATCTACAAAATTGTCATGACATTTATGTAAAGTTGTCAGGTTTTATGAAAAACACAATTGTCAAAATGTAAACCTGTAAGACAATTTTATGTCACCTGTCACCTGTAAAATTGTAACTTTTATGAAATAGGGCCCCGGTTGAGCTTACAAAATTCAAGCGATCGATAATATTCCATGCGGTATGTTGAAAAAATCGCGATGCCTTTATTTCTAAATTATGACAAAAGAAGGAAAAACCACCTGCAATTGATTTGACAAATTGAAATGTATTACCGAAAATTGATGCTTCGTTAGCGAAAAAAATTCACGTTTTCTGCCAGTTTTCACTCATAACTCGCGAACGAAAGCGAAAATGTAAAATCTGGCTTCGAGATGCATTCGGCCATCCTTCAGTCCATATATGTTTCAAATTTCAGATCTCTGCGTTCAGTAGATTTCGCTGGGCATCGCCTACAGACAGACACACAAACACTTCCTCTTAGGCCTATTATTATAGATTACGGAGTGAAGTAAATTATAACCTATGAAATAAGGCTTTTGATATAGCTATCGAACTTTTTGCTGTTCATATTTCTGAATGTGACCTAATTGTGGAGTTATAGAGTCTTATCTACTCTTATACAATTCAACGGCCCTAAATAGCGTCCTTGCTCGCTCGCCCGCTTCGTGAGTTCATCGGGTATACTCGGCGATGTTCGTCTCTCGCAGTGTAAACTTTCACGACGAGTACAAAATTAGGAAAACTGTTTCTTAATTATATAAGGCCTAAGTGAAATGAACATAATGAACAAATAATCTAATTTTATTCTTACTTACAATTTTCATAGCTCTGAACCACAAACATTTTTAATAACCTACCAGTGTAAATTTCTTTAAAATCCTGGAGTCAATGAATAATGGCGGGCGAAGCCGGGGGCAACAGCTGTAAAATATTGATGGTTTTATCTCTTGAAATATCGCTGATAATAATAATCCAAACAAACCATTCCTTCCCTTGAAACATTATATAATTTCTGAAAATTACACTGAATTGATAAAATAAAATTCACATCTTATTCATGTCAATAAACAGCTGAGAAACAATACGTATTATGTGTTCATAGGTTCCTTTGGAACTGCATAATCGATTCTGATATAGTTTTCCCAGGGGGCGCTTTCTAATCGTAGAATGTTCTCTCAAGCCGGAATTTTAGCTGTTTCATTAATTATTAATGGCTTAGTTTATGAATGATTCGCGTGCAAGTGTTAATAGGCTAAATATAATGCTTTAATAATTATTATACTCTTAATTTTTAATTTTTAAATGAATTATCGTGGGCGAAGCCACGGGCACCTCCTAGTGGTATACATAATATACCATATAATATATTATATTACGCATATTAGGGAATTCGTGTAGGAAACTCAAACAAAACCTTTAGCCGTTTTCCAGAAAATCGGCTGAAATGCCATTCTCGTCTAGTGATTAGGCTACCACCTTTCGAATCGCATCCCCGAAGGATACACAACCCAATTATGTGCTCGCTTAACTTTATTTACCCTAAGCATGGGCAATACACATTTCTCACCTCATGTTCTAATTTGTGGAAGGAGTGTGCATTCAGCTGTTTCAGTCTGATTCGGAGTTATCTACTGTTCACAGGCAAGACTGAGTTTCTACAAACGGTGACTGGCTTATAACTAAACTTCGGATTTTTAGGTTGCTAAAAATGCTGTTTTAGGTACCTAAAATAGGCTCTAAAAATTGGAAAATAGGTTCTAAAAATCGTAAAATAGTCTCTTATAAAATCGGTTAGTTGTCAATTTTCTGAAATATCTCAATTGCGATGCGGAATATTATATTTATTGTAGTCACCATTAAATCAACAACCATGATAAAACACAGATATAGGCCTATGGTACACAGGATTATATAGAACTATTAATAAGGCCTGTATTACTACATAACAGTGAAAACCTAATCCCTGCGCCCAGAAGCTACGCACGCTAGCAAATTGCATCCCTCAGTGATTCAGAGAACTACGTTTTTTTTTTTTTTTTTTGTGTGTGTTACTGGATGCGGGAGTCGGGAGAAAAACACTACATTTTCTTGGGAATTCCAAGGAATTTTTCTACTGAAGACGATACATTCCTTACTGTTTAACCACGGCATAAGTGTGTCATGTACTGCACATTCCGAGCTAAATATGTAGTACGAACTGAAAATAAATGCTAGAATTTTTAACAAAAAATAACTTATTTTGAACTTTAGAGGAAAAACAAGCAAAAAGGCAATTTTAGGCTCTAACGTAAAAATAGGCTGTTTTAGGTCCTATAAAAGTATCAGTTTTGGGCATAGTCAGTTATGAAACATGCATATACAAGTTTTCGTCCACATATCACTTAAGAATTAAAATAGGTTTTTACCTAAAATCCGAAGTCTACTTATAACTACCCTTCAGAGAATAATTGTTGCGAAACAAAGTTTCATATAGCTCTTAGTATAAGCATCTCTTGTTCAAAATGTAAGAAGTATCGTTGGAGCCTTTTCGAGAAAATTGAGAGAAATTAATTTTTCTTCATGTAAAGTGGGATTAAAAGTAGGAAAAAGTTGTCACCAATCTTCATGACAGATCCAAAGAAGCTACTTAAAGCAAATATAAAATTTCGTTTTTCGCGATTTCGTTCTCTAACTAGCCTGTTCACAGATACACAGACAGAAATATTTCTGAAAATAGTATTTTTAGTTGAATAAAAACACTTTCTTCAACGCACTTTATTTACCTTAGTAAACTTCTGGACGGCCGTTTCGCATGTGGTGTTCCTGCATCATCAGCAGAGTTGGCACACAGAGAGTGATGATGCAGGAACACCACATGCGAAACGGCCGTCCAGAAGTTTACTAAGGTAAATAAAGTGCGTTGAAGAAAGTGTTTTTATTCAACTATTTGTTACACAGCACTAAAGTTGGACACAAGAATGAATAGTATTTTTCTTTCAGGGAACCTAAAAACGTGTATTTATGACTATTCCACTCATACCCCGCGTGTTTGATATTGACCAATAATGTTTAACAATTCCTCGGATATAGACCAATCACGATCTTTTTTTTATAAAATTCTTGATATTAATATGAGGAAGGCATTTTATCTGGTAAAATGTCTGCTCCTTACCGGATACGTAAGGCTCAGTGTTCAGTGATTAATAGGCCTACGTCGCAGTCTTTAATAGTGAAATTTATCAATTCTTTTAATAGTTTCAGGACAAGGGGCCACCATTAGTTATCTATATCTACAAAAAATCCTAACACATATTTAGCATTTGAATTCCAGAGATGCCTTGTAGTTTAGTAATTGCATCCTCCGTGTATCTATGCGATCTAAAACCAGATTGGATCTCGGAGTACGATGCTTCTAGTCTTTGTTGTATTTTGGAGAGGTGACGCGTTTCCAATGTTTTTTCTAGAGCTGGGAGTAAGCAGATCCCTATATGATTCTAGTAAGATTACGTCTCTATCTCTTGACTTTAAAAGAGGGAAGAGCGGTCCCTTCTCGCAAAGCTCAAATCCATAACAAATCCGAGATGGAAACAGTCTTTTGTTTTATCAATTGCAAAGTATTCTAAAAACTTAGACAATGAATTACGGTAGAACAAAAACAGTCGGATGCGTCTTATTTATATGAGTATATAAAACTCGCTACGCTTATTTCCTAATCATATTCGCGTTTTAGTGAATGCTATCATAGGCTCGTTGCATGTATACTATTTTGATACTACTCTTAGGAATATGATATTACGAGAATTATAGGGCTTTTTACGTTTTAAGGAGGTCCGGAACACAGAAAAATGCTATTTTTTTAATTTTTCACTTTTTGATGTTGATTATTCTCTGAAATCTCCTCTTTAAAGTGATATGAGTGACATGAGGCTCTTATTGGAAATAAATTATTATTATTATTATTATTATTATTATTATTATTATTATTATTATTATTAATGTTTTATCTTTACTCTAAGTTTATTAAATCATTCCTTTTTATAACCCACACGTGGGTTTCGATGTTGAAAAGTACCTTGTTCAATCAATGATACGTAGCGATGGACAAAGAGAGAATTAAGGCATCAGATAGGCCTGTAAAAGTTGTAGAAAGGATGGCTAGACAGAGGAGGAGTTCATTTTTTCATAAAAAGTGTATCTTTTCTCAGCATCCACTGCATGTATTTGTTTCAAATTTTTAAGAGTTGTTTTTTTGGATTTGTCTCTTCATTGTAACACAGGGCTTTAAAGAAATTCTTTTTTTGAAACCATCGTCTACCATAAAATTTAAATGCTGAAATTATTTTTAAAAATGTTCCTCGAGAAAATAATTCGTAATTCTTAAACTAATATATTTATCCAAAATTACCTCCTTTAAAACGAGGTCACTTATGCTAATAACATTCTGTAAAAATTTCAGTATCTATCTATTGGTAGTTACTTAGGAAAGGTACACTTTGTTGGAGGTATTTTAACATTGTAGAGATGGGGCGTTCCGGCTCCCCTTAATTAAAAAAAAACCTTTCCCATTTCTATCCCCTTGGTTCTATTTTCCCTATTACCAAACTCAACCGAGATTTTCCGTCTCTGTGTATCACTCTGAAATTATTACCGAGCGAGGTGGCCGAGGTGGACTCGCATTCGGGAGGTCCCAGGTTCAAATCCTGTGGCCGGCCAATTTGACATGGATTTTTTCATGGTTTCCCCAGTCGTAAAGAGAAATTCCGAATTGGATATTTACATAAGTTACCATGAATCATCCTCATCGTTTCATCCTGTATCATATCCATTTAAATTAATATCAGTTGAAATTTACTCCATAAAAATACACTAAAATAGAAATAATTGACAATTAATAGTTTCAAGGCCTACTGTAGCCTATAGACATAGATCCCGAACTCCTAAAAGCTAAAAGGAATTTAATACAGCTGAATTTAAAAAGAAAAAATGTAGATATATGTGAAGTCTCACAATGATAGCCATTGCAATATGTAGCTAAAATCGTAGATATCACACCATATCATATGATTATTGTTGCAAAGAGGACATTCATGTTTATTTTAAAAAGAGTACATCGCTACAGTGCAGTTAATTACTTATGAAGATGTATTAAAATCGACTCTGATGAAATCATGACTGGACATGGTGAATATTCCAAGCCTTTTTCTATAATTCTGATTACTGGGAGTTTTATGAGTTCTGAATCGTAAACACTGCTTAACAGAGCAGCAATCTCCCTGTCTCTCTATCTCTCTCGTTCTCTCTATGTAATTACATTGGATTTTACGGGATTTTTAACGTCCCAGTGCGTTAAAGCAAATTTTATTAAACATACAAAATATTCTGCTGGGACGAATTAAAATATTTATACTAATCCATGAGTAATAACCATGGAATACATAGAAACCCACAACAAAATGGAAAATACATTATAATAATGACGTACGTCATTATACATACAAATGTACGTATGTGATAATGGCGTTTCTCCATTACGCAAATGTCACGTTAATGTTAGCACCGTATAAATATATACAAGGTGTTAGCAGATTGAGTTTCGTCAATTTACCTGTCGAATTTTAGGTTGTATGAGAAAAATCAGTTGTCATTTTACACTTTCCAAAACAAATACTGGGTTAACTCATTCAAAGCTGAATTCATAACTGTTCATATAAACAATCACCATTGAGCTGTACGTTTGAAATCGATGAGGAAAATTTCAGTGGAATAATAGCCTCCATTATTGACAATCGTAATGCGTCGTAAAAATAGCTCGGTTTACGGAAATTATTTCTATCGCTAGCGTGTCTAATGATTTGTCAAAGTGTATTGCAATTTCCAAAGCCCTGTGTGAACACTGCAAAGCATATTGTTGTCATGGCAACTGAGCAGAGAGTTTAGTGTGCATCCGACCTTTTGAAGTTTTTCTTAGGGGTAAACATTAAGAAATTGAACTTTTTGGATTTTTCCCGTTTACAGGATAAATTTTAAGTTTCTAGCTCATCTGGAAGAGGATAAACATTGTCAGCGAGTCAGTGAGTCAGTGAGTTAGCCATGTGGGTTTATATTATAGGGATTTTGAAGCATGTAGCTTGTGGAGCTTGTAGCATGTAGCATAGTGCCCGAGTGGACAGTTAAATCAGTACGTTTCCTGAAATAATATTTCCGCAGATACACTTTAAATGATGCCTTATTCATAAATAATGATCCGGTTTTTGCCTAGTTAAAATCTTGACAGACATTGGACGTTAAAGTGTTTTGTATTTTTATTTCCTCTGCCCGTACCATAGGTGGCCTACTATATGTAGGAGTACTGCTTTCAACCCCCAAATTCGAAGTTGAGTTTTTAACATGATAACACGTTTTGAGGTCCTCTGAATCCAAAAATACTATTTTCGGAAACGTGTGTGTGGTACAGCCTAGATCCAGAAGTAAAAATCGTTAAAAAAAATTATGTTATTTTGGGTCAGGTGCCTTCTAGAGATGTGACACCAAGATTGGAGACAAGTTTCTATTATTCTTAAGGGGACTTTGCATGAAGAAAGTTGCATTTTTCGGGATTTTCTCGTAAACGGCTCTAACGGCTTTCTTTAAATTTTGCACATGGGTTGCTTATATTAAGAGCTACAACTTTTATGTGAAATATTTTTCTCGAAAAATTATCTGATGGGTAGTTATAAGCCACCCACTCGGAATACGCGCTCTTTGCAATACGGAAAATCGTACGAAAACAAAACTTTGCATGTAGGTTAGGTGCCTTTTCGGGATGTGACACCAAGATTGGCGACGACTTTCTCTTATTTTTCGAAAACAGCTCTTACGATTTCGTTTAAATTTTACACATAGGCTACACATACTAAGAGCTAAAACTTTTATTTGAAACATTTTTCGAAAAATTATCTGAAGGGTAGTTACAAGACAACCACTCTGAATACATACTCTTTGCAGTTACTCATTGGATGGCCAGTCGGCTTCAAAGGTTTCGGTGTTTCTTTATGTTAATTGATCTGACTAAATCTGTCTTGGGCTTCCGCTATCCAAAACAAAAGCAACGTTGCAATATTCTCTCATTGTTATCACTGACCTCAGTTCTTCCTTCGCTTTATTCAATTCACACGTGCTATTGTTTACTGTAACTTGATCTTGCAACCACGCATTTCACTCCACGCGGAGTAGACGAGTAGCTGTCAAAATCGCCACAGGACATTCTTAGATTTTGATTGGCTGGGGTAACTAGCTGATTGGTGCGGTAAAACAAAGAACATGGGTTGAGCTGTCGGCAAACTTTTCCTCCTAACGAAAGGAAGCCGCCTGGGTATGCAATGAGTAACTGGACTATACATCCTGATGGGATGTGAGGTGAAATTGACAAGTTTGGGCTGTGTACTTGTGTCGTTGTGTATTGGCGCGGGTTTGACTTTCTTGCCATGAAGTCGATTGCTTGTTGAGCTTTTAGTATAAGCCGTTAGAGCAGATCCAAGAAAATCGCGAAAATACGCAATTTTCTTTGTAAAGTGGCATCAAAAGTGAGAGAAAGTCGTCGCCAATCATCGTGTAACATAATTTTTTTTTTTTGAGCTAGGTCCATCGTAGAGAAAAATGTTCTCTATTCAAAATTCAAGGTGATTAAATGTCCTCCAAGACTGATCCTGTACATTTATTCTATTCCCGCTAGATTTCGAGATATCCGCCTGCAAAAATCTTCTTCTCCTTCTTCTAATGGTATACTCTTCGTGCATGTACCATGATAGGTTCCATTAACGGATGAGCATTTAATGCCGGCTTATCCTCCACCACACAGCGGCCTACCATTTTTATAATTTCTAAATATATGGAAGTCTTTACAATTTAACGAAAAACGTAATTGCTAATACCTCATGTTTCTTATAACATGCACTCATGCCATGTGATTTTCGTAAGCTTTGCAATAATAATAATCCTAATAATAATAATAATAATAATAATAATAATAATAATAATAATAATTATTATTATTATTTAAATAATTTAATGAGTAATGTTCACCTTTAGTAGGCCTATATATATTGTTCTTTGATCGTGTTATTTTAATTATCATTTGCTCTCTTCTTTGCTAAAAAAATATCAGTTCCCTATACAGGCCATGAAGGCCCAGAGGGTTCAAGGAGGCTAAGGCTCCCAGATTTGAGACATTCAGCACATGAAGGTGGTATTAATCGCACTCTTTATCTTGAGCTAAACACTCCATAATGCTGAAAACCGTCCATATAAAGAAGGCCTCGCTCGAAAAATTGATGATCGCGACCCGTCCCCAGTATTGCCATACCCAAAAACTTCCCGTTGAGGCATTCTTGAGCTACCGCCAATTTTTTTTATTTGTTTACATCATATTATTCTGAAAATGACAGAATAAATCCAGGGATATTAGAAGAACAGTACTGGTGTTGTGGAAATGGTCCATATAAGTGACAACGAAGTTAAAAATAATGATTCTTTAAACCAAAAAGTATAGGAAATCAGCGAAATAATAAACCAAATAAATGAAATGGAAGGAAAGGCAATTTAATGTGTTTTAAGCTGAATCTGTCGTTGGAGAAAAGAACAAGTCAAGTTTTATTATTTCGTTGTATTAATTACCTACAAACTTTCGCGAAGTTAAATTACATCAATTCAGGCATGTGAAAGTGCTTATTTAAGTAGGCGTACATGTACAATGCTACGACTTTTAAACGATTTTCTATATTCTGAAGACCGGGAGAGAAATTGTCTAAATAGGCCTAAATATATTACTTTATTCATTTCTCCAGCGATATATTGTACTATAATATCTGAATCAATATAAAATCTTTAGTTTGGTAGCTAGAGTTGAAAGTGCTACAAATTACAGTTAGGGCTGCCGCACATTGAGCGTTTTGTGGTCGCCACCGGTGGCGACCACAAGCAGCGGGAAAGCTTTTACATAGAGTTTAAATGGAGTAGCCGCACACTGGACCACTGCTAACGCCAACGTCAGCCACAAGCTGGGGGAAAAACTCTTCTCGCTGCTTGTGGCCGCTGCAAAACGTCGAGTCTAGGGGCACATTGGGCGTTAGTGGTCGCGTCTAATCCCCCTCTGGCGTTCTACACTGGCATAGAGCTCCCTCCTGAAGAACTTGGGTTCCTAATCTATTGCGTGCCCTAATGACTAGGGCAAGGCATAAAAAATAGTAAATAGAAAATATGAAAAATAAAAAATACATTCATGACCGAAAATATTTAAAAATTAATAAGTTATCCCTCATTACTGATAATTAGCTTTTTGGAAGTTGCGTGTTGAGAGCAATTTAATAAAAGAGAGGGCATTATATTTAATTTACAATAAAATCACTCTTTTATTTCTAATAAAGTAACTAATTGATACTGGGATGCATGGATCTGTGAAATTTAAAATGAATACAGAAAATCTGAATGGACGGCGTTTCTCAAGTGAAAATGATTTTCTTTTGCCTGAAAGTAATGGTTTGTATTTTTCTACTGGTTCGTCTGAAATAATTGAAGAAACAGAAACAGCACGAAAGGTAAACTAAGTAACAAGAAAATACAAAACGAAGGAAAGTAAAAATGAAGTAAAGAACTAATTAACAAGTCCTATGTTACTTCGTTTGGTATTCTACTTTAAACATTTTTTTATATATTTATTATAGGTCTATTGTCTTTATAGTTTGTTATGCTGCTATGAACATTGTTAACGATTATGTTCTTTATTTTGTTTTTGTTATGGACTTATTTATTTATTTACATATTCAATGTTTCCTCCAGAGATTAGCACATTTAGATAATGAGAAATACACTAATATATTCATTATTTCTCTATACAATTCATATAGGCCTAATATATTACATTAATTGTTATTGACATGGAGTAAAAATAATTCAATCTATATTATTTACAATAAATTCATTAACTAAATAAAACATCATGTAAATAAAAATTTACAAAGTCTTGCTTAACACATTTCAAAATTATTTTGTCTTATTTTTATGGTAGAATTTTAATAAAGGGTATCTATAAATTTGGTTAATGTTAAATACATTAAACTCTGAATAGATTAGTTCAATTGGTTAGTCCAGCCGCTTTTTAAAGTAAATTTTGATTGTACGTTCTTGTAACCAAGTTAATGGAGTAGGAAAAGTTTTAGAAATGCTACCCCATGCAACAATGCCATACTGAGTAATGGATTCGACTAGGCCTAAATAAAATATGGCCATACAGTTACGGAGATTTTCAAATTGATATTTTGCTTTTTTTGTATTTTATTACATATATGAAATGTGCTTATCCCATTTCAAATGTTGATCAGTAATAATCCCCAAAAATTTTAATTCTGCAGACAATTTAAGAGAAGGGCATTCAGAAACCGTAAGGTCTTCACAGTCAGAGTTATGAAGTATTAATTTTAAATGTTCGAGTGGATTTAATTGTTTTAATCCAGAACTGTTACAGAGAAAGCCGTTCTGGGTAGAAGTGGCGACCACTCGTGGTCGTGTAAGCTTCTAGTGGCGACCACCGGCGGCGACGTTTGTGGCGGCGTTTGTGGTTGACACGGTGGCGACCACAAAACGCCCAATGTGCGGCATCCCTTAGTTCCATTGTATGCCAGCATAAAAGTAACGTTATATTTTCTAGTAGTTGGCAACCCATCAGAAATGACGTCAATTTCAACCCATCGCCTTCTGCAATAGTCAGTTTCATATACTGCATGCAATATCAGCTCCCCTCACCCCCGCATTTTTTCGGCTCAAGATAAAGTGTGAGCATAATAAGGTTATCAGCCTTACGCACCGACCGCCTTTAGCCCCACGATTGCTCCAGGTACTCATTTCTGTTAGAGGCTGAGTCGACCCCAGGGCCATAGTGCCAATTGAAAAACTCCAATAAAACAAGAATTTCCAGAACTATGTCATACTGCATCTCTTTCTATTTCCTTAACCATTAATCCTACAGAAATATGATTCAGATCAATTTTGTAGAAACTATTATGTTCCATTAGTTTAATTTTAAGCATAAACTTTTTCCTTCTGCTAAAACCCTTAGATTTTTTGGTATTTAGGGAATATGAGCAAAATACCTTTTTAATGTACCCCCATGCATGGGGATATTTAGTATGTTGTTTAGGACATTTCCCCCACATCTCTGCCAAATTTCAAAACTACATAGTTTTTTTGTTGTCCCATGTTTTTTGTCGCCTGGACTATAATTTCATGTATTTTTCGTGAAATTCTTGTATCGTGATCAGATTTTTAATAAATGCAATTTTAATCAATGATTGTATAATGTATAATTGCCTTTTCCGTATGTTTAGTAGTGTAAATACATAATATGGCTACAGCTTATATACAAAGATATAACCTCTAAATAAAGATAAAGTGCGATGTACGGTTTTCTTACGAAATGTCGGAATTCTTCCGAAATTAAAATTGCTATAAAGTTTGAACATTTGAAGATAAAATAACAAATAAAAATAAAATTTTAATGAAATTTCTTGCTCTACAACTTCTTTTATAAGGGCATTGCTGTACTGAGGGCTGAAGGGCTAGAAAGCAAAAGCTTGAGTCAAAAGAGCGTTTTTCGAAAACTTGCTATTCTTTCCGCCGGATTTCTTGAAAGCCATCGAGAGTATAAAAAAATTATGGCGTCGGTCTTAGGACGTTTTATCAGCTTTAAATTTTAATAAAGAAACCTTTTCTCTGCGATGCACCGATGTTTAAATATTAGCGAGAAACCAATAAAATGGACCTTCTACCCCTGCCCCCCCGCTCTCCTCCACTCAAGGAGATTTTAGTATTTTTTTTAGAACTCTCCCCCCGACAACTCTGCCAATTTGCAGAACTACACGATTTTATTCCTATTGTTCCTTCGTTGCCTGGACTTTGCGTATTATACCGTGCACTGGAGAGAGTACAATCTGCCCCGTATTGTTCTTTGCACTGACCACACATATTCCATTCCGGCTATTTCGAAAAGCCTATTACAATATTTATCCCATTTTCTGCCTGAAAAATCTGATGTGAATGTCACATAACTTCCTCTGCCCAAATAAAAGTAGTATTCACATATCCTTTTACAGAATCTCAAAACACAATTTTACGCTAATTATCCTATAAATACCTCTTCTTTCAATGATGCGACTAAAAGCGCAAGGCTATATAACAAACTTAAAAAAAAAACAAGTGACTGCAGACGTTTATTGAACTTTCCGCCGTAAAGAATAATTTCCGAACTTCATCGAATATTTCCCTCATATATTTACTCTATGCATGGCCAACAATACAACTTTCTCACTTTACATTCTTTTATAGAATAAGAGGCCATGAAAGAGCGTGTATTCAGTTGTTCATCACGCAAGACAAAATTTCTACAAACAGTGGGTGGCTTGTAACTACCCTCAGAGAATTTTTTTCGAAAAAAAGTTTCAAATAAAAGTTTTAGCTCTCAGTAAAAGAAACACATGTGCAAATTTTAAAGAAAATCGTTAGAGCCGTTTTCGAGAAAATCGCGAAAAACGAAAATTTCTTCATGTAAAGTCCCCTTAAAAATAAGAGAAATTTGTCGCCAATCTTCGAATCACATCTTCAGAAGGTACCTGACCCAAATACGAAATTTTGTTGTCATACGATTCTCCGTTTCGGAGCTAGCCTGTTCACAAACTTCCACACAGACAGACAGACAGACACACACACACACAGACACACACACAGACATGTTTCCAAAAATACTAGTATTTTTGGATTCAGGGGGCCTTGAAACGTGTATATATGCTAAAAACTCAACTTCGAATTTTAGGGTCGAAAACAATACTTCCTCTACCTATAGTACCTATGGTACGGGCAGAGGAAGTAAAAATAATAACTTGAAAACTGCAATGCCGTAACTGTTATGTTATAGGTAATGTAAGAACCGAGCCGGAAATTATCATAGGTAATCCTACGAGAGTTGACGAGTTAATCGATATAATTTATCTGATGAAACTCGTCAACTCGAGTTGGATTTATTAAGACTATTCCATGACTAAAATGTAACGTATTATACAAATAATAATTACTTTCGTGCTTTCTTGTATAAAAACAAAACTAACAGCTGCGAGATCACGGCATACTATGACTCAACCGTCAATGAATCGATTCGAGTTACCATATTGTGACCAGTGCTGCCAATGATGCACATAAGACATAGTTAACTTAATTCAGGTAAGCTAACAGCAGGATAGAATAAAAGCACACGAACTGGCTTGCACCGAATCGAAATTGTGTTTTAACCAATGTACATTTATATTATTACAATTTCGAAACAAGTTAAGTTGTATAAAATCTGTTTTCGTGCTGCTTAATGGCAACATGTGACGTATTAATCACGGCACATTGATGCTTAAGTGTCCAGTAACGAGTTGACCATTTTATCAGATAAAATCCCATGGTGGTATTAATAGCAAGCGTCTGTATCCGAGGAATTGCTAAACGTTATTGGTTAATATTAAACACGCGACTTATGAGTGCAATAGTCTTAAACAAATCAGGATAATTGACCAATATATTTATTGCGATTATTTAGCGAATTCTCATATCGATATGGTGTGTCGATGTAAGGGAGACCATCGATTACCTATCCTGTAGCGCCCTTGCGGTTGGCAGGGAATTGGTTGTGAGAAATCGATACTCTCGATATATCGACTGTGATATATGAAGTGACTTTAGTCCTTCAAGACATATTCACTTTCTATCTGAATTCCTGAAGTGAATAATTGGAATTCCTGCAAGTGTACCCCTCCGTTATTTAGTTATGCTGAGTCGCAAATATTTAATACAGTAGACGTGGTGTTTGCCCTAGGCCATCTATATGTAGACAATAAATAAATAGAGGGGCTTTCTAATCGTGGAATGCACTCTAAAGCCGGAATATTAGCTGTATCATTATAATTATTAATCGTTTAGTTTATGAATGATTCGCGTGTAAGTGTTAGTAAAAATAATGTTTTGATTATTTTATTCTTAATTTTTAATCTTCGAATTATCGTGCGTCATTGTAATTGAGACCATCAATACATGGATACCTGATGGCGAAATAATTGATATGTTATAGCGATGGACATATGGCTATTTAAAGGGCGTATTCCCTTTCGGAAGTGGGCTTATCGAGCCTATAAGATGTATAGAGCAAATAGCTCACTAATATCTGGAGCTTTATGCAACCGGGCCTAAAGGAAGATAAAATGTAACTTTAATTCAGTCATAGGAATTAAGAACTAATATAGTTATGTAGTAAACAAAATAAGTGGAGTACGAAGACATATACATTTTTGTCTTATGTTTTAATATAGGTACTTCAATATTGTATTATTATTTTATTTTTAGCATTTTGTATTATGTATGATATCTATTGTATTTGTTTTCTGTAAATTCCTTTTAATGTATTTTGTCTTTATCCTGGTTGAGTGGAAGATAAGGCCCTATGGCCTTAACTCTGCCAGGCAAAATAAAACATTATTATTATTATTATTATTATTATTATTATTATATACAGGTGTATCAGTGAAATGGGCGATTTTGAAACCGCCACCAGCGATACAAATTTACTCACAGCGATATAAATGAATTACAACATGAATTTACAAAGCTTGCAATTTGCGAGAAATGTTTCTGAACATCTTGCATAGACCAAATTTGCAGGTACGTCCTATTTGGTTATTTTCATAAACATCGTGACAATTATATGTCAGAAGGTCAGGAGTATCACAGGCGAAGGAATCAATATAATTTTTTAACCGAGCCAAAAAAATGTACAACTGCTGGAGTTAAGCACTGTTCAAGTTTCGGACGAAAGCTATTCAATTCATTTATTAGTAACTATCCTGAACTAACTGTCTTAAACAACAAACAATTTAAGTCTAAAGTTAGAAATGTTATATAATTACTTTTATTTCCTTACTTCTGTCATTACTACAACATTTCCAATATTAAACTTTAAAATATAGAAATAATTAATTTGTCTTATCTTAAAAATCTGTTTAACAAAAAATATATACAGTAGACTTCCGCTATTCCGAAAATCCGCCTATTCCGAACAGAGTTCAGAAAAAATACCGATTTTTAAAGTTTTTAAAAAACTTTTTTAACTTTGTTATACAAAGAACTTAAATAGAGACATACCTAGAGCCTAAGCTTGATGGTAACGCCTGGAACCAAATTGGAATGAAAGCTGGTTACTTACAGCACATGTCGGCTCCATTTACACAATTCCCCGCACTGAATTTATGTCATAAGTCAATACGTTGATATTATTCATGAAATCCGCCTATTCCGAATTCCCGCTAAACCGAACGGTGTTCGGTCCCAATTAGTTCGGAATAGCGGGAATATACTGTATTATTGTATTTATTCGTACATTTCCATTGTTGTAAATACAACATGTAAATAATATTAACTCATACCTTTCTATGTTTTGTAAATCAATTTGTTGAATTAGTGTAAATAATAATTATTTTAGTTGAAGTCACTTTATTGTATTGAACTGAACGGCCCCCCGAGCACAAGCTTTGCTTCTTCGGGTGGCGTCCGAAACCACATTTGTATGCACTTTTATTGTGATTTGTAGCAATAAATTGAACAAACAATTAAAAAATTTAATTTAAATTGAAAATCTTGCACAAACATGTCACGGCACAAAATGACATCACTTTCCTTCACACAAATTCCAAGTCTTTTACGGAAGTTAAACATCACATCTTTCAGATAGATAGTTTTTTTTTTCCAGGACATTAAAAGAAAATGTATAGTAACGACAAAAAATATAAAATTCACATCCAATGTATAAAATAAAATTCCTGGACGCGGTATAGTGGATTATTTCTTAGATAAGATTACAAACTTCTCTTGAAAGTACAGTAGACATTTGTCTTATACTAGGAGGTGCCCGTGGCTTCGCCACGATAATTCTTTTAAAACTTAAAAATTAAGAGTATAATAATTATTAAAGCATTATATTTATTAACACTTGCACGCGAATCATTCATAAACTAAGCCATTAATAATTAATGAAACAGCTAAAATTCCTGCTTTAGAGTACATGAAAGCGCCCCCTGGGAAAACTATATCAGAATCGATTATGCAGTTCCAAAGAACCTGTGAACACATAATACGTATTGTTTCTCAGCTGTTTATTGACATGAATATGATGTGAATTTTATTTTATCAATTCAGTGTAATTTTCAGAAATTATATAAAGTTTCAAGGGAAGGAATGGTTTGTTTGGATTATTATTATCAGCGATATTTCAAGAGATAAAACCATCAATATTTTACAGCTGTTGCCCCCGGCTTCGCCCGCCATTATTCATTGACTCCAGGATTTTTAAGAAAATTACACTGGTAGATTATTAAAAATGTTTGTGGTTCAGAGCTATGAAAATTGTAAGTAAAAATAAAATTAGAATATTTGTTCATTGTGTTCATTTCACTTAGGCCTTATATAATAAAGAAACGGTTTTCCTTCCTAATTTTGTAGTCGTCATGAAAGTTTAGACTGCGAGAGACGAACATCGCCGAGTATACCCGATGTATCACGAAGCGGGCGAGCAAGCACGCTATTTAGGGCCGTTGAATTGTATAAGAGTATCTTATATTGACAGGTAGACTGCTAAATACAGATTCAAAGAAATATTTTCATAACTATTAAATGTTGTAGCATATTTACATTATTGCGTCTATTGCGTGTATCATAGTTGTAGATGCCTTCACATTTAGTAAATTCGTCCAGATGTTTAAATATATAAAGTAGGCAATTAAGAACAAGCATTGCTGGAAAAGTCAGAATGCCAAGTTTGATAAACATTGGGTTTACAGTGGGTTGTCGACGAAGCCCCACGTATAACTCTTAACAGTTTTTTTTCTTCTGTTAAAATGAAAAGTTTATCAGAAAAAGTGGGGTTCCCCCATGCAGTTCGCTGTATTTTCGACGCATTGTAAATGTTACCAAACCGAACCTACAAACGTTTGAACATCAAAATTTTACGGTCAAATTCGTGAACATTAAGGAAATTCGAAGGTGTCCGGAATGTTGGCCATAATATTTCTTTTTATTATTTTTCTTTGCATTTTAATTCATCTGGGGTTTCATTGGAAGTATAATTAATCAGAGCATTTTATCGCGACACAATCTGCAGATGTTCACTATTCAGTACTGTGCAGAAACATAAATGGAAAGTAGCTATAAAGTTATCTAAAATACAAAATACTTTTAGCTTAAAAGCTTTAAAAGGCACACTTGATATCCTCTCGGCTTTTCATTTTCACTTCCCCTTGAACTGTAATAAGAGGGAAGCCAGTTCTGTCTACAGTAGACCTCGCGTCTAAAAATCTGAGAACTGCTCTTGTTTGGAATCAATACATGAGGAAGTTTGTGCAACATATTTTGCATCGTTTATTAAGTGCCAGAATGGTAGCCTACTTTATGAGATTGTGTGTGGGGACGGGAAAATGTATGTTCGTCCGTATGTCCTTGTCCCTGTAGGCGCGATAACTCAATTACGCTTTATCGGATTTTCATGAAACTTGGTATACACATTTATAACGCACATGGGATTACACCTATTGATATTGGACTACATCGGTTGACCGGTACCGGGGTAATTCCCAATTTAGTGCCTATTTTATGGTAATGTACTAGAAAGAATTTATGAAATGAAAATCAGTTATCATGACAACATATTGTTTTACTGTGACCATGTACGGCTCTGGAAGTTACAATACAGTTAGCTATGGCAAATAACATTACCCACGTATTCCTTCACATATGCTTATCAAACTATAGCCTACCTCTGTTCTTCCGTAAGCTCTGGTTAATGAATCGAACTGGAGCTTAACTCGGAAATCGGTTACAAAAATAACTTTTTTTCTGCACATTATAATTCCAATTATCATTGATTAAACAAAGCATTTTGGGACTTTTTTACACCAGTTTACCTGATCTTATTTTCTTTTTTACCCATAACTATTTTATCGAACCGCCAAGAATTTTGTTTTCATAACTGAAATTTAAAGGGACTTTTCATGAAAACGTTTTTCAAAATTTTAATTTTTGGAATAAGTTAATGGTTCTAACGATTTTAGCAAAAATGTAGATTTTGAAACATCTATCTAAGACTAATAAAATGGCTACCTTCTTTTGTCTTTAAAAGTTGGTTGGGGGTACTTTACTCGTATCTATTTTCGAGTTTTCTAGACTGTCTCCATTACAGTAGGTGATACATGAAAACCTAGCACAGCTAAGTGTAGAGAAGATTGAAATGAACTTTTTTTTTTGTGAAATAAATTTCTGTATAAAATTAATAACTATGAAGGTAGAAACGAAATAAATTGAGCCTATGACTTGGAGAATGTCATAACACATTAATTAAAATCTGAATATTATTTTGTTTCTCATAGTTAAAGAGAATTATAATTAAGTTAGGTTGTTTTGAAATGGAGTAAGCTATACCTCAGTCGTAATGAACATACTAAAACCAATCAGAGAAAGGTGGTATAGGCAAGAGGTCCTGGATTCAAACCTCGTGGCGGCCAAATTTGTCTTGGGTTTTTCGTGGCTCCCTCATTCACAAAATCAAATGCAGAACTTGAATGACATATGCTGATTTCTTTCATCAACCTTGTAACTTCATATTATGAATTTATGAGAAAGATTGTGCAACATATTTTGCGCCGTTATTTTTATTGGAGGTCCAGATATTACTTTTTGTCCACTGAAAATAAATTAAAACCCATTTGGCTTTAGATTGAAGTTCTGCTCTTTGAGGGGAAATGGAAATACCTTTTTCGATGAAAATTGTGATTTTATTTTTATTGATGTATTTTATTCTCTGGACTTTTTTGTTTCAATTGATGTAGGCCTATCATACATAATTGTACTTTAATTCTGTTCATGACCATTTATTTTCTGGACTTTATTCCTTAAAACTGTGTATCACACATAATTAAGGGGTCAGCGCAACAGTAGTCTAAGCCACCTTTTTATAGTTTAGAGAAAAAGCACGTAAAGTTCTACATTTGTCGTTTCATACAAATTTGAAAAATACAGTTTTGTTGGTAGTGGGGTGGTAAACCTTACTACAATGTTATATAGTCTTCTGTTCAGGCTGTTAAGAGATATAATCATTATTATGAGATTGTGAAACACTGTTTTCTTGGTTAGACCACTGTTGCACTCACATTTATTTCTATTTGACATAGGAGAAAAAAATAACTTCAATAAATGTTGGGTTTTTACATGTAGTAAAACATTATTATAAGAGGAAAGGACTTGTATTAGTTTTATTTATAAATTCCAATGATTACTCAGTTCTACATACGGTGAAGTGCATGAAAAAGCTCCCTGCCATTCTCCACAGTTGCTCCAACAGTTATTTCATTTACAGAAATCAGATTCTCATGACATTAATGATAAATGAACAGTACACATTTGAAAAGATCGTTAATAGCCTTCAGTTTCTTTGGATTTATTTATCTTGGTTTCAGGGAACAGATTATCGACTTCAAAACTACTTGCAGCAGACTTAACTGGTACAATCTCTGTATAAGAGTAAATATCAGTCCCAAGTCATGCAGATAGACTTTCTATCTAATTTTCCATGTTGGGTTAGACCACTATAGCGCTGACCCCCTCAGTTGTACTATAATTTTGATTTTGATTTTTCGGAGAAGATCCGGACTATGGCGCAGGGATCTTTTAATTTTGAAGCTATTTTTCCGCGAGTTAACTTTTTCTTTATAAAAGGTACTTTTCTTATCTTGTAGGCCTACTAACCTACAAACTTGAAATTTTCAGTATTTGTATAATCAGATGTCTTACATACACTGAAAAACACTTTTTTGAATAAAATTGGTTAATAAATGAAATATTTACAAGTCGTGAGGTACTTAAAGATGTTTATAAAAATGTTATGAAGAAAAATTCACATTTCAGTAAATAAGTATATTAATGAAACCGCCGGCGTGGTCTTGTGGTTAGCGTCACTGACTACAGATCCGTCGGCCCGGGTTCGATCACCGGTATCTCCGAGGTAGGGAGTTATGGAACGGGGTACACTCAGCCTCGTGATTGAAATTGAGGACCTACTTGATAGAGAAGTAGCGACTCCGGTCATGGAAACCACTATTAACGGCAATGGAAGTCGGCATGCTGACCACATGCCTCCAACCTGCCGTCTGCCTATGGTAGATGACAGCGGTCGGGAGGTAAGCCGTGTCCCTTTAGGCATGTAGCGCCAAGCCCTTTAGTTTTTAAGTATATTTATGAAAAAAAAACTTTTTCCAGTACTGACACAGGGTATGTATCCTAGCTTTAGTAGTTTTGGGGGAAATGTACGTTGTATTTAACTTTGTAAAGATAGTCTTTTCAGTTCTCCTTGATTGAAAGAGTTTTTCCAGAGGGATTTTCTGAGTTTTCTAGCATAAAGACGTTTTATTTGTTCAGAAGAAAGTGGTGTTTCATCAAAGCATCCTTTCATTTCACTAATTGTACAACTATAAACGCTGTTTACATTCTCAAGTACTATGCAAATATGTATACGCTCAGTAAAAATCTCGCAATACGCTTTGACAGTTCTGCATCACAAGCATCTGTAGGTAAGCCAGTAACTGTTTCATATCAATACTAATATATTCTTCTCTTATTTAACTTCTTTGCAAGTGCTTTTAGCTATTTGAATTGGTTTCCCTCTAAAAGTATTATTATCATTTATTTACATTTTGTTATTTTGAATCTAAAAGTGTTTTACAGAACTCTCTCCTTCTATGCAAAGTTTCATTTTAAGGGCTGAGGCCATTAAGGTAAAAAATAAGGTGCAAAAACGTTAAGCAGATTATAGATGATATCGCCAGATGTCAATGTCGTTCTCTTTCCTTTCGTACAAATTAATAATTATCCATTTCCTTCATTTTAATCACTACAAATACTGTTATTCCTACTACTATAATCGTGCGTCAATCATTTACAATTCAAAACAACTTAACTATTTCTGCAATGAAATTTAACATATATCGTAAGTACCGGCAGCTATGTTTCGACAAAGCACAAACGTAAGCCAACACAATATTTAATTTTGCTCAAAACATTACTTACTAACTTCATTTGTCTTCATTCATTCAGTCTGAAATTCCTTATCATAGCGAAAGATTTTTCAATATCAGGTCGTTTGCCTTACGTATAACTTCAGGAGAGATTTATATTGTAAATTGCTTTACAAATAGATCGCAATTCAGTGTACCCAGATGTTTCTGGTATGTTCAACTAATTCAGTGTTTTGTTTCCAAACAAATTGTTGCCAACCAAGAGAGCCTGAATTCAGCTGCAAAACCAAATAGTATTCAGATTGCTATTTTTTTGTCTTAATATTATTTGTATGTGTAATTATTGCTCCCAAATATTTGAATTTCTCCACTTGTTCGAATGCTTTACCGGGAATTCTGGTATTTTGTAGAGCATTACTTTCGTTAGTGACCATATACTTCTTATTTCTGTATAAATTTCCTTTCCAACATCCCTGCAGGCATCGAAAAGGTTTTCTGCATTTCTCTCGATTGTGTTTGTCATCGCCCGAAAGACAAACATCATCTGCATATTAATCTAAAATCGGGTG